>OY728119.1:1343074676-1344297444 GCA_963277665.1 Viscum album | reverse complement strand
TTATTTATGATTATTTTACAGTTGGGATAAGTTAAAAAGAGTTTTTTTGTTCATTATCATACATTTAATGGGGTGTCGCATGGCCTATGCTTGATAGTGTGTCGTGTGAGAAAATGTATCATTAAAATATTTTTGGGGAAAATTATATGAATGATTATTTTTATAATTTTTTTAAAGGATAGTTTAATAATTAAATGAAAATAAACCGTTATTCTATGAATTTATGAATAAATTACTAGTAACAACTATGTTGACCAGACCACCCATGTGACAATTCATTAATACTACCATTCAATGACTATAGTTTGTATATAAACAAATTATTTTTAATGCCTTAAATTTTGTGGGTTGTAATTTTATTCCTTTTGTTTGATTTAGTGACATCATAAAATGTACTATTATGATTTGAGATTATATCACCTCAATCATTTTCCAAAATATATTTCATGATTTTTAAAATTTATTTATAATATTATCAAACGAATAATTTTTCTATTTACATGGCATATTTGAAATATATGAAAATAATCTTAAAAATCATTATATTTATATAAAAATATGAATATTTCAGTTAACTCCCATAAGACTTCATAAACTACATAGGATTCCTTGGGGATAAAAAATATTAGAAAGGTTGAGAAATAAGGAATAGTATGGTAAAAATGATGAAAAAAATATTATGTTGGAAATGATTCATGTTATAAAGGCAGAAAAATATAAAGTTAATAATAAATGAAACATGTAATAAGGGAAAAATAACATAATAATAGGGAATATTTATTATTTGGAATTATAAAAAATAATTACATCATAAAATTTAACGAAGGTTTACTCTAAAGAGTATCAAAACATTAGGAAAAATATCATGTAGTGGATTTGGTTCACTCCCAAATAACATATAGAATTTCTAATTAGATATAATGTCTTAGAATATGTATTAGAAGTAAATATAATTACAAACCCACCAAATCACTTGTGATATTGTGGTTGGGTATCTACTTATCCAATATACATGGTATTCCATTAGATTAAAACATTACCCAATGAATTAGAGGGATATGAAATTCCCATTCCATCCATCCCATAATGATAATCATATTACAGACAAGAAAATATATTTCACTTATGTTAAAAAAATAATAAATTATGAAAATGCATGCTCAAAACAAGAGAAGTAAATGGAGTATTTAATTTCATTTGAAAGAATATAGAAGGCTATATCATAAGAATTTTAGAAAATGTGTCTAAATTGTTTTAGATGTTCAAATTTTAATAAAGGTAAAAGGGTAATTTTTCATCACATTCCAATGTTGTTAAATTCTTGTAAAGGATGTATACAAAGTAATATGAAAATAAAAAAAATATAGTTTAGGCTTTTATAAATGAGAAAATGGATCTTTTAATGATGTTTATGGGTTATAAATTACATTTTAGCTTGATGTAACTGAAAAATATTGAATCATTCTGATAATATATGATTAATTATAAATACATGGAAGAATAATCATATAAAAGCCATAATACTTATAAAAAATGATGTGAATAAATTAGAGAGAGGTGGAGTTATTTAAAGAGTGATTTCAAGTGCATGATTTCTATGGAAAAAGGGATTATGAAATAGGATAAATGATATAGAAGAGCATTTAATAATAATTACATAATCATTTGGAAAGTAAATTATCAACAAAGAACCAAAAAATGATAAGAACATATTGGGAGGGATATATATAGGTCTAGGGGGGTAAATTATTGGTCAAGGCATTTAGTGGTGGGTATGGTTGAAATAATAGTGGTGGAGTAAGATCCTTTTATATGTTGAAAATAAGGGCTCTTCCATGTAAACCAATTTTCTGTAATGGTTTTGAATCGTATAAAAGAGGGTCTTCGTAGATTTGGGGAGTTTTTTATTTAGGTGGGTAAATTTTGTTTGGAAAAGTATTTTTTAATTTTCATCCTAATAATTGTATTCAATAATGTATCAATGTCACATTAATTTACTAGCAATCTAGACACATTAGATTATCTTTTTGAACAATTATTTATATTGATTGAATAATAATTATGGTTAATATTTTATCATTAAAAATATATTTCAAACCAACATACATAATTTTGATTCTCAAAAATAGAATTTAGGATCCATTTAACATAATTTAACTTCTAAATACTTTGATTTAAACATTTATATTAAATAAAATAAAATTTTGAAAACAATTTTTCTATAAGAAATGACATTTTATTTATATGTTCTTCATAATATTGTATAAAATTATAAATAAATTTATTGAGAATTATTTTCCATTTAGTTTGTAGAATATTATTATTATAGTGTTAACCCAAAACTATTTATATTTAATTAAAACAATTTCATTAAATATATAAAATTTTCATTCTATGAATTATTTTATTTTTCTATTTTATATTATATAATATTTTATAACTAAAATTTCGAAATAAAATTGAAAATTAGAAAATCAAATAATTTGAAATTTATAAATAATAATATTCCAATAATATTATATAATTCATTTTCTAAAAGTGATAGTTGTTCAAAATAAAGAAAATTATATTCAAAAACTTGAATATTCTATGAATATAATTAGTTTATTTGTTACCTAACAAAAACTATTCGATGTATGATAACATATATTATTATATATACCTAAATAGTCCTATTTAATCTGTTATTTATAAATTATATAATAAAAATCAAAGTGTATATTATTTTTCAAAAATACTTTCATAAAGAAATTACATTTATGAATATATTTTATGGATACTATCAAATTATCCTTGTATTTTCTTTCAATATATATGTTATTTAATTGTAATAAAATACATTTTATATGTATGTCAATTATTTTTCCTACCAAATTTTACCAAAATAATATTAAATTGGTAAAAAAAATACATTCATGTATAGGAAATTTTACTTATTTAAATAATATTCCAATCATGGCTAAACAGTATATAGACTATATATTTATACACATTAAATGAATATTTTATTAACTAAAAAATATTTAAATATTTCCACTACTTTCTTACATAATAAAAGATTGAGTTTTCATAAAAAATTATACTTTCCCTATCATCAAGGTATTTTAGAAGAAAAATGATTAATATCATTATCATATTATTTATAAAAAAATATTATTTTATGATATTCAACTTATATCATTTATAATACATAGTTATTGATAATTGTTTTTAAATATTAGTATTTTTTTAAAATTAATCTAACGAAGGAAATATATTATGATATTATTACTATAACATATATTATATTTCAATCAAAAAGAAAAAATAAAAAAAAAATTCAAATTAAATATAAGGTGATTGCAGTTTTTATTATATATATTACTCTATTTAAAAACCATAATATTCAAAATGTAATTTTGTATATTAAAATTTTTGGGTCATTATATTTTTACCAACATAAGATATTTTACAATCAAATTGTTGTACCTTACACTACGGGGAAAATAAATGTGGGTAATTATATTTCATTATCCTTAATGAAACCCATGTCAACTATTTATATATACGGATTCTCTAAAGTGATTTCATAGAGTGATTCGTCAATTTATGCTGAATAATTTCTCTATAATCAATGATCTTCACTAGATGCTTAAGAGATATAAATATCTAGTTGTACCACAACTAGATTTTGTATTTCTAAACGGTATTTTATGTATTTTCTCAAGAGTGATATGTGGAACACATCATGTAACTTAGTCGTGTTTGATAGGGTCTCTAGCTTGTATGATAACACACAGATGTGGTCAAGAATATCAAATGTTTCAATATATATATGACTTAAATTAACTATATTTGTAGTCCTAAAGACTCACTTCTATAGGTATATATGTTTGAAAAAATTAACTATCCTTGAACTCCATGTCTCCTTGAGAGTTCATCAAAAATCCTCAATTGACTATATTATAAATAGATATGTTAATGAATGGTCAATACCCTTTCTACTATTTCTATAACCATATGAGGTCATATCATCTTTTTTTCACCAACAACATCCTAGTAAAAAATTTCATCACATATTCCCAAGGAGATATTTACATGTATATATTTGTATTATCGACTGTAAACAATTTTTATAATTTAATTGAACTAAAATAATTTGTTAGTTGTAGCCACTAATGATATATCTAGAGAATGATTTTAGTATATCCTTGTGTGTCATGATAGATTATTCTAGTTATCCTTAAAAAATGGTGTATATGTATTAATAAATATCCACTAAATTATAAATTCATGATAAATATTCTCTATGAAATTGAGGGGATAATCAAATCATGATCCAATAAAATTTTTAGTGTGTTTCCATGAATCCTGACTACTTCTTCAATGTATTACCATTCAAGGTGGTCAGCCATGAATTCCTATTCAGAGTAAATAATGTTTCCAATTGTGATATGATTCTCCATAATAACCTGTATTTAAATATTCCAATTATATTTCTTTGGATTATCCTACAAAGTGCCTAATGACATTATTCAACTTCTACAAGGTTAAGATAAATGATTGTATTATCCAATTTTAATTTTTTAACTCAAAACAATAATTATAAAAAACCCAACACCTTGATATATATTTTACAATATTTTCCTTAATATATCATAAAAAATGATCATGAAGGTATTTATTCCACTACTTGTTCCTTTGGTGGATGTAGAATTTATTTCTAGAACATAATTATGTATCGCCCCCTTTATATTTATCTCTTATGGATCACATAGTCATAATCCAAATATCTAAATTCAATAATAATAAATGCTAGTCTCCAATTATGTTTCCCTTCCTAAAAAATATTCATTATACTATTTCTTTTCATTTTTCTTTTTATATTTCATGATTTACTCCCAAATATATGATCGATAAATCTTTTAAGAAATGAAATATTATATTTATATATTATTGATTCAAATGTTAATCAATTTGATTTCTAGGAATATTGTATCCCTATAAATACTCAATATATGAAATTATTATTGAAATTTTATATTCAATTAATCATAAAATTTATTGACCTTTAGTTGATAGTAGTGGATTGAGCCTTTATTTGAGCTTATTGGGATCCATCTAGGAAAAAAATATTTTTTTGATCTTATTATCTATATATATACCACAATTCCCCCATATAGATAATTATCTAATTATTCTATGATAAAATTACTATATATACTCTAGACCACGTGTTAGATAATTTCTCCCATAAAACCTCTACCCCCTTAAGGCATATCCTATCACATTATAATCCTTCATGGGTTCAAAAGCCAATTCCTTCTATGAAAATCCACTAAAAACATAAATCCATCACCACTATTTTGTTCTATAAATATAGGTTTAGTGGTTGTCCTATTATTCATCTCCATGAATATTTCTTCATATTAATCTTTAAAAACACATTTCACTTACTTGTGAGATAATTTTCATAGAGACATTGATAATCTCATATATTTCTAAGAAATATTCCATAATAACCACTTAATTAAAGAAAACTACATCTCCCTATATTATTATTATATCATGGAAGTATATCAATAAAAAACCTCTTTAATGATTTATATATATACTTATACTTCTAATAATTTTCCCTAATAATTATATATGCTCTATCCAAAACTATGCTTTTAAAAACATTGAACAGAACTTCTCCTTCATTAATGAATTTACTATAGTACTAAAATATTCATCATTTTCATCAATTATTCCATATTTTATGATGATATAATCAATAAATAATAAAATAAATCTATAAATTTATTCATTATATACTCTATTTATTATTTCCATGATGATCTATAGATAATTTGGGAGTCCAAATAGCATAAATCTAAATCGAAGTTTTTAAACACTGTCAAAATGGTTGTCTACAAAATATCATAACCCAAAATTATTAAATTATGATATTTTAACATATAGTTTAATTTAGAGACGTAATAGTCCCTGTGTAGCTAATTGATAAATTTCTAATTCTATGGTTGTTGATACTTAATTAATCATGTTTTTTCATGATCACATGATAATCAATGTACAAATGCATTGACATGTCCTTTAACAATAAAAATGGAATTGGGGAACCCCAATGTTAATCACTAGAAAAATAAACCCCTTGAAAGACACTCATGTAGCCTTATTATCAATTATACTAGGTCATTGGGGGACATAGTTTTAGGATTCCTTGATAAAAAAATATATATTTTTATAATTTCAGTTCGATACATAACATCTAACCATGGAAGAAGAAAAATAACACCATTAGATAATCACATTTTATATTCCATAACAATTTTCATTTCATAAAGTGTGTGTCTAACCTTTTATATCATTTGGGATAAATATTATTGATTATTAGGTTGTATTATCCATGATTGTGGTGAATATTTCAATTTATTTTGATCATAATTCTATTATTTGTATGGAATCAATGTATAATTCGAGATATGGATACTAATGTCCATCTTCCATAATTTGTTTTATTCTTTACATAATGATAAAAATTTCATTCTTAGTATAGAATTTAAGTCCACTATAGGGATTTTTAGAATTATTTTTTAAATTTTAATCTAAGAGAGATTTAGTATGGAGGCTTTATATAAATGATATTCAATTAAACTACTATTTGATATCCTCGATCATATGTAAAAAACTGTGATTTTATTTGTGGTTGATAATTTATTCTAAACATAAATGAAATATAATATTTTCTATAAGAATAATCATCTATTATGTTCACTATCTATGAATGAACAACCCGAATAAATGTCACCATGTAATTTTTTGATCAACTGGTGTCGTATTGATATTATAACACCACACATTCGCGCTTATTCTTAGAGGGGTTTTCCCATGTTTATATTTGATATGCCTTGGATTATATTACATGTTTCATAATATCCATGTTCATTATTGTGGTAAATTTGGACAATATACGGATGATTTATCATTCCCCTCATTTACTCTATCCTATTTTTAGGCTTTATGATCTCAATTCAATACTTATCAGCTCGATCACCCACCATTTAACATGTAAAACATTTCAGGGTACCATTGAGATACTTCTTGGGTTTCTTCATAAATATTGAATTTCATTATTATTGAATGATCTTATTGTTTAATGGTATTTATATAGAGAAACATGAAAATTAAATTTATTTCAAAAATTCAAATATCATACCCCTCAAGATATTTGGGATTAACAATTAACAATCCTAAAAATCATGAAACATTGAACAATTACCTCATAAATATCGATTTCCTCAATTAATAATTCTATCGGAAAGCATGGACATAACCAACAATGTAAATGGTTGTCCTATCATCTAGTAATATTGATTGAGCTAGAGGAATATTATAAAATCTATGTGAATTTAACCTCATATGTCCTGATTGAATAATATTCCTTTTGATAAATATAATATGATCCGCACTCCATTTTATACTGGTGATTTTGATGAAAATATTTTTCATAAATATCTTAATGAATTCATCGAACCATATATATACTAGTCCTTCTATAAGATTGGGAATAATAATAATTGTCTTACACCGATCAACATCTCCATAGTGATGATAAAAATATAATATGACACTCTCTTACTTAGGTCATTAAGGGACAATTAATATACTCTAAATATATTTTATCTATTTTTTCAATAATGCGATGAGAGAATATTCTTAAACATTGAGGTCAATGTCTCATAAAAAACACAACTATAATTTTCCCAGTTATAGTGAATTCTCGGTGATTCAATTAAATATTCATCGTATTGATTAGATATACTAATACTATCGTGTATTTATTTCCTACCAATCCCATTATTTATATAATTTCATAAGGAAAATCATAATATTTACCATTGGATTTGTTTTTTTCCATGTTTCCATATAGTTATTGTAATTTTTTAGTAAAATAATGATTGGGTGAAAATTTAATAATTAGAAGTGACAAGATAAAAAGTAAATCATAATAAAAATATGTATCATATATATGAATTTAGAGGTCCTAATATTGATTTTCCATGTTCATTTTCTTATTAATATCTCCAATAAATGATTATGTTAAAATACTTCATAATGGTTTGTTATGTGAATAGGATTTATACAATTAATATCACTTGGGAGTGTTAAAAAGAGTTTAGTTAGGCATATAATTCATAAACTATGAGATGATTGAGTTAATACTCAATCCTCCATTTTTTTTATTATTCCCTATTGTTATTTTGTTCAGAGCCTTCAACCACATATAGAGTCCATATATATATGTATATATGTCCTTTCTTGCATATAAAATTAATCAATAAATATGAAAAATATTAGGATTTTATCCTATATATAGATTTATAACTAGTTTTTTTTAAAAAATCTAGTCCAAGTACCCAAAGTTACTAGGTCCAATATATCATACCAATTAGAGTTATGAATGCCTTAAACACATTTTATTTCAGGATTTTTAACCATGTTATCAAAAAATTTAAGACCATGGATCAATATTTATACTATCTATGGGGATTAGATGCATAAAAATGTTTTCACAAATAAACATCACATAATATGTATTCAAAACACTAATTTTATATCTAAACTCTAATAAGTATTAATAATTTACATAATACCCTGGGGAATATACATAAATAATAAGGTGGTATAGAAATTCATTTAAGGGAATAAATATGTAAAAAGGCATAAAATATGTGATAAAGGTTATAAAATCAAATAAAAAACACAATGATAATGAACATCTAAAACTAGAATATGAGAATAATACCATAAATTCAAGTAATAATAAATATGTGGTATCAACAAGAATCAGGAATTCATAAGAATTGGCCATGGTTCTCTTTAAAAACTATCATTACATACTTAAAAAGTCCCATAGTGTGTTTTGTTCAATTACTAACCCCATAAAAAACATGGCAATAGTTATTTTACAATACCTAGAAAATTATATGTTTGTATAATTTTCTACCCACCCATAACATAACATAAAATATCATTATTAGGCTAATCTCCCTTACACCACAGAAGTTATTTCAAGAGAAAAAATCATTACTCAATGTATTAGAGGGATTTATAATTCTCATATCCAATTTAAAATAAAGAAAATAATAATATATACATGGATATGTGATCCATTGGAGAAAAAACATTATATAATTCATAATACTGATAATTCCAATAAGAAAGTCTTCTATTAATTAATCTTATCTCAAAGCCTGATTGAGGGATACATTAATAGAATTTCCATAATATAGTACTAAATCATTTTGCTTTCCCCCATTCTCATAATTTATCATAGTTAATTCAACATCAGGTCCCAATATTGGACATTAAATAATGTATTCCATAGAAGTAATAATTAAAACAATAATTATAGGGATACATTTTGAAAAGGGGAAATTATCTTTTAAGGATAAAAAGGGATTAATATTGTTAATTAAACAAATGTTATCTCAGTAATATTATTTTATTTTTATATTAATGTAGTAATTACGAACACCTATATGAATAAATAAAATTGAATCTAAATTCCATTTTAAGGGCTTGAATTATTAAAATGAAAGACATAATCAAGGATTTATTTTTCTAGAATGAGTATAATGAAAAATATATTATGAAATGTGAATATTGGGAGAGAAGGGAAGTATGTCGTAATTAGTGAATCATATGTGCAATTATTAATGTATTATAAATTCCTGAATGAATATTTTATTTCAATTAAATTGTCTTATCATGAAAGTAGTACGTGAAACAAAAGGAGGAGGTGTATAACCATTACCATTCATTAAAGATATCAAATTCATTTCATGAAATCATATAAGAATAGGAAATCATTGGAAGGGGTATAAAAGGGACCAACAATGGAATTTTAATGAAAAATGTCTTTTGGGTAGAGAATGATTACATAATTATTCTATGTAATATAATATTATAAATTAAAAAATGTTATTTTCCATGGAAATGGATGTTATTTATGTGGTATTAATAGTGTCACATTTTGTTCAGATGTGATTGGTGAGTTAGGTTACATTTTTTTCTTATGGTGGAACTCATATGAATGAATTTATATCCTAAAAAGGTCTTCTACATTGGCTATGAGTAAAATTGAATTTGTAAAATTCCATCCATGTTAGATTACCAATATAAACAAATATTACTCTATAAAAATTTATTAATGGTTATTATTTTATATCAAAAAATATAAGTTGGTCATTAATAAAAAAATTTAATTTTCAAATATGAAATTTTCCTCTATTTGATCAAATTTAATGTAAGAAACATTATCTCCTTTTTAGGTATTTTTTTTCTTTTATTGTCATTTTTAATAAAAAGAAAAAATTATGGATATTTTCTAAGTACAGACTGTGTAATTTATGAGTACATGTCGTGTACATATTTGCCTCAAGAGGTCATTTGTTGGCCGTGTAGTATCCACACACATGGTCATGTGTGAGTGACTTGGAGGCCACTTAAATTGGAGTACGGAAATTGTGAGTACACACTGTGTACTTCAAAAGTACATTCCATTAACTGTCTTTTTTTCATTAAATGCACTGTGGTCGCGTCTAAATGGCAGAACTCTCTTCTTTTAGGTCACTATCGACCGAGAGTTGCGTACGACCATGGATCTTCAAGGATGCCCCAAGCATGCATTCATCCTCTAAATCGAACATCGTCAGTTGCATTGGAATTTCATCGATGAGTTCTCTCTTATCCTTGATCCGCGTATCATGTTTCCTCTACATTCTCAAGTTATCATGGGTTGAATGTTTTGGGCGTTATTGAGTATCTTCAGCGTTCTAGGGTGAATCGTGATTTGAGGTTCACATATATAGATCTCTTAATGTCGTGGTAGGTGGTTTGTGCCTTTCATTTCAATGTCTTTTTGTATAATGTGACTATTCCACCAATACCCTTTAATGGGGTATTGCGTGTTTACTGTTTTACCCATGTTGACTGCCTGCCATGCATGCAAGTTTTTGTAGAGGTTATTTGGATATGAATAGGGTTGATTTCCAGGATTTGGATGTATTGAACATGCATGTTTTTTTACAACCATTGGTCCCATTTAGAGAGTTTGAATACCTTGCGTATTTTCCATGAATATTGGTGTAGGATGGAGAGGTTGTTTTCTGATATGCTTGATATGTTGTAAACTGTTTATCCAAGTAGATATGTAGGTTTACTTGGGCCATATTATATTTCTATGCTCGTTGACCTACACTGGGTTCTGAGAACCTGGTGCAGTGGACTATAAGGGGAATTGACCGAGTGAGCTTCCTCCGAGAGTCATTGAGCACTTTAGACTATAAGGGGGATTGATCGAGTGAGCTTCCTCAAAGAGTCTTAGAATGACTTTGGACTGCTTTAGACTATAAGGGGAATTTATGGTGAGTGCTTCCTCAGAGAGTCATTGACCTTGGGGCTATTAGGGAAATTGACTGTGAGTGCTTCCTCAGAGATTTCCTAACTAACATAGCCTATATGGGGAATTGAATCTGATTGCTTCCTCAGAGAGTCTTTATATACATAACAACAGGGGTTAGGCTAAGTGTACTACCCAGAGTGTGTCTTGTACTTGTTAGGTGGGACTATAGGGGATGGCTGTGAGTACATACTAGAGGGTTACCTATATGTGTTTGGCTATTTTTCATGTTGATTTATTGATTTTGAAATTGTGGATTGTTTACTGCTGAGTACTTTTTTTTGTTTTCTTTACATTTACCTACCATATATTCACTAACTGTCAGGCATAGATCATTGGGTTTTTCCTACTAGGATTCAGTCTCACACCCTTTTTGGGTTATGCTTTTGGGCCCAAACAGATTATATTGTTGAAGGTATAGATAAGGTCAAACACCCTTCTACTTCTGGAACATGACTTGATGTAGAGCTGGATAGCATGGGACCATGCTTAGGCTTGCAATGCTGAGGAGATATTTATCTTTTTCTTTTTTACTTCATTTTAGTACTGTTTTTATTTCCAGAATTGTGACTTGTTTGGTTACTTTCCTAGACATGTCTATCATGAATCATTATATGTATATATATATATATATGTGTGTGTGTGTGTGTGTGTTCTCAAATTTTTTATTATTCTAGTATTACACTGTTTACTATTTTTGGACATTTACTTCTTCCTCTATTGTATGCATTTTTTACATCTGATGTGTACTCTTCCAATGAGGGCATAGTTTCCCCATTATCACACCTAAGGCCCTCGCTATTAGTTGGCTGCCTCTGGCATTCAGGGAAATGTGCTTTAGGCGATGTGACCATCCTGGTATTGGGTGCCTCTGGGTGGCTTCCAGAATCAGGATGTTACAAAGTGGTATCAAAGTAATTCTTTTTTCATGACATTCTGTTTGGAACCTTTAGCCACTGATTGGAAGGAATAAGTACTTGGTAATAATTTTTTCCCTGAAGTAGCTAACCCATGTACCGGGAAAATCCAACCAACCTTGTTTATTTCAATTTTTCAGGTTTTTCAAGTTTACAATTGATTTGATTTCACCTTGAGTGATTCATATGATTTGTGATGTTATTTTTGATGTCATTGATGTTCAATATATGTCGCAACCCGGTGAGATGAGGGTAATCCATCTCATGCATCATATAGTCACTTGTTTGAAGTGACATGTCATGCAGTTATTCTATTCCATCTAGGATGAATTAGCAATTTCATGTTGTTGTGATAGATGATGTATCGAATATTCATGTTGTTGTGATAGATTCCTTGATAAAAATAAATTTTGGTTTATAGGGTATTGTGTCTGTATGGTTTTGTTTGAATGAATTCAAAAATTAGGTTCTTGAGGTGTTATGGGCCCTCATGGACCAGAATTTGGTGGATCATTGCCTTTGTTTTCTTATATAACATGTATATGATGACAAGATTTGATTCGCTGGGAGTATGGGCCCTCACAGAATGTAATTTGGCACTTTAATCTTCGTTTTAGTGTTTTTATGAGTTTCGAAGTAGTTTTTGAGGCTTACGGTCCGAAAAGACCCATAATACACGCTATGTAGTTTTGACAACACGCCATGTGTTCTTCTGTTCGGGAAGAAACAATTTTTATTATGTACACATCGTGTACTTTATGTACATGTCGTGTAGTCTCTAACTATGTCATAGTCCATGTGGGTTGAGACACATGGTTGAGAAATCTCTGTAGGACACACCATGTACCGGATGTGGACACCGTGTGTATGGACCCTATGACCACCCATGTGTCTAACGACATGGATGGATGATTACATAAGCTATCTGTGTTAGGATTGAACACGCATGTAGCATTACCTATTTACCGAGTCAAGTCACGAACAACACGGGTCGGTGTTATCCCTTCTCATACACGTCATGTCCTCCTATAACATGTCATGTAGTGTGAGACATGTGTAGCCGACCGTGTAACTAACAACACGGGCCATGTGAAGGTTGTCTAGTACATGGCTTTTCTATCATGAACACATCGTGTAGTCTTGCCTTAGGAGAGTCATGTGTCTTAACTGTGTAGAAGGACTCGGGCATGGAAAGAGGATTCAAGTACATGTTGTGTGCTAGGAGAACACAATGTTTTCTTTGGGATGTTACACGCCCAGTTTAGGTAGGGGTACATTCCCATGTGAATGGCTTAAGGGAACACACTGTGTAGTAATTGTACAAGCTATGTAGTCATGTTTTGTGATACATGAATGTTTTCTTTCTCATTTCCCCATCTTATGCTTCTAGTTTTTAGTCCTTTGATAATATTGATCTACGGTATGCCCTTGACATTGCAGAGTCACACCACCGAGACGTCCTCCAGTTGTACGCTAGTTGTTAGGAATTGATCAGACACCGGACATTGTTGATCAGGGACTCCCGGCGGATCCACCAGTTGTGCCAGCCATATCACTAGTCATGGTACCTGACATTGGTGTTGATGCACAGTTCCGGGAGGGCTCTTTGAGGATGATGCAGAACATTCAGGGAGCGCCGCCTCCTGCACTGTCGATGGCAGATTTGACGCAGGTTTTTTAGAAGCAGCATCCTCCCACTTTCTCAGGGGATGGAGGACCCAAGGATGCAGAGTCCTGGATAGAAGCCACGCTGACGATCATCGATCATTTAGAGATACCACTAGTGAAGAGGGTGAATCTCTCTTCTAAAATTCTTTCAGACACCGCCATGAGGTGGTGAAATGTTATCTCATAGGTGGTACATCAACAGAATATGGCGTGGGATGTATTTCCGTGCATCTTCCACGATTACTTCTATTGGGAGACCATAAGGGCCGATCGAGCCCGAGAGTTTATGAGCCTGGAATAGGGCACTCTTTCAGTACTGGAGTATTCCTCCGTTTCACTATGCTGCAGTGTTTCACACCTATTACAGGAGGTGATGATTTATTCCTTTCACAAAAGATTGAGGATTGGCCTGAGGCAAAAAATATGATCTCTTGTGAACATCTTTAGGTTGACTTCGATATCCTCTATTGTCAAACATGTGCTAATCACAGAGCACAATCTGAGGGATTCTCGGGCAGTGAGCTACGGTGGTTCGACATCCAGAGTTAGTATTCCTCTTACTGATAGCTGAAAGCACAGTAGGGAGATTGCACGAGGAGATAAACTTATTCATGATGCATCTTCTGGTATCCATGTGGTGTACTACCAGTGCAGGATGAGTGAGCATACAAGGCCACGTTCCTGAGAGACATAGTGGAGTGCCGATCTTACAACATGTTGGGTCACCTTCAGCGTGTCTGTCAGTTTTTTTCACCAGCAGCTAGTGATATGGGTTCTTCTATGACTCCTCGTTCAGGAGCATCACCCTCAGTTTATTATCAGTCAGGTAACTAGAGTTCTTCCAGCCATTCATGATGAGGTGGAGGTCGTGGTTGGGGTAGCCAGTCGCCCAGTTTTCAGTTACAGTAGGGTGGATCAGCTCAAAGTGGTCATGTATGGTCACAAGGCCACGGTGCAGGCTAGACTTTTGCAGTTGAGCAGACCTAACAAGAGAAGGATCCCAGACCTTGTATAGTTAGAGGTTCAATCTTATTTTCTACAGTTTTAGCTTCTTATATTTTTGATATGTGGGCTTCTCATAGCTTTATATATTGTTCTATTACGGAGAGCCTTGGCCTCTGCATCATTTCTTTTGTCAATATCTTGACGCTAGACACTTTGTTGGGGATGAGAACATCGAGTGTGCGTTAGTGTTAGGAGTGCCCTATTGAGGTGGGTAAGTGTCATTTTCTATGGGAATTCTATGTCCTAGAGATGGATGGATACGATGTTATTCTCTGAATTGACTGGTTAGTTCCATTCCAGGCAGTCGTCGACTGTTATCGCGATAGGGTGAGTTTCAAATCACTAGATGATATATCAGTTCCTCATAAGGGTGAATTGGATTTCCAGGTGAGCAGAACGGGACCAGATCATCATGTGTTGGGAGGAGTTGCAGCCCGGATTGTTAGTATGTATCTGTATGATCTGGGGATTTCTCGGTTAGACTTACCTCTAGTGGTGGATCGTTTTAGGGATGTCTTTCCAAATGTCTTTTCAGGGTTTTCTCTGGAGCGTGAGGTGTACTTTTTTATTGATCTTCTTCCAAGAGAGTTACTAGTATCCATTCCTCCCTATAGGATGGGTACACACAAGTTTTAAGAGATCAAGAAGCAGTTGGAGGAGTTATAGGTAATGGGTTTCATCCGACCCAGTACTTCTCCTTGGGGTTCACCTGTCCTGTTTGCGAAGAAGTCAGATGATACCCTCAGGATTTGTGTGGATTATCAAAAGTTGAACAAGTTGACGGTCAGGAATCGATATCCCTTTCTGAGGATCGATGATCTCTTTGACCAAATTAATGGTGCTCGGGTGTTCTCAAATATTGACTTGAGGTTCGGAAATCATCTGTTGCACATTAGACCAACATATATATCTCTTACAGCCTTCTGGAGTAGGGATGGTCTATTCGAGAACAAAGTTATGTCGTCCAGTTTAACACCCCATGATTTTATAAGATATATTCTTTTTAATTTATTTCATATCTTCTTATTGTACGCTACACCAACATTATCTTGCGCTGTATGAAACACAGTATTATCTTGCATTATACACAACACTAATCTTGGATCATGTTACACAGAATTTCAAGTTTGTTTGATAGTATTTATTCAACACAACATTGAGTATATATATATATTTATTTAATGTATAAATGAAATATGGTTGGATTTTGTTATATGCAACAAAAAAGGATTCTTTCACTACACGCAACCCTGACTTGGCTTGCATTACACGCAATCGCGACCTTCCTCAATAATGTGTGTTGTACACAATACTGGGTTTCACTAAACAAAAATATATAGTTATAATGTTATTATGAACTAACCGTTATGAATAGTATTAACTAAATTTGGAATTTTATATCATTAAGATTCATGTAACACATTTTCTAAAACATGGTATGGGAACAAGATAAAAGTTTCAGGTAAATTAAATATTTTTCAAAAAATATAGTTTTGCCGCCTTTGATGGAGCCACAACATTAAATCTATTTTTTGATGGGTTTAAAAGTTCAATTTGACAAAATAATATTCTTCTTTGGAATCAGGATATAAAAATTTACTTTGGATAAAATTTTCATATTATTCTGATAACTTTCATATTTTAATGAATAGTAAAAAAACGCTATATTTTAATTAAAAACAACTTTTTCCATCGTAATAATTTATATGGTTAAATTATAATATTGAGTGTTTTTAAATTATATATAGAATATATTTTTACCATTTAATATAATGTATGTCATTTCCATTAATTTTACATTGAATTCACAGGTAAAAATATTTCAATCTTTTGCAATGTTTTAACTTTTAAAACTCGTTTTCTTAACAACAGGATTAATTTTAAATTAATTTATGAAACATAGGTGATTTGAATTAGGAAAAATGGATTCCATATTTGGAATTAGTATGTCCAAATTATGTTAATAGGCTTCTTTTAATATATTCGCACTATGAATAGTAACTACGGTAAATTTTATTTACCATAGTTAAAGATAAATCTGGTAATTAAGGGTAAATATAATATTATAAAATTACCCTAACACTTGTCCTAATATAATTGGATGATTATATTTCTTCCTATGGCATATTTTGTAGAAATGGAATCCATTGGAACCCACTAGGATGTGATTAAGACCTTTAATTTAATTTATTTAAATGAAAGTGAAATATGTCTCACTCAAACTTTAATAATTGTAATATTTTTAATATAAATTTATACATTATATAAGTTCAGTTATAAATACTCATTGGAAAGATAAAATGTTTTTCTTTATCATTGTAATTAATTTGAAATTTTTTAGAATTTTTTATTTACATTATTAACTTATTTATTAATGATGCAGAAATTATTTATTTACTGAAAAATTAATAACATTGTTTTTATTGAAATAATAATACACATAAAAAGCCCCAAAACCCGACCAATACTTATTGGTAGTGTATATATAAACACTAAGAATACAATGGCCGAATTGGTGACCATTTGGATCCTTATAAATATGATTATGACACTTATATTATTTTATTTTAAATGATTCCAAAGTTGTCACCTTCATAATGTAAAAAATATTACAATTTATATGATCTGATTTTAGGATGATAAATTTACGTAAAAGTATTATTATGAAATCTATGAGATGTATATTTATCATAGTATTTTATTTTTAATTTTTATGCAAAAAATATGTTTATT
Source organism: Viscum album (assembly GCA_963277665.1). NCBI lineage: Eukaryota > Viridiplantae > Streptophyta > Magnoliopsida > Santalales > Viscaceae > Viscum > Viscum album. Next base: position 1,344,279,675 of record OY728119.1, on the reverse strand, counting down.
AAATAATTATACAAAAATGATATAATAATTATTTTACGAAGAGAAATATCAAATAAATGGTTTTAAAAATATTAAAATAAATATTATATGAACTATTTAATGTTATCCACGAAATTTATAGATTAATATGAAATTTTAGGAATCTATTAAATATTTTTGATCTAATATATCTTATCTGTGGAATTTATTTAAACTCAGATAATTGAATAGAGTCAAAATTTGACACTATTGATATTTTATTAAAATAATATATTATTAAAATGTTTAAAAATCACAAAAGTATTTAAAAATTAAAATTGTACATTATATGTTATTAAATGTAAGAATTTATCTAATTATGGAAAATTCACAACACATAAGTAATTATTTATAACAATTTAAAATTTAGAATATTATTACCACAAATAAAAAGTAAATAGGTTAAATAAGGATAAATCAAAATGATAAGGTTTAACATAAACTCAAAATATGTCTAAATTTGATTGGTTGATGATATAACAACCCAATATGACCTAATATTTGATTTTGAGTCATTTTGGAAGTTTTTATGTGGGGTTTGAATTTATTATAAATTAATATTTCTTTTGTTTCCAAAGGTGCCCCTCTCTTCCCTTATAAAAAGGGCACCCCTTCCCTCTTCTCTTAACAATATTTTGAGCCTTGAATCTCGGCCAAACCTTGCCAATTCCTCTTCTAAAACTCTCTAGTAATATCATAAATCTTATGGTCTTCTAAAAAGACCAACACTAGTGCCCTAAGAAGAAATTTAAAATAGGTGTATCGAAGAAGAGGTAGTCTCTTCTACCGATTCTTTCAAGTTTCTTTCTTCTTCAACATATTCTTACATATTTGTTTAATTTTAAAGTAATGAAATCAGTATTAATTATATACTGATATGTTATTAAAAATTTGGAACAACCTTATTTCACCTTCTATCCATCCTACGGAAAATGAAATCACCGTGCGTGCGTACGTACATAATACCGTCTACACGCCATGGTGTAATCTGTTTTTCCACCACCACATTACTTGGATGGGTATAATGGTTTAAATAATTACTATATATTTTTATTATAAAATAATACTGATTCTGATATATTATATCATCCACTCAAATTCAATTCAATAATTATGGGAATGATATCATCGCTCGTGCGTATGTACGAAATTACCGTCTCCACGACGCGATGAGATTCATTTTCCAAGTTAACCACTCAAGAATGATTATAAAGTATATATACTGAATAATAATGAAATATATTACATGAAAAAGCTATTTTATTTATGTATATATATATATATATTTCATCTACTTAGTTCCATTCTTGTCAATAAGGAAAAGAAAATAGTGTTCATGCGTATGTACGACCTACCGTCTCCATGAACGGTGTATTTAATTTCATTTATCTATCTATTATATATATATACTGAATATATATGATATATAAATCACGATTTACATTATGAAATTAATTAAATCATGATATAAGTAATAATAATATCAAGAATAACACGTCCAAACACATACGATAAATAAAACAATTTTACCAAAAATGCTGATTTAACATTGAATTTATAAAAGAAAGGGTAATATAAAGTCATAAGTGAACCATATATGATATCATAACAATTAATATGATTCAGTAATAAGACAATGTGATTATTTAAATAATTATACAAGAGGTTTGGATACGTACAAAGCATGCCAAACCTAATATAAGGGATAACCTTTCCAATCTCGTTGTTATCTGAGATTGTCTATTCGTAAGTATTTATTGGGGTTATTGTTATCATCCATGTCAATGTTTTCTAAAAGAGTTTTCATGTATATTTAACTTCCTTTTTACCAATTTTTTTACTTTTATTACATGTTATGTAAGGAATCTTTCTTTTGTTTACCATACGAGGTACTTTATGACTATTTTTGGCAAGAGTACGAGAAGAATGTTTTTACGACATGAACAGATTTTTACGGTTTCATAAAGACTTATTTTAATGAAGATTACTCCACAAGATTTCATGATTATTTCCAACTAGAACTTTTTTTAATTTCATGTCATTTTGTGAAAAGAAAATGATTTTAAAGAAGAAAGGATATTTTCCTCAAGAATTCATTTCAAGTGTTTTGTCAAAACTATTTTCCATCTAAGATGACTTTATATAGTATGATAATGTTTCAAGTATAATGTCTCTATTATTTACATGGATTGATTATTTTTATGATGAAATGATATCCATTCGTTTTATATGGATTATGTTATGATGAGATGATGTTTATGAAACCTATTTTATTATTTGGGTTATGAAGAATGATTTATGTTTATTTTGTGGAAAAAGTAAGAATGATTTTATTATGAGATGGGTGAGACCTATATCTCCCTAAAATTCATTGGGTAATGATTTATATCTCATGAGATATACATGGATGGAATGGTAAGTTAATCTGGTTTAGTGTTACAGGACTGGAATGAGTAGTGAACTCGATTTAGAAAGGGACTTTGTCCACTAAAATGGGCTTGGCAGCAATTCCTAGGCTAATATGGAAATCATATCATGTGATTAATGGTTTGACACAATTACATGATTTATTCCCATGTTATTTTATGATGATTGTTGTTCCATTATGATCTATTCCTTACGTACTACCGTATTATTTGTCATTGCTCCCGATTTTGATGTTTAAACATTATGTTCATGTTTTTAAATTCAAATGTATATGGTTTGTTTTATTTTCTCCATGCATACCCTTACTGGGCATTTGAGCTCACCCTTTTTATGTTTTCTTTTCCCCCATGATTAAAAGAAAGGTTTTAGGTAAGGAATCAAAAAGGAGAAGATCATTATGGGAGATGTTGAATATCTTTTACCATGAGTAGAAGATTATATTACATGTTTCCAAATACACTAAACTATTATGGTCCATTGGTGTATGTTTTTGTTATGAATTAGATATTACACAAAAGTAATGTAATGTCTATGTACTTCAAGCTTTGGGTCTCTACAATTGTTATCAGAGAAAAGGTTTAGGTAACCTTTGGAAACTAGGATGCGAAAAAATTAGTGAAATCCCTAGATATATTTCTAAGGTATGTCTAGGGATGTCCCTAAGGATAAGTATAAGTATAGGTTATAGTCCTAGAATTACGTTAACGATATTAGAATTAAACCTTACTTACCCTTTATTATGTTTTTTCCTCTCACGCTATTCTTTTTGGGTTTTAGAAAATGGCTGGAAACATGAAGATTCACGATAATGGAGGATATGATGGAAAATTGGGATGATATTCTTCATGAGAAACCAAATGAAATTGGATCTAGAGGTCCATATATCGTTATTATTCATAATCAGCAATCTCATAATATGATCAATAATCTCAACATTGGTAAGTTTCCTGACTCAGCTAATAAGAGAATGATGGAGTTTCAAGATGATCATAGAGGAAAGAAAGTTCAATTTCCCTCGTGTAAATCATCTGGGAAGAGCCATCAAGGATAATGTTTCAAAGAAACTGGAAGATTCTTTGGGTGTGAAAAAGAATGACACAAACCCAGTAAGTGCAAAGGAAAAGGATTGGTTAACACCATGGAAAATGATAATGGTATTGCTACGACATCAACAACGATTGAATGTTTTAAATGTGGAATATATGGGCATTATGAAAACCAATTCCATAAGGTAAAATCTCTTGAAGAGAATCAGCATGGTCATATGAGTAGTATTTATTTTGATGATGATGATGAAGAAACAACAAATGGTATATGAGACGAATGAAGTGTTGAGGAATAAAATAATGAAGCTCAGTCAATGGTTTAAGAAGGTAGTGGAATGATTTTATGTTAATTAAGAGTTATGTTGTATATGTAATTTAATGGTACTATGGAATAAAGAGTCATCTAAGGATTTTTGCACTATTTTCTTTCCTTGAGTATTTAACGGTATATGATGAATGGTACCGAAAACCATGAAACGTAATTCATATATTTTTTGAATGATGATGATATGCGCATAATGAATGGATTAGGAGAAAATCATATTTTGGATATTATTAATGAGCTCATGATTGGTATAAGGACTAAGTCATATCATGGATTGAGTATATAGAATTTTTGGGATTTTGGTATGTGAGAAGAGTTAACTTTTGATAGCACTCATGTTTTCACTAAGGTTCTATGGTAATTCAAGTTTCAAAAGAATACATGATTAAGGTATTCACATGTTTGGAATGTGACCAACAAGATATATATATATTATGATATACGGGCAATGAATGATGATATTCACATGCTTGGTAGATGAAACTTCTAGTAATTGTTTTCTTTATACTGTGAACTTGGACCGATATATTTTAGATAAGCCTAAAGATTGAAATGGATCATGTTGGACATAAGTTAGTACTGTTTATGGATATAATTTTTTTGATATTATTGATGCGATGTTATAATAATGTAGTTTTAGAAAAAGGACAACCTTTTGGATGGGCGACAACCCGTCACGTCGGACAAGGCTGTGGGAATCAAACCCACAACCGATGTACGACATGCCTTTATCGCCTACCACTGGCCTACATGAAGTCCCTAGTTAGTAGAAACTAGTTTTATTTTATTAAACGGTATGATAGATGAAGTATATTTCCATTTTACGAACCATATACAATTAAAATCACCATTGATGGACTTATGTATATAACTTTTTCTAACCTTATGTTTGAGATAGATGGAATGACTTATCATTCTGTCATATGATCTGCTAACACTTCACGAATGACAAATTCAACTTTATTTCTTTAATAGATGAAGTGGAGATTGGTCAAGGCACTAACAACGGTGAGATTGTACCAAAATCAAGTAAGTATTTCTTATAATTAATCAAATTTAGGTAAATGATCTTGAACACCAAAAATGTTATCCTAGTACTCTCATATCCGATGAATCATATGGTACCTTAGATCATCACAAATTTATGGATTTGTGATTGTTGGCCTTTTCATAGCCATGTTCTCTACCACTCTCCATCTGAACTAGATGGTTAGAATTTTCTTCCATATCCATATTTTCACATATGTTCTCCTATGTGGAAACCCTAGTGATGAGTTACATTGTGTTATTGTTACATTTCATAATTTAGTTTTTAAAATTAGGTTTTTGTATTCATTTTTACGATGTGAGTTTCTATGAATAGTAAATGATTCATAACCCCGACGAATTTCGAGGGAGATATTCATTTTAAGGGCTTTAGAATGTACACCCTAAGATTTTATAAGATATATTATTTTTAATTTATTTCATATCTTCTATTGTACGCTACACCATGATTATCTTACTCTATACGCAACATAGTATTAGCTTGCAGTATACGCAACACTAAAAAGTCTTGCACTACACACAACCCTGACATGGATTACATTACACGCAATCACAACCTTCCTAGATAGCGTGTGTTGTATGCAATACCAGGTTTCACTAAAAAAATATAGTCTTACACATTTTCTAGAACATGGTATAAGAACAAGATAAAATTTTCAGGTAAAATATGTATTTTCAAAAAATATAGTTTTACCGCCTTTGATGGCGCACCCACTTTAAATCTAATTTTTGATGGGTTTATAATTTAAATTTGGAAAAATAATTTTTTCTTTGGAATCTGGATATAAAAATTTACTTCGGATAAATTTTTCTTATTATTCTGATAACATTCTTATTTCAATGAATAGTAAAAACATGCAATATTTTAATTAAAAACAACTTTTTTCATCATAATAATTTATATGGTTAAATTATAATATTGAGTGGTTTAAAAGTATATATAGAATATATTTTTACCATTTAAAATAATTTATGTCATTTCCATTAATTTTACATTGAATTCACAGGTAAAAACATTTCAAACTTTTGTAATGTTTTAACTTTTAAAACTCATTTTCATAACAACATGATTAATTTTAAATTAATTTCTGAAACTTATGTGATTTGAATTAGAAAAAATGGATTCCATATTTGGAATAAGTAGGTATAAATTATGTTAATAGGCTAATTTCTCTTTTTGGGCACTATGAATAGTAACTACGGTAAATTTTAGTTACCATAATTAATGGTAAATTGGGTTATTGAGGGTAAATATAATATTATAAAATTAACCTAACACTTGTATTAATATAATTGGATGATTATATTTTGTCCTATGGCACATTCGGACGAAATGTAATCCATTGTAACCCACTTGATGTGATTATGACCTTTAATTTAATTAATTTAAATGAAAGTGAAATATGTATCACTCAAACATTAATAATTAAACTATTTTTAATATAAGGTTATACAGAATATAAATTCAGTTATAAATACTCATTTGAAAGATAAAATTTTTTTATTTAGCATGGTAATTTATTTGTAATTTTTAAGAATTATTTGTTTAGCTTATTAGCTTATACATTAATGATGCATAAATTATTTATTTAGTGAAAAATTAATAATATAGTTTTTATTGAAATAATAATACACATCAAAAGCCCCAAAAACCTGACCAAGACTTATTGGCAGTGTATCTATAAACCCTAATCACCCAATGGACTAATTTGGGACCATTTGGATCCTTATAAAATATATTACGACAATTAAATTATTTTATTTTAAATAATTCCAAAGTTGCCACCTTTATAATTTTACAAATATAACAATTTATATGTTGTGATTTAAAGATGATAAATTTTAGTAAATGTATTATTATGAAATATATGAGATTTATATTCATCATAGTATTTTAGTTTAAATTTTTATTCAGAAAATAATATTATTAAATATTTATACAAAACTATGTAGTAATTATTTTAATATGATAAATATCAAATAAATGGTTTTAAAAATATTAAAATAAATATTATATAACTATTTAATGTCTTCCACAAATATTATAGCAGAATATAAAATTTTAGGAATCTATGAAATAATTTTGAATTTAATATATCTTATATGTGGATTTTATTTAAATTCAAATAATTGAATAGTGTGAAAAGTTGACACTATTGATATTTTATAAAAATAACATATTATTAAATCGTTTACAAATCACAAAAATATTTAAAAATTAAAAATTAAATATTATATGTCATAAAATGTAATAATGTATCTAATTATGGAACATTCACAAGACATAAGTAATCATTTATAACAAATTAAAATTTAGAATATTATTACCACAAATAAAAATAAATAGATTAAATAAGGATAAATCAAAATGATAAGTTTAAAATAAAATCAAAACATATCCAAATTTGATTGGTTGATGATATTACAACCATATATTACCTAATATCCGAATTTGAGTCATTTTGGAAGTTTTTAGGTGGGGTTTGAATTTATTATAAATTAATATTTCTTATTTTTCCAAAGGTGCCCCTCTCATCCTTTATAAAAAGGGCACCCCTTCCCTCTTCTCTTCACAACCATTTGAGCCTTGAATATCTGCCAAACCCTGCCAATTTCTCTTCTCAACCTCTCTACTTATATCATATAGGTTCTTGTATTTTCAAAATACCATCACTAGTGCCCTAAGTAGATGTTTACTGGAGGTGTGTCGAAAAAGAGGTAATCTCTTCAACAGATTCATTCAAGTTTCTTTCTTCTTCAACTTCTTCTTATTTAGTTGTTTCATTATAAAGTAATACAATCAGTATTAATTATATAATTATATGTTATTATAAATATGTAAAAACTATATTTCACCTTCTATCCATCCTATGGAAAAGGAAATCACCGTGCATGAGTACGTATGGAATACCGTCTCCACGCTGTGGTGTAATCTGTTTTTCCACCACCACCTTACATGGAAGGGTATAACGGTGTAAAGAATAACTATATATTGTTATTATATCATCATACAGATTCTTATATATTATATCATCCACTCAAATTCAATTCAATAATTATGGGAATGATATCATCGCTCGTGCATACGTACAGATTACCGTCTCCATGACGCGATGACAAACATTCTCCATGTTAACCACTCAGGAATAGTTATAAAGTATATATAATGAAAAATAATGAAATATATGAAATTATAATGCTATTGTATTTATGTATATATATATATGTCATCTACTTACTTCTATTCAAGTCAATAAGGAAAACAAACAGCGTCAATGCGTACGTATGACCTACCGTCTCCATGAAAAGTGTATTTCATTTCATTTATCTATTATATATATATACTGAATATATATGATATATAAATAATGATTTACAATATGGAAGTAATTAAATCATGATATAAGTAATAATAATATCAATAACAACATGTCCAAACACGTACGATAAATAAAATGATTTTACCCAAAACGCTGGTTTAACATGGAATTTACAAAAAAAAGGGTAATATAATGTCATAAGTGAACCATATATGATATCATAACAATTAATATGATTCATTAATATGTCAATGACATTATTTAAATCATTATACAGGAGTTTCAAATACGTACGAATCATATCAGGCCTAAGGTAAGGGATAAACATTCCAATCTCGTTCTTATCTGAGATTGTTTATTCGTAAGTATTTACTGGGGTTATTGTTATCAACCATGTACATGTTTTCTAAACATGTTTTCATGTATGTTTAAAGTCCTTTTTACTCAATTTTTTACTTTTACTACATGGTATGTAAGAATATTTTTTTTGATTACCATACGAGGTACTTTTTGACTTTTTCAGTAAAAGTACGAGAAGAATGTTTTTACGGAATGAACAGATTTTTACGGTTTCATAAAGACTTATTTTAATGAAGATTCCTCCACAAAATTTCATGATTATTTTCAACAATATAATTTTATTTTAAAATTTCATGTCATTTTGTGAAAACAAAATTATTTTAAAGAATAAAGGATATTTTCCTCATGAATTCATTTCAAGTGTTTTGTCAAAACTATTTTCCATCTAAGATGAAATTATTTAGTATGATTATATTTCAAGTGTAATGTCTGTATTATTTACATGGATTGATTCTTTTTATGATGAAATTATATCCATTTGTTTTATATAGATTACATTATTATGAGATGTTGTTTATGAACCCCATTTCATTATTTGGGTTATGATGAATGATTTATGTTTATTTTGTTGCACAAGTAAGAATGATTTCATTATGATATGGGTGGGACCTATATCTCCCTCCAATGAACTGGGTAAAGAATTATATCTCATGAGATAGACATGGCTAGAATGGTAAGTCAATCTAGTTCAGTGTTACTGGACTGGAATGAGGAGTTAGCTCGATTTAGAAAGGGACATTGTCCACTAAGATGGTCTTGGAAGCAATGACTAGGATACTATAGAAATCATATCATGTGCTTAATGGTTTTCCACAATTACATGATTTATTCCCATGCTATTTTATGATCATTGATGTTCCATTATGAACTATGCCTTACGTACTGTCATGTATTATGTCATTGCTAAAGATTTTGATGTTTAAAAATTATGTTCATGTTTTTAAGATCCAATGTATATGGATTGTTTAATTTTATCCATGATTAACCTTACTGGCCATTTGATCTCACCCTTATTATATTTTCTTTTACCTCAGGATTAAAAGAAATGTTTTAGGTAAGGAAACAAAAGGGGGAAGATCGTTTATAGGAGATGTGGAAGATCTTTCAACTTGATTAGAAGTTTATATTCCAAGTTTCCAAATACAGTAAACTATTATGGTCCTTTGGTTTCTATTTTTTTTATATATTAGATATTCTGAAAAATTAATGTAATTTCTATATACGTCAAGCTTTGGGTCTCTACATTATGTATCATGAACGCGCCTACAGTTTTCATGTCACTGATGAACCGAGTGTTCCATCAATACTTGGATTCCTTCATGGTCATTTTTTTGGATGATATCTTGGTGTACCCTCACACTCGACATGACCATGATACCCATCTTGAGATCATTTTAAGTACACTATGGGAGCATCAGTTATATTCTATGCTCTCAAAACTCCACTTTTGAATGGATTAGATTCACTTCATGGTTTCTATTATCTCATAGGTAGGAGTATCAGTAGACCCAGAGAAAGTTAGAGTTGCAGTTTCCTGGGAGCAGCTGAAGAATGTCTTTGAGGTGCGGAGTTTTCTAGGGCTCACTAGATACTACAGACGTTTCATACAATAATTTTCATGCTATGTAGCACCATTAACGAGTCTGACTAAGAAGGGTGTGATGTTCTTATAGTCATATTCTGGTGAGTCATCCTTTCATAAGCTGAAAGAGAGGTTGACTTCAGCAACGATACTAGTGTTACCAAATCTTGGCAAGAGATATATTGTTTACTGGGATGTGTCATGTATCTGGGTGGTAGTTGTGCTTATGTAGGGAGATGGAGTTGTTGCGTATGACTCTCGGCAGTTGAGGCCACATGATAGGAATTACCCAACGCATGATCTAGAGTTGGAAGGTGTAGTTCATGCCTTACGTTGTTGGAAACATTATCTGATGGGAGATAATTTTGTGGTTTTCATAAACCATAGTTGTTTTATGTACATCTTCACTCAACATGATCTGAATTTATGACAACGAAGGTGGGTTGAGTAACTTCAGTCCTTTGATTTCGAGCTTTCCTATACGCTTGGGAAAGGTAATGCAGTGGCTGATGCGCTGAGCAGGAGGACACAGATACAGGCAGTTCAGGAGGGTAGCACTGAGTGGACGCTTATGGCTCTGTTCTCTAAGATGCATTTGGAGGTTCACGATAGACAGGGGCAGACCTTTCTATCGTTTGTAACTGTTACCTCTACTCTTCGCCATTGAGTTCTAATTAGGAATCTATCAGATTCTAAAGGCCACATACTAAAGGGGAATGTGTCAGGATAGGACCCTATTCCTAGATGGACAATAGAGGAGGATGAGATCTTGAATATCCAGGGGCGCGTATGGGTTCTAGTAGACATACGCGAGGAGCTGATGCAGGACATTTATTCCTCAGTTTGGGCAGTTCATCTTGGTGTCACAAAGATGTATCGTGATCTACACTGTCAGTATTAGTGGCCAGGTTTGAATATAGACGTTGCTGGTTTCGTCAAGAGGTGTTCCACCTGTCATCAAGTGAAGGCAGAGCAACAATAGCCAGTAGGGCTCTTACAATAGTTACCCATTCTCGAGTGGAAGTGGAATGATGTCGAGATGGATTTTGTGACCAATTTTCTGAGGTCACCTCGAGGGAATGAGGCAATATGGGATGTCATTGACAAACTCACGAAGGTCGCTCACTTATTTCCAATCAAAGAGACCTTCAGTGTTGATGAGTCGGGATAGTTTTACATCCAAGAGATTCTATGCATGAATGGAGATCCACAATCCATTGTTTTAGACAGGGATGCTTGTTTTAAATCTCAGGTCAGGCAGGGGCTTCAGAAGGTGTTGTGTACATAGGTACATTGAGTACAGCTTACCATCCCCAGACAGATGGACAGTCCTATGGTACAATTCAGGTACATGAGGAGATGCTTCGGGCATGCATTCTAGATTTTTGAGGTTCATGGGAGAAGCATATACCTCCTTTAGAGTTTTCCTACAACAATAGTTTTCAATCAACTGTTCAGATGGAATATTATGAGGATTTTTATGGTAGGTAATGCCGATCACCATTATGTTGGCTAGAGGTAGGAGAGGCTGCTATGTTGTGACCTCATCTTGTCAAGGAGACCACAAAATAGATATATTTGATTCGGAAGTGGATGGATACTCCCCAATCTTCACAGAAGTCATATTCTGATCAACAGAGATGACCTCTGGAGTTCTAGGTTGGAGATCACGTTTTCTTGTGTGTCACACCGAGTTTAGGACACCAAATGATTAAGAGATAGGGTGAGCTTTTTTCGAGTTATGTAGGGCCATTATAGGTGTTGGATATAGATGGTTTGGTTGCCTATCAGTTGCAGTTACCTTAGAGGTACCGACCTATGCATGATGTTTTTCCTGTTTCTCAGCTCCTACGTTACATTTTAGACTCGTCACATGTCTTTCAACCTGATGAGGTTGAGATCGAAGTGGATACGTCATTCGAGGAGCATCATATATGAAGTTTTTATCTCAGTAAAAAGGATCTTTGTGACCAGTATGTTCCTTTGGAATGAGTGCTATGGAAGCACGGGCGAGTATAAGATGAGACTTGAGAGAGGGAGGCTGATGTATGAACATAGTGGCCAGAACTGTTCGAGGATTCTTCTTCAACGTCTTGTTAGGGAAATTTGGGGATGAATTACTTTAAGGGGGGATGTTTGTAAGAACTTGGATCTTCTTTTCAGGTATTTTTTTCCTTTTCTGGTTGTTTTTGAGAAATAATACAGAATTATAAAAATTTTCTATATACACATCATGTACTTCTTTGCCGCATGAGGCCATGTGTTGTCCATGTAGTCGCCACACACACGGCTGTGTGGGAGTGACTTGGAGGCCTCTTAAAAGAGAGTATGAAAATGGCGAGTACACACCGTGTACATTAAAATTACACGTCGTGTACTTTTTTTTCATTAGAAGCACTGGGGTCGCGTCTAAACTACAGAACTCTCTTCTTTTAGGCCTCATATGACCGAGTGCTCTATACAGTCGTGGATCATCGACTAACCCCCGAGCGTGCGTCTGTCATCCGAATTGGAAACTGTCAATTGTGTTAGAATTACGTCAGTGATTTCTCTCTTATCCTTGTGTCTCGTTACATGTTTCCTCTTCATTCTAATGTTATCGTGGGTTAAATGTTTTGGAGGTTTTTATAGATCATAGAAATTATAGGGTAAATCAAGATTCCAGGTTCACATATATAAATCACCTAATTTCATGGTAGGTGGTTTGTGCCTTTTCATTCAGTTTCTCTGAGTATTATGTAAAATTTCCACCAATACCCTTGAATTGGGTATTGCATGTTCACTATTTTATCCCTGTTGATTTCCCACCATGGTCGCATGTTTATGTAGAGGTTATTTGAATATGAAATGGGTTGACTGATCTGATTTTAATGTATTTCCCTTGAATGTTTTGTTAATGACCATTGGTTCTATTTTTCCAGTTTGACTGCCTTGCTTGTTTTCCATGCATGTTGCTGTAGGATAGAGAGTTTGTTTTCTGATATGATTGATATGTCGTATATTTTTTTATCCATGTGGATATGTACGTTTAATTGGCCATATTATATTACTATGCTCGTTGATTTACATAGGGTCGTGAGAACCTGGTGTAGTAGACTATACATGGAATTGACCGAGTGAGCTTCCTCAGAGAGACCTTGACCACTTTACCATGTAAGGGGGATTAACCGAGTGAGGTTCCTCAGAGAGTCATTGAATGATTTTGAACTACTTTAGTCTATAAGGGGAATTGACAGTGAGTGCTTCCTCAGAGTGTCCATGAACGACCTGGGCTATAAGGGAAATTGACTGAGATAGATTTTTTAGAGAGTCCTTGACATTAGGGTTATGAGGGCAATTAACTGTGAGTGATTCCTCAGAGAGTTCCTGACTACCTTAAACTATTAGGGGAATTAACTTTGAGTGCTTCCTCAGAGATTCTTTATATATTGAACCACAAGGGTTAGGCCGAGTGTACCTCCCAGAGTGTGGCTTTTAATTGTCAGGTATGACCAGAGGGGATGGCTGTGAGTACTTCCCATAGGGTTACAGGTATGTGTTTTGTTGTTTGTCTCGTTGATTGCTTTATATTGAAACAGTTGATTGTTTACTGATATGTACATTCTTGTTTTTTGTTTTCTATAATTTTAGCTTCCATATATTCCCTGACTGTTAGGCACAGATCAATGGGTGGTGGCCTATTGAGATTTAGTCTCACATCGTATTTGGGTCATGCTTTTGTGCCCAAACAGTTTATATTGTTGCAGGTATAGATAAGGGAAAGCTCCCTTCTACTTCAGGTACTTGACGTTCTGCGGAGCTAGAGAGCATGGGACCAAGATAAGGCTTGTGATACTGAGGAGTTGTTTATCTTTTTCTTTTGTACTTTCATTTAAAGCTGTTTGTATTTCCGGCATTTTGACTTGTTTGGCTACATTCCTAGACATATGTATCATGCATCTATTTATATATAAATAGGCACTCCAGTTGTTTATTATTCCATTCTTCCATTGTTTATTGTTGATGGATATTTACCGCTTCTTCTATTCTATGTATTTATTTTCTTGTGCTCTATACTCTTCCAATGAGGGCATAGTTTCCCCACTATCACACCCAAGGACCTCGCTGCTAGTCGGAAGCCTCTCGCATTAGGGGAAATGCACGTGAGGCCCTTGTGACCAACTGGGTATGGGGCACCCCAGGGTGGCTTCCTGGATCAGGATATTACATTTAATTACCTCATATGGTAAAATTATATTTTCAACAAAATCATATAATATTAATAAATTTACGTTTCTATTAAGTATATTGTTTTAATTATTAAATGTTTTTAAATTTATGGGACTTCATTTAAAAATTAAATGAATGATATTATATTTATATATATGTTTATCAACTACATATTAGTTATTAATTTAAAATAGACAAAATTAATTTTAAAAATAAACATTATTATGAAAACATTATTTATTTAAAAAATAAATAATTATTTATGGTAATTAATGTTAATCTTGCTAACTTGATTTTATTCTTAAAATGGAAACATTATGAATTAAATTTTTTAAAATTAATTCTTATATTTATTAAAAAAATATATTCAATTCAATTTCAAGAAGAGATAAAAATAAAATTTAATATAGGTGCACTGAATGCATAATATTATTTTCATAAATATGTATCATCTTAGAATAAATTAATTTCAATACAATCCCAGTATTAAATATTTTATTTGTGTTAATGTATTTTATATTATATATTATCAATACTTTTATTTAAAATATTATTTAACAAATTTAATAATCCTTATACTTCTTGTAACTATAAAATTCTTTGTTTAAAAAGTTATTTTCTATGTATTAAATTGTTATAAATAAAAAATATTATCATTCAATTTCATGATACTATGATATTAGATTTTATTATCTATATAACCTATTATGATACACATATATATTATGATATGAATTTGTTGTGTAAAATTTTCTATGTTTTTACAGATACGGTCATTGTATCCTAGAAAATGGACTGAAATGGTCATGTAATACTTGGGATGATTGGAAACTCATCATATGGTAGTGGGTGAAATGTGTTGTTAATTAGGGATTATTAGGAATTACGACCCAAATATTTTATAATATTTTCTGAATGAGGTAATTTAAATTGACTAATAGTTGGATCTCTTCGCTGAATAATTTGTGTGCTCTCAGTGTGATAGTGTCAAAGGAAATGAGATCTCATGGGTCATGTGTTTTTTTATTATAGTACTAGACAGTGTTCTCACATTCTTGTGAGATTTAATATCTTTCAATTTTAATGGGTATAAGGATCTCTATTTATATAAATTAAAGTGGACATATACCATAATTTTATATGATTTTTGTGGTTGATTCCATGTAATATTATCTAAATAAAACCATTCGATCCCATGAACTGGTAGAAATGATTGTTATTTTGTTAATCAGTGTTTTAGGTACAAGGGATGATGTAAACTAATCCAGATCAAGATATGGTATTATCAGTGGAAATTATATTAATATTAAAATGTTGTTAATAGGTAAATCATATTTATTTGGGGTGTTAATAGGTATTTGAATTTTTATTTAGGCCATAGGTAGATTGGATTGAAAATGGCTATTTAATAAGAAGAAAAAATCATAGTAAGGAATAGTTCATTGAAAGGTGTATGTAAAGGATGCATGGGACGATTGAATGTTTTTGGAATAATGTTTAATTAAATTGTGAATATGTGTTATTATATTTAATTATTTTTAGAAGATATCTTTGATCAAATTTCTCTATATATATATGATTGTTATAGTGTTGTATCACCTATATGTTTCTTTCCTGAATGGCTCGAAGGCCTTTTTTTTATTTTAGGTATGTATCACAAATATGTTTTTTTGAAAATTTATTATAGAACTTATGTTAAGGATAAAATTTTGGAGTTCAAGGGTAATGAGTTCATGTGAGATATAAAATCGATATATTTTCTTTATACAACCATCATATGGATAACATATTGGGGATGAAATCATTTGGAGAGATAATAATTTTAGGATATTTTTTGGGATATTATAAGATTCATTAACGGGTAGTTCCTAATTGAGAAAACCTAAAGAGATTGAATGTCATGATGAATTTGAAATGTTATTAAATAGTATGTCGGGGGAGAATGAATGATGTTGGTTTTTCCCAAATTTCCAATGAATTTGTAATAAGCCTATAATAGCATTACAATATAATTTTGATTAGATTATAATTTTCAATACGTATCGAAGTGATTTGGTTCAATAGTAAAAGTTTATAATAATTACTATTTGGAAACAAGCAGAGTATAAAATTAATGTACTAATATACTATCAAAAATTATATATTGGAAGAATAGATGTTTTAACTACAATATACTAGGAAATTATTTTAGATTCATATAGCATTCAATGTGTACATACAATGGCTATAGAAGGATTTATATTGGATGAATGATATAGAGATAGAATGTAACAAATTGATATTTGATATCGTTCAATATGTGATATGACATGTTTTCATTAGAAACCAAGCATATAGGTGGATGATCTTCACAACCAACGGTTGTTATATACAAATGGAGGTTATTAAGATCACATTAGTATAATAATACAAGAGAGAGAATATCATTTTCTAGAAATAGAGGGTCTACTCAATATGTGATCATGAGTAAGGGGACTTTATGAAATGTATATTTTTAATCAGATTACAGTTAGTGGGTGGAATAAATATAAATTCCATGGTGGATGGTGCCGTATTACTAATTTAATAAAGAAATATTTATATATGACCAATAGTGGATGATAGCATAATATATAACATTTAGGATTTTCATATTTTTATATTGTCTAATGTTAATTAATTAAAAATTTAGTACATTAATGAGGCTATAATGAATCTATCGACTCATTCTAAATTTAAAAAAAATTATTATATGTTATGTGGATATACAATACAACGTGGATTGTGATGAACTTATTTTTATTGATTTCAAAATATGATAATAAGATTATATTTTGTTCCCCACATTAAAATTTCATTTAAATTAACTTATTATTTCTATGAAATAATTATGTTTGGCAACAAGAAGCACTTGATTATGATTTTATTTGGATTATATCAAGATGGAATAATAGAAACACATGTCGGGTTCATAATAAAGACTATATTGATTTTGGATTAACTTATAAAACTATTCTACTAATGGTGAAATGAAGGATGGTTATAAATATATAGTATTAATTAATTATGTTTATTTTATTAAGTATTATGTTTATTTGAAATAATGATAAAATCCTAGGGGTCATGGTTTTAGATATGTTATACATCTATGCATTTCATTATGGTAGAGATATTGATAATTATTTAGGTATCACTTGTTTCTTATATTGTTCTTATTATAGTAAAATTTGAAGGAACTAAGTATGATATAAAACATACTAACACATTCCAAACATATTCGCTATAGAGTGATGGATTTTGAGTGAGACACATCAAATTATAAATGAGTCATATGTATAAAAAATTTATATAGTGTAATTTTTTTAAAAAAATAATTCCTATAGTAATGACCAAATTAAGAAACCCCCATACCTTGTAAGAAATCATTAGAAAAGGGCATAAATTGGGTGATGTTGACATTGGTGGTTTCATATTGATTCATGAGAATACTTATGGTGTATAAGAAGCCCAAAAGTAAAGAATTTTTAATAAACTACATCATTATATATTAATCAAATTAGGTGATAGAAATATATCAACAGACAATGCATCTTGGGTAATTTTTTTGGAAAAAAAATAAATACTAGATAATTTAATTATATTTTATCTTTAAATGGGTTCTCAGAGTATTAAATGTGGCCAATGATGTTCAGAATAGTATTATAAGGATCAAGAATCAATTTTTGCCTATTTTTTAGCATCATTATCCCAAATGTAATTTAAACAATGTGATATAGGGTTTTATGGGAATCTATTCATACCTTAAATATTCTAGAGTCAACCAAATTGGGTTTAGGGATACATATCCACTCATATGGAAACTATTTCCTCGATAATATTACAATAACAACACATAAATAACAAAAATAATTACAAAGGACTAAAAATAATTATTAATTGAATTTCAATCAATGGAATTCCATGAATAATATTAAACACCATACTATAAGAAAAAATTAATCCTATACAGTTTGTACATACATATATTAATTCATTATTTACACATCATTTGTTTATATAGAAAATTTAAATATAAATAAAAAATAATACAATATTGATGACCTATCAAACTAACTCATCCTTAATATAGAATTCTCTATATATCCACTAATTACATACTCTATCACACTCCCATATACTATAATGCATGACCTTAAATATATTTCAACCATATGATACGCATGCCCAAATAGGTTAAAATACATATTATAAACAAAAAAACATATTAGTCTACCAAATATAATTGATATGATAACTAACAATATATATGTGTTAACATTAACGACATGAAATTAAATGAGTGATTAATAATATTCACACACTACATTCAAAATTGGGAATACACATAGCTACCTTGAAAAAAATCACATACCTCATTCATCCAATTCCAAATTATGGGATGTAGTTTTTGATGGATGGTAATAGTTCGTATAGATATTTGTACAACTTATAATACCCTAACATTCTAATTTCTTATTAGGGAACTTGAATGGAACATTACTAACTTATCATTACTCTTACATATCTATGATACCATCCCATACAACCCATTGATATGATTTAATTTTGATATAAATATTTCTAAATATATCAATTGTAATCAAAATGGGTTGGAATATTACCCAATGTCTCTATAAATATGTCTAGAAAAGATTTTATCTAATGAAATCCCATATCACACCATATCATAGAGAATTTTACAACCATTTTAATCACATATATTCGTGTCTAATGTTAGTGAAACATCCCACCTAGTATTCGTTAACCAAAATGTTATTATTGGTTGTGTCATGTCATTTATAACTAATATCTATAACATATGTGAGAATCATTTTCCAACCCATGTATCATCTCACATGATCATATGGGAAAATAAAATTAGTCCTAGTAGTCCAGTGGTATTCTATAAAATCTACACATATACATTTCCAATTTTTCAATCAAATATTAAAAATTAAATTCCAATTTATCACTTAGGTTTTTCCTTCCATAGGTAGACAGAATAATTAGCATATTCCAAAAAATATAAAAAACATATCGTAAAAATTTATTACAAATCATATAAAATTTTTATTACCTCAACCTCCCATTTCAACCACTACGTTGGGATTTTCTATCATCATATCCCTTATGTTATAATTCAAAATTTTCAATCGTGAGTCATATAGTAGAAGAATCACTGATAAACCACCTAAAAATACTCCCTCTTTACTAAATTTATCTGATTTCTATATGATGTTCATTGAATATGTCCATTTTTTCACTCTTATATAAATATTGACAATTCCACATGGGAACTATTTCATATGAATCCACACGAATTCACCATATATTCAAAAAAATATATTGTAATTTTCCTTGATAAATATATCACTATTTTACTATTTATGAAAAGCATATATCATTTTTTAGGCCTATAGAGTAGTTCTTTATAATATATTTAAATTCTCATATGTTTTCCAAATTTTATAACCCACATACCATTAAGATTCTCATGTTTTCCATTTATGTGGATATCTAATATTCCTTTAATATGAAAATAACCTTTATTGACGTGATATGTGCCCCCACTCAGACAAATAATCCATTTCCCACATTTAAACACCCGTCATGGTGCCTCAGACTAACTATGCCAAAATCAATACAATCATTGTTTACAAAAATAAATTAAAATTAAAATTTATTACATTTTTGATCACTACCATTACCAAAAAAAGATCAACACTAGTCCCCTATAAACAAATTATACCTCATTAAATTTACACACAATGAAAAGACATACTTCCCCATGATATTATTTCATAAATACAATTCTTTGATGTATAAAGGATGTCAAATTAGGGGTCACTGACCTTGAAATAATGTTATCCAATTTATTTAAATGCATTAATCAATTATACATCTTTGTGATAACCATCATCCATTATTATGATCCCCTATCTTAAAAATTTTATCTTCATAAATTAATATTTCTATAGTTAAATTATTTTATAAATTTCATATTTAATAATTCATTAAGTGGACTAATTCCACTAAAACATATTGAGTGACCCAATATAATAGACTGTCTTACAAAAAGTGAAAAATAAATATATCCATGCATATAATGTTAATGAATGACATTTTCATTGTATATCCATGAAATTCATTAATATACATCACATATTATCAATATAATTCATAATTAAATATGATTAGTGAATTTTCTCATGAAAAATTCAAAGAATAAATATCTGTTCACACTTAAAAACATATATCTAGATTAAAATAACAATATAATTATAAATATATTTTTATTATATAATTTTATTGAAGGATGTCTCAAAAAATACCTATCATTACTACAAGAATGTAGTAGAAAAGGGAAATGATAATAATTTTACATGAATGAATAAAAAAAATACCGTATGAAAGTTACTCCAAAACTATGTTTGATAATTATTGTTTGATGGAGGAAGAGTTGGGGGAGAGTTATAGAAATAGAACTCAAAAATACACCTTTTTTTGTAAATTTAAAGGGATGTATCAATGAATATATTGGTGTTCTAACTCATTTTATTATGTATCATTTGGCCAATTGGGTACACAATACATCCCTGATAGATAGATGGTGGTTTATCATAATGTATTGCCCAAAATCTGAAACATATATGGTAATTAGATCCCCACCACAAGTTATGTTTTTATATCAAAAATATTTATAAAAATAATTCAAAAAATATAGAGTATACAATATAAAATCACTAAATTATCTATTTCAGTAGTTTCCCATTGTCAATTAAATGAATCAATCTATTTATCTCTCAAACTCAAAAAAATTCTATAATAAAAAACATTTTACAAATTCTTACATCATTATATATATAGACATTGAAATTTTAGTAAAATCCTAGAAATTGAATTCAAACCTACATGTAGATTAAATAGAACATGAATCATTTTAACACTCTCATGACTAATGATGTTGTTGTTAATTTAATGGAGGGATATATTATAAGGAATATAAAATATTGTTAATATCCCATTGTAAATATAAAAAACTACATTAGAATGTCATTCCCATTCCATTGATGTTTTCCCTTGATCGAATCATTTAGTTTCTATTATAAGAAATATATTATTTACACACATTCTATGACACTAATTAAGAAAACAAAAATCTAAATAGTTCATTGTACGTTATTATACATATATTATAAATATTTAAACACACATTCTAGAAAACAATTTTTTTGTTTCGTTATACATTGGATATATATCTATCTAATTAATCATCACAACTTCATCCTTATTCCCAATGTATACTAACACATGAATATATTTCGAACATTTATAATCATAATCATACTTGGGAATGTTGGCAATTAGGAGTAAATAGTGATCTGGAAATCTAAAAAAAAAATTTAATAGTAATAATGAATAAACAAAATTTAATTATAAAAAATGATTGAACTATTAATATAATATTTTATAAAAAATTCTACCCTAATAACCTAGAGTTATTATCATCCTTAATACGTTGACCATGATATAAATGTTTAATTCCAATAGAATTTATCACTTTACATGTTTTCGAGAACCATGTAGAAAAAATACCCTTGTAAATTTGATAATAGAACATAAACTATTTACCATAAAAATAGTAAATGAACACCATCCTTGATAAATCTGTCCAAAAACCCCACCTCATATCCTGGGGAATAGAAAAACACAATGTTGAGCTCAAATGCTAACTTAGGGTTATGTAAAGTAGAAGATATCATGAATCAATAATCATAAACAACATAGAGAGGTAAATAACTAAACACAAATTCAATTGAAATAACATTTAATTAATGAAATGAGAATTAATTATCAATATATAATGGTAAATAACAAAAACTTGACACTATTTAATAAATAAATGAGAATGAAATGAATCTAGAGACAATATCCTAGAAAAATCTCATGGATAATAATAATAATAACTGTATTATTAGTGAATTAATTTATTAACTATTTGAATGCATGATTTAAAGAATCAAGATACCTTAATAGTACCATTATGCCTTTATAATATTTTAAAAATACTTTGTAAAACCTATCTAATTTGGCCCACTATTTTGTCTCATTACACTAGTTGATGCATTTAAGGGGTATCTATAACTAGGCCCCACCAATGTCTACATATCCAAATTGTTCCTCATATATACAATAATTTCATTGATTCATGATAAGTGTTCTTTATCATCAAATATCCAAATTTATAACAAGATAATGGTTTATCAATATTTCTTCATTTCATCAAATATTATTCAAAGTATTCCCTCTATATAATATTTTATATTGTTTAGAAAATAATAATATCATTCATAAAATAATATATATGTAATTTATAATGAAAATGATCACTGGAAAGCTATTTGTTCATGAAAAATATTTATGATCGAAAATGAATGTGAGAACATACAATAAATTTTACCACATGGTAATTTCAAATAAATATTTCGATGGATAATTTTTTAAAATTGAAAAATAAATTATCATGAACTGTGAATACATCATTTTATTATAAGTAAAATGGACATTATATACATTATATAAGAAAATTATGTGCATAGAATTTTAATATGACTCATTGAAGTGAAATTGTGGTGATGTGTCTAACCTGATGTATTCTTTTGATTGAAGATTATATAAAATAATATATGGTTGTTTGAAACATATTATTAAATATAACTAAAAACATTGGGTTGTGATATATTCTATCATATATGATGTCTATTACAACTCGTCACCTCTTTGGATTGAATCATACTCTCAACTTACTGTGAAGGATTTTGGAACACACACTAGAGATATGCCTTAGTGACTCCTTCCTCTTTGGATAGCTTGTCTTAACCAGGCCAGTCGCCTTCAAATCTTTATATCTTATGTTTATAGGGAGGCAAATCTGATTGTGGATGCCCTCTCGAAGGAGGCTATTGTGGGGCTAAGCACTATGTGGTCATTCAGGATTCCTGATTCATGCGTTAACATGGTGGATGATGATATGCGGGGTGTGAATTATTCCCATTCTGGTACTTCCCCATGTATGTCCTAATTTCTTATTTTACTTTTTATTTAATAAATTTAGGGTCAGGGTGCTCAGACCCTGGATCTTCATGGTAAATATAACCTGAATTATTTTATTATTTATAATTTTATATATGATCCTTTAAATAATCTTATCAATTTTTAATTAATAGTCTTTAATTAGTTTTATTGCCAAGGCTGTCAATTTCCATGATTTATCATTCATGATTTATCATTAACGTTCCAATTATTGTGAATATTTTATGTATTTATCATGTCTAGAATAATAATAATTACAAAATTATCATATTCGTACAAAAACAATACATTTAAAATCAATTTTGAATGATTGTTTTAGGATTTTATGTAAGGTATTGTCATTGAAACAGTATGTCATATGTACGTGTGAGTCATGTTTCCATTTTTAAAAAATCATTATGGAAATGGTATTTAATATTTTATCCTTATATAATGATTATAATATCATAAATAATGTTTTATTTATTTTAAATATACCTACATATATATATTTCATCCATGTAATGTGGTTATGAAAATACAGTGACCTCACTCCATGAAGGCGGTATTCAACAAGTACATGAACAATGTTATCATCAGTATGTAATTTAAATTGAAAGGAATAAAATGATATATTTTCCATTAAAAACAATATATATGTTAGGAACATAAAAATATTTTCATTTATTTCCCATACAATCATTAAATTTAACCTTACCATCTTTCATTTATAACATTAGTGAAATATTAATCACATCGTTTAGCAAGACGATAGTATGTCATACACATAAGTGTCATTATAATATCAAATGTGGAATTGAATGTAAAAAAGTTATATAAATTATAATTTCCAGGAATATATAAATATTTTTTTAATATTATATCTATACAATATATCCATCATCATACCAAACCATTATTTGTGGTAATGGAAAAACGAATGACAACAATTTGTGAAGAGGTTGTATGTTGTACACATGAAAGATGATTTCCAACCCCATTTCAGGAAAGTGGATGTGGTTTTTGATTATGAATTAACATAAATACATTTTATAATATTTAATATATTTATTATGTTATATCATAATGTATTAACAAATATTTTTAGAGGTGGAGGAAAAAATAAATTAAAAAATCTCATTAAAAAATATTACCTCTTCTTTATGTAACCTCCTTGGGTTTTGACCAAAACCCATCCAAGGATCTATTTTGGAAACAATAATTCCACTTATGTAAGGATAAATATGTTCGGATATTTTTTGGTAGGAATTTCTTGAAAAAAAGGGTTTTATGGTGTAAATAAGATAATATAGAGGTGGCCTTTTAAAAGTGAGGTAACTGGCGTGATTGTAATTTTTGGAATGAAAGGGGTGAACCCATTTTTTTAGAATGAAAAAAGGGCCCCACAAGTGTTATAGTAGTTACCTATACATAATATGTTGAGATGTTGAAATAAAATATACTTTATATATGTTTTTTATTTCAGTATATACTTATCTTTATAATTTTACACATAATCAAATAAATTCATACCATAACTGTGATATCATTATTTTAAAATTTTCACTATTAATGTTGTACAAAAATTAAAAATAAGTTATTGTATTTTATATTTTTTATATACAAAAAAATTATCTATTTTTTATAATTTAATTCATAGAAGTGGAAATTTTTAAATTAAAAGTTTTCCTAGATACGAGATGAGAATATAGATTTTCATTAAGATGTCGTTTAAATGATTGTAATGTTTATACATAAGAATTAAAAATTGAATTAATTAAAATGAGTTTAATATGAAAAATTGGTTTAAAATTAAATTGTTTTTGTATTAAAAATACTTTAAATTTTATTTTAACATTATAAATAATTTAAACAAAATGAAAAATGTTAATTAGAAATCATTATTTTTCACCATTCATAAAAAATTAAACATTTGATAAAAATGAGAAAAATACAAATTAAGATAATTAATATATGATGATATAAATAATGATGTTCATGTTATAAAAATAATGTTCTAAATGTTTTATCAAAATTTAAAATTTTGCATGTAATGTTTAAACTGTCTTTTAGAAGAAAACAATTTCAGAAAACATTTATATTTATTCTAAAATATTTTTTTCTATTTCTTATCAATAGGTATCCATAATATTCATATTTTACAAATAAATATTAATATACCAAAATATAATGGATAGGTTATAGAAATATCATATATTAAGTTTTATTTAGGATCACGAAAGCATGTATTGCATGTTATTTAAAAGATTAAATTTAAAGATATATATATTCCATGTTTTGTTTTTAAACAATTATGTGGGTCACATATGCTATAAAATAATATGTTCAAATAATATAATTTTATTTTATTACATTCTCCACACAGTAAATAAATTTTTTCATCATAATTTAAACATGATTATAGTAATCAAGAGTTTGATATGTAAAAACTCTCTTATTGAAAATTGATATCGTAAAAAGTGTGACCAAAATATCATTTTCATAAGAAAGAATGGGATGTACGAATGGGATGTGGAATATCTCTATAAAAGGAATGTATTTATAAGTATATTGTTGTGAAATGAAAACATAGAAATGTAAGATAGTACTAATGACCAAATACTGATGTAGAGTCGTAGAGAACAATGATCATAAGAAAGAGGGTTATCCCAAGAAGGTTAATGACAATAAAGATATAAACCAAAAAGATATTAAAACATTTCATTAATGTCATCAAAAATTATGAAAATAATACATCATAGTTTTTCAAAATCAATTTCCTAATTTCAGGAATTCATTTTCTATATTGAATTAGAAAATATGAAAATTTACCCAATTGATATCTTTTTTTCTGATAAGGACAATCAAATCCATTGGATTTTCCTTGATCATTTTCCACATAATATCTTATTCTATGTGATGAATTTCTCAATATTAATCACCAACAAATCCATATCAAAATAAAAATTCATTCATTCTATCTATAGTAAAATATAGTTTAATAATGGTATTCAAATATTGAGACAAATTTTTATTTGTATACAATATATTTATATGTATGAATCCATCCAATGATCAACAAACAAAATTCAACAAATAGTTAAACTTATAACCTTCCAAAAATTAAAAAATTTATAAATAAGGTAATAAAATTTCTCAAAAATAAACATAACATTAATCTTGTCTATATAAAAAAGTGAATCTAAATTTCATATACCAAACATGTGAATAAAATCATCATTAATTCTCTTAAAAAATTATAATAATCAAAATTACTAAAAACCTGTTAAAACATCTGTTATTCCTAATTATATATGTAAAAAACATATTATCAGTCATATACCTTAAATCCAAAAATTCTATATACTCCATCAATGAAAGAAAATAAAACTTTTAAAAACAATAATTAGTTCCAATATTGTTAGTACTATCTAATTTACATTACCCATATCAATCTTCTATTTATCCAAAAATCATTATATCATAATCAAAAACATATTAAGGGTTCTATTTCACTTATCCTTCTACTTCCCATATATTTTATCTTTCCAATAAATAATTTTTTTCATTGATACCTTTCAACATATGATTTCAAAATATTAATTAATAATTATTGTAGTGTAATCATTACATATTTTATAATTCATATAACCAATAAATCATAAAAAATAATTTTACAACATAATTCTAACATAAAAATACACAAGAAAAATTATTATTGCACATCAATTGTATCTATACCATAATCCTAAACCAGATCCCGTAGAATCATATAAAGTACAAACCCATGATGCATGGGGGATTCATTTGTGTTATTCCATATATAATTATAGCAAAACAATTACATATTGGATGATTATTTATTTCCCTTTCAATCATGACCATTGATTAATTTCTCTGCGCACATGTTGAAAAAACTTATTTCCATTATGAATGTACTGGGAAATTTATTTCCAAAATAATCACATGTTGTTAAATCACTCATTCTATTATTCAATTTATCCATAATTTTATTTTTCATTCTATTTTTAGCATGCATCCCTTAAAATAAATAATAGTTGGATAATTATTTATTTTTCTTGGTAGCACATAATACTATATCCTTGTTTGATGGGACTAGTTCCCTTATAAGAATAATATATTTCCTATGAAAAATAGTCAATATTTAATTTATGACTCTGATTTTATTATGTATCATTCCTTGCTAACCTTGTAATTCTAGTTTCATAGATAAGGATATTTTCATCTTCCATTTGTTATAGGTTCAAAGATTTTATATCCATATATGTTCGTAACTCATGAAAAAAATACTTTTCCAAAAAATATTTACCTTACAATCACTCAATTATATGTTATATATTTATTATTTATCAACGGTGTTTTGAATCAATGAATGAAATTTCTATATATATACTTTGAGATGACAAACTACTATGAATATATTATCTTTTCTCGTACATTCCAAATTGAGAAATATATTATCTGAGGAACTTCCAAACTTCACAGATATTTTTTACTCATATTGATTGATGGAGAGTTCTAAAACATGATGAGATCCATCATAATTGAACCAAAAGGAAGACTTGAATTCTATATACAAAAATATTATTTTACAAAACCTGGTTGAACTACACTAATATAGCCATAATTTTCTCAGTTCTAACAAAATCATTATTGGATTCCTAAAAATGGAAATATCTATATTGTCTATGAGCATTTTTACATGTCTTCCTTCGAACATCTGTTTCTATATAATGTCATATACTCTATTATCAAAAAAATTATTTAATTTTGGTTTAAATGTACAATTAT
Source organism: Viscum album (assembly GCA_963277665.1). Taxonomy (NCBI): domain Eukaryota; kingdom Viridiplantae; phylum Streptophyta; class Magnoliopsida; order Santalales; family Viscaceae; genus Viscum; species Viscum album. The sequence goes on along the minus strand of OY728119.1, from coordinate 1,344,251,439 downwards.
AAATATGATGTAACACTATAATAAATTTAATATTTATTCATATTTTCTACAGAATTATAATCATTGTTTCTTCCAAGATATCATTATTTTGAAATATTTAATAACGATTTTTCCATAAAAAGTAATTTATCCTAAGAAGATATCTATGGACTTCCAATTCTGGTGCACATTAAGGCCTATAATTAGGAACTATTTGAGGATTGAGTCATGTTCAATGAACCTTTTACATAGTTATTAACCATATGATCCTCTATTCCGAAACGATGTCTACTAGTTTCATATAGATATGAATGAATTTTTTTTAAAAAAAACCCAAAATCTATTCATCACCAAAGATATTGTTTTATTATATATATATATATATTATAAATTTAGTTCATGGGGTTATATTACCTGATAAATATTTTCATTGGTCTATCTCACAAGGTTACTACTAATCTTCCACGTGAATAGTCTTTAATGATGTCGACCACCATAATGCAGATTCAGTTTTTGGTTTATTACATTTTCATAGATTCAAAAATTAAAATCTAAATAGAACCACCAATTTAGAATTTATGGTAACTAGATTGATATAGGATACCGATTTATAATTTTAATACAACATAAAACAATGTACATAAGAAAAAGAAATGTTCTACATCTTTGAAAATTCACTCCCATAATTCATTTTCATATCATGGGGAAATGAAACAAAATAACTGTGATTTAAAATTCTATCTAAGGATTAATTAAAACAAAATCATTCATTAATCATTAATAATAAAAATCATGGAATTTTAAATAAGTAAACACAATTTTCATTTACATAACATGACTATCATGATTTGTTATGTCATAATCTATATAGAAAGGTATAGAGATGAAAAAAATTCATTTAATAAATAAATTCCAATGAAATTAATCTATAAATATTATCAAGGAGAAAATATCATGAATTATAATAATCACTATATTCTCAATGATGGAATTTCTTAATTATTTTACATCATGATCTAATTCACCATGTGTAACGACCCACATTTTTTGAATGTACGAGACATTTTTTCAATCCTTTTTTAAGCATGGTAATTGTATAATACTTCTGTGGTAAGGCCTAAAGAGAATAAGGGGATGGATTTATGTTTTGAGATCCTAGAATATGGGATACAGACTAGTTCACATAGTTAGTGGAAACTATTCCACTGAGGACACATAGTTTGTTAAAACTATGTGTCTACAGATATGGGCACTCGCATGTCTGCACACTTTTTCTGGAACCATGAAGAATACGTTGTAAGGCCATAAAACCTAATTCATATGGGGGAAAAGATGTATTTCATGGTTTCCACATAGTTTGTAAACCATGCACCTAAACTATCCAATAATGGATATGTGTAATATTTCTGTTCTCCCCTACATAAACCTTAAGTCATTTCTCTTTGTCCCTTGATTTTTAGCAATAAAAAGAAGAGTATTTACACATATTTGAGCTCACAAACCCCCTATTTATCAATCAGATGAATATATTTCATCTAGAACCCATTTCTCAAACCATCACAGGCATCAGATTACCCATTTGAAGTCTAAAACTATGTACTCTTCCATCCTTGGTTAATCTCTCCATCTATTATTATATATAGATATATTCTCATTTTTCAAATTTAAGGTAATTATACTAAAAACTAGATATCACCAACCTGTATAGACTCTAAGGTTGAAAACATGAAATTATTCATCTACCTCTCTATAGTAGGTGGTCATTTCATTTTCCATTTCTGTTTTGGTGTTTCATATTAATTTCATCATGTAATGAGGAAAACTTTGTATAAAATATGTGTTGTGTTAATTCCATCCTGAAAAATGGCCCTATTACATTGACAATGGTTAATTTTAACTTTTATCAGTTTTTAGCCATCATAAAAAATCTATATGGACACCCATTGGTGTGCCACAATGAAATTGGTCATTTTCGCTAAATGGACCAAAATACATAGAGCCCAAGTTACCATTTTTCTTGATATTTATTTTAAATACCCATCATCCCATGTGTAATTGATTTATAAAAAATTAAATCATTGTTTATTATTCCATATTGAATTTGAATTTACCAAATGGTAATATGATTATTTTACATTGAGACTTTATACTTGACACTTTTTCCTTGTAGTGAATGATCCGTGTTAGAATAATTGGATAGATTAGCTTGAATGGGGTCGCTAGGATGATATGTCTATAACTCATAAAACGAAATGGTTTTAATGTAATGGTTCAAGGGAGAAAATGTTCATGCCCTTCTTTATGATTTATTTATAAATGAATTATCTTGAATGGATTGTTTTGTTAAATGAATTTCTTATATGGATGGTGAACTAATTGTAACACCCCAGGTAAATAAAGAATATGACATTTTCATATTTATCCATATTTGTGAATAAAATATTAATATGACTTTAATGGGGATGCTATGCTCGATGGCGTACCCAACACGCAACAACGAGTTTCTTGGGAATCTTACGTTGCACTCTAATAATAAAATAATATTATTTTAAATGGTTGTTAACATGTAGACGTTTTGTTGGCGGGAATGGATAGAAATAACTAAAATATGATTATATATGTTTTTAAATGTATTTACATTTATCCAATAAAATATAAAGGCATAAAATATGGAACGAATTCAATTTTAGGCGTATATGCCCTAGTTTTCACTAAAGGTTCACTTATTGCCTTTTGTTGGAGAACCGTCATTAAATATAGTTTTGTTCACTCTTATACATCCTTTTGGACCAAATAAAACTCTTATTAAGAATTCGGACATCAAAATTTACTTTGTGTAAATTTTTGGTATCCTTCTGATAAAGTTCATTTTTAATGAATAGTGTAAAATGTTGTATTTTAATTCAAAACCTCTTTTTAATCGAATTTATTTATATGATTATATTATCTTTTGAATTGGTTTTAAAGTGAAATTAGAATATATTTTTACCATTAAATTCAATAGTGGTCGTTGGAATTAATTTCACTTTGAAATCAGACTTAAACTAGTGTCAATCTTTTGATACTTATTGTTTCATAAAAACACGCTATTTGCTCTGACAACAGGAATTAATTATTAAATTAATTAATGTGACATATATGTTTTTAATTTTGTATAATAGACTTTATTTTTGAATTCGGAATATCAAATATAGCTTAGGGTTATTTTTTGGGATTTTTCTGAAAAACATGAATTTTTGATGAATAGTGAAACCACTAAGTGTTACTTATAAAAACTGATTTTTCCATTTAAATGAATTTTTTACATCTTTGTGTTTTAACTTTCAAAAAATACGACATAAATGGTTGTCATTAAGAATTAAAATGTGGTTCAATGGGAAAAAAATAATTTTTTTGGTGAATAGTAACTTATTAAGTTTTTAATCGCGATTAGAGGTAATTAGTGTAGTTTAAGGTAAAAATAATGTTTTAATAATAAGAAATGAACTTGAAATATTTCCTAACCTCATTGGATGTGTCATGGCCGACCAATAAAACCCATGGGTCAACTTGGGGACCCCATGGAGCCACTTTATTTGGAAAATGACATTAATATCTTTTTATTTAAAGTTAATGTAAAAATGAGACAAACATGAAATGTTTTACTAAAACAATTTTTACATGGGGTTATGCAAATCAGATTTTTGACTATAAATAATCATTGTAAATCTAAAAAGATTTCCTACATTATAGTATTTGTTTTATAATTTGTAGACATTAAATAAATTAAATTATTTATGACATCATGATGTTGCAGCGATGACCTCATTATTTAACGATTTAAATAAAATGGAAAGATAATGTAATATCTAAGACCTACACATTTCCAAAACCTATTGGATGAGTGTATTTAGAACCCTTATCACCTTATCCTCGAAACATATCAATGTGGGACCTCTTAAATCCGAATACCATTTTAAAATAAAGTGACTTTTCTTTACCTTCCAAGAGTGCCCCTCCTCTCCTCTTATAAAAGGTCCCCACCTCTACCTCCTTACCCACACTCCCAAATCCTTTCGCTCGGCCAACCTCTGCCCATTTTGTCTCTCCACTTCCATATTTTACTCCTTGAAGCCTCACATTGGGCAGAAGTCTTCCCAAGTAAGCCTTTGAGCTCAAACCAAAGGGAGTTACCCGATTTTAAGGTAATGTCTTCACTTGAGTCATTGTGTTTTATTTTGCTTCTCCAACCCCCTAAACTCTTTTTATTAATTTCTTTGGTAACAAATACAGTATCATAAATATACTAGGATTTTTTTATAAGAAGGATTCGAGATACACTTTCACAAACCTACATCTAATGGTTAAAGAACATACTGTTTCGGTGGACGGCGAATTTCTGCCTCCCGAAACGATGATTGTTCAGCATTCATCTAACACCTTCAAAGGTGTCCATTAAGAAGAAACTATATTTATATATGATATATAATATGTTTATGTTTTCCTTAAGCCTCTGTATTTTACATTTTGGGCATACCTTTATGGTTTCCATTATAGGTAAACGCGATATCTTCATTTAAGAAAGTGCAGACTACTGCCCCCTCAAAGTGACTTGATTCGTTAATACCATATGTGGTATGTATAAAGGATATATTTAATGATATTATATATGATACCATACTGGAATTAAAATACTATTATGTATCATTATGTTTTAATTCCATTAAATATGAAATAGAAATGGAAGTAGTGTTCATGCGTACGTACGACTTACCGTCTCCATGAACTGTACATTTCATTTCTTATCTCAAAATGTTATGTAATATTATAAGTACATATATATAATGGATATATATGTAATATATTACATCAAAATTATGGATATATTTCTGGAATTATAATATATATATATCTCTCATTTTGTTAATTCCATTAATATGACAAAAATGAAAGTAGCGTTAATGCGTACGTACGGCCTACCGTCTACATGAACGGTGCTTTTCGTTTTTTATATCCAAATGATATGGAATAGTATAAAATGAATATATAATGGATGTATTTTATATTTAAAAAATCAATACTATTCTGTATATGATGTACCTATAACTACATGGAAAATTATTTTCCAAGAAGTTCAATTTTTGACTCATGTACCAAACATCGGCAAAAACGTCTGATATGAACTAACATTATTAAACAATTATTATAACATTATAATATGTGATATGAACTGAATAATAATCTCTAAAGGAGTTAATTAGGAAATTATTAATTGACCAATGTTTATTATTCCTGAATATAAAGAAACGAACAAGACAAGTTGGACTTGAGGTAAGGTATCATACTCATCTCTTTCTTTTTAAGTACACTCTTTTATGTCATTCCTTATGAGCTCATCATTCTTCTGTTTGGGATGTTATTTTATATTACTCTTACTATAATTTTTATGTTCATATTATGAGAAACCCTATTCTCTCTCATCAATCAATTTTCGATGTTTTGAGTGGCGCCGTTAGGCTGCCGAATTTTCGTAAGAGATCTAATCTCTCTCTTTATCTTTAAGTACTCTCCTTTATGTCACTTCTTTTAAGCTCGTATTTTTATTATGGGTTTGTTATTTTATATTCCTCTTTCTGTACATTTTATTTTAATGTGATGTGATACCCTATTTGATCTCATCAATCCATTTTTTGGATGTTTTAAGTGGCACCGATAGGCTGTCGAGTTTTCGTAGGGGATTTTTCATCTCACTTTTATTCCTGTGAGATTTATGCTACATTTGCCACAATTTCCTTTGAGTAGTGTAAGTACTGACCATTATTTTACTCATTGTGTAATATTCTTTCATTTATGAGTATTTACATCAATGTTGTATTTTTCTTCTTTCACGGGGCGTATGTTTCGAAAGATACCCATGTCGGTAAGGGAACTTTTCACCCTCCTATTTTTAAAAGACTTCTTTTGTTGGGTCTTTTAATTTACATATTTTTATGTTGGGATATGTTCTCAAATATCCTTATTGATGTAAATTTTATGTCCAAGTGATGAGATACCCTTTTTTGATGTGACGCTGTTAGGCTGTCAATGAAACTTCTTAACCCAATTTCGATTTCATTGGGTTCAACATGTAGTTATTGAATATGTCATCCTTTGAATATGTGTGAATGACCTTTGATTATTTTACACTTAATATCCACTTATATTTGGTGTATTCGTTTGTCACACAAAATTATGTAATTGATTTATCCTTAAACCAAGGATACCATCTTTGTAAGGGACATCGTCTCAATCTCCTTTCATTGATCCATATTCTGTTTTATACACAACCTTATTTTATATGGTGTATAAACCCCGTTGACTTTTAAGTTTATTCAAAGGGAATCTTTTTTATACGAAGTGTTTATTAAACGACAAAGTGGAATGTTTTTGTCGTACGTACGCGGCGACAATGACTTCTCTGCCACCGTGACCATTATTTGAGTTTCGGCTTTCTCTACAATCCATACCATCTTTTTAAAAGAAAAATAAATACCATGTTTTACGTTTCTTTTATTTTGTTATTGAAAATGGTTTTCATAATTTATTTATATCAATGTGTTGTATTGATATCTTGTTATTGAAAGGTGGAAATCTTATGTTTCCTTTATGCATGTTTTATGTGATAAGATTATGTTATGGTTCTTGGGCATTGTTATGAAGACGGGTGGTTCCGTGATAAACTAAGGGCGGGTGAGCCCGATATAGCTCTCCAATGCATTGGGTAACGCGAAGGAGGGAAATGTTAAGGTTTCTCCAAAGAGATTTAGGGAACATACTGTGATGGGTATTCCAAACGTAACCAAGAGGGTTACTCCCTACGTAAGAATGTTATGAATGCCTCAAGTTACCTTTATGTCTTATGATTTCTATGATTTATTCATGGTTTGATGAGGTATGTTAAAGTGCCTATGTTTTATGGGTAAAGTATGATTTCATTCTAATGTATATATGAACTCATTTTTCCTTTCCATATTTTTATAACCCTTACTGAGCTTTTTATGCTCATCCCATGTTTTTGAAATGTTTTTCACAGGTCACGGGAATGGTACATGATGTGATGTTAGTGTCAAGGATGTGTCAAGAAATAATCCATGTTTTATTTTAAATGTGTTTCCATTGATGGGAATGAAGAATACTATCTTTATGTAACCTCTTTGTTTATATGTGGAATGTAATGCAAGTTTCATGATCTAATTCTCTAAAACTCTAAACCCGAAAAGATCCTCAATGTGTAATCTTGTAATAACTCAAGATTAAGTAAGGTTTAAGGCTGGGGCCTTATAGTTGGTATCAGAGGTCAGTTTAGATAACTTTAGAGGTTAGGGTATTCTTTAAGCATAAGTGACATTACCATACTGGTTAGGATTTCATAAAGAGTCCTAGTTTTAGATAAAGTGAATGAGTAAGAATATCTTAGTGTTTACCTTCCTCATTAGTACATGATGGTTTTCTTGATATACTCACACTGACATTTCTGTTCTTAGTGAGTAGATGGATCTAGCAGGCACCAAAGTGACAATAGGTTTGAAGGAAACTGTGGTGGTTCTCTGATTAAGATACTGGATAAAATGGGTGATTCAATGAGGAAACTCGTGGTTGTTCTAAACCAACTATCAAGGAGTCGTGATCAACCACTTGAGCCTTGGAATGTTCTGTAATGCATCATGTATGAGATGACCAGTCGATGTGGAAGTTCAGGTAATAATTATAAAGGTAACCATTAGAGTTTATATGATCCTTACTTTTGAGGTAATTATGGGTTGTTATATGATATGCTATAAAATTAAAGGCATGAGATAAACTTGAGGTTAAAATATGTTATGATCTTTTTTGATGATTTTACCTCTTTTTGGAGAATGATTTAAGAATTATATAGTTTTGGAAAAAGGACAACACGCAGACCGTGTGACAACCCATCGCGTCGGACAAAGCTGCGGGAATCGAACCCAGAACCAATGTGCGACTGGTATTTATCGCCTACCACTGAACTACGTGAAGTCCCTGGTTTGTTTGACTGATTCTTTTTAGTTATATGATTTTATAAATTATGAGTAAGTTGACTTTGGGATATTTATGAAAATTATTAACCTATCCTGGAGGATATGTGATTAGGTTAATTACTTTTCAATACGAGACTTTTGGAGCAACTGATGTTGTTTGGAGATAAATGTTACGATTTCACTTGGAAGACTATGTGACTAAATCCATCATATTTTTGGGTTTCAATCTTAGATTGGTTTACTTTGAATAATTTTATGGACAAATTGTTTATCGGATTGTCCTCTTTGAACTTTGGGTTTTGTAGGACAAATTTTGGAGATTAAGCATAGATTTTCTTTCTAAAGGGTTATCCTTTTCAAGATTATCTGACCTTGTACTAACCTATTTGGTTTTGGTATTGGTTAAAGCCTAAAGACATGGGATGTATATAGTTCTCTTTGGTGGATTAGGTGACTCTCTAGAAGTTGATTATAGTACTCTTAATGTGAACAAGTCTTCCTAAATACTCGTCTTTTGGAGAAAATATGAGTTTGTGTAAGGAATCTAATAAAAATTGAAAGTCAACATGATAAGTGATTATGTTTCCTTATGAATAAATTCCTCAATAAAAATTAATTTAAAACAAAAAATGTTGTCTATTATCTTTTCCTACTGGGGAATCGAATACCGTTTAACCCATCAGAAGTTTTTGATTTTCTTGTGGTTAACTTTCTCCTAAACATGTTTTCTATCACTCTCCATCAGAACATGACAATATGTTTTCTTCTCCATGTCCATGTTTTCTTAATGTAATCATAGTATCGGTTAACTCAGGTGACATCAATACTTCTCTTTCTTTATTTTAAAGTTATTGTTTTACCGAATCTTGTTCCGATATGGGATTTTCAAGGATGTTTCCAAGCTCAATTTTAAAAATTGCGAGGACGCAATTCCCAAAAGGGGGGAAGGATGTAACACCCCAGGTAAATACAGAATATGACATTTTCAAATTTATCCATATTTGTGAATAAAATATTAATATGACTTTAAAGGGGACGCTATGCTCGATGGCGTACCCAACACACAACAACGAGTTTCTTTGGAATCTAACGTTGCACTATAATAATAAAATAAAATTATTTTAAATGGTAGTTAACATGTAGTCTTTTTATTGGCGGGAATGGATAGAAATAACTAAAATATGATTATATATGTTTTAAATGTTTTTACATTTATCCAATAAAATATAAAGGTATAAAATACTGAAAGAATTCAATTTTAGGCGTATATGCCCTAGTTTTCACAAAAGGTTCACTTATCACCTTTTATTGGAGAACCGTCATTAAATATAGTTTTGTTCACTATTATAAATCCTTTTGGACCAAATAACACTCTTCTTAAAAATTGGGACATCAAAATTTACTTTGTGTAAATTTTTGTTATCCTTCTGATAAAGTTCATTTTTTAATGAATAGTTTAAACTGTTGAATTTTAATTCAAAACCGCTTTTTAATTTAATTTTTTTATATGATTAGATTATCTTTTGAATTGGTTTTAATGTGAAATTAGAATATATTTTTACCATTAAATCCAATAGTGGTCGTTGGAATTAATTTCACTTTGAAATCAGACTTAAACTAGTGTCAATCTTTTGATACTTATTGTTTCATAAAAACACGCTATTTGCTCTGACAACAGGAATTAATTATTAAATTAATTAATGTGACTTATTTGTTTTGAATTTTGTAAAATAGACTTCATTTTTGATTTAGTAATATCAAATATATCTTAGGGTGAATTTTTGGGATTTTTCTGAAAAACTTCAATTTTTGATGAATAGTGAAACCACTAAGTGGTAGTTATAAAAACTGCTTTTTCCGTTTAAATGAAATTTTTCCATCTTTGTGTTTTGAATTTCAAAAAATTGTACATACTTGGTTGTCATTAAGAAGTAAAATGTGGTTCAATGGGATAAAAATAATTTTTTTTGGTGAATTGTAACTTATTATGTTTTTAATCGCGATTAGTGGTAATTAGTGTAGTTTAAGGTAAAAATAAGGTTTTAATAATAAGAAATGAACATGAAACATGTCCTAACCTCATTGGATGTGTCATGTCCGACCATTAAAACCCATGTCTCAACTTTGGGACCCCATGAAGACACTTTGGTTGAAAATGACATTAATATCTTTTTATTTAAATTTAAAGTAAAAATGAGACAAACATGAGATGTTTTACTAAAATAATTTTTACATGGGGTTATACAAATCAGATTTTTGACTATAAATATTCATTGTAAATCTAAAAATATTTCCTACATTATAGTATTTGTTTTATAATTTTTAGACATTACATAAATTAAATTATCTATGACCTCATGATGATGCAACGATGACCTCATTATTTAACGATTTAAACAAAATGGAAGGATAATGTAATATCTAAGACCTACACATGTCCAATACCTATTGGATGAGTGTATTTAGAACCCTGATCACCTTAGCCTCTAAACACATCAATTTGGGCCCTCTTAAAGCCGAATACCATTTTAATATAAAGTGACTTTTCTTTACCTTCCAAGAGTGACCCTCCTCTCCTCTTATAAAAGGCACCCACATCTACCTCCTTAACCACTCTCCCAAAGCCTTCAGCTCGGCCATACTCTTCCCATTTTGTCTTTCCACTTCCCTCTATTACTTCTTGAAGCCTCACGTTGGGCAGAAGTCTTCCCAAGGAAGCCTTTGAGCTCAAACCAAAGGGAGTTACGCGATTTTAAGGTAATGTCTTCACTTGAGTCCTTTTGTTTTATTTTGCTTCTCCAACCCACTAAACTATTTTTATTAATTTATTTTGTAACAACTCCAGTATCATCAATATACTAGGATGTTTTTATAAGAAGTATTCGAGCTACACTTTCACACACCTACATCTAATGGTTAAAGAACATACTGTTTTTGTGGATGGCGAATTTCTGCCTCCCGAAACGATGATTGTTCAACATTCATCTAACACCTTCAATGGTGGCCATTTAGATGACACTATATTTATATATGATATATAATATGTTTATGATTTCCTTAAGCCTATGTATTTTTCATTTTTGTTATACCTTTATGGTTTCCATTATGGGTAAATGCGATGTCTTCATTTAAGGAAATGCGGACTACCACCCCCTCAAAGTGATTTGATTCGTTAATACCATATGTGGTACGTATAAAGGATATATTTAATGATATTATATATGATACCATACTGGAATTAAAATACTATTATGTATAATTATGTTTTAAATCCATTAAATATAAAATATAAATGGAAGTAGCATTCATGCGTACGTACGACTTACCGTCTCTATGAACGGTACATTTCATTTCTTATCTCAAAATGTTGTGTAATATTATAAGTACATATATATAATGTATATATATGTAATATATTACATAAAAATTATGGATATAAATCTGGAATTATAATATATATAAATCTCTCTCATTTTTTTAATTCCATTATTATGACAAAAAATGAAAGTAGTGTTCATGCGTAAGTACGGCCTACCGTCTACATGAACAGTAATTTTCGTTTTTTATCTCCAAATGATATGGAATAGAATAAAATGAATATATACTGGATATATATGATATTTAAAACATCAATACTATTCTGGATATGATGTACCTATAACTACATGGAAAATTATTTTCCAACAAGTTCAATTTTTGACTCATGTACCAAACATCGGTAAAAATGTGTTATATGAACTAACATTATTAAACAATTATTATAACATTATAATATGTGATATGAACTGAATAATAATATATAAAGGAGGTACTTAGGAAATTATCAATTGAACAAAGTTTATTATTCAGGAATATAAAGAAACAAACAAGACAAGTTGGACTTGAGGTAAGGGATCCTACTCCTCTCTTTCTTTTTAAGTACACTCTTTTATGTCATTCCTTATGATCTAATCTTTCTTGTGACTGGGATGTTATTTTATATTACTCTTACTGTAATATTTATGAACATATGATGAGAAACCCTATTCTCTCTCATCAATCCATTTTGGAAGTTTTGAGTGGCGCCGTTAGGGTGCCTAATTTTTGTAAGAGATCTAACCTCTCTCTTTCTCTTTAAGTACTCTCCTTTATGTCACTTCTTTTAAGCTCATATTTTTATGATGGGGGTTATTATTTTATATTCCTATTTATTTACATTTTATTGTAATGTGATGAGATACCCTATTTGATCTCATCAAACCATTTTTGGAAGTTTTAAGTGGCTCCGATAGGCTGCCGAGTTTTCGTAAGGGATTTTTCATCTCACTTTTATTCCTGTGAGATTTATGCTACATTTTCCACAATTTCCTTTGAGTGGTGTTTGTACAGGTCATTATTTTACTCACTTTGTAATATTCATTCATTTATGAGTATTTACATCAATGCTGTATTTTTCTTCTTTCACGGGGTGTATGTTTCGAAATATACCCATGTCGATAAGGGAACCTTTCACCCTCCTATTTTTAAAAGACTTCTTTTGTTGGGTCTTTTAATTTACATACTGTTATGTTGGGATATGTTCTAATATATCCTTATTGATGTAAATTTTATGTCCAAGTGATGAGATACCCATTTTTTGATGTGACGACGTTAGGCTGTCAAGGGAACTTCTTAACCCAATTTCGATTTCTTTGGGTTCAACATGTAGTTATTGAATATGTCGTCCTTTGAATATGTGTGAATGACCTTTGATTATTTTACTCTTAATATCCACTTATATTTGGTGTATTCGTTTATCACACATAATTATGTAATTGATTTATCCTTAAACCAAGGATACCATCTTTGTAAGGGACTTTGTCTCAATCTTCTTTCATTGAGGCATATTCTGTTTTATACACAACCTTATTTTATACGGTGTATAAACCCCTTTGACTTTTACATTTATTCAAAAGGAATATTTTATATAAAAAGTGTTTATTAAATGACAAAAGGGAATGTTTTTGTCGTACGTATGCGGCGACAACGACTTCTCCGCCGCCGTGACCATTATTTGAGTTTCGGCTTCCTCTACAAGCCATACCAACTTTTTAAAAGAAAAATAAATACCATGTTTTACTTTTCTTTTATTTTGGTATTGAAAATGGTTTTCATAATGTATTTATATCAATGTGTTGTATTGATATCTTGTTATTGAAATGTGGAAATGTTATGTTTCCTTTATGCATGTTTTATGTGATAAGATTATGTTATGGTTCTTGGTCATTATTATGAAGACGGGTGGTTCCGTGATAAACTATGGGCGGGTGAGCCCGATATAGCTCTCCAATGAATTGGGTAACACGAAGGATTGAAACATTAAGGTTTCTCCGAAGAGATTTAAGGAATTTACTGTGATGGGTATTCCAAACGTATCCAAGAGGGTTACTCCCTACGTAAGAATGTTATGAATGCCTCAAGTTACATTTATGTCTTATGATTTCGATGATTTATTCATGGTTTGATGAGGTATGTTAAAGTTCCTATGTTTTATGGGTAAAGTATGATTTCATTCTTATGTATATATGAAGTCATGTTTCCTTTCCATATTTTTATAACCCTTACTGAGCTTTTTATGCTCATCCCATGTTATTGAAATGTTTTTCACAGGTCAAGGGAAAGGTACATGATGTGATGATAGTGTCAAGGATGTGCCAAGAAAGAATCTGTGTTTTATTTTAAATATGTTTCTGTTGATGGGAAGAATGAATATTGTCTTTTATGTAACAACTTTGTTTAAATGTGGAATGTAATACAAGTTTCATGATCTAATTATCTAAAACTCTAAACCTAAAAAGATCCTCAATGTGTAATCTTGTAATAACTCAAGATTAAGTAAGGTTTAAGGCTAGGGCCTTATGCTAATGACTTTGTCAGTGCCTTGTATAAAATATTCAATGATAATTGAGATTCATTAAAAGGATTAAAATTTTGGATATCATGTGTTATGATATTTATATATATGTAGGGGTGGGATTTATTCTTACCCCATGCCTATTATGATTTACACACAATAAGAAAACAATGTTTTAGCAGTAGTGTTTTTGCGACGGTTTACAAAACTGATGCTCAATGTTTTTCAATCAAAAAAATTAGCGGCGTTTTTTATCAGCATTTTTAAACCACAACTAAATGATATTTAAATTTTTTATTTGTTTTAAAAAATGTTTAATAAGATTATAATATTTTTTAGAGTTAGTTTTAAAAAAACACTTCAAAATAGCGGTGGTTTTTTTCAAAACCGCCACAAAATTGACGAGAAAAATTAACTTTTTTAATTATTAAATAATTATTAATTAATTATTAATTATTATTTACAATCAAATATAGTTTATTATTTATAATTTTAATTATTTATTAGTTTTTAATAAATAAATATTTATAATTAATTGTTAACAGTAACGTGAAACTCAAAACAAATCTAGAAAACTTGGAAAACTAGATTTCGACATCAAACGACCATAAAATCTGATCTGGGAGTCCATTTCTGCCCCAAAACCAATCAAATCGAAGCATATGAAATTAGATAAAACTATGTGAGATTTAAAGCATGTGATAATCAAAATATAAAATATATTCCAATTTCACGAAAGTATGAAAATTGAACTATAACTTCAAACATTTATAATGTTTAATCCGGGTGTCTGTTTGAGCAATATACCCCTTTTTATTCCATTAGAAAGGCCTAGAAGGCCTGTGAAACAAATTATTTAGTGTCCATCACTAATTTCATAAAATTCAAACAGTTATTATGTTCAACCCAGTTGGCCATTCAGCCTGTACCACATATCATATCGTATCTCTTTTAATGATCTTCTATTTGAGTGTTTGTGGCACTGAAAAAGGAGTCTCGATCATGATTTTATAATCATTTCTGTGTTTTTAGTGTTTTAAGATGTTTATAATATTTTAAGATTTATTTATTATTTATTTATTTATATATTTCGTATTAATATATATAAATTAACTAATTATTAATTATTTACCTAACTAATTATTTTTCAATTATTTATTATTTATTAATTATTAATTTATCTAGGTTTTTTTATTTTTCTATTTATTAAATATCTAAGATATATTTATTTATTTATTTATTATTTAGTTTTTATGTACGCATTAATTATTAGTTTATTTTTAATTTATTATTTCATTAGTAATTATTTATTTATTAGTAGTTTATTATTCACTTATTATTTACTTAATTTTTATTTATTTATTCGTTATTTTTTCATTATTTATTAATTATATATTAAATATTTATCAATGATTTATTAATTATTTAAAAATAATTTTAGAATTATTAAATATTAATTATGGAATATTAAATATTAATTAAGAATTATTAATTAATAATTTTCAATTATAATTATTAGTTATTATCAATTATTAAATAGTAATTATTAATTATTAATTATTAATTATTTATTGTTATTATACAAATTTATTTATTTATTTACTTATTATTTATTTATTTATTAAATCTTTATTTTTAATCTTTAATTATTATTATTTCTTATTTATTATTTACTATTTACTATTTTAATTTTAATCTATTAAATATTAATTTTTTATTAATTTTTTATTCATTTATTGTTTATGTTTTTTAAAATTATTTATTTATTCAATATTTATCATTTATTAATTATTATTTAGATATTATTTAATAATTTATTAATAATTTATCAATAATTTATGTAATTTTAAATTTTAATTCTTTATTCTTAATGATCAATTATAATTTATAAATTAATAAAAATTATTTATTATTTATTATTTATTATTTAATTTATTTATTTATTTATATATTTAGTTCATATTTATTTTATTATATTTTTGTTTATATATTTTTTATTATTTTATTATTATATTATTAATTTAATATTATTTAATTATTAATTTCTTATTTGTTATATATTCATTATTTATTCATTACTTATTTATTATTTCTTTATTATTTCATAATTCAGGGTTTATTATTTATTATTTATTATTTATTATTTGTCATTTATCATCTATTATTTTCTTAATTAATATTAATTTATTATTTATTTATCACTTACTAATTTTTTTAAAATAATCTATATTTTATACATTACTTATATACTATATGTTATATTTTATAATATATATATATATATATATATTATTATGTAATCAGTATTTAGTATTTATTATTTACAATTTACAATTTATTATTTATTATTTACTATTTGTTATTTACTAATTGTTATTTATTATTTAATTTTTTTATTTAGAATTTATATCTATATTATAAATTTCATTATTTATAATTCAATTATATTCTAGTTATTAATTAGTAATTTGTAGTTAATGAATATTAAATATTAAAAACAACTTATTATTTATTAATTATTTGTTATTGATTATTGATTATTTATTATTGATTAATCATTATTAAATAATCATTATTGATTAATAAATATTTAGTGTGTAGCTATTTGTTATGTATTACTTGGTTTCCTATTGATGCATGAGCATACTTTTGACGTATTAGAAGCCCTATATCAGGGAGTTTTTCATGAACAATATCATTATATATTAAAAAATATATGATAGAAATATATCCAGGGACAAGGTATCTAGGGTTATTTTTTGAAAAAAAAATATCAGATAAATTATTAATTTTTTTTAAATGTGTTCTCAGAGTATTAAATGTGAGAAATGAAGCTCATAATAGTATTATGAGGGTCAGGAATATATTTTATCATATTATGTATCATCCCTATCCCAAGTCCAATTTAGATGGTGTTATATTGGGTGTTATGTGAATCCTTTCACACCTCCAATTTTCTAAACTCCACGAGATGGAAGTTAGTGTTCCATATCTACTCAATGGGAAACTATTTCCTCGATAACATCATAATAAAAACACTTCAGTAAAATTAATAATTAAAAAAGAATAAAAATAATTATTAATGGAATTAGAATCTATGAAATTGAAATATTAATATTAAACACCATATTATAAAAAATTATTCCCATATTTATAGTACAGACTTGTAATAATACATGATTTATACATCAGTTGTTAATATAGAATATAAAAATATAATTGAAAAATTAACCATTAATGGGAACTAGTCGAACTTCCTCATCTATACTATAGACTTCTCTATATATCCACCTATGACTTACTATGTCACACTCCACTATATTAGATCTAATGCCCTTACCTTTATTTCAACAATATTTTATGCATGCCCAAAAAGGTGAAAATACATAGTATAACCAAAAAACATATTAGACTTCCAATAATAATTGACATACAAATTAACAATAAATATGTATTCACACATACTAAGTAAAATTAAATGGGTGAATAATAATATTCACACGCCAGTTTCACCATTGGGTACTCAAGGAGCCACCTTGACGGAGATCACATTCCTCATTCAACCAATTCCAAATTATGGGATAGAGTTTTTGATGGTTTGTAACAGACCGTGTCGATATTTTTACAACTACAAACCCCCTAACATTCAAATTAATTATTAGGGAACTGGAATGGAACATTCCTTAATTATCATTAATCATTCAGATCTATGATACCATCCCACCCAACCCATTAATATTATTTACTTTTGATATGAATCTTGCTAAAACTATCCGTTGCAATCTCTCTAGGATGGAATATTTCCCAACGTCTCAACAAAGATGTCTAGAAGTGATTTTGTCTAATGAAATCCCATATCACACTATATTATGGAGAAATGTAGAACAAATTTATTTGCATTTCGTCATGTCCAAGCTTAGTGATGCTTCCCACCTAGGATTCCATATAAAAAATATTATTAATGGTTGTGGAATATCCTATATATTTATTGTCAATAACATAAGTTGGAATATTTTTTGATCCTGAGTATCGTCTCACATGATCATATGTAAAAAAGAAAATTACTCCTAGAAGTCTAGTAGTATTCTATACAATATACATGTATACATTTACAAATTATAAATCAAATATTATGCCTAACATTCCAAATCATATCTCTGGTATTTCCTTCTATAGGAGGATAAAAGAGTTAGCATATTCCAAAAAGTTAATATAAAAATCATTGAAAAATATATTACCAATCATATAAATTTTTTATCACTGCATCCACCCATATCCACCTTTAAATTTGGATTTTTTTCATCAAATCCCTTTAGTTATAATTCAAAATTTCAAATCTTGAGTCATATAGTAGAATAATCACTGATAAAAAACATGAAATCCTACTTTCATTAGTAAATATATTATATTTCTCTATGATGTTCATTGATTATGTCCATTATTCTACTCCCATATTAATATTAACTATTCTACATGGGACCTATTTCATATGACTCAACACTAATTCACCATATAATCACATTGTGAAATATTTCTATATAAATATCTCACTATTTTTCTATTTATGTAAATAATTTTTCATTTTTAGGCACATACTGTAATTACCTATAATATATATAAATTATCATAAGTTTTACCAATTTTATAACTCACCCCCATTAGGATATTCAAGTTTACCATTTATGTCGATCTCTAATAGGCCATTAATATGAACATAACCATTCCAGACGTAATATGAGCCCCCACTCAAAAACATAATCTATTTCCCATATTAAAACACCCCTCAAGGTTCCTCATAATTTCTAACCCAAAATCAAAAAAAATTAGGCCTCATTACATTTACCCACAATGAAAAAATATGCATCCCTATGCTAATATTTTTTTAGAAAAATTCAATTACATATAAGGGATGTAATATTATGTATCATCATTCTGAAAATGATTTTAACCATTTTATTTAAATATATTATTCAATTATTCATCCTTGTGATAACCATCATCCATGTTTATCATCCCTTTTTATAAACAATGTCTCTACATAAATTAATTTTTACATAGATAAAATTATTTTCTAAATTTAAAATATAATAATTCATTATGTGCCCTAATTCCATTACAACACATTGAGTGGCTTCATAGTACTAGAGTATCATACACCAAGTGATCAATAAATCTATCCATGCATTTAATATTTAGAAATGATATTTTCATTATATATTCATCCAATTCATCCATCTACTTCATATATTATCACTATAATGGATAATTAAATATGATTAGTGAATTTTATCCAGAAAAATTGAGATTATATATATGTTTACATACATAAAAAACATATACTAGATTTCACACACAATATATTAATAGATATATTATTATTCTATAATTTTATTGAGGGATATCTCAAAAAATACCTAACAATACTACATGAATTTACTCGAAATGGGAAAGAAGTATAATTATAGGAGAAAGAATAAAAATAATACCCTATGAAATTTACTCCAAAAAAATTCTTGACAATTAGTGTTTGATAGAGGATGATTAGGGGGACAATTATAGAAATGGACCTCCCAAATACACCATTTTTAGAAATATAAAGGGAGGAATCCATAACAATATCTATGTTCCAACTCATTTTATTATGTATAATTAATCTAATTGGGTACCCAATATATCCTCACCTGATATAGGTTGGTCTATCCCAATGTATTCTCCCTTATGAGAAACATATAGGCCAATTGGTACCCAACCACATGTTATTTTTTCAAATAGTAAATATTAATAATAATCATTCAATACACACAGATTATACAATACAAAACCACCAGATTCCATTTATCAATTAAATAAATCATTCTATTTAGCTCAAAAACTGAAAAAAAAAATCTATAATATAAATTATTTTACAAATTATTACATCATTAAATATATTAACTATGAAATTTTATTAAAATCTTCGATATTTAATTTCATCATATTTGTAGATTGACTGGAACATGAATCATTCT
This sequence comes from Viscum album, assembly GCA_963277665.1. Classification (NCBI taxonomy): domain Eukaryota; kingdom Viridiplantae; phylum Streptophyta; class Magnoliopsida; order Santalales; family Viscaceae; genus Viscum; species Viscum album. The sequence continues at coordinate 1,344,231,562 of OY728119.1, read as the reverse complement.
CACACTGTCATGACTATTTATGATGTTATTAATTTTAAGGTGGGATATAAAATATGAAAAATACAATATTTTTGATATCCCACTATAAATATAAAAATATACAAAGTCATGTCATACCCATTAACTTGATTTTTACCCTAATATAAACATTTAGTTCGTACTACAAAAAATATATTATTCACACACATACTATGATATTAATTACGAAAACATAGATATAAACACATCATTATACATGATTATACAAATATTATAAATATTTCAAAAAAAATTATAGAAAACAATATTTTCATTTCATTATAGATTTCATCTATAAATATAAAATTACTCATTATAACTACATAATTATTATTAATTATTTATAACACTTGAATAATTTTTTGACATTTATCATCATGTTCATACGAGGGAATATTTGGAATCATTAGAAAATAGTGATCACAAAATCAAAAAAATAAAATTAACATTAATAATTAATATATATAATGTGATTATAATTTCTTTTAAATATGAATATGATATATTATTAAAAAAAATTACTCTAGTAATATGGATTTATTATGAACCTTATTATGATTACCCTGATACAAATGGTCAATTACAAAATAATTGACCACATTTCTAGTTTTATAGAACCATATATAAAAGAAACCCATTTCACATTTAATATAAAACATGAATCATAAATCATAAAAATATTAAATGAACATCATCCATGATAACTCATTCTAAGAATCCCACATCATATCATAGAAATGGAAAAAATATAATGTGGAGCTCAAATACTAACAAACAGCTATATAAAGTGGAATATATCATGATTAAATAATAATAAATAGCATTGTAGATGTAAATAACTGCACACACATTCAATTTAAATAACTTTTCATTAATAGAATGAGAATTAATTATCAATATATAAAGGTAAATAACAAATAATATACACCATTTAATAAATAATTGAGAGTGAAATGAATCTAGAAATAATATCCTAGATAAATATCATGGATAATAATAATAATGGTATAATTAGTTTATTAATTTATTAAATTTTTTAATTAATGATCATATGAATCATTATACCTTTAGAGACCCTATATTTTCGAATAATAGTTTAAAAATACATGGTAAAACCTATTTAATTTGTCCAAGTTATTAATCTCATGAGAGAAGATGATGCGTTGAAGGGGAATCCATAACTAGACCCCACCCATGTCCACCAATTCAAATTCTTCGGCATATATTTAATAGTTTCTTTAATTCATGAACATTGTTCTTTATCATCAAATATCCACATTGAGTATAGGATAATGATTTATCAATATTTAACCATTTAATTAAATAACATACAAAGTATTCACTATATATAAATTTTTAATATGGTTTAGAAAATAATAATATCTATCATAAAATAATATATATATATATATATATTAATATATATGTAATGTATAGTGAAAATGATCCCTAGGAAGTGATTTTTTTCAAGACAAATTTTATCATTGAAAAAGAATGTGTGACAGTATAATAAAATTTACTACATGGTAATTTCAATGATAAATATCCATGGATAAATAAATAAAATTGAAAAATAAAATATCATGTAGTGTGAATGAATTATTATATTATAAGTAAAATTTCAATGATATATAGAATATAAAAATATTAGGTTCATAATATTATAATACAACTCATTGAAGGGTAATTGAGGTGATGTTCCTTACAACACACATTATTTTGATTAAACATGATTTAAACTAATATATGGTTGTTTAAAACATATAATAAAAATTTACCACAAATATTTTATTAATTATAATATCATATATGATCCTTTAAATCATCTAATCACTTGTTCATTAATAAACATTTCTTAATTTTATTTCCAAGGGTGTTAATTTCTTTATTTTATGATTCTTTATTTATCATTAAAGATCCAATTACTGTGTATATTATATCATTTTATCAAATACGGAATAATAATAATTACATAATCATCATATTTATACATACAAAACTTTTAAAATCAATTATGAATGAGGGTATAAAGAAATTATGCATGTTATGATCATTGAAATGGTATGTCCTATATATGTGTGGCTCATGATTCCATTTTTAAAAAATCATTATGGAAATGTGGTATAAAATATTTTATCCTTCCATAATGATCATAATATCATAAATATTGTTTCATTTATTATATATATATATATCATCTATGTGATATGGATATGAAAAGGGAGTGACATCACTTCATGAAGGTGGTATTCCACAAGTATGTGAACAATGTTACCATCTTTAATTAATTTAAATTGTAAGGAATAAAATGATATATTTTACTTAAAAACTGTAAATATGTCATTAATATCATATTTGTGTCATTTATTTCACATAAAATCAATAACATTAACCTTATAAAATTTCATTTATATCATTAGTGAAATACTAATCACGTCGCTTTACGAGATGGTAGTTCGTCATTCACATGAGTGTCATTATCATATCCCATGTTGAATGGAATTAAGAAATGATATATACAATATAATGTCCCTGTATATATTATTATTTTTAACTATTATAACTGTACATTATATCCATCATCATACCCAACCATGAGAGGTGGTAATGGAAAAATGAATGACAACTCTTTGTCAGGAGGTTGTATGATATACACATGAAGAATGTTTTGATAGACCATTTTTTGAAAGTGGATGTGGTTTATAAACATGTATTTAATATAATACCATTTTATAATTTTTAATATACTTATATTGTTAAATAATAATGTATTAACAAATATTTAAGGAGGTGGAGGATGAAATAAATTAAAAATGCTCATTAAAATATATTACAACTTCTTTATGTACCCTCCTCCTATTTTCACCAAATCCACTCCAATGATCTATTTTAAAGAAAAAATCCAATTATTTAAGGATAAGGTTGTTCAAGATATTTTTGGGGTAGTACTTTGTAGATAAAAAACGGTTTTATGGTGTAAATAAGACAGGATAGGGGTGGCCTTTAAAAGTGAGGTGACCAGTATGATTGTAATATTTTGAAAGAAAAGGTAGAACCCATGTTTTTTGAATAAAAAAGGGCCCTAGAAGTATTATAATAGTAAAATATTCATAATTGGATGTGATATTGATTTAAAATATTTAAAATATTTTTTTTTATTTTACTCTTATCAATTTAGTTTTACTCCTAATTAAATCCATTCTTACAATAAATGTGATAATCTAATTTTAAAATTTTCACTATTAATTTTTTCAAAATATTTACAATTCTTTATAATATATTATTTTTTTTATTCTCAATATGTTATCTGTTTTTCAAAATTTAATTCATAGAAGTGGAAAATTTAATTTTAAATTTTTCAGTAGATAAGTGATGAGAATGTGGATTTTCATTTAGATAATGATCATATGATTGTAATGTTTATAAAAAAATTAAATTAATTAAAATGAGTTAAATATGAAAAATTGGTATAAAATTAGAATATCTTTTTAATAAAAAATATTTAAAAAATATTTTAACATTATAAATATTTTAAACAAAAAGGAATATTTTAATTAATATTCGTTGATTTAACCATTCATAAAAAATGAAACATTTCAAAAAAATCAAATAATACAAAGTAAGATAATTTTGATAGGTTCATATAAATAATTAAGGTCATTTTATCAAATAATGTTTCTAAAAGTTGTGAAAAAATTTAAAATTATGCATGTAAGGTTTAAACTATCTTTTAGAAAAACAAATTTAAAAACATTTCTATTTATTTTAAAATATTAATATTTTATTTCTTATTAATAGGTATCCATATTTCTTATTATTTACATATTAATATTAATTCAATAATATATAATGTATAGGTTATCACAATATATTATATTTTATTTTATTTAGGATCATGATTTCACATCCCGCTTGATATTGAAATGACTAAATTTAATGATATATATATATTCTAGGTGTTTTTTATGAATAATTATGTGTGTCTCATATTATATAAAATAATAAGTTCAAATAATATAATTTCAATTTGTTACATTTTTTCTACATTAAATAAATTTTTCATCACTATATAGACATAATCACATTAATTAAGGGTTTGATATTTAAAAATTATCTTATTGAAAATTCACAATATAAATAGTGTCAATAAAACATAATTTTGATAATAAAGGATGGGACGAATGAACATCATGATGAAAAGTTACAATAATAGGATTATAGGTATAAGTATGTTGGTGTGAAATTAGTTCTTGGAAATGAAATATATAATTAATGGCCAAATATTGATGGAGATTCATAGAGAATATTGATCACAAGAAAGTGGGTGATCCCTAGAAGGTTATGGACCGTAATTTCCTAATGCAATGTTATATGAAAAAAAGATCATTCATGTCATAAAAATGATAAAAACAGGACATCAGGGATTTTCAAAATCATTTTCCTAATATTGCGGAATTCGTTTTCCCTATTGAATGAGAAAATATGAAAATTTACATAACTGATATCTTTTTATATGAGAAGGACAATCACATCCTTTGGTTGTTCCTCAATCATTTTCCACGTATTATCTTATTCTATGGGTTGAATTTTTCATATCTAAATCACCAATATATCTATATCAAAATAAATATTCCTTCATTCTAACTATAATAACAAATAGATTATCATAGGTTATCTAATATTGGTATATATTCATATGGTTATTTAATATGTTAATATGTATGACTCCCACAAATGTTCAACATAAAAAATTCTATAAATAGTTAAACTTATAACCATCCAAAAATTAAAAATTTATAAATGAGGTTATAAAATATCCCAAAATAAACATAATATTAATCCCATGTATATCAAAATCTGAATCTTGATTTCACATACCAAACATGTGAATAACACATAATCATATATTCACTTAAAATGTTATAACAATTTAAACTACAAAAAAATATAGAAAACATATATTCTTTTTAATTACATATGTAAAAAACATATTATTATTTATATTCCATAAATCCAAAAATTCCATATACTCCATCAATGAAATCATAAGAAACTTTTTAAATAACTATTAATCAGTTCCATGATTGTTAGTAATTTATAATTTACATTACCCTTATCAATCATCTATTTATCCAAAATTCATTATCTCCTAATAAAGAACATATTAAAGGCTCAATTTCCCTCATCCTTCTATTTTCCATATATTTTTTACTTTCTAATAAATAATTTCTTTATTCATTGATACCATTAAATAATTGAAATCAAATCCATAATTGAGAATTATTGTAGTGTAATCCTTATACATTTCAAAAATCCTATAACCAATAAATCATCAATAATATAATTTTATAACATAATTATAACATGAAAATACACAAGTAAATTAATCATTGAACTTCAATTATATAAATACCATAATCCTAAACTGGATCCCTTAGTATCCTATAAGGTATACACCCATTATTCATAGGTGATTCATTTGTGTAGTTCCTCATATAATTATAGTGTAATCATTAAACATTGGATGATTATTTATTTCCCTTTCAATCATGATCGTTGATGAATTTCTCTCCACACTTATTGAAAAATCCTATTTCCATTATGAATGTATTAGGAAGATTCTTTCCAAAATAAACACATATTATAAAATCCTTCTTTCCATTATTTTTTTATCCATCATTTTTTTGACATCATATTTTTATCATGAATCCATTAAATTACATAATAGTTGGATAATTGTTTATTAGTCTTGATATCACAAGTTAATATGTCCTCATTTGATGAGACGAGTTCCCTTATATGAATATGATTTATCGCATCAACCAAACAATCATTTTTTATTTATTATTATGTTTTATTATATATCATGCCTTTTTAAACATGTAATTTTGGTTTCATACATAGTAAAACATTCATCTTCCAATTGTTATTGGTTCAATAGTTCTATCTCCATATCCACTCGTTTCTCATGAGAAAAATTATTTTCCAACATCTTTACCTTAGATTCATTCCATTCCATGTTATATATTTATTATTTATCAGTGTTGTTTTGAATAAATGAGTACAATTTTTATATATGTAATAATATATGATAAAATACTATGAAAATATTATATATACCACTATATCCTAGATTGAGAAATATGTTATATAATGAAATTCACAATTTCACACATAAAAATTAATTTGTAGTCCCATTGATTGAGGGGGATTTTTAAGGCATGAAGAGATCCAACATAAGTGAACCAAAAAAGGACTTTTTTCTATATAAAAAACATAATATTTTATAAAACTAGATTGAACTATACTAATATAGAAAGAGTTTTCTCTATTCCAACTCTATATTTATTGGATACCACAGAATGAAAATATCTACATTGTCTATGAGTCTTAATTCCCTTCTTCTTTCTAGTATCTATTTATAAAAAATGTCATATACTCTCTTATCTCAAAAAAATATTTAATTCTTTTTTTAAATTATAATTCATAATATGATGTAACAGTTAACATAAATTTAAAATTTATTCATTTTTTATCTTAGAATTATAATCATGGTTTCGTCGAGGAAATCATTATTTTCAAATCTTTCATAATTATTTTTACATATTATATAATTTATCCTAATAATATATCTTAGGACTATCAATCCAGGTGTGCAGTAAGGCCTATTATCCAGAACTAGTTGAGGATTAGGTCAAGTTGAGCACACCTTTTACAAAACATTTACCCACAAGTACCTTTATTCCAAAATGATGTCTACTTGTTTTTACAAAGACATGGATTTATTTTTATGAAAACCCACACAATATATTCATTTCGAAAATAATTATGTTATTATAAATATTGATTTTATATGTAGATCATGGGGTTATATTACCGCATCTATATTTTCATTAATCTATCTCACAAGATCAATACTATACATCCACTGATATAGACTATAATGATGTTGATTTCCATAACCCATAGCCAGTATCTGATTTTTTACATTATTATTGATAAAAATGTAAAATATTAATAGACTAACCAATTTAGTGGTTAGGAAGAACTAGATTGATTTATGATACACTGTTTATAATTTTAATAGAATAAAAATATAGTATATAAGAAAATAGATTGATCTACATCCTTGAAAATTCATTCCCAACATTATTTTTTATAGCATGGGGAAATGAAACAAAATAAAATTCTATGTAAGGGTTAATTAAAACAAAATATTTCATGAATCATTAATCATAATAATAATAGAATGTTAAACAAGTAAACCCAAATTACATTTAAATAATATGATTGACAAGATTAGATATGGCATAATCAATTTGTATAGCTAAACAGATGAAAAAAAATTCATTTAATGAATAAATAAAAATTAAATGCTTCTATAAATATTATCAAAGAGAAAATATCATGAATAATGATAATAAATATATTCTCAATGAAGGATTTCCTTAATTATTGGACATCATGATCTATGTCATCATATTTAACAACCAGCTTTTTTGATGGTACAGATCGTTATTTTTGAATTTTAATCCTTTTTTAAGCATAGTAATTTTATACTAATTCTTTGGTAATGTGTGAGGAGAATAATGGGCATGTTCAAATCCTCGATATCCTTGTATGTGGGTTATGGGCTGTTCTGCACAGTTAGTGGAAAACGTGCCACCGAGGATGCATAGTTTGTTTAAACTGTGAGGCTACAGATATGGGCACTCGCATGTCTGCAGAATTTGTCAGGAACTGGGTAAAATTAGTTGTAAGGCCATAAAACCTACTACATATGGGGTAAGTGATGTTTTTCTTGGTTTTCACATTGCTTTTAAATTATGCGCCTAAACTGTCCACTATTGGATATAGCTAATGTTATTATTTTCCCCCACATAAACCATAAGTCATTTCTCTTTCTCTTTTTTTCAGTATACAAAAGAATAGTATTTCCACATATTGTTTCTCTCAAACCCCTTATACATCAATAACATGCATCTCTTTTATCTTGTGACCATTTTTCAAAGCATCAAAAGAATTTGATTACACTGGGGAAGCATAAACTAGTGTACTTTTCCTTCCTCTGTCAATCTCTCCATCAATTACGCTATATAAATACATGATCATTTCCCCTATTTTAAGGGTATTAGAATAATAACTGGATATCTTCCAACCGGTATTGATTCATATGATGATTTCAAGAAAATATTCATCTACATATCTATTGTAGGTGTTTGTGTCGTTTTCCATTTTTGTATTGGAATTTTTTATTCATTTCATCATATAATGATGTGACCATTGTATAAAGTCATTGTTGTATTAATTACATCATGTCTAAATGGCCCTTGTTCATTGATATTTGTTAACATTGATTTGATTAAATATTTATACATCATACATACTCTATTTGGACACCCATAGGTGTCCCATAATGAAATTCGCCATTTTAGCCAAATGCCCCAAAATTCATAGAACCGAATTTAGCATTCGGCTTGACTTTTAATTTAAATACACATAATAACATGTGTAATTGATGTATTCCAAGGTGAATAAATGGTTATTTGACCATATTGAATTAAAATTTACCAAATGATCATTTGAGTATTTATCTTTGAGACTTTATACTTGACACCTCTCCCTTGTATTGAATTTTTCATGATAGAAAAATTGGATAGTTTAGCTTGAATGGGGTTGCTAGGATGAGATGTCTATTACCCAGAAAATGAAATGGTTTTAATGGAATGGTTCAAGGGATATAATGGTCCTACCCTTCTTCATGATTTATTTAAAAAATCATTTTATGAAATGGATTATTTTGTTAAATGAATTTCTAATATGGATGGTGAACTCATGACATTGTCTATGCCTTGTGTAAATTATTAAATGATAAATGAGATGTTTTGACAGGATTACGCTTTAGGATATCATGTGTTATGATATTTACATATATTTATGGGTGGGATTTATTCTTACCCCATGCCTGTTATGATTTACAAACTATAGGAAAAAAATGATTTAGGGGTGGTTTTTTCCCAATGGTTTTCAAAACTGCTGATTAAGTTTTTCTAATCAAAAAATTAGAGGTATGTTTTTAGAAGTGTATTTAAAACCACTGATAAATTATTTTAATTTTTTATCTTTTTTAAAAAAAATACAAAAAAGATATATAAAAACATTTTTGGCGATGGTTTTAAATAAACACTGCGAAATAGTGGTGTTTTTTTCAAAACCGCCACAAAATTGAAAACAAATTTAAAAATTATTATTAAATTATTATTATTTATTATTTATTATTTACAATAAAATATAGTTTATTATTTATAAATTTAAATAATGATAATTTTTTAATTAATAAATATTTATAATTAATAGTTAATAATAACGTGAAACTCAAAACAAATCTAAAAAAATGATAAAACTAGATTTCAACATCAAACGACCATAAATTATTATCTGGGTGTCCATTTCTACCCCAATACAAGCTATGTCAAAGCATAAGAAATGAGCTAAAGCTAAGTTATATTTAAATCATATGATAATCAAAGGAAAAAATATTCCAATTTCATCAAAGTTGAAAATCGAATTAGAACATCAAACAGCCATAACTTTTAATCTGGGTGTCCATTTGAATAAAGTACCCCTTTTATTCTACTAAAAATGCCCCGAAGAATTCTAGAACAAATGGTTTACTGGCCAACCATGATTTTATAAAATTCAAACAATATAACGTTTGATCCAGGGGTCTGTTCGGCCTATACCACATATCATATGAATGCTCTTTTCATGATCTTCGATATGACTGGTTGTAGAACTCAAAAAAAAGTCACGAATCAGATTTTATATTAATTTCAATTATTTTTCATTTTAAAAGGTTCTTAACATTTTATGATTATATGATTTATTATTTATTTATTTATTTATTTATTTAATATTTATATATTAATTAATTACTTAGTAATTACTTAATTAATTACATAATTTATTAGATAATTAATTATCTATTATTTATTATTTATTACTTTTTTATTTATCAATCAATTTATTATTTATCACTTTATTAAATATTTAAGATATATTAAATAATTTATTTATCATTCAGTTATTATGTACACATTAATTTATTATTTATTTTTAATTTATTATTTCATTAGTATATATTTTTTTAATTTTTTATTATTCATTTGTTATTTAATTATTTAGTTATTATTTATTCTTTATTTATTCATTATTTATTAATTATCTATTAATTATTTATTAATAAATTATTTAATAATATAACAATTATTTTTTATTTATTAAATATTAAATACTTAATATTAATTATACAATATTAAATATTAAATAAGAATTATTAGTTATTAATTATCAATTATAATTATTAGTTATTATAAATTATAAATTATAAATTATTTATTATTTATTATTTATTATTTATTATTTATTATTTATTATTTATTATTAATTTGTCTATTTATTTATTTATTTAATATTTAATCATTAATATTTATTATTTATTAATTAATTTTTAATTTAATATATAATAATTTTAACTAGGTTATTATTCATTTAAAGTTAATGAATTTTAATATTATTTATTTGTTCAATATTCATTATTTATAAATTAATTATTAATTATTAATTATTAATTAATATTTTTTTGTAATTTATTAATAATTTCGTAAATTTTAAATAATAATTTTTAATTTATAATAATAAATTATAATATATTAGTTATTAACAATTAGTTATTAATAATAATTTGTTATTTATTATTTATTATATATTTCTAATTTAATTTAATATTTATTTATTTATATATTTTCATTATTTTATGTTTGTATTAATAAATTACTATTCATTAATTATTAATTTCTTATTAATTATATATTCATAAAATATTAATTAATTAATTCTTAATTATTTATTAATTGTTAATTATCTATTTATTATTTATTTTTTCATGGTTTATTATTTTTTATTTTTTTATTTTTATTTGTTTTCTATTATTTATTTATTTTCTATTAATTTGCTACATATTTATCAAATACTAATTTATTTCTTAATTTATTTATTTTTTATACAATACTTATATAATACATGTTATATTTTATATAATATATATTATGTATTATGTATTATATATTATTATGTATTTGGTATTTGGTATTTTTTATTTACAATTTTTTATTTACTATTTATTGTTTACAATTTAATATTTTCTATTTACAATTTATTATTTACTATTTATTATTTAATTTTTCAATTTATCATTAATATATATATTATAAATTTTTTTATTTATATTTCATTTATATTCTATTTAATAATTAGCAATTTTTAGTTATTAAATATAAAATATTAATAACTACTTTTTAATTATTATTTATTGATTATTGATTATTCATTATTGATTATTGATTATTGTTTATTGTTTATTGATTAATGATTAATCATTTTTAAATAATCATTATTAATTAATTAATATTTAATGTGTATTTATTTGTTATGTTTTATTTGTTTTTCGGATTAATATAAATATATATAAGTATTTTAAATTTGATATGTTGACCACACGATGAGGCTACTGGAGTGGTAAAGTGTTTGGAGAATAAGAAAGAGGTAATGGGTTCAAATCTCACCAAACACAGAATTTCTAAATATGGCATGGGCATGTGAGTGGACATGGTCTTGTGCATATAGATGAGCATGATCATAGTAATAATAATTAATAAAAAATAAAAAATATTTAATATTTAATATTTAATATTTAATATTTAATATTTAATAAATAATAAGTATTAAATAATAATTGATATATATTAAATAAATCATGAACATATATAAATAAAAAAATATATAAAATTTTTAATTAATTATGAAACTATTTTTATAGATAAGTAAATTAATTAATTAATATAATAAATAATATATAAATAATTACCTAATTAATTAAGAAAATAAATAAATAAATAAATAATAATTTAATAAGTAAAAAGATAAACAATGAAAGAATTAAATAAATTATGAAAATATATAAATAAATAAATAAATAAATTACGAAAATTAATAAATTTAATTTAATAAATAAATAATTAATTATGAAAATAAAAAATGACTGAATTAATTAATAAAATAAAAAAATAAAAAAAACAATTTATTGAGGGTTTAAACCGCTGCTAAAAAATGACTGTCAAATCATTGTACGATGATTTTAAAAAACCACCTCTAATTGATTGGAAATACTCAATTTAACATTGGTTTAAGCCACCGCTAAATGAAAATATGGCGTAGTGTCATATATAGATATTTGGTAGGGAGGCATTCATACCCCTTAGTAGTTATGAACTACATATATAGATATATGTGGGATAGAAATTATTTCCCTATGCCAGTTGCATTCTACATATATAGATGTATGGGTGGGTGGAATTCTTAACCCATGCTAGTTATAATCAACATAAATACTTGTATTGGTAAGAGGAATTCTTACGCTATGCCAATAATATATATATTTATATATATATATATATGGAAGTCATTCTTACACCATGGCAGTTATGATATATAAATTTATTTATATGGGTGTGTGGAATTCTTACCACATTCTATTTATGATCTATCTATATATGGGGACCATTCTAGTTATAATCAACATATATACTTGTATTGGTAAGAGGAATTCTTACGCTATGCCAATTATAATATATATATATAGGTGGGAGTCATTCTTACCCCATGACAGTTATGATATATAAATTTATTTATATGGGTGTGTGGAATTCTTACCACGTTCTAATTATGATCTATTTATATATGGTGATTTGATCAGATATACCAACCTTGAGGTGAAACAGGCAGACCAAAAATGTATTCTTTTTTAACCTTACTGAGATGTTATTTAGTTACAATGTACCATTTTACTTTCCTATTTATTATTGCACATAATTTACTTATGATCACTTAGTAGGAAGACAAGTAGAAACCTTTGGTTATGGCCTAATAATATTTTATCTAACACCCTACTCAGTCCGGCCATGGAACCTGAGAATATTACATTATTTCAATTACATGAAAATGTAAAGGACCTTCTAAATGTTGTTGACATGTACTCTTTTCTGGAGCATAGGAGCACAAGATCGGGCTCAGGCTCAACATGATCAATGATAATTTTATGACATTTTTTATTTATGGACTAGTGTATAACATGTTTTTATAAATTAGTTCTCTTGTACGATTAGTATTCCAGGTTTTCATATTTGTATCTGAAACTTTTATTTGAGATTTTGAGTAATTATATCTAGTTATTTAATTATTCATTTCATTTTTTGGATATTTTTTACAGATAGGATATTTATTGTATATGTCTATTGTATATATTTTTGCAACAATTTATTATTTTTGGTATCTGATGTGTTAATTTGACATGGGGGTATAGTCTCCCCACTGTACTATAAACCCACCCACTGGCGGTCAGAAGCCCCTAGCTTATGGAGACACAAGGTAGAGGTCAATTGTCCAACTGTTCCTGTGGAACGAGTTTAGTTGCATTAGGTCTGGGATGTCACAATGTTTTATTAGATCTCATTCCTTTCATTCGTTACTATATTGAGACAATATATTGGTGATTATGAATGCTTCAGACATGGTCACAAGTTGTTCTTGCGTTTCGTGTTCCAAGGCACATGGAAAATATAAATTTTCATTAATTATGAAGGTTATATATTCTTCTATTTACTATTTATATGATTTCACCATTGGGTGAGACACATGACTTGTCATGTTAATGAAATTGAGGTCGAAAAAATTATAATATATTTATAATGCCCCAATTAAATGAGGGTTAGCATTAGATTATGCATCACTAATGGAATAGTTTTGTTATGTCATGCATCTTTTCCATGTCACGTTTAAATTTAAATTAGAATGTCATGTTTCATGGACATTGTTCCTTTTATCTATATATAATTCTGCTAACACATTTTAATTGATTTTTTGTCATACTTTGGTGTGATTTCAGGGGGTTCCACCATTTTATTCATAAGGTATATAGGCCCTTATGTATTGAAAAATTGTATTCCATATATCCAAACCATTTAAAAATTGTATAATCATGTTAACAGGAACAATTTAAATGGAAATGGCATACAAGTGAATGACCTCTTTTGATTCACAATGTGTATGATCTCTTATGGGTTATAATATGTAACATCATTGGATTCATCCTTTAAAAAATTATTAAATATTTAAATGAACAGACATTCAATTGGGAAATGATATATAATTTGAGAATATCCATCCAAAAAATTTGTAACTTAGAAACATGACCTGAACATAACCTTGGTAGTTGTTAGTGGGTTTTCTTCTCTATTCATATGTCCAGTTATGGTATGTTCCTACGTCTAGTACAATATTTTGAATATGTAATGAATGTTGGATTTTTCTTATAGGAAGTATTTAATACATGTCCTAGTTTCTGGAATGAAATCATCTAAATTACATGATTCCTTTATTAACAATCATTTGGAATTTTAGAATCATGCCACCAGAAATAAATTGACCATTACTCTCTAAAGGTGGTGAATAGAATGTTCATGAGGTATTGGGCCTTGAACCACAAGTCATCCCTCATGTGGATATTATTCCTATAACTGGTATGGGAATTGATACCTTGTTTCAAGATGGTTTTATGTGTATGATTCAAAATATGCAAGGTAGTGTTCAACCTACCCCTAGTATGGAGTTTTTCACTAGTAATTTGGAACAATATCCTCCTCCAACCATCATAGGGGATGGTGGACAACTCATTGTGGAGTCATGGGGTGAGACTGTCCTATCTATCATCAATAACATGGAGACACCTATGGAGTTGTGGGTCAGGAAATTTCTTACATGCAATGTGATTCAGCCAATATGTGGTGTGATCATCCCCTAGGAAGGAAAACATAGTGATATGGAATGGAATGAATATTAGATTGTGTTCTATGATGAATTATTCCCCCAGACTTAGAGAAATGAGATGGCTAGAGAGATTATGAATCTTTCCTAGTGTATATGATCAGTTTTAGATTACACATCACGTTTTACTAAGTTGATGTGGTTTTCTACCTCATTTTCTAGTGATTATATTGTGGATGTTATGAGATTTAATGATGGTTGGTTTACTCCATTCGATAATAATTGAATGTATTCTCATTGAGAATTGTTAGAGAAATTTTTAACAAAGCCCTAACTATAGAACAAAATTTGAGTGATGCTGACAGTCAAATAAATGTTACTTCAGCACCTAAAGCTTCCAGTGGTTCATCTCTAAGATAAATTGATGATTTAATGAATCTCATGGTGGAAAATAGTCATGGTAATTTCAGGTGTATTTATCTTATCAATCACCATTGTGGAATGTCAAAGTACTTCTACAGGCAGTTTCCATGAAATCTGGTTGAGTGAAGAGGTTGTGGATGGATATGACATTCTCACCACTCTTGCAGGACTGTTCCTATCGTGCCAAGTGGGTGGGGTTCTTCACCTAGTCCCCATGAATGTAAAAGATATACAATATCACAATAGCCAGGTAGCTAGAATACTAACAGTCATTCAAGCTGAGGAGGCAGATGAATATGTGGCATCCATATATATGATTCACAATGCTTATAGTAAAGGCCTTTTCTAGGCAGTCCGAAAATGACTCAGGGATGTAGTATATGGTAGTTTAATGTTGTCTAGACTATGTCGTTGGAGGATAGAATCCTACCATATACGGTTTGGGATATTTTTCTATCTTCCTCAACATTATTGTTTTCATTGTTTGATAATTATGTGTCACACTTTTATATCAGAGATGATTACATAGTGTTTGTCCTCATCAACAAATTTTATCTTTGTATATTGACTCAATATATGCCCTTCAGCACCATTTCAATGTAAATTCACCACAATCAAAATTGTCCCTTTGAGGTGGGCAGTTAACTATTCGTATGGAAGCAGTACATTCTCGACAAGTCAGGTACTGATTCAATACTTGGGATTCAGTGGCCAGTTCCCTATAGATCCCATATTGACTTCTATCATTGGATGGTTATTTTTACATCACTATAGGTAATTAAACATGTTTATAAGGAATAATGGGATATGTGAGGGACATGTTCATGTCCTGAGTAGCAGAGTCTGTGTAGTGTTACAACTCAAGTCAATAGTAATTATCTTGATGACTAGTGGTTACACACCCAACATATTTCTTCCTATAGTAGAGTTTTTTAGAAGTTTTTTCTAATGACTTCTCTTGAATACTGCTTATGTGAGAGAAGGACTTTACCATATATCTAGTTGTAAGATGTCAGACCTGTCCCCCAGGGTTCATGACGTGACTACCGCAAGCTCGCCTTCCATAGGCCAGGGGGTGACGACTAGCACCGAAAGGTGTATTCCCTAACACTTAGAAGGAATCTCTTTTATAACCTATTAACTCACATAACCATGCACACAACAAGATATGAACACAAGAAAACTGTATAACCAAAAGAGTGTTAAAAGTAAAAGGGTGCGGAATACAAGTAAAACTGAAATACATTACAACTAAAGAAAGAGAAATATGTCTACTAGATCATACTTAGAGCTTCCTACCTAAAGGGAAGTTACAGATCACCTCCTCAGCACTCTAAATGTGCCCATCTCCTCTACGTACCGACACGCCGTATGGTCCACCGCCGGGCACAGGCCTGTCTTGGTACTCTCCTTCTCAGTCAGTGTTGTTTGTCATTTGCACCAAACACAACAAAGTGTGAGTGTAGCCCGTACAAGGGTGAGTATAACAATACTCATTAGGGATCCCGAGATGCTCAAGGTCTCACAAAATCTCCCAAGGATAAACCAAAAAAAAAGTAAACTAGTGACAACCCTACTTAGGTATATTCCTATACATATACCTAAGTTATCAAGTATTCCCATCTCAATAATGAAGAAAACACAAGGTCAAACTCAAAATCCAAAAGCTCAACTATTCCACAAAGGAAAGAAAATTCATGAAGTTAAGTACCACACAGGCATAGACTCAGCTCACACTAGTTATAACTTAAGTACAGTCATAGAGATGATTGGATGTAACTACTAAATAATCTTACTATGCAATGAAGTTGAACCACACATGATTTCTAGGAGCTGACCCACACAAGATTACTAGGAGATGACTAACATAGGATTTCTAGATGATGAACCACACAGGATCGCTAGGAACTGACCCACACAGGATTGATAGGAGATGACCCACACGGGATCGCTAGGAGCTGACCCACACAGGATCGCCAAGAGCAGACCCACACAGGGTCTCTAGGAGGTGACCCACATAGGATCACAAGGAGTTTTCCCACACAGGCTCTCTATGTTCTAACCCACAAAGGATCGCTAGGAGCTATCCAACAGATGATCTCTATGAGCTGACCGACACATAATCTATAGGAGCTGACCCACACAGGATTGCTAGGAGCACACCGACACACGATCGCTAGGTGCTGACCCACACAAGATCGCAAGGTGCTGACCCACACAAGATATCTCTTCATTCTTCTCGTCATAGTGAGATACTGGGTTCCCACACTACGCCTAATTGTCTCTGAGAGGATCCGCTCCACAAGCTACTAGTTGATACTCCAACTAGCACGAAGTCCCAAGAAAAAGTATCTCAATGGACCTCCACGTCATAGGGGTCTCACCGTAACATACTGTGCATCAATTGGGAGTCTGGTCTGTGAGTTATTAGCCTTTTAGTCCCAAGGGCCCTGATGGATTCTTGCTCGATCAAACCCCACTTTACCTCAACATTACTCAAAACTCCAGTGGTGTATATTCAAAGGGGCAGTCTCACTCTACGATTTCTAGTGCCGCTGACGGTTCATCAAATGGATTTCTGGTGTCAATGTTATGGCCCACGTAAAGTATAGGCTCGTATCAGGACCAGGTCCGAACTGACACCATCGGACTGACATGACCCGACCTGGGTCGACCCGGTTTGGGACGACTCGACCAGAACCGCTAGGTCAGGCCCGTCCCGTGGTGCAGCCTCGCCCGTTGGGTGGTCCGGCAGGCCGCAAGGGGCCGAGGAGGCTGTGGGGCGGTGGAGACCAGTGGTCAGCTTAATCGCGTATGGTAGCTCGGCCGCAGGGGTGCCGTGAGGGTGCAGGGCGACACGGCCTAGCCCGGGGCAGCTCTACCAAGAAGGCGGAGGCCGCGGGTGCAGCAGGGTGGCGGAGGTCACTGGCCGGCCCGGCCGCGGATGGAAGCTCGGCCGTGGGGGTGCCCCGGGGGAGCGGGGCAGCTCGGGTCAGACCTGGGTGGGTCGACCAAGAGGTCAGAGGCCATGAGGTGGCTCTGGAAAGAGTGTGGAGTCTGTGGGGTAGAAGCTCGTCCGCGGGCAGCGGCTCACCCCTGGAGGGCGACGGCTTGCCCGCGGAGGATGGCGGCTCGCCCGTGGGGTTCGGCCATGGACGGCAGTGCCGGGAGTCATGGAGGCCGCGGGGCAGCACTGTTGTGCTTTCACCTTTATCGCGGCCGGCAGAGGTGTCAGTCACCGTTCTCGTGCCCCCCTGGTGTTCATATTTGTTCATACAACGCAATTAACATTGAACAACAAGGTTTTCATAGAGTACAATCCATGTTTGTTTTGCCCGTACTCTCCGCGTTATAGCGGTAGCAAGAGGCTATAGTTTTATCTTGAATTACGAAGATTTATCAAGAACGGAAAGAGAGAAGAATTTAAAACAACCACCCTACAACATCCCAAAAATAATCATACACAAATAATCCCCTACCTTTGATTTTTCATTGTCGTCGGCATGAGAAGGAAGTCGAAGAAGGCGAAGAGAGTGCCTATGATCATCACTTCTGAAACCACGCTTTGATGTTGGTCTTGTTCATCATCATCTTCTTTGATTTTAGAAGAACTTTCTTCATTGGATATTTTCATTAGAGGATGTTTTGAGAAGAAATCCAAGCCACGCATCCGCGTTCTTTGTTGTAAGAAGTGTAAGCCTCAAAGAGCGCTCCCCTTATCCAATACATTCCCCTAAAATGAATTATAGCCAACTATTGTGTTTCCCCAATTTTTAGTGTTGACACAATTTCAAATTAGGTTAATTAATTAAATTGGTAAGAAAAATAAATTAAAGGGGGTGGAACCATTTACGTGGGGGACGTCTAAGAGGCTTCCCCACACGTATGAAGGAGTTCAAGGGGTTCAAGGGGTTTTAATCCTTGGGTGGTCCCCACCACCATAACCTATCAAGGGAGGTTAGGCTCGGTGGTCCCCAACTCCATAACCTATCATGGGAGGTTTTAGTTCAGGTGGTGCCCACCTGTGAAATCTCCACAATGGTGGTTTCAAAATAAATTAAAAATAAAAAGTTTCAACACCTTATTTTATTTTATTCCTTCACAAAAACCCCAAAACTATCATTCACCCTCGACATACTGCATTTGAGGTGACGGTCTCCTTAAGTGAATACAGGCGTTGCGAGTTCAACAGTGGCCTCAGATTTCAATTCCAAGCACTAGTTCAATAGTTATAAAAACCCACTCGTACGATTACTAAACGTACTGGAAGAAATGTTTTGAAATTCATTTCGGGCACACTGGGACTCAGAGTCACGTGCCGTCAATTTTTGTAGACTCGTAAAATTCGAATTTAATTAAAAAAATCACACATAATATCTAGGTCTTTACATTCTCCTGACCTTAGGGATTTGTGTCCCCATAATCCACAACTCAAACTAGGAAAACAAGTGGGGGTACTGAGCACGCATCTGATCCTCCCAATCCCTTGTTTTCTCCTAGAGGTTCTCGTGCTGCCAACAAACATCCATCATTAGTGTCGACCATCCATGAAGGACCCGATCGTGTCGATCCTAAACCTCTTCTGGAACCTCCATAAATGATTCCCATCATTGAAGTCTATCTCACCATGGTCAATGATGAGGGAAGGGTTGTGGACATATCTCCTCAGCTAGGATACGTGGAAGACTTCGTGCACCCGGTACAACTAAGGTGGAAGAGCTAAGTAGTAAGCCACCTCACTAACTCTACTGGGAACCTAGAAAGGTCCCATGAATCTTAGAGATAACTTGACGCCTTGGAAAAATCTCCACAAACTTCGTCACGGTGAGACCCGTAGAAAGACATGCTTTCCATACTCGAACTCCAGAGGTCTTCATCTCCTCTTAGCATAAGACGTATTCCTGCTCTATGCAATCTTCATATGCTCCTGGATGATCTGCACCATCTCTGTGGTAGCATGTACCATCTCTGGTCCCACTAGTTCTGACTCCCCTGGGTCATTCTAGCCCAATGGTGATCTGGAAGGTCTCTCGTACAACTCCTCGAAAGGTGCCATCCCAATGGTGGATTGTTGGATGTTGTTGTTTGGGAACTCCACCAAAGGCAAGTGATCCTCCCAACTTTGATCGAAGTCGAGGACACAAGCAGGCAGCATGTCCTCGAGGGTCTGAATGGTCCGCCCAGTCTGGCCATCTGTCTGAGGATGAATGATGGTGATCAAACAATGTTGCATCCCAAAATCCTCCTAAAACCCCTTCCATAGCCGGGAAGTAAAATGTGCTTCACGATCGGAGAAAATAATCGAGGGTACACCATGGAGCCGCACAATCTCATACACATAGAGGTATGATATGCTCTCTACTGAACCATGCTCTATGATCGGTAAGAAGTGGGCTGACTTGGTGAGTTGATCGATGATCATCCAAATCGAGTCACGTCCCCTAGATGTACGTGTATGTCCTGTCACAATGTCCATGGATATCACATCCCACTTCCACTTTGGAACCATTAAATGCTAATCCAATCTTGGTGGTACTTGATTCTCTGTCTTCACTTTATGAAAAGTGAGGCACTGAGAGACAAGCTCTACTACTACTTTCTTCATTCTCAGCCACCAAGGCTGTTATTGGAGATCATGGTATATCATAGCAACTACTAGACCTACCTCTTGATGGTATGTGTGGAACTCTCACAACACTTCCTCCCAAAGAGACACTGGTACCATGGTATGTCCTCTGAAGAGGATAACATGCTCTCCACCTTTAGAAAATCCATCAACTGCCTGACTAATGGATATCTGGGCATGTGGTGTCTCACAGTCAGTGTCCCCATGTTGCACCTCTCTAAATCTCTGAAGAAGTGGGGGAGTTACTGTAAGAGACTGAAGGAAATCTGCTCCATCTCTATCCAAAAATGATATCTACGAAGTGTCCAGCTTCTCTGTCGCCTTGCCTAGCAGTTGTATACCAGACCTCATGATGAGTGCATTTGCTATAGTGTTCCCAATCCTAGGAGTATAGACTATCTCGAAGTCATGGTCCTGGAGGAACTCAAGGCAACGTCACTATCTCGGGATCAGGTCCTTCTGAGAGAAGATATAGATGAGAGTCTTGTGATCAGAGTACACTGTAAAACATTTTCACATCAGATAGTGTTGCGACATCTTCAAGGCGCAGACCACTACGAGTAACTTCAGGTCATGGGTAGCATAATTTTTCTCAGGTTGTCTTAGCTTTCAAGAACCATATGCGATCCCTTCTCATTCCTGCAATAGGACACATCCAAGTCCATACTTTAATGTGTCGCAGTAGACTACGTACACTATGCCCTCCTCTAGAAGCCTCTAGATGGTGGGCCCTAGTCATCCTCGGCCTCAGCTTCTAAAAACTCTGCTGGCATCTCTCCGACCACATGAAGGGTTGTCCCTTCTACGTCAATGGTGAAAGTGGTGGTGCAACTCTGGAAAAATCTATCACAAACCTCCAGTAGTATCCTGCCAATACCAGGAAACTTCGTACCTCTGTCACACTCCTGGGTGGATTTCTTGCAAGTACCACCTCAATATTTACTGGATCCACTGCACCTCCAGTCTACGATATGACATGTCCCAGAAAATGAAACTCTCAGATACAAAATTATAATTTCAAGAGATTACCATAAATTTGGTTCCCATAAATATACCTAATTTATCAGTTACACCCATCTCATCCATGAAAAAACACAAGGTCCAACTCAAAATATCAAAGCTCAATTGTTCCACCAAGGAAGGAAAAATCATGAAGGTAAGTACCACACAGGTAAAAACTCATCTCACACTAGGTATAACATAAGTACAGTAGTAGAGAGGATTATATGTAACTACTGAATAATCTTACTCTGTAAAGAAGATGACCCACATAAAATTGATCAGAGCTAACCCACATAGGTTTGCAAGAAGCTAACCCACACATGATCTCTAGTAGCTGACCCAAACAAGATCGCTAGGAGCTGACCCGCATGGGATTGCTTGGATCATACCCCTCAAAAGATCTCTATAAGCTTAACCACACTAGATCGCTGGGGCTGACTCACATAGGATCGCTCGATGCTAACCCACACAAGATCTGTTACTGCTAACCCACACAGGTTCGCATGGTGCTGACCCACATAGGATCGCACGTCATTCGTCTCGTCACAGCTAGTTATTGGGTTCTTTCATTAAGCATGCTCGTCTCCTAGAGGATCTACTTCACAAGCTATTGGTCAATACTCCAAATACCACGATGTCCCACAAGATGTATCTCAAAGGAATTCCATGTCATAGGGGTATCAACTGAATAGATGGTTTTTCAATCGGACGACCAGTCTATGAGTTATTAGCATTTTTGCACCGAGGGCCCGGTTGGATTCGGGCATGATCTAACCTGACTGTATCTAAACTATACCCAAAATTATACTGGGGTATACACCCAGTGACCATCTCATTCCATGATTTCCAGTGCCGATGATGGTTCGTCAAACAGACGTCTGGTGAAAAATTTATGACCAATGAAAAGATTAGGTTCGTAGCTAGTCTGGGTCTAGTTTGACCGGTCGGATTGACCCAACCCAACCTAGCCTGGGTCAACCCAGTTCGGGTGGACCCGACCCGAACCACTGGGTTAGGCATGGCCCGTAGTGAGGCCCGACCCATGGTACTACCCGGACTGTGGTGCGGCCCAGCCCGCTGTGCGGTCTGGCAGGCCACGAGGGGCTGAGGAGGCCCTGGGTTGGCTCAGCCACTGAAGGGGGCTTAGCCACGGGGGTTCCGTGTGGGCACGAGGTGGCTCGGCCCAGCTCATGGTGGCTCGGCTAAAAGGGCAGAGGCCGCAGGTGATTTGGGGTGGTGGAGACCACGTGTCGACTAAGCCACAGATAGAGGCTCGGCCGCGAGGGTGCCATGAGGGCGCAGGGCGGCTCGTCCGGGCGGGCAGACGACACGAGGTAGATCGGCCTGGAGAGAGAAGGCTGCAAGTGGAAACATGGCTAGGGAGGGTGGCAGCTCAGCTGTGTGGCGGCCGCCTGGCCACGGATGGAAACTCAGCCGTGGGCGGCGGTGCCACAGGGAGGCGTCGTTATGTCGTCGCCTTCATCGTAGCCAGCATCGATATCGTCCGCCATTCTCGTTCCCCACTGTGTTTTATAGCCATTACTACATCATGGTCAACAATTTAACCACATGGTTTTTGGAGATTACAGACGTTATTTTTTGGCCCGTACTCTCTGCGTTTGAGCGGTATCAAGTAACTATAATTCCTTCTTGAATTACGAAGAATGATCAAGAATAGAAAGATATAAAAATTTCAAACAACCACCCTATAACTTCCCGTAAATAATCATACACAAATAAACCCCTAAAACTTATTGCAAATGATAGGCATGTACCTTCTTAGTAGCTGAGTAGATCAGAATGTCATCAATGAAGACTACTACAAAGCGATCAAGGTATGGCTAAAATATCCCGTTCAAGAGTCCCATGAACATTGATAGAGCATTGGTTACACCGAATGACATAACTAAGAACTGATAAATGTTGTACCGACATCTGAAAGTCGTCTTTTTTCACATCCTCATATCGTACTCTGAGCTAGTGATAGCCTAATATGTGGTTTATCTTCGAGAACCACCATGCTCCCCTCAGCTAATCAATGAGATTGTCAATACTGTGAAGTAGGTATTGTTCCTCACTGCCACCTGATTCAGGAGCCTATAGTCAATAAAAAACCTCAAGCTCCCATATTCCTTCTTGGAGAACAGAATCGGGTCTACCCAAGGTGAAACACTAGGCCGAATGTATCCCTTCCACTATAGTTCCTCTACCTATATCAACTCACGAAGCTCTGCGAGAGACATCCGATATGCTGGAGTATATATCGGTGTCGTCACGGGGTACAATTCAATGTAAAAGTCCACCTCTCTATGAGGAGGTTGACCCGAAACATAATTAGGTAATACATCCACGTACGGGTCCACCACTATAGGATAACACAAACTCTCCACATCAACTGCTCTGAGGTTAAGGCTAGCCAACTGATGAGTGATCGAGTGCAGTCTCCTCTTGTTAAGTCAAACATGTGATGAAAAGTCTCCCTTCTCACTGGTGAAGGTAAACCTGGTCCCATCCATGCGGACACACCACACATTGCGCCTAATACAGTCAATCTGAGCATGAACTGTAGATAACCAGTCCATACCCAAGATGACGTCGTAAGGCCTTGACTCCACTACTAGGAGATCCCAGCCGAAGCTCTCACATCCTAGAGTAAGCTCGCTCTGCAGACACCAGTACGCCATCATCAAATCCTTTCTCGTAAGATTCTAAACCCGTAAGAATCGAGCCAACGGCTCCGTCGAAATCTACTATCTTCGAATGAGGGAAGTGGAAATAAAATAATGTATGGAACCTATGTCTATAAGTATTGAAGCTATGGTGGAATAGACACATATCATACCTTGGATCATCTCCAGAGTGCCATGATCATAGACCTCAGCTACTTGGAGCTGAGCTTGCCCCGATCCACATGCTCCCAGTGGTTGGTGTGGACCTCTTAGTAGAGGGTGGCAGTATCATCTCGAATCATCTCCCACCACCAGCTGCATGACTAGCTCTTCTTCCACGTCTGCATGCTCCCTACATACCTCCTCGGTCGAACCTGCTTCTATACCAGGGCGGTCCTTCGACCATCTTTGGATCATCTGTACGGCAGGACAGACACTCACAATCCATGTGACCCTGCCCGCTGTATGTGTAACACTTCCCACTCCTAGAATTACCATCTCTAGCTTGGGTGCCTCACACAACCGATCCTGAATCCAAAGGTCATTCGCCTATAGGTTTGGTCCTCTGGGACCTCTACCTCATCTGTCTACTGCCAGCTTCAGATGGATCCACAACGAGACGACTAGTGGTGGGTCTCGCTACATGTGACTACTCAGCAAGAAAACTCTCCATCAAGAGGTATGTCTCTAACGCCCCCACCTGTATGGGGATGCTAAGTGAGATCATCAATGCCCCGATCTCTCGTCTGAGCCCCTGCTCAAAGGTCTTGGCCCTGAAAAATGGGTCCCACACCATATATGTGGAGTACCGTGATAGGTCCGTGAACCATGCTGAGTTATGAGCAACTGTCATGATTCCCTATTGCAGATGAAGAAGCTCATGTATGCACACTCTGAGAAGAGTCACTAGAACAAACTCTGACCGAAACAGGCTCTTGAAAATTTCCCAGAGAAGGGTCACCTCGTAGTGATCCTGAAGCATCAAGCTCCACCATCTACCTATTGCTGCCTATTGATGTCTAGAGGGAAGGATCACCATGAAATCATTTGCTGTCCTTACTAGTCGGAAGAGTCTCACTACAGCCTCCAACCAATCCTCAGCTGCTTGTGGGCCCTTCTCTCCCCAGATCCTGGGTGGCCTTTGGCACTAGAACTTGTGAAACTTGCTCATGCGGCATTCACCCTATGCTGTTGGAGCTGGTGGCATCGGTGGCCCAATGGGTAATGGTACCACTGGTGCCTCTACGGGTGCCTCTAATGGTGCTTCTACTGGAAGTGGTCCCTACACCGAGACCTCGTCGCTCGGTGGGATATCAGTGTGTTCTACTCTCAGAACCATTGCTAGTTATCTGTGTGGAGGAATCCAGAAAAGAAACAAGGTTTGCCACAGTCAATAAGTTATAACTAGTGAGATAACTCAATGAGATAAAAAATAAGACTCTTGATAACACACATATAATTAGTGTTTTCATGCAGTGAGTCAGAAATCAAATATCAACGTGCTTGTGTATGGATACATCAGCCATCGCACCAACACTGGATTCCATATACTGTAATCCACACTCACTACACATAACACTATTATTCTTAAAACGAAAGATTAGAGTCCTATGTTATATGGTAGAACTGTCTCCTCTAATACCAATTTGTCACAACCTATCCCCTAGGGCCCATGCTGTGACTACCCCAAGCCCACCTTTTATACGCCATGGGCTGGAAAGTGGCACCGAAAATAATATTACCTAAAAATGGAAAGGTATTTCCTTTATAACATGTAATCTCACATAACCAAGCACATAGAAAGATACGAACACAATCAAACTGTATAACCAAAAGAGTTCTGAAAGTAAAAGGGGCCGGAATACAAGCCCAAATGTAACGGTACAAGTACAACATAAATACAATGAAACTGATGAAAAATAAAGATAGTTACTGTATCATCCTTCTAAAATCCTAAATGAAGGGTAGGTACGGATAGCCTCCTCAGCACTCCTCGTCCGCTTATCTCCTCTGCATACCGACACGCCATATGGTCCACCTCTGGACACCGTTCAGTCCTGGTACTCTCATCCTCAGTCAGGGTTGTCTGTCATCTGCACCAAACACAATGAAGTGCAGGCGTAGCCCTCACAGAGTGAGTATAACGATACTCATTAGGGAACCTGATACCCTCAAGGTCTAACAAAATACCCCAAGGATAAACCACAAAGCACATAAACCAGTGAAAACCCTACATAGGTATATTACAATACATATACCTAAGTTATCTAGTATTCCCATCTCAATCATGAGGAAAACACAAGGTCCAACTAAAAAGCCTAAATATCAATTATTCTACAAAGGACAGGAAAATCATGAAGGTAAGTACCACATAGGTATAGACTCAGCTCACACCAGGAATAAATTAATTACAGTAGTAGAGATGATTAGATGTAACAACTGAATCATGTTACTCTGTAATGAAGTTAACCCACATAGTATATCTAGGAGCTGACCCACATAGGATCGCTTGGAGATGACCCACATAGGATCTCTATGCGTGCTACTCTCGGAACCCTTGTTGGATGTCTGCATGGAGGCATTCTGAAAAGAAATAGGTGCGCCACAGTCAATAAGTTATACCTAGTGAGGTGACTCAAAGAGTTCACAAATAAGACTTTTTAGAACACACACACAATCATTGTTTTCGTGCATAGAGTAAAAAATTAGAATTCATGGTCCTGGTGTATGGAAACATCAACCGTCGCACCAACAATGGATTCCCTAAAATGATAACCACACTCACTACACTTAATACTATTGACATTAAAAAGAATGATCAGAGTCTTCTGTTATACGGTAGAACCAACTCCTCTCATACCAATTTTCACGACCCACCCCCTGGGGCCCGTGCTATGACTACCCCAAACCCGACATCCTTAGGCCAGGGGCTGGAGACTATCACCAAAAGTGGTATTCCCAAAAATTGGGAAGGAATTGCCTTTAAAACCTGTAGAATCATGTAACCAAGCACATAGTAAAGATAAGAACATAAGGAAACTGTATAACTAAAAGAGTGCTGAAAGTAAAAGGGGCTGGAATATAAGCCCAATAATAATGGTACAAGTAAAACTAAAATAATATACAACTGAAGAATGATAAGACAACTATTTTATCCTCCTCCGAGTGTCCTGCCTAAAGGGTAGGTAAAGATCGCATACTCAGCACTCCATGTTCGTCCATCTCCTTTGCATACCGACATGCCATATGGTCCACCTCCAGACACCGTCCAGTCCTGGAACTCTCATCCTCAGACATCATTGTCTGTCGTTTGCACGAAACACAATGATGTTGGGCGTAACCCATGTAGGGGTGAGTATAACGATACTCATTAGGGTCCCTGAGACCCTCGAGGTCTCACAAAACCCCCCACGGATAAACCAAAAACCATGTAAACAAATGAAAACCTACTATGGAATATGCCCACACATATACCTAAGTTATCTAGTATGCCCTTCTCAATCATGAGGAAAACACAAGAACCAACTCAAAATCCCAAATATAAATTGGTTCACAATGGAAAGAAAAATCAGAACGGTAAGTACCACACAAGTACTGACTCAGCTCACACCATGTATAATGTAAGTATAGTAGTAGAGATGATAAGATGTAACTAATGAATCATCAAACTCTGTAAAAAGATAACCCACACAGGATCACTAGGAGATGACCCACACTGGATCGCTAGGTGATGACCCACAAAGGATCTCTAGGAGCAGACCCACACAAGATCGCTAAGAGCTGACCCACATAGGATCCCTAGGAGCTGACCCACATATGATCGCTAGGAGGTGATCCACACAAGATCTCTAGATGCTAACCCACACAGGATCTCAAGGTGCTGACACACATAGGATCACCATTCAATATTTTCGTCACAGCCAGCTACTCGGTTCCTTCACTAAGACTGCTCTTCTTTGGGAGGATCCTCTCCACATGCTACTATTTTATACTTCAAATGCCAAAATTACCACAAATATGTATCTCAATGGACTTCCACATCATAGGTGTCTCAACGTAACAGACGATGCGTCAATCGGACACTCGGTCTGTGAGTTTTTAGAATTTTAGTCCCCGGGGCCCGGTTGGATTCGTGCTCGATCCAACCCGACCATACAAAAACTTTACACAAATCACTAGTGAATTATAAAGAAAGGGACCATCTCCCTCCATGATTTCTAGCTCCACTGACGGTTCGACAAACAGACATCTGATGCCAAAGTTATAGCCTAGGTAAAGTATAGGGTCGTATCAGGCGCTGGTCCGGTCCGAACCTGTCAGACCGACCCTACCTGGCCTGGGTCGACTCAGTTCGGGATGACCCGGCACGGACCACAGGGTCAAGCCCAACACGTAGTGCGGCTCGGCAGGCCGCGAGGTCCGCGATCGGCCGTGAAGGACGGAGGGGCCGTGGGGCGGCGGAATCCGCGGATCGACTCGACCGTGGATGACAGCTCGACCACGGGGGTTCCCCGAGGGCGCAGGGGGGGGATCGTTCTAGCCTTGGGGGGGGGGGGGGGGGGTTCGTCCGGGAAGTCGGAGCCCGCTGGTTCCGTGGGGCAGTGGAGGCCATGGGTCGGCTCATCCATGGAAGGTGGCTCAGCCGCGGGGGTTACGTGAGGGCGCGGGGCAGCTCGTTTGGGAGGCAGATGCCGCAGATGGCGACACAGTCGTGGAAGGTGGCATCTCGGCCGTGGGGCGGCAGCCCGGCAGCGGGTCTGCGGCAGCTCGGCCATGAGACTGTGGCCCGACTGTAGGCTTCGGCTCGACCGCGGTGGTTGGCGGTGCGGCGGCTCTGCCATAGTGGGTGGCGACGTGGCTGTGGGGCGGCAGCTCGGCTACGGGGTTCGGCCACGGACGGCGGAGTCATGGGGTGCCGAGAACATGGGTAAGTGGTTGCCTAGGGGCGGTGCCATCACCTTCTCCACATCTAGCGATGGTGTCAACCACCGTTCCCTTTCCCCAATGTGGTTCTTATTCGTTCCTCCATCGCGATCAACATTTAACCACAGGGTTTGCAGAGAGGAGGGGCCGTTTTTGTTTAGCTCGTACTCTCTGCATTATAAAGGTATGAAGAGGCTATAATTCCTTCTGGAATTTTGAATAATTATTAAGAACATAAAGACAGAATAATTTTAAACAACCACCCTACAACTTCCCAAAAATAATCATACACAAATAAACCCCTACCTAGGATTGTTCGTTGACATTGGTATAGTAAGGATGTCGAAGAAGGCGAAGAGAGTGCCTATAATCGTCTCTTCTGAAACCAATCTTCAATTTCGAGATCGTTTTTCATCCTCTTCCATGATTTCCGAAGAACCATATTCGATGGTGTTATTTCATTGGTGGAATTTCCTAAGAATAAGTCGAGGCCATTTTTTGGCGTTCTTCATTGGAAGAATTGTAATCCTCCAAGTGCTCCAACCACTGCCAGTACTTTCCCCCAAAATAATAAATAGCCAAATATTGTGTTTCCCAAATTTTATTTGTTGGAACAATTTAAAATTGAGTTAATTAATTACATAGGTTGGAATAATAAATTAAAAGTGGTGGCACCATTTATGTGGGGAATGTTTAAGATGATTCCTTACACTTATGAGGGAGTTCAAGGGGTTCAAGGGGTTTTAAGCCTTGGGTATTCCCCACCACCATAAACTCTCATGAGAGGTTAGGATCAGTGGCCCCCACCTTCATAACCTCTCATGGGTGGTTAGGCTCAAGTGGTCTCCAAGCCTGCCTTCCATAGGCCAGGGGCTAGCATCTTGTACCGAATGGCATATTCCCTAAAACTGGGAAGGCATTGCCTTTATAACTAGTAAACACATGTAACCATGCACACAACAATATACGAACACAAGAAAAATGTATAACCAAAATAGTTCTAAATGTAAAGGGGGCCAAAATACAATCCCAATAGTAAAGGTGCAATTACTACAGAAATACAATACAACTGAAGAAAGGGAAACATAGCTACTGGATCATCTTCTAAGCTTCCTACCTAAAGGGTAGGTACAGATTACCTCGACATCATTCCTTTTCTACCCATCTCGTCTGTGTACCGACACGATTTATGGTCCACCACCACGCACTATCCAATCCAGGTACTCTAATCCTCATTCATATCCTAGAGATCCTATGTGGGTTATCTCCTAATGATCTTGTGTTGGTCAGCTTCTTAATAGAGTAAAATGATTAAGTATTTACATCTAATCATCCATACCACTACACTTAAGATATACCTAGTGTGATCTGTGTTTGTACCTATGTGGTACTTACCTTCACTATTTTTCCTTCTATTGTATAACAGTTGAGCTTTGGGCTTTTGAGTTGGACCTTGTGTTTTCCTCATGATTGAGATGGGAATACTTGATAACATATGTATATGTATGTGCATATAACTATGTAGGGTTTTCTTGTGGACTATCTGTGGGGGGATGTTTTGAGATCTTTAGGGTCTCAGTGTCCCTACTGAGTGTCGTTATATTCCCCATTGCATGAGCTATGCCTGCACTTCAATGTGTCTGGTGCAGACGACGAACGGTGCTGACTGAGGATGGGAGTACCAGGACTGGATAGTGCCCGGAGGTGGACCATACAACATGTCGATACGTAGAGGAGATGAGTAGATGTGGAGTACTGAGGAGGCGATCTTCACCTACCATTCATGTAGGAAGCTTGGAGGATAATCCAGTAACTGTCCTTCTTTTTCATCAGTTGTATTGTGTTTTAGTTGGACTTGTACCTTTTCTGTTGGGCTTGTATTCCATCGCCTTTTACTTTCAGCACTCTTTTGGTTATATTTTTTTCTTGTGTTTGTATCTCCTTGTGTGCATGGTTACATGATTTTATAGGTTATAAAGGGAATGCCTTCCCAGTTTTAAGGAATATTACTTTCGGTGATAGTCTCCATCCCCTGGCTAATGGAAGGCGGGATTGGGGTAGTCATAGCACGGGCACCGAGGGATGGGTCTTGACAAATTGGTATCAAAGGAGGAACCCATCCTTAAGTGAGATGCACTACCTAGGTTGAGATGTAGGGCCCACAACGAGGAAGTTGTGCTCTAAAGGGGTAGATTGTAACACCACCGAATGATAAAGGGTTAAATGACTAAATTACTATTTCACAGGTCCTTGAAACATGATATTATTGATTTAAGAATCCTTGTTTCTAGGCGGTTTCCATTGGATTTATTCATGGAACTACAAACATCCAAAAGAGAATTATCCAAAGAGTACCTTCTTTGCAAAGACATGATTTTGTTATGTTTTGATCTTTACAATACTTAAGAACATGCATTTTCATAGAGTATCGGAGGATAGACTCATCACACCCTTTTGAGAGGAAATTTTGTCTACTCCAGGACAATCTTTGAAATTAAAAATATTTTCATGAATCCATATTAATTCACCAAGAATATCATAATTATCCCTTGGAATTTAAAATCACTTACTTAATATGTGTAAAATCTTAGAATTATCAGTATCTATTCGAGGTTTTTTATCCATTTAATCATATAATATACTGATTAAAGATTCATTTAATCATCATATACTAGTTTTTAAGCCACTCAGTGGGGGAACTCTATAGTTTATTGTCATCCAGGGAGATGATGGTTTGTTTTGATCTTGGGATCATGCTCATAATATGAGCTACCTACATATCCTTTTGATAGGAATCAGAACCCTCGTAGTTCGGTGCCTCTTAAGCGGACACATAATAGCTTTAAAGGTCATGTGATAAGGATCTCTAAGAGGAAGGTTCTTAGTTACAATTTAGTGTGGGACTTATGTAAAACAGCCCAAGGAACGTTGAAAGGATATGGGTTTCTGGGAAGGATATTGGTTTCCAAGTAATATTATACCCTTTTTTGAATATGGTTCAAAGATAAAGGGTTGATTTTAATATTTGGGTTTGAACCTCAAGGAGGATTCATACGTACCCCATACGGATGGGAATCAAATCCCCCGTTGTTCGATGAATCTCATATGAGAGTGTAGTCTCTGAGAGAAATGAGTTTGGGCTTACTTCCTGAAGGGGATTCCTTGATGATTTGAGGATTTAATTTAGGGCTTATTTCTTAAGGTGGATGCCGAAATTGGGGGAATTAGGGTTAGATTTTTAAGGAGGATATCCAATGAGCTCGGGCCCTGAAAGGGATTCCTACATATCCTATTTTGAATAGAAATTAGAGTTCTCGTAGTTCATTCAATGACTGTTTGTACACATGTTTCAACCATCACATATCTCTAAGCCCATGTGAGTCATGCTCTATGTGAGAAACCAGAGGATGTGAATGATTCAACAATGAAATTCACACTTCCAAAATTTTCCTCCATCTTGATAGAAGAGGACGCATTGATTGTGGAAGAGGGCGGAGTGACAAGCCTTTACTCTATTCTATTTACATTGGACAAGGGTCCAATGTAATGATGAAGGGGTGATGGTGAGGGGATTATACCATAATGGCTTCCTTGAAATTGGATCTGGTATAGGAGGGATACTTTTCTAATACTAGCGCAGAATGGTAAATGTGAATTGTACCTTCCCTATCGGAGAACTGAGGTCCCAGGTCACCACTTTGAAAAGGGATAGGCTGGAAGCCCACCATTTTCTAAACTGGGAACATCCCAACATTATTTCTCGGAGAAAAGTCCATGTGATTGTGGATATAAAAACCCACAAGCATCCCATGAATATTAACCCCATTGTGATACAAATGTGGGAAACCTCTAACTACGGAAACAAAAATCCAAATTGGAGACACATTGATGTGCCTTACCCAAAGGTCAGATATGATAGGAGGTTTTTGGGGATATTTCAACTTAGCCCCTTTTGAATAAGGGAAGAAAAGAAAGAGATACCCCACCATGAAAGGCTTAATAGGGTATTTGAGTTTTTCGCGTAGGTGCCTCACACAACTATGCCACGTAGGTACCCCACACTGCTCAATCGCGCAGGTATGGCGCACAACTGTACCGCGTAGTTTTATTACGCCGGTATGGTGCACAGGTACACTATGTAGGTATGAATAGTGACTGAAGAATTTAAAGAACGTCAAAAAAATGCATATTCCCTTTAATTCTCCCCTCTATCAGAGTTTATAGAACTACCTGAGACAATTTTAGATATCTAGGCCAACGAGCTACACAATGGGATCTTCAGAGAGTCATTAAAAAATTTCAGTCCAGATATGGGGAGTCTAGGAGTCCTATTTATAGGCACGGATGGGCCTGGCTGAAAAAAAACATGGGTCAAACAGATATTCTGTGTAGCTCCACCGTGTAGGTGCTCTACACAAAGGCATCCCAAATCTTCTCGTGCATAGTTCGGGTGTATAGTTGTATTGGGAAACTCGGCTGCATTGCCCTGTCGCGCAGCTCGGCCACGTAGCCCTGTCGCACAGCTCAGCCACGGAGCTTCTTGATATTTGGTTGATGTTTCCTTTGAACATTTTTAATTTCTTTAAGGGGTGTCAAAAAAAATCCCCCCTATGTATTGGATATGAATATATAATAGATAGGTTCAAGTCCTGAGGATATTTTACGAAATTATATCACGAAAATATGCCGGATTGCTACGATGCGCAGATATGCCGCATAGTTCTTATGTTGCATATAAATAGGTTTCAGCCGTTCACATTTTTTTCTTCACCTGTGCTTTCCAATGTTTGGAGTTATCATTGCTTAGGTTGTTCATTCAGTTACATCGTGTTGTGCTCTCACATAATTCTCTTTCAATTTCTTCATGGTAAGATTATTTACACAATTGAGGTATGCCAAAATGACTTCACTGATGGAGTTGTGATGAGATCTTTGTCGTAGGACTTCCACGACTAACTTTGTCGATGCACCTTGACGAAGGACCTCGTTGAAGGACCTTAACGAAGGACCTCTTCGAAGGACCTCGTCGACAAGTTTCTATCACCTATTTTCTTATTTTCTTCTTGAGAAATCTGATTTTTAATTTTGGTCATATTTTTGCAGGAATGAATTACTCATTTGATGAACCATATCGAGGAATATAAGGCTCGCCAATGTGAAATTATGAGGATTTTCGGGCCAGATTATTATGACACTACTGAGGGTACTCTTCCTAGGCTATGGAAGGGTCTAATTCCGTACCAGTGTGACTATCCACAATGTCCTTACTTTCCTCTATATGGGCATGAACTTTTCCAAGATGCCCATTTTCCATCTATTAAGAAATACTTTCCAAATAATTTTTTCTTCATTATTCCAACTATAAATATATGAATATTAGTGAAATGGGGTTTCTAATACATAAAGGAACAATCCCTGTTAGTTTCATCCTTCATCATAATGGATGTCCTCTAGATAAGAAGGATCATGTTGTAGAACCAAGACCACATTGTTATGATTCCACTTTTCTAGCTTCTCAAACATATCAATTGAATGGTTGTAAAGGAGATTGGGACCTTCGTTCTGGAGGGGGTGTGAAACCCGAGTTGATGTGGACATTCTAGGTACGCCAGACCTATGCATAATTCAGAAAATATTTATCAAACATTCAAATTTATGAAGCTGTATGGATGGGGAAAACTTATGTTTAAAAAAATGAACTGATTCCTGAATTACTGAGCCGATGGAGGCCAGCAAAAATATCCTTTCATCCGTCGCTTGGAGAAGTTGGTATTAGTCTCTGGGATGTTTACCAAAAAGCTGGAATTCCTAATCTTGGGGAAATGTATGATGAATTCATTCTGCCTACTTCAATATGGTGAGATTTTACCAGAACACCACCACTATCCCATGAAATATTTAAGATAGAAAATAATTCACCCAAATATAAGAACGATATTAATTCCAGAGTCTGGATAGATGGTTTCTTAAAACAAACTACAGAGAAAGGTCCAACTTGTGGACATCCTGATGTTTGTCCTTCCACTGATAACCAAGGTAGTTCAGGCACAAATTTCCCTACACTGGAAAAAGGTGGTTACAAGCACTGGGGTTATAAAGTCAAACCTTATATAGATGAAAAAGTACACTTAGCTTCCTTCCTTTTTTATGTGGCTATGTATTTATTTGCATCTAGTTCATGAATCTAGTGGTGGTGTAAGATCACAGACTTTTGTAATTGCCGCTAAATTGGTAGTGGGGAAGTATATTAGTCTAGAAACCCTTATTTAGGATATAATTTACCGTCTATTACTGCATTTATACAATAGGAAGGCTCCAATTAATTATGGGGGATTTTCTAGGGTTGTGGGGATGGATTGCTGCGCATTTTTCTTCATACTCAGTGTTGAAATCAGTCAGAGTTCTTAATGGTATAATTACCCCATTTTTACAGAATGTTTCTAGTATTAAGAGTCTAAGATTGAGAATTGATGAGGTACTAAAGGTATTGAATATCTTAAGATAATTCAACTTCATTCCTTTTGGTAATCTATCAACTGGAACATTTATTGAGGATGGTAAAGGAGAGTAGGAGCTGAGATCGTATATGATGGAATTTGGGGATGGTGTACTATCAACCTAGATTGATGGTGAAATTATCTGAGAGGCTTATATTCCCTATAGGCTTGCTCGTCAGTTCAGGTGTCTTCAATAGTCAAGAACCTTTCCACCCCCAAATTTCAAAAAAGAGAAGCACCCAATGGAAGCACAACAATTATGAATTCTCACAGGATTAGAGGTATCCAAACTATTAATTACATTACATCCACCAGATGCGTCAATCGGATTGGAAGATGGGTATGCTAAATCTTTTGTTTCTTCATATCCTCAAGTGGCTCTGACAAAAGAAGTATATCGAGTGGAGGCTACAACGACTTTAGCATGTGAAAATCGTGGCAAGAAGTCCAAGGCCAATGGTGAAACCGGAATTTTAGAGGTTTCAGAGCCTCAAAGCATCCTTACAGGAAGTACACTAGGAAGACCAATGCTAAAGAATAAATACCTCCAACACCATATAGATCCAGTCGTCGCCATCAAACAAAGATTCCTATTCCACCTGTTGAATTTTCTGAGGAAGAAAGTCCTGAAGAAGATCTTCAATAGGAAGGTGGCGAACCTCTTCCACAGTCCAATAGGACAAAACCGAATTATGTGCGACCTTAGACCATTCATTACTGGTAGAATATAACCCATGATCTCAGGGATTCCTGAGCATTCCTTCAAAATGGCATTCGAATACCAGATATTGGTGATATCAAAGAACCTTCTTATTTCAATCCAAAAAATAACTTGTCTGAAGTACAATTGTATATTTCCGAGTTATATACTTTTATATATGAAACTAATGAACAAATCCCAACTTCTATATGAGTATTTCATATGCTAGTCTTAGGATTCCGCGAATGGATAATTATCAACTCGAAGAAGGAGTAGGATATTTATGTTAATACTGAGAATGTATTTATCTTTTTTTCTTTGGTCTCAACTCTTCTTTATCATTTAACATCATTAATCATGAGGAAAATGTATCTCTGTAGATTGAATGTATAGAAGGAATATCTGGAACGATTCTTGAATCGCCTCAGTGTTGTCATGCAGGTTCTCTCATTGGCGTAACGAATAATCCTACTAAGTCGCCAGAATATTCTCTAGGAGAAAAAATCAGGACTGGGGTAATGGTGACATATAATAATGAAGCATTACCTCAAGTTTCCTTGAACAAGTGAAGTGTTTCAATATCTCTGCAAGATTATGAACAGAAAAGAAAAGAGCAATAAGATTTCTTCGAAGTGTTTTTCGAAAGAGTAAGTATATATACAGTCGTCAGAGCAAACATTTTTCTCAAGATGTTATGGTAACCATGTTTTATCTTCTTTTAAGATCTATGTCTCTTTCCTCTATCAAGGGATTAAGAGATGATGCTCTAATACTAGAAAAAGAAATCCCAGGAAAAACCCAATTCATGCTGACATATCTGTATGGTCAAAAGATTCAGCTATACCTGCTCTTGGATCTGTTGAGAGGGAGGAAGTCCATGAAAAGATTAAATACATTTCCCAGTTATTTTTTTGTCAAATGATCCAGAAAATAATCATTACTGATATTCCTATTACTTCAGAAGAAAGGACTAAAGATCCAGGGAAATATAAAACCAATGCTGAAATTAACCCATCTTATGCTGGAATACTAATTGAAGATTCAACATAACAAAATGTCAGCGGAGTCAATTTGGGCATCAACAAACATTTTTTGGATACCTTAAATGGTGAGGATCCTGTAACATTTCAGGCCATATATACTAAAATGATGGACACCCTTAATCCGAATATTGATATTCCAGGTTCCATAAAAGAGTTTAGAAATTTCCATGATGAATTACAAGGAACAAAGTTCTTATTTATTCATTTTCCATACATAATTCGTTATTCAACTTGATTATTTACATCAAAATTCACCATATGTAGCATTATCTGTAGAAAATGTCGCAAAGCCTATTCAGGAACTAGGTCTTCCACTTTTTTCCTCTGTTGGGGATGAAGAAACACTTACATGGGATCTTTCATCAGGAGATATTCTAGAGCCTTCAATTGTCATATCTGAACAAATTCAACCCCCTCCTCAAGAAACAGCTGCTCAAAACACTGGAGATGAAGATATAGGGGATGAATCCAATCAAGTAGTTGACTTATTATTGGGTAAATATAGTCAGCTGTCTGAGTCAAATTTGTTTCTTACATTTGAAACTAATTATGACCGTGATTTATTATTTAGGGTTATTAGCTTCTAGATCAGAGGGTGAAGCTTCTACCGTCCCAAGAGAAGAAGAACGAAACAATTCATTAAGCAATATGTTTCTAGAGTACATTTTACCTCATGGTAGTGACATAGATTCAGATTTATAGATTCAATATTCTCTTGGAATGGAACGTAAGTAGACATGGCGGCAGATCTGAATTATAATTGCTAAAAATACTATAGATGAATTATCATCCAATTTTCCATAACTCCCAGCATTATTCTGTGTATTAAGATTTGGTGGATTCAATTACCGACTGGTTTATGATGCTATGAAAGAGACTATCCACCAACGGGAGAAGGAGCATAAACTGCGATAAGATTTTGAAGAGGCTAAAAGTCTCGTTAAAATTAAGGGATTTCAAGCTACAGTGGTTGAGTTGGAGGCAAATAATAACAAGAAATCACTCGATATTATCCAAAAAATCCATGAAGCCAAGAAAGAGTTTTTATCTCTTCAACATAAACGAGATACTATTCATAACGTTCTTGAGAAACTAAATTAGACATTAGGAGAATCCAAATTAGAGGTAATAACTGCCATTTGAAAAGCTTAGGAAGCACTTCGTCAGGTAGAGGAGGCTGGAGTTTCTCAATTATCTTAACCTCAACAAGCAGCTGATGGAGCTTATGAAGTGGTTCAACAAATGAAAAGTCATGTTGAATTTTTATTTTAAACCATGATAGAGAGGCTTAGGTTTGTGTATGTGCCAATATTTTAACATAAATGAAATAAATTTTGTTTCTAATCATATAAATGCATTCATTCCTATTCTTATTTCATGATTACAATATGAATGGTAAATGATGATAAAGATTCCTTTATGTTAAACAATCATCATTATAATAACAAGAATGAGGTGCTTTAAATTTTCTTATTAAGTTGAGTTATTGAAGGAGAATATTTTTTTTATTGATAGGGTTACAGGGATAACCCCAAAAATTATGTATCTTTTGACTTTTCATTTCTCAATAATACCAAAATTATACAAAAAAGTGAATATTTATAGAGATGGGACTAGACTTTTTTCATAGCACCCTTTGTAGGTTCTTAGTTTGATGAGTATCAATTTTTGTGTTACTAGAAGTTTAAAGTCATGCATATTGGACAATAAAGTGCTAATATTTAGGGTCACTTTTGGAAATACAGTCTTTCCCAATAGTTCTGAACCGTTGGGAAAGGCTGCAGAACCATTGGTATATGTTATACCAACGGTTCTACAAACCATAGGGAAGTAAGCAGTTGGGAAAGCTTTTCCCAACAGTTTAATGTGAACCGTTGGTATAGAGTGGGGGAAAGCTAACCTTTCCCAACAGTTCTGCCAAACCGTTGGGATAGTTTTTCCCAACAGTATGCCATGAACCGTTGGGAAATCAAAAAGGATTCTCCTCTTTCCAAACGGTTTCTAAACCGTTGGGGAAGGTTTTTTACCAACGGTTCAATGAACCAATGGAAAAAAAAATCATCAGAGATGCTATGCCAATTGTTTCAAACCGTTGGCATAGCTTATGCTGTGCAAATTGCACAACAGCCTGCAATTTGCACAGAAGCTCTGCAATTTGGACAGTAGGCCTCATTTTGTGTATTCTCTCCCATTTTCAATCTATTTATTGTACCTACAATAAACTAACACATACAAATACAAATATTTTACAGGTAATAACTAACTAACACATACACATAGAGAAAAAATTCATACACATTTAACATATAATGCATCCTGGAACTATACACATCCATAATTAAATTAGAATTCATAACGTAATTATAAACATACATAATTCATTTTGAAATCAATTTAAAATTTATATGACAATTATATGTGGAATCCGGAAATCAATTCATAATTTTATCGGTTTTTTGTATACCATATATTTTTACCTGAAATGATGTCCATTTAAAACAAAATACATACACCTGGAGTGATATCAGCCACACTGCACCTCGGAGTGAGGCGGGGTTGACCCATACAGGTCACATATGACCCATGGATCATTGTGATAATGTATCGACACAATCTGAAAGCGTTTGGTCATATTTCCATATGCCAGTTGATGTTTTTCAATTAAAATAACGTCCTTTTGAAAAACAAGACATAAACTTTGAGTGGTGTCGGCCACACCACGTCTCAAATTGAGGTGGGGTTGATTCTTACACGTCACATATGACCCATGGATCATTCTTCTAATGTTTTAACAGAAACCAAATGTGTTTGGTCGGTTTTCCGTATGTAATTAAAATGATGTCCATTTTAATCAAAAGAGAGACGTTTAGATAGATTCTGGACACACCACGACTTGGATTAAGGCGGGGTTGACTCGTACACGTCACATATGAACCGTGGATCATAGTCCTAAAGCATCAACACATTTCAAATAACTTTGGTCAGTTTTGTGTATGTCAGTTGTTCTTTTCACTTTTAATCCTATCCATTTTACACAAAAGAGACACAGTTAGAGTGGTTTCAGCCACACCGTGCCTCAGATTGAAGCGGGTTGACTCGTACATGTCCCATATGACCCATGGATCGTTTTGCTAAAGTATCTACACAATCCGAATGCGTTTAGTTGGTTTTCCGTATGTCATTTGATGTTTTTCACTTAAAATGACGTAATTTTGAAACAAAAGACAGACACATTGAGTGGTTTCGGCCACACCACGTCTCGGATTGAGGTGGGATCGATTCGTACACGTCACATATGACCCATGGATCGTTCTCCTAATGTTTCAAGGAAAACTGAATGCGTTTGGTCGGTTTTTTGTATGTACTTTAAATATTGTTCATTTTAAAAAAAAGGGAGCCACTTAGAGTGATCTCGGCCACACCGTGCCTCGAATTGAGCCCGGGTTGACTCATAAACGTCACATATGACCCATGAATCATTGAACTAAATCATCAACAGAATCCAAATGCGTTTGGTCAGTTTTTCGTATGTCAATTTTTCTTTTCATTTATAATCCATTCCATTTTAAACAAAAGAGAGACACTGTGAATGGTGTCGGCCACACCTCACCTTGGATTGAGGTGGGGATGACTCGTACATGTCAAATATAACCCATGTATAATTTTCCTAAAGCATCAAAACATTTCGAATGTGTTTGGTCAGTTTTTCGTATGCTAGTTGATCTTTTCACTTATAACCCTGTCCATTTTAAACAAAAGAGAGACACTATGAATGGTGTCGGCCACATCGCGGCTCAGATTAAGGCATGGTTGACTCGTACACATCACATATTACCCATGGATCATTGTGCTAAAGTATCAAAACAATCAGAATCTGTTTGGTAGGTTTTCCATATGTACTGAAAATGTTGTCCATTTTAAACAAAAGAGAGCCACTTAGAGTGATTCCGGCCACAATGTGCCTCAGATTAAGGAAGGGTTGACTCATACGCATCACATATGACTCATGGACCATTTTCCTAATGTATCAACATATTTTGAATGTGTTTGGTCGGTTTTCCGTATGTCAGTTTTTATTTTAACTTATTATCCTGTCCATGTTAAGCAAAATACATACACAAGGAGTGATCATTCCACACTGTGCCTCAAATTGAGGTGAGGTTAACTCATACACGTCACAAATGACCCATCTATCGTTGTCCTAATGTATCAACATATTCTGAAACCTTTGCTCGGTTTTCCGTATGCCAGTTGATGTTTTTCAATTAAAATGACACCCTTTTGAAACAAAAGATAGACACATTGAGTGGTGTCAGTGACACCACATCTCAGATATAGGTGGGGTTGATTTTTAAAGGTCACATATGACCCATGGATCGTTCTCCTAAAGTTTCAATGGAAACAGAATGTGTTTGGTTGGTTTTCCATATGTACTTAAAATGCTGTCCATTTTAAACAAAAGAGAGACACATAGTCTGATCTCGGCCACACCGTGACTAGGATTGAGCCCGGGTTGGCTCGTACAGGTCACCTATGACCCATAGATCATTGTGATAAATTATCAACAGATTCTGACTACGTTTGATCAGTTTTCCGTATTCCGGTTGTTTTTTCACTTATAATCCTGACCATTTTAAACAAAAGAGACACAGTTAGAGTGGTGTCGGCCACACCGTGCCTCAGATTGAGGCGGGGTTGACTCATACACGTCACATATGACCCATGGATCATTGTACTAATGTATTGACACAATCTGAAAGTGTTTGGTCATTTTTTCGTATGCCAGTTGATGTTTTTCAATTAAAATGACGTCCTTTTGAAACAAAAGACAGACAGTTTGAGTGGTGGTGGCCACACCGTGACTCGGATTGAGCCTGGATTATAGCGACCCAACCTTTTCGTACTTTACTATTACATCATTTCAAAGATAAACAACATAATAGTATTACACATGGAGGATCCAGAGGTTTAGAGTCTTGGGAAAACTAGGACAATACTTAACAAATACAACATCAAGCATAAACATTTATTTAATTTCTTCTTCACTAGCTTCCCAGTGGCACTTGTCCTATCCTTAATACATGTAGCCACCTGAGGATATACATCAAAATGGGTGATCTAAAAGCCCAGTAAGAGGATAGATACGAATAATACATCATGGGGTGAGCATAATCATAACATAGGCAAAAGATCATGATCATGAGAGGAGCATAAGTAAAAGACTTGAAATGTGGCAATGCAGAAAAATGAAACATCATGTCTTAGTGGTTAACTACCACACATACTTGTGAAAAAAACTAGCATCATGTTCACACATCATTTCACATTTACTCATGAGATTCATCACTTTACCCAATGCATTGGAGCGCTATATAATTCTGGGGTCACCCATCACATTTAAACATGCATATTGCGCTGTATAATTCCGGGCGCACCCGTCACATCATAACATAATCATTATCATGATTGCCACATAGAACACATATCAAACATGTACATAAGTAAACCATGGAAAGGAATGGGTTTCATCTCCTAATAACGCATTCATAATCATTGGGTTCCCACAGTAAATAGGGAACAACATACTTGATACACGAACCATCAACCTTGAATGAGAGGTAAAATGTGAGATCTTGAAAGAAGAGTTCTTTTGGAAAACATTTTGATGGACATAAAAACCAGTGACAAACATATATATCCCAGAAAAGTAATGTAAATGCTGAAAAGATGATCTTTGAGGTGTAACCATATCAAAAATGGAGTGAAAGAGGGAGAACCCGAAGGAAGAAAATTGGGTTCGAGATTTCCCCTTACCTTGTACTCGAATGCCTTCTTCTCTTTAATGTCCTGTATAATGACATTTTATTCATTAATTAGAAATTACAGAACCTTTTTTACATTAATAGGGTTCATTATGGTTTCATTATTTTATATTATGTTCCTTTGGATGACTTATAGAGTTTAAAAACATTGATCGGTGATGTTCATTTTCATGGTTTTTCTTGAGCCGTCCACTTGTATTCTTAAGTTGATGTTTGGGTAGATCATGGGTAAACATCCAGAACTGATATTACATGTAATTAATGATATTTCAAAAGCTTGAATGATTTTATAATGAGTTATATTAGATCCATGTGGGCGAATCATT
This sequence comes from Viscum album, assembly GCA_963277665.1. NCBI lineage: Eukaryota > Viridiplantae > Streptophyta > Magnoliopsida > Santalales > Viscaceae > Viscum > Viscum album. The sequence continues at coordinate 1,344,187,633 of OY728119.1, read as the reverse complement.
AGAAAATAATTAAATGAAGATTATTTGGGTTAATTTGTGTGGTTTTTGGATCACAACGAACTCGTTTTAACATTTAACTTAGTAATAAGGCCATAGGTTATTTACAGAACTTAAAACAGAACATAATACATATAAAATATTCTGGTTCAACCAAAAAAATGGTTTCATGGCCATATTGAAGGTAGAAATGGAAGAAGAGAGCATGTTGTTTTTGAAGGTGATAAATTATCACCACATGAACAACGTTCTCTTTATTGAAATAAAAGGAAGAGGTAAAGGGTGTGGAGTGATATAATATACAATTAGAATCATAATATTAATGTATATATATAATACTCGATTTACAAAACAATTTGTATGAATATAGGTAGGGATAGATCAAGAATGGAACTTGAACTTGAAAGGAAATTAAGGGAGAAGAGAGAGAGAAATTACCTTTAGAATCCTTCTCTTGAGATTCTCTTTAGAGAAGCTAGGCTTGGTCTTTTGATGAGACCAGCTGCTTTTGGACGTGGGGGATGAGCTAGGGAATGTGTTTGGGAAAAATTTAGAGAAGTCATGGAGCTTGAGAGGTGTGAGGAAAAGAGGGAGTGAAGGGAGGCTTTTATAGTGGAGGGGAGAGGGGTTTCCTTAATATAAAATTGATTAGTTTATTAATTCCACCAAAGACAAGGAATAGTGATTCTTGGATGACAAATAATAGAAATTTTATAATGTAATCCCAAACCAAGTGGGCTTAAATCAGCAGAACATCAGCAATGACTCAATTAATACATTATTTACCTTTTACTGTAAATTATCGGATTCCGATATTCATCAAAAATTCAAGTATCTCAGAAAATTCCCAAAAATTTACCCCAACCATTTTTCGTCATGCAGAATCCAGAAATGAAGTCCATTTTTCAAAAATAATTTTCTAAAAATATTTTATTTAATATTTAATTAAAATCATAATTTACTTAAAAAAAGTTTTTAAAATTTAAACTGATTTTGTAGTTCTTTCAAAAATTACGTAGGGTCTTATAAAATTATCTAAAAACTATTAGACATTGATTCAGTAATTTATGAATACATTACAGGAAAATAAATATTCATTAAAATTAATTAATTATTTATAATTTATTATTTATGACTTATAAAATACCAAAAACATTTACTAAGGTCAAATTATCACTTTCTATGATGTCTAAATTTTATTTTATTATTCATAGGTAATGTTACTCTTATTTACTATTCATAAGGGTAGGTAACTATTCACAAAAAAATTATTTTTGTTTCATTAGACTCCAAAAACCATCTTGAACACAACCGTGTATGTCAGATTTTTAAAATTCCAACCACAGGGGTGACAAAATTATGTTTAAAGGTCACTTATCACTTAATAGTTCATTATTTTGTGTTTTTATGACATATATATAAGAAGTTAATTTTCCATTGAAAAACATTGGGTCGTTACATTCTTCCCCCCTTAAGAAATTTCACCCCCGAAATTTCACTTTACAAAAACAGGTGTGGGTACTTCTCCATCATTGCCTCTTCTGGTTCCCAAGTTGCTTCCTCAAACTTATGGTTCCTCCACAACACTTTGACAAGGATGGTTGTCTTTTTGCGTTGAACCTTATCACTTCAGTCCAAAATTTTTACCAGCTGCTCCTCATGAGAGAGATCATCATCCAGCTGTACCACCTCTGAGTTTAGTACATGTGATGGGTCTGGTATGTACTTCCTCAGTAGTGATACATGAAACACATCATGAACTTGAGCCATATTCGGTGTAAGTGCCAGACGATATGACACAACTCCTATACGATCAAGGATATTAAAGAGGCCAATGTACCTTGGGCTTAACATCACTTTCTTCCCAAATCTCATGGCTCTCTTCAATGGAGATATTCGAAGGAAGACTTTATCTCCAACGTCAAACTCCAAGTCCCTTCGATGATTGTCAGCATAGCTCTTTTTCCGACTTTGAGCAGCTTTGATGTGTTTCTGGATGACTTGATCCTTCTCGGTCATCTCCTGCACAAGATCGGGTCCAAGTGGATTTTTTTCTCCCACTTCATCCCAATAGGTTGGAGTTCTACATCGCTTCCCATAAAGAGATTCATACGGAGCCATCTGAATACTCGAGTGGAATCTATTGTTGTATGAGAACTCAACCAATGGGAGGTGCTGATCCCATCCACCATTGAATTATAGAGACCATGCTCTTAGCATATCTTCGAGCTTCTGAATAGTCCTTTCAGACTGGCCATCGGTTTGTGGGTGATAGGCCGTGCTGAAATTTAATTCAGTACTCAAAGCATGTTGAAGGCTCCTCCAGAATTTAGATGTGAAACTTGGATCACGGTCAGAGACAATTGAGAGTTGAACACCGTGCAATCTCACTACTTCCTTCACATATATCCTTGCAATCTGTTCAAGTGAGAGGTCTTCTCGAATAGTGATAAAATGAGCAGTCTTGGTGAGTCGATCAACCACAACCCATATCGCATTATTTCCTCTTGAAGTTTTCGGGAGACCCATGACAATGTCCATAGTAACATTTTCCCATTTCCACATGGGTATAGGCAATGGCTGCATCATACCTTTGGACTTTTGCCACTCAGCTTTACCTTGCTGACATACCATGAACCTTGATATATATTCCGCAATTTCCTTCTTCATGTTATCTCACCAGAAGTGTTCTCGGATATCACGATTCATCTTGGTACTTCCATGATGAATAGAGAAAGTTGAGCTATGTGCATTATCCAATAGCTCCTTCTTTATCCCTAGTGATGAAGGCACACAAAGCCGCGTTCCAAACCAAATCACACCATCATTGTCGATATGGAACTCTTGTAGCTTCCCTTCCTTTACTGCATTCACCCTCTTTTGTATCTCCACATCATCCCTTTGTGCTTCCTTAATCTTCTGTTGGATGGGTGGTTGCGCAATCATTTGGGAAAGGTAGGATGTTTCCCCTACCCTTACGATTCCCAAATCCATCCTTTGCATATCCAAGAAGATAGGGTCTTTCTCAATCCTCAACATGGATAGAGTAGCATGTTCTTTTCTACTTAGAGCATCAGCTACCTTGTTCTCCTTTTCTGGATGATAGTGAATAGAGAAATCGTAATCCTTGATTAGCTCTAACCATCTCCTTTGACGCATGTTGAGATCCTTTTGTGTGAATATATACTTTAGTCTCTTGTGGTCGGTGTATATGTCACTCTTCTCAACATAAAGGTAGTGTCGCCAGATTTTCAAGGAAAAAATCAAGGCTTCCAGCTCTAGATCATGTGTCGGGTAGTTTTTCTCATGGATCATCAACTGTCGTGAGGCATAGGCTATCACATTATCATTTTGCATGTGTACAGAACCCAATCCTTTCTTTGATGCATCACTGTATATCACAAAAGTTTCTCCGCTTTTCGGTAGTGTGAGTACAGGTGCAGTGATTAGCCTTTTCATTAGCTCCATGAAGCTTCCCTCACATTCTTCCATCCAGAAATACGTTATCCCTTTCCATGTAAACTTAGTTAGCGAGTTTGACAATCGTGAGAAGTTTCTCACAAAACTTCGATTGTACCCAGCTAATCCAAGAAAACTATGGATTTCTATGACACTAGATGGCATGGGCCACTCCTCAATCGCCTTTGCCTTTGAAGGGTCCACAGAAATTCCCTCGCTTGTGATCACATGTCCGAATAACGTGACTTTATTCATCCAAAAGTCACAGTTGCTGAACTTGGCATAAAACTTCTCCTTTCTCAATGTCGCCAACACAAGCCTTAGATGTTCTTTATGTTCCTCCTTTCCCTTGGATTAGATGAGAATATCATCGATAAACACTGCTAAATTTTTTTCGAGGTAATGTCTAAAGACCCTATTCATCAAATCCATGAAGATTGCAGGGGCATTAGTAATTCCAAAGGGCATCACTAAAAACTCATATTGCCCATACCATGTACGGAAGGCAGTCTTCTGAATATCTTCCTTCTTCACCTTTACCTGATGATATCCAGAACGTAGATCCACCTTTGAGAAGTATTGAGCTCCCCTTAACTGATCGAACAATTCATCAATCCTTGGGAGAGGATACTTGTTCATTCTGGTGATCTTGTTGAGTTCCCGATAATCGATACACAGCCGCATGGTTCCATCCTTCTTCGTCACAAAGAGCACTGGCGCACCCCAAGGTGATGCACTAGGTCATATGAACCCTTTGTCCAGATGCTCTTGCAGCTGCTTCTTTAACTCCTCCAGTTCGATAGGAGCCATCCTATAGGGGCACTTCAGGATAGGAGTAGCTCCGGGTATGAGTTCAATTGAGAACTCTACCACATGATCCGAGGGAATTCCAGGTAACTCTTCGGGAAATACATCGCTGTATTCCCTTAAGATGGGCATTTCCTCAAGGTTGGAACTTTCCTTCGACTCAACCATTTGGGCGAGGTATGCATCTTCATAGGGAATCAACACCCACACCATTGAAGGATTTATCAGAGGAGATTCATGATCTTCCTTTCATTTGTAGAGGATCATGGGATGGTTCGGAATATGAAAATATATTTCCTTTTCCTGATAGTTGATATGTTCTCTATATAATGAGATCCAATCCATTCCCATTATAGCGTCGAATTCCACCAAGGGAAGTATTACGAGATTGGCCAGAAGAATCATCCCACATACCTCAACAGGAGAAGAGTAAAACACTTGGGTTTCAATGATTTCACCACTTGGTGTTTTTACAGATATCTCTACTTCAAGGTTTCGGGGCTTCGGTTCAATAGTTCTAGCAAACTTTTATGATATAAAGGAATGCGTAGAACCAGAATCAAATAAGACTTTTTCCATTCTTGAGTGAATAGTAAGTGTACCTTGTACGACATCATTATCATGTTCTACCTCTGCAGTATTGGTGGCATAAGCCTTCCCTTGTTCCTTTGGCTTTGGTGGTTGTTGGCGCTGATTACCCTCGAGAGCTCGAGGTTTAGTGCGCTAGTTTGAATTGTGCCCTAGCTCCCTAAAATTGTAGCATTGATCAATTAGTGGTTCTCTCCTTTCATTGGCTACATTATCCTTGCTTATCATGTCTTTTCGACACTCATGAGCAGGGTGTCCTTCTTTCCCACACTTGAAGCATTTCCCTGTCCCTTTGAGGTAGTTCCCATTGTGAAACTTCCCACATTTTGGCATGTGGGTCATTGTGTTTTCTTCCCATCTTTATCACTAGATCCACCAGCTTGAAACTATATCTTTATTTTCTTATCACCATAGCCATGGGACCATTCTCCAAACTCCATCTCCACTTTGAGAGCACACTGAACAACTTATTCATAACTCCCAAAGTATCGAATTGTAAGAGCCTTTCGAAGATGTGGTTTTAATCCACTAACGAATCTATCAATTTGGATATCATTGTTGATAACAAAACCCGAAGCATACCTTGCGAGCCTTGTGAAATTTGCTTTATAGGTTGTGACAGATTCTCCTTCTTTTTGCTTGAGCTCTATGAATTCTCTCTCCATCTTCGTGTGAAGAGTTCTTGGGAAGTACTTATTAAGAAACATCATCTTAAAGTCTTCCCATTCCATCTCTTCAATTTCCTCCCTTGGATTGGTGTTCTTAATCAAAGCCCACCATTGATCAGCTTCTCCATCTAGATGATAAACAGCTAGAGTCACCTTCTCCATCTCGGAATAGTGAAGATCAGAAAATATCTTCTCCATGGAGTTGACCCACTGTTCCGCAACTAGTGGATCGGAAGATCCACAAAACATTGGTGGTCGTTGCCGCATAAAACTTTCAATTTCTAGTTTCTCTCTCTTTGGTGAAGGAGGACGTTCCCCATTATTATGGTTATTATTCATAACTCGAGATAATTGAGTAAGCATCGTCAGGAAGTTTTGAACCCCACCTCCAAAATCATTGGGGATGTCGTTCGGGCAATCATTGCATTGGCCCTCGCAAGAGTTGTTGGCCTGATTTCTCCTGGTTCCCACCATTTTCTAAAATAAAAAAGGTTAGAACAAAACATAATTAAACAAGTTATGAATAACTTATTCATTTAAACAATTATACAAAAAAAATAACATATGGGATCCCTAGTTAAATATTCTTGTGTACATATTTGTACTTATTCTCATTCTAGAGTTTTCACTAGGGTTTACTAATCCTAATTCCCAAATTAACTAAACCTTTCCTCTGATACCCACTATAGCGACCCAGACTTTTCTTACATTACTATTACATCATTTCAAAGATAAACAACATAATAGTATTACACAGGGAGGATCCAGAGGTTTAGTGTCTTGGGAAAACTAGGACAATACATAAGAAATACAACATCAAGCCTAAAAATTTATTTAATTTCTTCTTCACTAGCTTCCCAGTGGCACTTGTCCACTCCTTATTACATGTAGCCACCTGAGGATATAAATCAAAAGGGGTGAGCTAAAAGTCCAGTAAGAGGATATATATGAATAATACATCATGGGGTGAGCATAATCATAACATAGGCAAAAGATCATGATCATGAGAGGAGCATAAGTAAAAGACTTGAAATGTGGCAATGCATAAAAATGAAACATCATGTCTTAGTGGTTAACTACCACACATACTTGTGAACAAAGCTAGCATCATGTTCTCACATCATTTCGCATTTACTCATGAGATTCATCACTTTACCCAATGCATTAGAGCGCTATATAATTTTGGGCGCACCCGTCACAATTAAACATGCATATTGCGCTATATAATTCCGGGTCCACCTGTCACATCATAACATTATCATTATCATGATTGCCACATAGAACACATATAAAAAATGTACATAAGTAACCCATGTAAAGGAATGGTTTTCATCTCATAATAACGCATTCATAAGCTTTGGTTTCCCAAAGTAACGAGGGAATAACATACTTGATACAAGAACCATCAACCTTGAATGATAGGTAAAATGTGAGATCATGAAAGAAGAGTTCTTTTGGAAAACATTTTGATGGACATAAAAACCAGTGAAAAACATGTATATCCTATAAAAGTAAAGGAAATGATGATAAAATTATCTTTGAGGAGTAACCATATCAAAAATGGAGTGAAAGAGGGAGAACCCGAAGGAAGAAAACTGGGTTCGAGATTTCCCCTTACCTTGTACTCGAATGCCTCCTTCTATTTATTGTCCTGTATAATGACATTATATTAATTAATTAGAAATTCCAGAACCTTGTGTACATTAATAGGGTTCATTATGGTTTCATTATGTTATATTATGTTCCTTTGGATGACTTATAGAGTTTAAAAACATTGATCGGTGATGTTCATTTTCATGGTTTTTCTTGAGCCGTCCACTTGTATTCTTAAGTTGATGTTTGGGTAGATCATGGGTAAACATCCAGAACTGATATTACATGTAAATAATGATATTACATAAGATTGAATGATTTATAATGAGTTATATTAGATCCATGTGGACGAATCATTAGATAATAATTATATGAAGATTATTTGGGTGAATTTGTGCGGTTTTTGGATCACAACGAACTCGTTTTAACATTTAACTTAGTTATAAGGCCATAGGATATTTACAGAACATAAAATAGAACATAATACATGTAAAATATTCTGGTTCAACCACAAAATGGTTTCATGAACAGATTGAAGGTAGAAATGGAAGAAGAGAGCATGTTGTTTTTGAAGGTGATAAATTATCACCACATGAACAACGTTCTCTTTAATGAAATAAAAGGAAGAGGGAAAGAGTGTGGGGTGATATAATATACCATTAGAATCATAATATTACAGTATATATATAATACTATATTTACAGAACAATTTGCATGAATATTGGTAGGGAGAGATCATGAAAGGAACTTGAACTTGAAAGGAAATTAAAGGAGAAGAGAGAGAGAAATTACCTTTAGAATCCTTCTCTTGAGATCCTCTTTAAGGAAGCTAGGCTGGGTATTTTGATGAGACCAGCAGCTTTTGGACGTGGGAAATGAGCTAGGGAAAGTGTTTGGGCAGAATTTAGGGAAGGCTTGGTGCTTGAGTGGTGTGAGGAAAAGAGGGAGTGAAGGGTGGCTTTTATAGTGGATGGGAGAGGGGTTTCCTTAATATAAAATTGATTAGTTTATTAATTCCACCAAAGACAAGGAATAGTTAGTCATGGATGACCAATAATAGTAATTATATAATGTAATCCCGAACCAAGTGAGCTTACATCAGCAGAACATCAGCAATGACTCAATTAATACATTATTTAGCTTTTACTGTGAATTATCGGATTCCACTATTCATAAAAAATTCAAGTATCTCAGAAAATTCCCAAAAATTTACCCCAACCATTTTTCGACGTGCAGAATACAGAAATGAATTCCATTTTTCAAAAATAATTTTATAAATATTATTAATTTAATATTTAATTAAAATCATAATTTACATAAAAAACTGTTTTTAAATTTAAAACTGATTTTGTAGTTCTTTCAAAAATTACGTAGGGTCTTATAAAATTATCTAAAAACTATTAGAAATTGATTCAATAATTTATGAATACATTACAGGAAAATAAATATCCATTAAAATTAATTAATTAATTATAATTAATTATTTATGACTTATAAAATACCAAAAACGTTTACTAAGGTCAAATTATCACTTTCTACGATGTATAAATTTTATTTTATTATTCATAGGTAATGTTACTCTTATTTACTATTCATAAGGGTCATATTACTATTCATAAGGGTAGGGTACTATTCATAAGGGTAGGTTACTATTCACCAAAAATAATTTTTGTTTCATTAGACTCCAAAAACCATCTTTAACACAAACGTGTATGTCAGATTTTTAAAATTCCAACCACAGGGGTGACAAAATTATGTTTAAAGGTCACTTATCACTAAGTAGTTCATTATTTTTTGTTTTCATGACATAGATATAAGAAGGGAATTTTCCATTGAAAAACTTTGGGTCGTTACACGGATTGGATCTTAAGGTCACATATGACCCATAAATCATTGTGATAAATTATCAACACATTATGAATGCTTTTGGTCGGTTTTCCATATGCCAGTTGTTCTTTTCACTTATAATCCTGTCCATTTTAAATAATAGAGACACAGTTAGAGTGGTGTCGGCCACACCGCACCTCGGATTGAGGCAGCGTTGACTCATACACATCACATATGACCCATGTATTGTTGTGTTAAAGTATCGACATAATCTGAATGCCTTTGGTCAGTTTTTCGTATGCCAGTTGATGTTTTTCAATTAAAATGACATCCTTTTGAAACAAAAGACAGCCAGTTTGAGTGGTGTCGGCCACACCACGACTCGGATTGAGCCTGTTTTGGCTCGTATAGGTCACATATGACCATGAATCACTGTGATAAATTATAAACACTTTCCGAATGCGTTTGGTCGGTTTTCCGTATGCCAGTTGTTCTTTTCACTTATAATCCTGTCCATTTTAAACAAAATAGACACAGTTAGAGTGGTGTCAGCCACACCATGCCTCAGATTGAGGTGGGGTTGACTCGTACACATCACATAAGACCCATGGATCATTGTGCTAAAGTATCAACACAATCGGAATGCATTTGGTCAGTTTCTCGTATACCAGTTGATGTTTTTCTATTAAAATGACGTCCTTTTGAAACAAAAGACATACACTTTGAGTGGTGCTGGCCACACCTTTACTCGGATTGTGCTTCTGTTGGCTCGTACAAGTCACATATGACCCATGGATCATTGTGATAAATTATCAACACATTCCGAATGTGTTTGGTCGGTTTTCCGTATGCCAGTTGTTCTTTTCACTTATAATCTTGTCCATTTTAAACAAAAGAGACACAGATAGAGTGGTGTCGGCCACACCATGCCTCGGATTGAGGTGTAGTTGACTTGTAAACGTCACATATGACCCATGGATCATTGTGATAAATTATCTACAAACTCCGAATGCGTTTGGTCAGTTTTCTGTATGCCAGTTAATGTTTTTCAATTAAAACGACGTCCATTTGAGCCAAAAGATAAACACTTTGAATGGTTTTGGCCACACCACGCCTCGGATTGAGGCGGGGATTACTCGTACATGTCACATATGACCCATGGATCATTTTCCTAAAACATAAACACATTTAGAATGTGTTTGGTTGGATTTTCATATGCCGGATGATCTTTTCACTTATAATCCTGTCTATTTTAAACAAAAGAGAGACACTATGAATGGTGTCAGCCACACCGTGCCTCAGATTTTGGCAGCGTTGACTCGTACACATCATATATGACCCATGGATTGATGTTCTAAAGTATCAACACAATCAGAATCCATTTGGTTGGTTTTCCGTATGTACTTAAAATGTTGTCCATTTGAAACAAAAGAGAGCCACTTAGAGTGATTCCGGCCATACTGTGACTCAGATTAAGGCGGGGTTGACTCATACACGTTACATATGACCCATGTATCATTTTCCTAAATCATCAACACATTTCGAATGTGTTGGTTGGATTTCTGTATGTCAGTTGTTCTTTTCACTTATAATCCTGTCCATTTTAAACATTGTACATACACAAGGAGTGATCCCGCCACACCGTGCCTCGGATTGAGGCAAGGTTAACTCGTACAATTCAAAAAATGACCCATCAATTGTTGTCCTATTGTATCAACATATTTAGAAAGCGTTTTCTTGGTTTTCCGTGTACCAGTTGATGTTTTTCAATTAAAATGAAATCCTTTTGAAACAAAAGACAGACACTTTGAGTGGTGTCAGCCACACCGCATCTCAGATTGAGGCGGGGTTGATTCATACACGTCACATATGATGCATGGATCGTTCTCCTAAATATTCAATAGATACTTAATGTGTTTGTTTGGTTTTCTGTATGTACATTAAATGGTGTCCATTTTAAACAAAAGAGAGACACATAGACTGATCCCAGCCACACCACGACTCAGATTGAGATCGAGTTGGCTCGTACAGGTCACATATGACCCATGGATCATTGTGATAAATTATCAACACATTCCGAAAGCGTTTGGTCGGTTTTCCATATGCTAGTTATTCTTTTCACTTACAATCATGTCCATTTTAAAGAAAAAGGAAACAGTTAGAGTGGTTTCGGCCACACCGTGCCTCTGATTGAGGCAGAGTTGACTCGTACACATCACATATAAACCATGGATCGTTGTGATAATGTATCAACACAATCCAAATGTTTTTCGTCGGGTTTTCATATGCCAATTGATGTTATTCAATTAAAATGACGTCCTTTTGAAACAAAAGACAAACAATTTGAGTGGTGTCGGCCACACCGCGACTCGGATTGAGCCCAGGATGGCTCGTACAGGTCACATATGACCCATGGATCGTTGTGATAAATTATCAACACATTCCGAATGAGTTTGGTCAGTTTTTCGTATGCTAGTTGTTCTTTTCACTTATAATCCTGTACATTTTAAACAAAAGAGACACAATTAGAGTGGTGTCTGCCACACCATGCCTCAGATTGAGGTGGGGTTGACTCGTACACATCACATATGACCCATGGATCGTTGTGCTAAAGCATCGACTTAATCTGACTGTGTTTGGTTGGTTTTTCGTATGACAGTTGATGTTTTTCAATTAAAATGACGTCCTTTTGAAACAAAAGACAGAAACTTTGAGTGGTGTCCGCCACACCGTGACTCGGATTGAGCCTGGGTTGGCTCGTACAAGTCACATATGACCGATGGATCGTTGTGAAAAATTACCAACACATTCCAAATGTGTTTGGTCGGTTTTTCATATGTACTTAAAATGTTGTCCATTTTAATCAAAAGAGATCCAGTTAGAGTGATTCTGGCCACACCATGCCACATATTAAGGATATGTTGACTCGTACAAATCACATATAACCCATGGATTATTGTCTTAAAGCATAAACACCATTCGAATGCCTTTGGTCAGTTTTGTGAATGTTACTTGTTCTTTTCACTTATAATCATGTCCATTTTAAACAAAAGAGAGGTAATGTGAATGGTGTCGGCCACACCGCGCCTCGGATTGAGGAGGGGTTGACTCGTACACGTCACATATGACCCATGGATCATTGTGCTAAAGTATAGACACAATCCGAATGCGTTTTGTTGGTTTTTCATATGCCAGTTGATGTTTTTCAATTAAAATGTCGTCCTTTTGAAACAAAAGACATACACATTGAGTGTTTCCGGCCACACCACATATTAGATTGAGGCGGGGTTGATTCATACATGTCACATATTATCCATGTATCGTTCTCCTAATGTTTCAACGGAAACCGAATGTGTTTGGTCGGTTTTCCATTTGTACTTAAAATTTTATCGATTTTATTAGAATCCTCATGTGTCTATTAGTGGAATGGTATTTACTTAAAATGTTGTGGGTATTCATATAAAATATGTTAACATCATTCTTAGTATGGATTAAATTTTAGTTTATCATTCTATAGAACATTTCAAAGCTAACAATGTCATGCCAAATGAATACATCTCTTTTATAACATACCAAGAATCTATGATATTGATTAGATGTGAAAATGTGATTTAAAATGATTATCATGATGAAAATAAATAAAATATATATTATAGATTTTCTAGTAGTAAATAAAAGCAAGGAGGGTGGGGGGGATGTCCGGCGGGGCTATCTGGGGGGCTGTCTGGTGGGTGTTTGCGGGGCTGTCTGAAGACCAAGGATGCGGGTGGGGGCTGTGGGGGGGGGGGGAGGGGCTGTGCGGGGGGTGTTCAATCATTTTAAAAGATTAAAAATCAAAATTCAATCTAAAAAATATTCCAATGACCTAAATTGGATAAATTGATATAAAATTGAACTAATTTTAACTTAAAATAACATTAAAACAATCGTTAACATTATAAATAATTTTTATAAATTGGTAATTTTAAATTATATTATAGTAATTTTCATTATTTTTCATGAAAATAAAACGTTTCATGAAAATTCTAAAAAAATCATAATGTCATTTTAGTAATATGATTGAATAAATTAATCTCTTTTAATGGAACAGAAATTATCAATTTTCTATAACATAATTTTAAATTATGTTGTCAATGTGAAACTAAAACATCTTTTAGGAAAAACATTTATTGTAGAATACATTTATTTTTCATTAAAATGATAATTATTTAATTATCAATTAATATATATCAATAATTTTCATAATTTACATATCATTATTCATAACTGTAAATTTAATTTCATGGTTATACAGGTATACTATGTTAAAGTTTATTTATACTTGTGGTTTCATTTTCCCTATGATTCTTAAATGATTAAAATTATAAATATATATTTCACAGTTGCTTATGCTTAAGGTATCATGTCAGATACATTATCAAATAAGATGTTCAATTTTTATAATTTTAGGTTGTTAAATATATATTAAAGGTGGATGGAATCACATACTTTATTTATAAGAATTCCTCAGTATATTAAAATAATAACTATCAGTCATGGAACAAAGTGTATACATCGATTATATGTAAGGAAGAAAATATTATTTGGAATAAAAATATGGAATCAAAAATCGTAATCCATGATAGACCAAATTATTTGGGGCGTGAAATAATAATAAGATATACTATTGTAGAATGATGTGGGATTTTGTTCTAGAATAAGAGTATTGAATATATATATATATATATATATATATATATATTTGTAAGACATCATCAGAATTATACATTTTTTTAAAATAAATAAATTCATATCATAATATACTTATCTATAAAAATTTATCCCATGAAATAATGGTCTAGGATTCCCACATGTGTCTTATGACATAATAGAATATGATAACATCCCATTTCTTAAAATGTTACATACGAGGATAACTTGTGATTCCCCACAAAATCGTGGACTATGATAACATATCATGTCCCTTAATTTGACATCACATTTTATATAAAACATACCAAATTCATTGGAAAATTTCATGATTTTTCATCCCACTCGATAGATAATAAAATATCCATACATTTTTATATGAGAAGAATTCATTCATATGTCTGTCAAAATAATATCATGATTAATCATTGATAATAAAAATGAATATATAAAAACATTCATGAATTATTAAAAATATAGTTAAATATATTATCTATCTTGGAAAATAAAATAAAATTAAAATATTTATGTATCTGATATTCATACCGTATATAATATCTCTTTCCACAACTATCCAAATTTGATTCCTATTGTGTCAAATGATATGAATTTCTAGGTGAACACATATCAATAAGGATAATGAAATATAAGGTATTGATAATTGGAAGGAATTGGATTAATGGTTATATTGAATCATAGTTGATGATTTTTAAATACAATGGATGTGGTTGATAAATGTATAGAAAAATTTTAAAATCATAGATGAACCATGAATAGTTTTTTCTTAACATTATTTTATGTTTTTATAAAAAATGATAAGATTCACATTAAAAAAATTCAAATAGTTTTAATAGAGATTTAAAAATATATTTAAATCATAAAATTCATAGTAATAAATCCTCAAATGAAATAATGGTAAAGGAAAACAATTCATGGAATGAAATATATAAAATGGTATGTAAGATTATATAAATAATTTTTCAGATCTTTTAATGATTTCGAAGTGGTAATCATCAATAAAAAGATTATAAATTTTTTTCCTATAAATATATATAATTAAACCATAAATGTGGATAAAAAGATAAAAAACATAATGGTTATGGGTTATTAAATAATTCATAATCCCATTTTTCAGATAAGTTTTAAGGATATATTTTGACATCACTCCATTTTTTTTTCATATAGTTCATTTAACCCATTCCCATATTGATTAACATTTTATATAAAAATATAAATTTTTAAAAATTTTGATAATGAAATTATCACATATTTTTATATAAATTATTTTAAATATAAATTACATTTTTTTAAACTAAATATCATAAAATTTTTATATTTTATTATTTAATTGATATGCTAAAATCATATTAACTAATTTTATTGAATAATATAATATTTTACATGATACGAATTCAATAATATATATACTACCAAATAATCATTAATTTATCAATTTTAATTTATTTTTTATATTTATAAATAAATAATTTTTTAGATTTATATGTTCAAATATGGATTAAAAAACATATCTAATTTTAACGTAATTTTTTAATATAAAACAGAATTCTTTGACTATGAGTATCTAAATTTTTATTCATCAAAAATAATTAATTTTTTTATTATTCTATTTATTTACACTATAAATTATCCACTAAATTGTGTGATTATTATTTTTATGATCATTATTTAATGGAATGAAATTTATTATAAATTGAAAATTCATAAAATCAATTTCATTAAAATAAAATATAATTTCATAAATAAATATGAATAGTTTTATTTTATTAGAGATATAGTGTTATGTATGTTTTTAATCTATCTGGTTGTATATTCTGTTGGCATTAAGATATTGGGATAGGATTTATATGGGTTTTATAAGTGGTGAGAACTCTTGTATCACCCTTCAGGTTCTCCATGACATGGTGGTAGGCATGGTCATGGGAGTGGTTATGCATATTTTTTGAGTTATGGGAGTTTTGAGATATAGTTTCAATATTATTTAAATATAAAATTTAAATGAAAATTGTGAATGTTGTGGTGTATGAGAAATTCAACTTAATAATATGGTGTTGGTTTTCATGCGTGTGGTTTTATGCTTGTTTTAATGAAATGTTAATTGAACTTTTACATTTAGTAGTAGAGAACCATTGCATGGGTGTATCCATTTTTATGCGTGTTTGTATGGTAATGTGTAAATAGTGAATGGATGACGTTTGAATAGAGGATGGGTAAAATGTTATTTAGGACTAACTATTCCATGTTTATAGTCGTGGTGTGATGAAATGGTGTTAGAATTTCTACTATATCATACCATGAGGGAGTTATAGATTTCTAGAGATTGAATATGTGTGTTCTAGGTTTTGAATCATTCACGGGGATAAGAAAAAGTGTTTATGTATTTTAGGAATAATTTAATGGTTTAGGGGGATACACTCATTTCCAATAAAAAAAATTAAATTTGATTTGGATGGAGTCCCCACGTTTATGGTTTAAGTAAAAAATGCATGGTGAAATCCTTTTATATTATCACCTGATATAGGTGGCCAATTTTTTTTATAAATTTTACTTTTTTTCTTAAAAACAAGTGGACGTCATCCTCGCATAGGACTCCATGATCATTTCTACTTAGGTTTGTATCCTCATGGATCATCAGTATTGAACACTATTGAATCATGGTACTCTTGTCTCCTTTGAATTACTAAATCCATGTTTTTATTTATTTAGGAGATTTTGTTCGGTGTAAATTCATTGTAATATGATTTATATTTTCAATGTTCAAATATTGGATCATTATTGGTAGTCTAAATTATAGTTTCTACGGTTTTTGATAGTTTTTTATTCCTTGTGTCATTATTATTCTATGGTAATTTATTAATGATTTTTATTATTGTAGTATATCCAAATATTAAGCCTATTTAATATTCTATAAATTTTTAATATTTCGTTATTTTTTATATGGATGACTTGTTATAAACATAAGACAAATTAAAAATAAATTTACCAAATAAAATGGAAGGGGAAGAGTAGAACCACATATTCCCATTTGATACCCGATTTTTCATGTGAGATAGGTGGATAATAATAATTATTATTCAAATCCTGTACAATTATGGTTTATAATTATTTGGATATTGTGAATGATTAATATGATCTTAACCATAATAGGTTTATTACATTTTTATGGAAATTAATAGTTCTGTTCAAGATTATGTAATTTTAGATATGGAATTTATTATAATCTTTAAAAAATCATGATAAAAAAATTATTAAAAATAGGATGATTAATGTTTACATCTAGTGGTCATTTTATTAGTTATTATGGTTTTTTACATTTAAATGATTTGTTTGTTTTTTTGAGTGGACATGTTTTGGCATGGTATATGATATTGGGTGATTGAATAATTTTAAATTGATAGTAGTGGGTTTGGTTATAAATTCTATATAGTGATGGAATATGGCAAGTAATAAAAAACATTCTAATGTGTAAGGGAGATGGATGAAATGATATGAAATTAAATGGAAGGGTATTGGATATATGAAATATCAGAATTGACTTTGAATAGTTTTTAATTAATTTATCAATCAAATTGAATTTTAAAAATAATATGGATAGTAAGTAATGAATTGAAAAGTGTTAATATTTTTTAATAAATTTGGGGGTATTAGTATTATTACACTTTTTCATTGTAAAATGGTTGATTGTATTGAGACATATATATGTTATTGATGGTGGTTCATGGTAGTGATACATTACTGGTTTTTATGGTGTGGGAGTGGTATTTTTTATGATCTTTTAGGGTTTTTTATGAATCTTTTTTTATATAGGATATGATTTCAACATGATTTAAACATTCACCCCAATTGATTGGGATATTATAACTAAATATGGAATTTTTCCCCCATTATGTAATTTCTCCAAACATCTTAGTTGGAAAAGGATTCAATGGTTTCCTTCTGTTATCTCCCCACTATTCAATCAAATAATATTATTGTATAATGGTGCATTGATGGGGTAATGAATGGGTGGAGTAAAAAACAATATTAATTAAATTTATAATAATTCACCCTAATATTTTCTACATGGATATGGATAGATATTTTGATTTTTAGTTTTGAAGACTACGTAATTTCATCAAAAGATGCGGGACCCCTTAGGTGGATAGGATGGGTAGGACTACAGTTCAATCTCCAATGACTATGATGTGTTTTTTAAACAGATTCAAATATGAGTTTTTGGATGCTAGATAAACATACATTGGGTAAGGTTCTAGAATTTACTACCAAATATGATATATGAAATATATATATATACTTGTAAAATATTTTACAGACACTTGATGGATAAAATAACAGAATGTTTGACAATGGGGTGAGATAGAAAAAATATAGCGGGGAATCATTTAGGGGAATCCATTTCAATGTATTTATTTGAAGCTATATCCTTATATTTTAAATTTTTATTGGTTCATATGACTTGAATAAGTTAAATGGTAGTTTGCGTTGTGTAGTTTATTTCTATTTAATCGTAGGTTTATTTATCCATTAACAAATTCCATCATACTTTTCATAATACACATTTAGTATCAACCCACCGATTGTACATATAAACTCACCCAAATATATATATAAATATATTTTTTCGGTTCCCAATAGGGAATTTTCGGTTGAGGTATACGTTACTAATATAGATATTGTTTTTGGAAGTAGTGTTTCTTTTATAGGATTATTGTTGTTATTTCAATAGATAGATGTATCTCCATGAATACACATTCATTATTGGATATATATTCTATTATATATCATGGTCATTATTGGGGTTTTATTGTATGGATTAATAGTATTCATGATGGTATTAACTTTTTTATGTGTAACTTATTCCACTGCTGTTAAACACTACCCTTGGTTAGTTTGAAGTTGATCTTTAGAGGTCACTGTCATCTTTACTACAGGACAAATAAATATTCCTTATAGGGAAAGATCATGAGATCCTTTATAGTAATTTATTTAAAATATGTTTTTGACAATGTAAATACATATTTTATTTTTGATAATAATCATTATTTATATAAACTACATATTTTAAATTTTGAATACATAATATATATGCATGAAGTGCACCTACTGATGATTTACCATGTAAAATTTAATATAATGGAAAAAATTCAATCATTAAAATCTATAAATACACACCATTTTAAATAATAAAATAATATTTATTATAAATCAAGATTTATTATAATATTTTAGAAAATTATTTCTCTATTAAGTATATTATTTTTTATTTATATGTTTAGTTATACTAACAATGATACTCATGTGTGATGATTGCCCAAGTAATTTTAGTATTTTTGAATATTATTCAATTATATGATTAATATATATACTATTTAGGTATAAAATCATTAATGGTTTATAACTATTTCTTTCATGTTGTTTTGATTTTTTTTAACATGTGAGTAAAGTATTGTTACCTTTATTAGTATCTTATACAATATATATTCTAATCATGTTTCAATTAGAATAAAACATGTAACAAAGGAAAATGTAAATTTGTATTTTAATATGTGATAAGAAATTCTTCAGCCTTAAAAATATCTGCTATATAAGTTATTATTTCACTCTCCCCAATGAGAAACAGGTTGTTGTAACATAAAAATAGAAATTATTCATGAGATAAGTTAAATTTATAACTCTAAATTGTTATATATTATCATATTATAAGTCTTATTTGTTCCCAAAAAATATTTATATAATGTGATTTTTAATATTCACAATCATTTAATCTTAGATTTATTATATTGAGGATAAGAACAATAAATATTAGAAAAATTCTTAGTAATTCCTTTCAACTATTATGATTTATTTCTAATAATACATAATATATTCATCATAACATTTGAGTCCATAAAATTCACACATCATTTAGAGGTTGAGTGTAAAAAAATTTAATTATAGGAAATCTTTTCTGTTAATTTAATTCATCCCATAATCTTAAATGCATCATTATGTTTCATGTTATAATAAATTTTCACCTACATATAGTATTTAAATTTTATAATATAAATGAAAATGATAATATTTTCAGACCTACGACATGAATAAATTATTATTTTTGATAATGATGATATCATTTTTTAATGATTAATTGTTTTGGATATACATTGAAATACGAGGTTCATCATATTTTAAATAATTTTTCCAATGCTTCCTAACATTGAAAAAAAAATTAGTTTAGGTGTAATAATAAAAAATAATCATTGTAGAAAATAAATGTAAAAAATCATAAAAAAAAGAAATATGTATCATAAAATAATTTATCTAATGACACCTTTATTTCCCCCTAGGATACACACTCAACCAATTATACTATTAGTTTTTTATAAGGGATTATTGGTTTAATATGTTTTTTATCTATTAAACACATATTATAAATATAAAAATATAAATAATTAAGAAAAATCCTCTCTAATACAATTTCAAGCACCCTATGGACCCACAACTTTATATATTTTTAAAAATATACCTTATTAAACCATATAACCTACAACCAATATGGATGAAAAAAACATATACTTTTATATGGTTATTTTAACATCCTGGATAAATAAATAATATGAATTTTTCATATTTATTAATAGTTTTGAATTAAATATTAATTTTACATTAATGGAGATGTTATGCCTGATAGCATACTTATCATTCAACAACTTGTTTCTTTGATATCTTACGTTGATCACAAAATTGATTTATACCAAAAATAATAAAATAAAATTATTATTTTAAATTGTAGATAAAGCCTAGAAATTGTGTTAGTCGAAATGAATAGAACTAACTAAAATATGATGACTGTTTTTCTAAATTTTTTTACTTTTATCCAATTAGTCTTATAGTCCTAAATATGAATGAATCTGATTTTAAGCATGAAATACTATAATATTCTTTAAAGGTCGATTTTCACCTTTTGATGGATAACCAAATTTAAATATTTTTTTATCAATTTTATATATCTTATTTTAGAAAATAAACTTCTTATATAGATGTGGGATATCCAAATTTACATTGGGTAATTTTTTTCCTATTTTTCTGATAAAATACATTATTAACGAATAGTGAAAAATACTGCATTTAAGTTAAAACTGTATTTTCATCTAATTTATTTATATGAATAGATTGTCAATTAAAATGGTTTTAAAGTTTAATTGGAGTATTGTCTTACCATTTAAACATATTTTTGTGATTGTATGCAATTTCACATTGAAATTGGACATAAACTCATGTCAATATTTTCGTAGTTTTTTACTTCTAAAAAACAAGCTTTCTAGTTTTGACATTGGAAATTTATTTTAAATTTATCTATGAGACTTTTATAGTTTGAATTTGATAAAATAGATATCATTTTTGAAATCTGAATAGAATAAATAGATTTTTCTGAATTTTTGGATTTTTTCTGAAAATGTTCACTTTTTATGAATAGTGAAAAACACTACATATTAGTTAAAAACTGATTTTTTCACTTAAATAAAATTTTATCACGTATGTAAATTGAATTTAAAAAAACGTACATACATGGTTGTCATCATTATCTATAATTTGGTTCAATATGACGAAAATAATTTTTGGTGGATAGTAACTTTTGAATTTTATTTACCGTGGTTAAATAGAAATAGGGTAATTCAAGGTAAAAATATTATTATAATTATATAAAA
Organism: Viscum album; assembly: GCA_963277665.1. Classification (NCBI taxonomy): domain Eukaryota; kingdom Viridiplantae; phylum Streptophyta; class Magnoliopsida; order Santalales; family Viscaceae; genus Viscum; species Viscum album. Next base: position 1,344,166,299 of record OY728119.1, on the reverse strand, counting down.
TTACCTTAACACATGTCCTAACCATACTGTATGAGTCATGGAAGACCAATATAATCATTTGGTAGATCTTTTTTCCTTTTTATTCTAGTTTTGTATGATCATTACAAGAATAACATTTAATTTAAAGTAAAAAATAAAAAAATCATATACATGTATTGGTTTGCTGAAACAATTCTAATGTGGGGTTATATAATTGATATATTAAACTATAAATAGTCATTAGAAAGAAAATAATATTTCTTAAATCATGTTATTTTATTTATAGTTTTTATTAATCAAATAAATAAAAATATTTATGACACGATGATGATGTAATAATTACCTCATTAATGTATTTTTAAATAAATGAGATTATAAAAATTAAAATAAATTTATTTTGAAACATTTTAGGCCATCCAGGAATTATATAAATGAGGATGAGTTGTGATATTTTAATTAATTATGGGTTTTTGATATAATCAATTTGGTTTGGATTTTAAAAAAAGTCATTATATGAGTTGTATAAAAATTGACATAAATGAGTTTTTAAATCAATAAATATTTTATTAAATTATAAAATAGACCTAAAAATATAAGATTCGGAAAAATTAAATAAATTATGTTTAAATTTTAATTAATGATCCATTCTGGGTCTCTAAGAATTTTATAGTAAATATATAATCCAGGTAAAATGAATAAACATGAAGACATGGTAAAAGATAAATAAGTTAACAATGGCTTAAATAAAAACGATAAGGATTAAAAATATCCAAAACCTTTAATATTATTATTGGATGTTTTTATTTAGAATTATATTCATATTATTTTCAAATTCAATGTGTTTTGGATGTCTTGAAACTGATAATAATTTTATAATAAAATAATACTTTCAATCATTCCTAAAGATCCCCTCCTCCAACTTATAAAAGTACACCACATCTAAACATTTAAAAAAACCTCCCAATCCACTAGGATCATCTAAAAATTTCCCAAATAATATCCAATCATTCCTATCTTCCTCATAGATTCCTTCCCCTAGGCAGAAGGTAATTCAATAGTGCCCTTGGGCTAAAATTAAAATATGTTACCTGATTCGAGGTAACATCTTCTTCTCAAGTTTCTTTCCAAAATTTCCCTTCTCCACTCCATATTATCTTCTTATTATATGTTTATATAAAAACAAAATAATCCCCAATATATTAGGTTTTTGTTATGATATGGATTCGAACAACACTTATACTTACCTCCATAAAATGGATATGAACATACTCTTTCGGTTTATGGCGAACTGCAGGCTCACGAAATGATGATTTTTTCGATTATCCCCTATCACCAATAATGATGGAATATATGATATAACATTAATAAAATACTATATTTATGATATTTATTTCATCTCTATTATTCTATAATTCTCATTAATAACATACCTCTATTCTTTTCATGTTGTAAAAATATGAATATTCATTTGAGGATGTACGGACTACTGCCCCCTCAAAGTGATATGAATTGTTCACACAATAAATGGAACATATAAAGGAAGTTGTTAGTGAAATTAAGTATTGTATATAAAATATTATGTAATTATGTAATAATAATATAACTATGTATCATTTTGTTTTCATTCCTTTAAAAATGAATAAATGAAATAAAATTAGCGTTCATGCGTACGAACGACTTACAGTCTACACGAATGGTGCATTTATTTTCCATATATCCAAATGACATGGATTATTATACATTCATATATTCGTGAAATATATGATATATAAGATATCTAAATAATTAATATCAATATGGAGATAATGTAATTTTGACTATATGGACAATTTGTAATTATAACAAGTTTATTTTTTGACTCGTGTTTCGAATATTGACAAAAGGTCTGATATGAAGTCAAATTATTAACTAATTGTTATAAAAAGGTAAAAAGTTTTATAAAAGGAATGATAAACCTGAATGTGGTTCCCAAGGAAGTATAAATTAACATATATTTATTATTCTGGAAGGACAAGGAATATACAAGATAAATTAGACTTTAGGTAAGGGGTTTTAATCTCACTTTTTTTCCCATGAGATTCATGTTATATTTTCCAGTATTTCATTTTGACTGTTGTATGTAATTCTCATAATTTTAGTAATTGTGTAATATAATTTAATTTATGGGTAATTACATATTCTTTGTATGATCCTTCTTTCATGTGGTGTATGTATCATAATTTACCAAATCGGAAAAAGATGATTTCACCCTTTCTCTTTTAGTCAAATACTTATTTTATGTTATGTATTAAAATTTCAATTTTAACATGTTGGGATATGTTCTTCTATATACTTATTTCTGAAAACTTTAATTACATGTCATGAGAGACCCTTTTACCTCTAATCCACTCATTTTTATAATTTTAATGTGATGCCATTTAGCTACTGAATTTTCATAAGGGAACATGTTAACTCAATTTTCATTCATTGGGTTAAACATATACTTCGTGATTAATCCATTCAATGAATATGTGTGAATGAACTCTGATTGTTTTACACTTAATATACACTTATATTGGGTGTATTTTTATTTTCCAGACGTAATTATGTCATTGATTTATCCTTAATATAGTTGTAAAATAATTGTAAGGGACTACGTCTCAATCTCTTTTTATTGAGGAATGTCTTGATAATGTGCACCATTTTTTTCATATAAGGTGTATATACTACCCTTTTATATATTATATAATTAATCTTTTTATTCTAATCATATTATAATATTTGTTTGATCTTATTATATAATTATTTTTATTCAAGTGTTTCTCATGTGTTACAAGACTCTTTCACTAAAAAAACATTTTAAATATTTTGATGATTTATTATTCTAAATCATTTTAATTAATTTACATGTTTTTAAAATGGTTTTATGAATTTATTAATATGGAAATTAATTTTTTAAAATGAAAATTCCTTTAAATGTTTCAAATTTGTATGGGACACTTTGATTAAAAATTACTCATTTTAAATGTTTTAAATGTGTCTTTTTTATTGGATTGATTATGTCAATATCATGAAATTATACCATTTGATTATAATGTGGGAATGTAGTATTTTTGTTATGATTTTTATGTGTTATGATTATTTTATGGTTCTTGGGAATTTTTAATGTATACGGGTGGTTATTTGATAAACCATGGGTAGGTGAGCCCAGATATCTCTCCAATGAATTGGGTAACAAGATGGAGGAAAACATTAATGTTTCTCCAAAAATATTTAAGAAATATACTGTGATGGTTATTCCAAATGTAATCCCCTATGTAGATGTGAAATCTACAATGTATCTATGATATGTATTCAACAATTTACCTTTATTATATATGATTTCTATATGATATTAATAAATCCTTTGATTTCATAAAGTATGTTAAAGAGATAATGTATTGTGTGTATTAATGGGATAATGTTTTCTTTCATTATTTTATAACCCTTACTGATATTTTTTGTTCATCCAATGTTTATGAAATTTTTTTCATAGGGGTTATGTTTGGGTAAGATAAAGGAAGTATTTATGAATATTTATATCAAGAAATGAATTATAGTTTTCTTTTAAGAGATTATATTTTAATAAAAAATGGATCGTGAGTTGAATCATCTACTTTGTAATATTTGAGATGTAATGTTATTGTCATGACCCAATTCACTAAGACTATAAACCTGAAAAGATTATAATTTTTAATTCATGATTTATCTCAATATTAAGTAATTTTCTATGGCTGGGGCCTTATAGTTGGTATCAAAGGTCAGTTTAGACATCTTTAGGAATTAAGAGTTTTTGTTAGTGACATGGTTTGTCTCTAAGTCTACACATTATGATAAATCATTATTTTGTAACTTTTTCAAATAATGTAAGGTCTATTACAAAATGATGGAGGTGGAACTCAAACAACATTTCAATCGCTTTTGATTACTTGCTTGCTATAATTATTACGAAGTCCTGTCTAGATGATTCTGAATCATTTTTTATCATACAACTCAATTGATTTTTTTTTCAAATATCAAACACCTTCGCTATATATCAATAACATATTGGATCATGGGTTGTATTTAATCAAATACAATTTTATTAATATTCTAATATTTTCTAGAAAGGTAAATATTTTTAATTAATTTTCAAATATTTTACCCTATAAAAATATTTTGAAGCATATTATGATTTAAAAAATATGTTATAAAAAGGATACCCTTTCACAACATATTTATATTTTCTTCAAAATTATAGTATTTAAAAACATAATTATATTATTTTAATAGGACCCTTGATTGAATTTTTCAACTCAAACTCGGTCCGACTATTTTATAGAAATCATGTTTTATCAGAAGTTTTGAAATTATATGTCATACTTGATTATTTTCTAAAACTATTTTTCTGTGAACACCCATATGACACAAGTTGTATGAGGTGTATTTGGATAAAGAAAGTAGATGATTTTGAAGGATATCTAAATCACTGTTACAATGCATTGAATATATATCTACATGAACAAGATGATGATGAAACCAGGTGGACACCATGATCTAGGTATGATATTATTTATTTTGGAATGGTATTATTTTATGGAAGTAAATAAATGATAATATATATAAGACTTTATTAATTAAGATATTAATGTCAATATGATTTGGTATGAAGATTAGAGGTATTAAACAACCATTCATGTTAACTCATGTTAGGGTTATTTTTGAGTTTTATAAAAAGGGAAAACACGCTAGATGGGTAACAACCCGTTGCATCCGGTAAGGCCTTAGGAATCGAACCCACAACTGAAGGGTGACAAGGGAGCATCACAAATCATTTTCCTATGTGAAGTCCCTGGTTAGTATCACTTATTATTTTTAGTTTAATGATTTTATTAATCAAGATTAAATTGATTTTGGATCTTGTGTTTTTTTAAATAGATATCCTTAGTATAAGTAAATGATTTGTTGATTAAGTGATAAAAGTTATTTTGGAAGATGATATCTCATTTGAGAACACAATATGCCTAAAGAAAATAGAATACTATGGTATTTAATTAGAGGATTAATGGTAGAATTTTATTTTGGAAGAATCTATGCTTTTATTTTGGACATATAACACTTTAGGTTATTAATGGATATAATTAACCTATCTTGGATAATATGTGATTAGGTTAATTACTTTTCAATGTTATACATTAAGTATAGAGGATGTTATTTGAAGATAAACTTTATGATTTAACATGGAAGACTATGTGATAAAATTATTCTTAGTTTTTGGTTTAAATATTAGTTTGGATTATATTGATGTATTTTTAAGACAATTGTTTATTGAATGGTATATTTTTAACATTGGGAACTTTTTGTTGAATTATTATGATTAAGAGTAGTTTTCCGTTATCCATTATGAGATTATCTGATGTCATACTAACCATTTTGGTTTTGGTTAATTTCTATAGATAGGGGAAATATATTATTCATCATTTTTGGAATATTTTATTATCTAAAAGTTGATTCATGAATATTTTTTGTAACCAAGTCATCTTAAATACTAATCATTTGGAGAAAAGATGAGTTTTTTGTAATAACATATTAAAGGATGAAACTATAATTGAAAATTAAGTATAATTCTTTATGTTATTATTCAATCTCATAAATAAATTATCAAGATTTATGAAAGGGAACCAAAATAAAAAATACATTGTCTGTTTACTTTTACTACCAGGGAATCAACTACCGATTAACCTATCACATGATTGTTATTTTCAGGTGGTTATATTTCTCTTGATTATTTTTTCTATCAATCTCCATAAGAACATGACACTTAATTTATCTTCCTTTTCCATGTTTTCCAACATGGAATCCTAGTATGTGTTTTCTCAGGTGACCATTTTAATTCTCCTTACTTTTTTTAAAGTGACTGTTTTGTCCACTCTTTTTCTGATGATGGACTTTTAATGATGTTTCTATGCTTCATTTTAATATTGCGAGGACACAATTACCAAAAGGGGAGAAGGATGTAACATCCATGTAAATAATGAATATGTCATTTTCTTATTTTTTTTAATTTTTTGAAATAAATATTAATTTTACATTCCAGAGGATTTTATGTCATATAGCTTAATCAGCTCGTAACCAAGAGTTTCTTTGAAATCATACGTGGCACAGAACATTATGTTATACTAAAAAATATTATAATATTATTATTATTTTAAATGGCAGTTAACGCCTAGCCATGGTATTGAAATTAATGAATAGAAATTACTAAAATATAATGAAGGATGTTTTTTAAATGTTTTTTCATTTATACAATAATTATTAGATGATTAAAATAATAATGAATCTGGTTTTAAGAATGAAATACTATAATATTCTTTAAAAAGACTATTTAATAGCTTTTGAGGGAAAACCCAATTTAAATCTAGTTTTTTTTAATTTTAAATGTTTCATTTTAAAAAATAAACTTCCTCTATAGAATAGGGATGTCACAATTTACATCCGGTAATTTTTTTGGTATTTATATGATAATGTTATTTTTTAATGGAATAGTGAAAAGTACTATGTTTGAAGTCAAAAATGTATTTTCATCAGAATTATTTATTTGGATAGACTTTATTTAAATGGTTTTAATGAAAAATTAAAATATATTTTTACCATATAATACAATTTTTGTCTTTGGAAGTAATTTCACAACCGAATTGGACATAAACACATGTTAATCATTTTGTAGTTTTTACTTCATAAAAATATGCTTTCTAGTTTTGACAATAGAATTTAATTTAAAATTAATTAATGAAACTTCTGTGTTTGGAATATGGTAAAATAGAAAACATTTTTGAATTTAGAATATCAAAATTATCTTTGTGATAATTTTTGGTATATATCTAAAAAGGTTCAATTTTTTTTATAAATAGTGAAAAACACTACATAGTAGTTAAAAACTAAATTTTTCACCTAAATGGAATTTTACTAGTTCTGTGAATTGAATTTCAAAAATTTCAAAAAAAATTTGTCATCACTAAGTAAAATTTAGTTAAATAGGATGAAAATTTTATTTTGTTAAAAATAAATTTTATTTATTATTTATCTCTACTAAAGGTAAATAGGGTAATTAAAGGTAAAATAATATTATATTAATATAAAATTACCTTAAAACCTATAATAACCTTATTTTATGAGTCATGACAGACCAATATAATCATTGGGTAGAACTTTTTTCCTTTTTATTCCAATTGGTTAAGATAATTACGTTATTAACTTTTTATTTAAAGTGTACATAATATCGAAAACATATATTTTTTTTCCAAAAAAAAAATTAATGTGGGAAAAAATAATTGATTTATTTGACTATAAATAGTTATTAGAAATATAAAAACATTTCCTAAATCATTGTATTTAATTTTTAATTTTTAGAGCTATTAAAAAAAATTAATTAAGACATAATTGTGATGTAAAAATTATCTCAATAATTAATTTTTTAAAAAAATTGAGATTATAAATATTAAAACATACTTATACTGAATATTTATACTCCATATATAAATTTTAGATATGAAGATGAATTTTTATATTTAAATTAATGAGTTATTTTTATAATAATGAAGTTGGTGTGTATCTTTTAAAAAGTCATGATGTGAATATTATAAAAAGTGACACAAATGAGATTTTAAATCAATCAATATTTTATTAAATGATAAAATAGTCCTAAAACTCAGATTCAGGAAAATGAAATATATGATTTTATGAATTTCATTAACGATATAGTTTTTTTAACTTGGAATTTTATAGTAAATATATTAACCATATGGTAAGAATATACAAGAAGACGTGGTAAAAGATAAATAAGTTAATAAAGCATCAAATAAAAGAGATAAAGATTAGAAAATATCCAAAATAGGTCGAATTATTATTGGATGATTTTATTTCGACTTATAGTCATCTCATATTATAATTTAACGAGTTTTGGACAGTTTGAAACTGATATTCATTTTATAATAAAATAATACTTTCATATTTTCCTAAAGAGCCCCTCCTCTCTCTTATAAAAGGAAACCACCTCTAACCCATTACTCACACCTCTCAAGCCCTGTGGATTGTCCTTAATATGACCAAATAATCTCCAAAAATTTCTATATTCCTCCTATAATATTTAATTTTGGTAGAAGTGAATTTTAGAGATCCTTTTCTCTCAAATAAAATAAGATACCTGATTTGATGTAATGAATTCTATCAAGTTTATTTCAATTATTTTTCCTTCTCCCATCCAAATGAATATGTTATTCTTTGTTTATATAACATAACTAGTATAGTCAATTACATAGGTTTTTTTTGAGATGAATTATACCTACACCTACACACACCTCTATCTAATGGTTTTGAACATACTATTTCTGTGTACATTGAATTGTTGCCTCATGAAATGATAACTATTAGATTTTCCCCTAAAACCCCTCATGGTGTCCATTATGATGGAATGTTAATTATATATGATATTTTATATATTTATTTTACCTATATGATACTTTTATCTTCATTTATAACATAATTTTATGTATTTATTGTTTTATATACACGATAATTTCATTTGAGGAAGTGCGGATTACCGACCCCTCAAAGGGATAAGACTCGTGCATACTATAAATGAAACATATAAAGGATGGTATTAATGAAATTTTGTAAAAAATATAAAAAATGATATTATAATATAATAAAAATATACATATGTATCATTTGGTTTTCATTACCTTAAAAATCAAAAAATGAAATGAAAGTAGCATTTATGCATACGTATGGTTAACCGTCTCCAGGAACGATGAATTTCATTTTCATATATCCAAATGAAATGAACTATTATAAATACATATATAATGGATATATAAGGTATATATGATATATAAATCACTAATATCATTATAAATATAATGGTATTTTGAGCACATGGACAATTTGTAATTATAACAAGTTCATTTTTGACTCAATTTCTGAAAATAAAAAAAATGTCTGATATAAACTAAAATAATTAAATAAAAATTATATCAATGTAATTATTTATATAAAAGGAATAATAAACATGAAAAATGTTCTTATATAATTATAAATAAAATTATGTTTATTAATTAGGAAGAACAAGGAACATACAGGACAAGTCAGACTTGAGGTAAGGGGTTTTCATCTAATTTATTTATCCTATGAGATTCAAGCTATATTTTCTACTATTTCATTTTTTGTGGTGTATGAACATCCCATTTTTGAATTAATTTTTTATTATAATTTAATTTATGGGAATTTAAATCTTTATTTTATGATCCTTCTATCATTTGGTGTATTTTTCGTAAGTTACCAAATCGGTATGGGAACCTTTCACCCTTTCTATTATAGTAAAATACTTCTTTCATGTTAAAATTTTAAATTTTAAATTTAAAAATTTGGGATATGTTATTATACATAATTATTAGTGTAAATTTTATTAACAAGTGATTATAGGCCTTTTTTTCTCTAATCAAAACATTTTTTGAATTTTAATGTGTTGCCGTAAGGCTCCCTAATTTTTAGAAAGGAACTTCTAAACTCAATTTTCATTCTTTAGGTTGATCTTATACTTCTTGAGTGTGTCATTTTATTAAAATGTATGAATTACCTCTGATTTTTTATACATAATATCTACTTATATTTGGTTAATTTTTAATTTTCACAATTAATTATGTCATTGATTTATCCTTAATATAATGGTATAATAATTGTAATGGATTAAATCTCAATCTCATTTCACTTATTCATGTCTTGATTTTGTGAACCTTTATTATCTTACAAGCTGTATATACTATTCATTGAAATATTATATCACGAATCATATTATTCATGTTATGTTTTAAGATTTGATTTATTTTATTCTATAATTATTCATACTCATGTTTTTTTCCAGTTTTACAAGACTCATTCTCTAAAACATTGATTTTTTATATTTAATTATTTATTTTTCTAAATCAATATCATTAATTTCAATGATTTTAAATTTTTTAAAGATTTATTTACATAGATTTTTTAAAATTGTTTATTCATTTATAGGATTCAATGTTGTATGGGACACTTTGATTCAATTTGTTTTAATTTTTTTAAATGTGACTTTTAAATTGGATTGATTATGTAAATATAATGAACTCATATAATTTGATTATAATGTGTAAATATTTAATTTCATTTATGAATGTTTTATATGTTATTATTATTTTATTGTTCTTGGGAATTTTTACGTATACAGGTGGTTTTTTAATAAACTTATGGTGGGTGAGCACCAGATATCTCTCTAATGCATTGGGTAACGTGATGGAGGTAATGATTAATGTTTCTCCTAATATATTTAGGGAATATAATATTATGGGCATTCCAAACATAACTCCCTATGTAGTTATGAAAGATACAATGTATATTAGATATGTATTCCACAAGTTTCCTTTATGATTTATGATTTCTACATGTTATTCATAAATCATATGATTTCATGAGGTATTTTATAGAGCCATTGTTTTGTTTCTATTGATGGGATATTGTTTTCTCTCTTTATTTTATAACCCTTACTGAGATTTTTATGCTCATCTTTTGTTTTTCAAATGTTTTTCACAGGGAATAAAGAAAGTGTAAGAGAAATGAATAATTAAAGATGATTTTTATCAAGAAAATAATTATTGTTTTTATGAGATTTTATATTATGAATAAAATTGATACTGAGTAGAAGAATCTACTTTGTAATGTCAGAGATGTAATGTAATAGTTATGGCCTAATTTTCTAAAACTCAAAACCAGAAAACATTCTCAACGTTAATTCCTAATTTAACTCAATATTAACTAATATTCTAAGGTTGGGTCCTTATATTAATGAAGGATATGTGAAATAAAAGGTTTACAACAATATAATAGTTTTTTCTATGTTGTGGTGATGAACTATGTAAACCATAGTGTAGTGTGAGACAATAATCATTGGTTGTTAATGTTGATAATTATTATAATGCATGATAAATCATATTTTGGCCTCTATCATCCACTAAATATATCAATCTCAATTGTAGTATTTGTAACATAAATTTTATCAGGTGTCTAAAATTAATTTTCTTTATTTAAATTTTTATGAAATTGTTATCAAATGAGGTTCATCACTGAAAAGATTTTTGAATTCTAGTGATATTTATGATATCATCTAATAATTGAATGAAAATAACTTGAAGCTATATAATTTATAAATATCATTACTGAATCCTCAAGTAATGTATTTTAATAATTATAACTATGTTAAATGATTCTCTCCTTACACTTTTTATCTCTAATAATTAAATATTATTATAGAATTCTAGTTTGATTTGAGTCACTCTACCCCTTTTATTTTTGATTTTAATGTTATATGGATACCTATTATGGAATTATCCATTTGAAATCTCCATATTTTTTAAAATAAATTTCATGTTAAATCATTCAATAATCTGAATCCACTATTGTAAGGTACACATCCCATTTGACCACTTTTTTAATGCCAAATATTTAAATATAGTCTAATATTACTCATGTTTTATAGTTTCTATCAAAAGTAATATATATTCATAAATACATATGCAATTGTATATTAGTATCATATAATGGTCTATTATTTATTGTCTTGGATTTATGAAAGAATAATGAAATATGATAATATTTTTTACCAACCTGCATAAAATATCTGATAAAAAATGACCATTTCTTCATCAAACCGAGGAAATGTGGTATAATAGTTGAGGAACATATCTACGTTTATTACAAATTATATAATCGCATATTAAAAAATAATCATATTATATAAAATAGAATTTATAGAAAATGATTAAAAATTACACCTTATATCATGATTCTCAACATTATGGTTAATTGATATTCATGAGTTATTTTAAATCAATATTGGAATCAACCATATAATTACCAATAATTCTTGGAAATATGAACTGTTTTTCAAAATATAATACTCTACCTAATATATTTAGAAAATATATATTGGAAAAAATGTAGAACATGATATGTATAGTGGATAACTCCAAATTACCACCTATTGCTCATGCATTTTCTATTTAGACCAATTGGAATGCATTTCATTGTGGTGAAATTATTTTTATTTAATTTTATCAAAAAAATTATTTATTTTCATGATCAACAAAACCATTATTGAAATTAGGCTCCTAGGGATCCCCTCTTAAATTTTTAGTGGGGACTTAAACCATTTGATAAATATTTTGTTCATTTGATCAATGATTAATTTTTATTTACCTGGGAAATATTGTATATTATATATAAAATCTAAAATCATGAAAAAATTAAAAAAATAATATTATTTCATGAACCATTAAAAAAATATTTAATGTTTATAAATTGAGGAGTTATTTAGAGAATTTATTTGAACTAATCCAATTAGGGTTTTGGCAGTTTTTAAGATAAACAGAGAAAATAAAATCAAAAATGAGATTGTTAGTTTTTGAAATTTTTTTATATAAAATAAGAAATATTAATTATTCCATAAAAACATATTCATGAAATATCACATAATAAGGATATGAATAAATTTATATTAACATCATGTAAATTATAATTTGAGATGTTCATTTTGGATAAAAATTAATTAATCATTTTTATCGATTCCAAATTTATAATGCATATATAATTTATATAAGAATTAATCATTTATTTTCTATCCCATTATTATATAAGCGAATTATTTATTTATTAATTGTTCAATAATTTATTCACAGATATATAGTAATATATTATTAAATTTTACATTTGATTTAGTTAAATTTTTTAGATAGCCTATAAATTGACATACATCCATAGAGGATCTTTTTATTATAAATGATTTTGTATTTTTGACCTAGAACTTATCTCATTATTATATTATATAACTTAATAATAATTTTATAATTTAATTTTTATATACTATATATTATAATATTGATAGAATATAAATATTATTTGAGTGAAGTATGTATGTGTAGATAACATTTAGTTTAGACATCTCACTAAATTGATGGTTTTACCACTATCAAGAAAAAATAGGTTTAGATGAATGTCAATCTGGGATTAAAAATGTGGGTTTTATTGATTATAAATAATTTTAATAAATTTTCTTTATCTTGTTTCATATACCTAATACATGAGATGAATTTTTAAGTGTATAAATATAGTTGTCTTTTAAATTGTATTAATGACATGAATGAAAAGTGTTACACATCAACATGAAATGAAAATATTTGATTTTTGGTGGAATAAGATTGCATGAAAAATAATTATAAAGATGAATATATAATATTAATTACATGTTTAAATCATATAAAATAATAAAATCAAATTAAAAATACAAATATTGGGATTACATTAAAAAATGTAATGTACTCAATCATGCAACTATGTTAGTTCTCACAAAGAAGAGTGTCTGTGGATTAAGTATTGTATGACTGTTGGAAATATATAATTATAAGAGTTAAATAAAATAATCCCACTATAATAATTGGGTTAAAATTATCAGTCAATCTTTAAGAATTATGATACCAAATGAGTGGTGTCGAGATTATAAATATAATGTACAGGAAAAAAGTTGTCTGATTGACAATCCAAGAGTCGTATATGATGTTATAGGCATAATAGTTTTCAAAAATAATTATTTTTTTAGGATAAAACACTATTAGAATCATTTATATATAGAAATATGGATCTTGGTACGCTGATAGATATGATGTGATAAAAGGTTGTAGTCATTTTAGTTAGTGAAGATTTATCAAATCTGCATATTAGATGAATATATACCTTGATAAAATTTTGTAAAAACATATTCTACAGACATAGTGACATCATATCATTGAAATCAATACTATAAAAGGATAATATTTACATAAAATAATTATTATCATAGGACAATCAATTAACTATCATTCGAAAGTTATATGATCATTATAAGTATTATCTCAACACCCTTAGGAATAAAAAAAATAAATGTCATTATAAATGTTATTCTAGATCCTAAAGATAATAATATATAGTTTCAAATGATAATTCATGTGAATTAAATTTGAATTGGATAATATATTCATCATCCTTTCTCATATACTCAATTAGATTTTGTGTTACTGCATTGGAGAAATTAAATATATCCTTTAATCCATGTTGAGGATTTAGAATTCATTATATAATTCACATAATGGATTAGATAATGTGAACGAGTTCATCAATCATTTACCTCGATTCATAATTTCATTTATGATTGATAATCCTGGATTTGGGTGTCTATACTCTTATTATCTGTTAATCGTTTAGGTGTAAAATGATTCTATTAGGATAATAAGAACTTCTTTTTCCAAATAGTAACCTATTTAATTGAATCCTAATGGTAGTGTAAAGATGAAATTGCATTCATTGCAATTTATTAAATTTTCTATGGAACCATAATGAGTTTTAGAATCATCTTAGAGAGTCTACATCATTTATTAATGTCATAAAAATGAATCAAAATATTTTAAATGGTTTGTGACAACAAATATTCTCATAAATTTTATTTTTGGTTATTTAGAAGTTAAATAGTAAAGTAATAATTGATAGAAAATATAAAATTTATATAACTGGTGAGTTAAAAAGTTTTTTATTATTGTTTCAATTGAAATGAATAACTCAATACAAGTGGTTCCTTAATAAAACCAATTAATTTACATATCTTTCAATTATATGGTAAGGGAAGAAGTTAATTTACAAGAAGTTGTTAGAAACAACATGTGATGATTTTTTTAATAAAAATATCTTTGGATTCATCAAATTATATTAATTTATTTGAATGTTTGATTATGATAAATGGAGGTATTATGTGTATAAAATGGTTTATCCATTTTATTAATTAAAATATTCTTTAATAGTTCATTCCACCCAATTGTGACACAGTTGAATGATTAAGGATTCTTTTATAAATAAATATATAGAAAAATAGAATATTATAATGTATATGAAAAATATAATTTATTTTCTAATGTTTCTACTAAAATATTAAATGTGTTACGATATATATCTGGGTTTTTTTGTATTTGAGAACGCTATTTTGAATAGAATGTAGTTTCTCTGAGTGTTATTGGAGTATTTGGTAGACTCAAATATTTTTATTGTTAATAAATAAATGTTTATCTCAGTTGATTTTCTATTATAGGTTTACTTGATATCAAAAAATACTTTACAATATGATTGGTAATGGAAAATGTAATATGTTACATTGAGTTTCCATAATGGGTTGAATGTCACATTATATCCTAAATGAGAGTAGGGTGTGTTGGTAAAAAATTATTTATTGTGTTAAATTTATAATCCAAATGATCACAATGAAATGGTCTTATTTTAATAATGATAATAAAGATAATATTAGAAAGAGTTATAACTATACGATATAAACTATTAACATCATAACATTTTCTTTTTTAATGTAATGGATAGTAATTAAATGATCAATTAAAAAATGAATGGGAATAATATTCTATTATTTAAAAAAATTATTATTATTTTATATACAAATCACATAATATTTTGTTGAGATGGTTTTAAGACATGGTCACATAGATATTTTTCAGGAGTGTCAGAGAGATGTACTAAAAATAAAAAGTACCAAAATGTGTACAAAATATATTTTCAATCTAATCTTACATCATATAGGATACGGATGAAGTTGTTTTTCTATAAAAATTTTAAATATATTATTAAATTATTATACAAATAAAAAATTTATCATGTTATATAATGATATGCCTATTATCAACGTTATTTCCTTTGGGATGGATATCATATGGGAAGTGAAATGACTAATAACCTCCATAAAGATGATTTTCCAAGAAAAGTTTTCATCATAGGGTATTATATATTATTAAATACATTTAAGGTTACCATTAGTAGGATTTAATATAAGGATACAAACTATGTTCATTTTTAAAAAATTGGTTGTATTTGTACTTGATTAGCCCTACATTTTATATACCACATTATGTTCTGTAAACTATTTAATTAATTTACATGGTTTTATATTTAATGTTTTAATTTATATATAATGAATATTAGAGAGATTCCTAGGAGAATGATACTCATAATTTGATATAATTTTTTTTTCTTCCAATAGGGTTGGCATATTAGGGGACCGTTTGTTATGTTTCTAATCATGTCATCAATGAATGAATTATAAAGATGGGATTTGTCTTCCAGTATAAAAATTATGAAAACTATTCTCTCAATTGATGATTATTATGATATTTAAAGTCATGCATATTTAATATATATTATGTTATTATTAATTCTGGTGAATATAATATTATTTTCTCATCTACTCCAGATTTATTACATTAGATATATTTCTCAAAATTTTAAATCTATTGAAATTGAATTGAGAACATTTAACCAGATATATCGGATTGACATAATCAACTTATAGTAGATACATGATGTCTTTGAAAACATGATTATATAAAATTGTATACATATATATGATAAATCATTTCGAAAAATGTATGTGGGTAATTGTGTTTTCTGGATATCACACCATATTCCACTATATGTCTATTAAAATATATATTATATAAATTCAATTCATGAACACATTTATTCAATTGTTTTTATGAGAGATCAACAACAAATTCAGACAAAATTTTTGTATCACTAAGTTGATTGTGAGATTAAAAACATTAATACATCATCAGAAACATAAATTATCTCATATTTATTAAACAATTATCATTGTGGTCCTAAATATGATAGGAAGTTTAATTATTTATAGGATACCATGGGTAAATAAATGAAGGAAATGGATAAATTTGAAATTCTATTATGGTTTTAATTAATTTATAAAATGATTGATAGATAACAGATAAAGGTTATGATTCATGGAATTATATCATAAATTGATGGATCATAATCATGGAATCCTATATCATGTACAATTTATCATAAGGTCATTGTAGAAAAAATATATTGTAGTAGTATAAAAAAATACATCACAAGAATTAAACATGGATTACATGCAACAAAATATAATATAGTCTTCCGGGCATAATGATAATACATCATACAAGGTATATCATTGGATGAAAACATTACCCAATTCCTTATATGGATATATAATTCTTCAACCACAAATCACAAATTTATATGAAATATAACATGTGTTCTATATGAGTAAAATAAATCATATAAAAATAAAAATATTTATAATACACATGAGAAATAAATGAATTTCATAAGATTCTCTCAATGAAAAATTGAAGGTTGTATCAAATGTTGTCCCAAAATAATATAAAACTGAATTATGATAGAGATTAATATTTTAATATATAATCATGCATCATGATCATTGAGTTGAAATGTATATAAATTAACGAGATTGATTGAAGTAGAGTGAATAAAAATTATCAACTTATGTAATGATATATAAAATGAGTTAATGATGTTTTAATGAAATAATGATTTTATTATACTGTATTAAAACCTAAATTTAAAATTGTTATTTTTTTTAAAAAAATTAATTTTTTTCAGAAAAAAAATCTTGGGCAGAATACATTTCTCACAATGGTAACTTGACATGAAATTGGAATTAGGGAAGTTTATTAAAATCATGTTTAATTAAAATAGGGAATTATGAAGGGAACATAAAATTGTTTTTTACTCAAATAGTAATGGAAATATTTACTTTTTATATATATGATTAAAATATATACTGAATATATATAATATAATATTGATGAATATAAAGTAGATCATTGAAAAGGAAATACAACACCTAACAAAAAATTGATGTGGTTTGTTTGATGATCCCCTAAAAATATTCAAATTCATGAAGTCTATTATCTATACAAAAGGATGTCTCATTTATGACCATGTGTCTACAACACATCAACCCTACTACCACTTAACCATCCCCACATATTCTGATACCCTCCCAAATCATGCCTAATTATTGGACTCTCTATATTGACGATTCGTCATATTTGTTTTATTGATTCATCTTAATCTCTTATGTACATGTCTCATCTTATACCTCATTATCCTCTTAGATCTCAAAATCAACCTCTTCTTTGGTCTCTGCCTCCTAAAACTCCATTAAATAGGTCGCCCCAACCCATATCAGTTGTCTGATAGAAATATCGATCTTCCCTTTTCTATAATTTCCTCATAGAACATTGTTATTATTTCATCGCCTTATATCTATTGCATTCTACTACGGTCTCTCCTCATTCCATTAATTCATAGGGTAATATTAATTTAGAGATTAAATAAATTAAATGAACGTATTTATCTTATTTGGTGATTTATAGTACCATATATTTAAATCATTTGTGTATAGACATAAGGAAAATTTCATTACATAGAGAACTGAGTACATGTTTTCTCACATAGTGTGATGACCACTATCTAAAGGATGAAAATCCCTTGATGAAAATCATTCAGGGCACTCAAAACCTGATAAAATAAATGTATTTGGGATCTATTATATTTGATAAAAAAATTTTAATTAATCTATATATATTGTAAATGCATAAATTATGGAGATAATCAATGTTTCCTTTCTCATTCATGGTGGTAATCATAATCATGGGATAAATCCAACTATTCTCTCAATGAAAACATCCCTTATTTTTACCCCTATTCATTATTCATATCCACTAATACTCAATGATACATTTTTATAGGGTATTTTTGATGTCATCTATGCTTGAATACGTCCAAAACCAGGTTTTATATCGATTCATTTTTTGTTGTTCTTACTATTCTACTAATGAAAAAATTGATATCAGGTCTCAATCTGTGTAAAGTATGTCTTTTGTAGTGATACCTTCATAGGATATTTTTTGATTAGTGAAGTGGTTCTTGTGATGAATTGTGGGTGATTTCCATCATGGGTATTAAATATAAAGATTCATTGATATGCATATGTTTGATCTAAGAGGATGAATTATCTAGAGAACATACTAGAAACAAGAAACAATGGTGCAAAGATGTTCATTCCACTCTATCACGCTAGTAGCATATATGGACACTTCCATGAAGGGGAAATAAATTCTTTAACTCTAGGTAAACTACTCCAAATCCACCTCATGATGTATATATATGAACCAAAATCAAACCACTAAGATAAGGAATTTTATAATAGTTAAATTTTACATATTATTATTTAATTTTTTATTTGAATATATGTACTTTTCAACTAATAAAATCTTGTCAGTAAGAGATGAGTTGAATAAAGTAGTTCATGCAATAAAATATATTCATGGAGTGTTTTTGAATTTATTTTTTGGGTCCCATATACAATGTCTTAGTGGGATTCCTCATAAACTTATTTTTTTATTAAATGAATATGATTGAATCCAAATAATGATTTATTTTATTATTCAATTTTTAATTTTATTTTGTTTTTAGTTTTATATGATAATGTTTCTATGAATTTAAATGGATAATTAGAGATCAGACGTCTAGTAATTATGGTAAATACTCCATCATTCTATACTTTTTATGATTTTTGACATGGTCTCAGATACAAATCTTTTAATCAACTCATAAAAATCAATGAAGAGGTTAATTTGTGCATGTGTACATGCATTTTCTCAATGAGTTCAAACATTTTATTTGATTAATTGTTTTCATTCCTATGGAGTTTTAATTAATAAATAATTGGAATGAAATATTCTTACTTTCCCAATGATGCTTAATTTAGAATCTGTTTTTTTATTTATTTTAATTTTATTAATGAAAAAAAAATCTTGTATTGTGTAATTTAAAATGAATTGGGTGGTCTGCACCATGATCTAGGTAAAATAGTGAGATAATTTTGGGATTTTGTTTTATGATTTTATAAAATATATGTTTTGAGAATTATTATGTGAAGTATTTTGTATCAGGTATGTTATCTTGATAACTAGATGACATAAACTATTCTTAATTGTTGGTAAAACCATCATAAATTTGTTAAATTTTTTAAAAATAATTTATAGATCAATTTTTTAGTATATTTGATTAATTATGACACCTAACTGGGTTTCTTATTCATAGTGTTGTTATAATAATACATTATATATATTTATGCATTAAGGTTCTATGGGTGTCAATTTCTTGATTCATGTACCTATTTAGGTTGATATTTTTTATCCATATTTATTCATTGGTTTTTTCTATATGTCATTTAAATGTTAATATTTCAATTAATGATATTTACTATCATGAGGATGTGATCTAGCATGATGGAATTAATATTCATGAATTTGGTGATGCTGGCATTGATATTGAAATGATTGTATCTTGTTTCGAGGAAAATAATGTATTTTTTTTACAATGCATTGCATTTTCATTCCAATTGTTTGGAATCTTTTGTAATTGATACTAATATCTTCTGTAAATAATTTTTTAACATGAAGATAATGTGTATATTTTTCGGGACATTTCAAGCAGTGATTTCTAGTTTCACGTGGGGAATTCATGAACAGAAATTCATTGTTACAATTGTGTCCCCTGCAACATGTAATTTATAGGACCTATTCTGACACGTTACTATCTATTTTTTGAGAATGTCACTAATAACACATGTTAATTGCGATGTTTTTTGGTTTCATATTCTTAAGACTATTTGGATGGTTTATTATTGTAGATGAGAATGATGAATGTTATATTCTACAATTCATTTGGTTTTCTTCCACTACACTATAAATGTTTTTCACGTAAAACACATGTTAATGAGATTTAAAAAATATGATAGTGAAATAGTGAGGTCTAAGGCATAAAAAACATTTCAGGTTATAGTTATGTAAAGACATACATCATGAGTGTTACAGATGTGTTTTCTCTTTTATGAGATGAATATAGTCTAAACTGCATGATATAAATTCTAAACAGCTTTTAATCAATGTTTTTGGTAATATAATTATTTTAGGTGTTATTGGTAACAAAGAAGTCAATTTTGATTTTTCTTGGAATTATAGTTTTTTTATATTTAACATTCATATCCATTATTTGAAGCTATGAATCCTACAATTAATGTTGTGTCAGTAGATAAGAAATTTGGGACACATTATAGACAATTAATCATTTTCTTTATTGGATGATAAGTCATACATTAATGAGATAAGACACCCAAAGCACCAAAACTTCATCTCTCTTCTGATTTGCAAAGTCATTTGATTATGAGAATGTTTTGGAGATATTTATAAAATAATATAGCATCTAAAGGTACTTTTTATTTTATTATCCTTACATTCCATTTCTTGTGATTCATTACCCAACATATATATTCTAAGCCCCATAAACCCAGTTTGTTTTTGGTTTTGTTATACAACCATATAAATGAAGGAGAAGCGTGAGATCTTTTTCATCATTGGGCTTTGATAAATAAACTTGTTTATTTTAAATGTTAGTTCCATGTCTATTTGGATTTACTTTTTTCAGACTCCCCATAGATGGTACAAACAAGGGGTTTTAGGGCATTTTAAGATATATCACAACAAGTGGTCTTGCAACATCTATTGTATCTATTATAACGACTCATCTAGTTTCTACTCAAACTCATTCACTCATGATTATGTAATTTACATAAAAATATTAATCATTGAGATAAATTTTATATAAAATTCCATAAAATAAAATGTTCTAGTTCTATATATACAGTTAATGTTTTTTATAATCACATAACATGTACAATAATTTCTGGGACCTGGTTTCAAATTTCATTATCTTACATGACGTTTCTTTTGATGAAACACCCATCCAATTTTTTTCATGTAGTAATAAAATTTCATCATCATGCCCCATGGTTTTTAATATTTAATATCCTATCTTTTTAAACTATATATTGAAATTGTTTTTTCATATAGAATGATATTCTTTTAAAACTGATTCATATTTGATGACTTTTTTCAAACAACGTCATATATTATATATATTCTATATGATGTTTATTATCCACCCACGTTTCACCAAAAATTTCATCCTCCTTACATGTATAACACTCCACATTTTCTGATCCACTGGAAATCATGATTCATAAATTCTCTACATCACCTAATTTGTGTCAACCACATCTACCTCCTCCACCGCCTCCACCTCTGCATCAAACTCCACCAAGGATTATGCCTCCCCCCAAAACAATTCGTACATATCATCCATTTTCTCCTTCTACACCAGAAAATACTCATATGACTCAGTCTACTCCTCTCTCTTAGACTCCATCTACACCTCAATGTAAATCTTATCCACCTATAAGTCCTCCTCTTCCTTAGTCTACAACTCCATCTCATTCTCCGCCTCTACCTCAGCCTCCATATACACATACAAATTTACCTTATATACATATCTCAATCATGGTTATACACATCTACCTTTACTTCAATATACACCTCCTCCCCCACCTCCTTATACACATCCACCTTTACCTCGACATCTAAAATTCTTGTGTCATGAACCAGCCCACGTCGATAATGAACCGGTCACCCAGGACAGCCCGTGAAAAGACCTGAGCGGTGTTACAAGTACTCTCTGAATGGAGACAAGCACAGAGGGCAGCAGTAGAGTACACAAAATAACCCTTTTTCTTACGAATATAATAAATCAAACAAATTTCATAATGAAATGGAAAACGCAAAATACATTTATATAAAAAGTGAATTGAACATTATTTGTACATTAATTGATATTAATACTAATCCCTAAACATAAGTGACCAATCCTAATTACCAACTAACTCCATGTTATCCCTCTGATCACTCTCCAACACAATAGTCAAACGTCACCCAAGGCGATCAAACTCAAGATGAAACCTACACAAGGGGTAAAAAATGAAGATAATTGTGTGCATGAGTATAACAAACTCATTAGGTTATCCTGATATTATATTCCCAATGCACATACATTAAAATAAAAAACCTAAATTTCATGTTTTAAATTCAAGATATAAAGTTATTTTTTCCAAATGAGGTCCTATTCTATAAAAAAATTACTAGAAAAAAACATTCATGTTTTATAAACAAGAATGCTAGTAACAATTTTTAAAGAGGTGCAACATCAAAATAAAACACTTTTTCAAGAGGGGTGAGTTAAAGAATGTAAAAATTTAGATAAATCATACAAACATCTAAATTTACAAACCAAACACACCATATACAGATGTTTAGTACAAAATAGCCAATGAGCACACGTAACGGAAACACCCCTAGGCACCAGTATGTTGTGAGCCAGAGGTACCTTGTATCTCGGTAAAAGTAACCATAATAAATATCCATTCTCATGAACACGAGACACAATTAGTGAGAATACCCATAACCTAGTGGTCCCTATCATAATAATCATATTTTAGTTAGTTTTGTCATTGTCAATCAAGCTACGTGAAATATGGGACAAACCCCATGGGATCAGTAGCATAGTAGTACACGTCTGCCCACCTAGATACCTGAAATTCCCATTAGTGCTCAATCAAGTTACACATATTATAAAATACTCACTTCACATAAAAATTAAATTCACAACCAAGATACACACAAACATCCCGTAAACTTCTTCACATTTCATTCACAAATAAATAAACCACTAAAATTTGTTGTAAATCAATTCCAAGGAGCGTATTGAGGCTTTGCACATAAAACTCAATAAAAATTATCTTTAAAATATAAACACTCAACACAAAGATACCCAACCATACTTGTAATCCCTAAAAACATTTAAGAAAATCATTTCATGGACCATAAAAAATCCCAATTTACACGACATAGTATATATATATAGAACACTTTTTCATCATTTTTAGGAAAAGACAAACGAGCGTTTTAGCATTTTCACAAAAATAACATTTTACAATGTTATGAATTACAATTATAATAAGTAGGTGTATAAAAAAATTACAGTAACTATACACATTCATAAATCCCTTAAAACACTTTGGATACATATTCAAAACACAACCAGTTTCATACGGATGTAGAAGGGGCCATTTTCTGGCAACTCAGGCCAAAACATATTGTAAAACAAAACCCATCTATTTTTAAAACCAAATACAAAATGGAAAGTCATAAAGCATACAAAAAATAATTTTTTTCATTCTTACAACATATTTATAAATCCCAAAAAATCCTTTTAAATTGTAGTAGACACATCAAAGCCAACCAGGCAATTTACCGAACACATGGCATGCACTCTTTAAAAAAACATATTTTATTTACTTAAAAATGGATAAAATACCATTTTAATCCCAAAACGATATTAAATATACTGAACAATATTCAAAATACAATTAACCAAGTGAAAAAGTTTATGGAATAATTTTCCAATAAATAGGAGTGAACATTTATACAAATACAACTATATTTTGGACAAAAATAGGTATAAAACATCATTTTCCCACAAAACAATTAAAACAAGGTTTCAAAGTACAAATTATCATATTAATAATGTTATAATAGTATGAGAATGGTAAAACATAAATGATAAATGTTTGTTCAAGGGACATCCAACCTCAAATCTGTGGCGAAAAGGAAACACACACCTAGAATCACCCAATGTGGTTACCAACACTTTAGAACTATGAAGAACCACCCGAAAAAACATACACACCATCAAAAATAATTATAAAACAGTACCCCAGGACTAGCATGACTAGGGTAGAAGAGAAAACCAAAAGAAAATGGAAGGAGAAAGAAGAGGGAGAGGGAATGAGAGGGAATCTCACCTTGGAAATGAAAGGACTATTTATCATTCCTTATATCTGCACCCTTAGATGAAAGGTAATGGCCTAGAACATCTTGTAGATTCTCCTTAGGTCTTGAAGTCTAGTTAAATTTTATTTGGGGTAAAACTAGTGAAGGATATATAATTTAGGAAATAGACAATTTACCTTAATAAATCTGGAATATTTCATGAATCTTGAGTCGTTTTACCATAATACTAAGATAAATGAGATCCAATGAGTGAAAATAGGCAATGGAGGTGCGCCTAAGTATCATAGGATCTATTGGAAGGTTGAATCGTAGAAAAATTTCAAAATATAAAATTATATGAAAGAAACAAATTAAGATTTTAAAACTGGAATTGGGCACACAGGCATGCCCAATACCTGAATAGATTACCCAAACTTACAATGATTATTAATTATTAAAGGGCCCTAAAGTATATTAAGACATGAATATGTCTGGCGAGGAAATATAAGTACTGGAATGTGTAAAAAATGATAAAAAAAATAAAGGAGGTAGAATAGAAAAAAATATGTTTTCAAATCTGGAAATGGGCTCACGGTTTGGCCCAAATGAAAAAATAATCACACTTTCTATCAAAACTACCAAAAAAGAATTGAGGCACCCAAATATAGATTATTAGATATATATGACACTTAAAAATCAACATTAATCACAACCAATACTTGAAAAAAAGATCAGGATTCCCAATGAACTGGATCAAAACATAGATATGAAAACAGGGCGTGACAATTTTCACCACCATTAATGCATTCCACCCCCGAAAAGGCATAAAACAATCTATCTGAAAGATCAACACCTAAGTATTTCTTATCAATATGATATAAGCTCTCAACACAAGTAAATATGATTCAAAATTATAGGAACTTATGACTCCTGCCTCAAACAAAACACCAACTCACAATCACTTCCTGAGAATCATCTCATGGATCGAGTCACAACTTCAACAACAAATTTAAGAATAAAATTGTTGGGCCTTCTCCCAATGAAAAAAATAATCACCCAAACCAAATAAAACTCAGGAAAAAAAATATTCCAAGGTAGTTTTTAATGGAATCCACATCATTAAGAAACAACTAGCACTAGACAATTTCTTAGGATGAAAATCCATAAAACCCATGGTGGGTCTCTCCACAATTAAAAATCTAATAAGAACAAACAAAGAAGAATAAAACATGAGTTATAATCAATCCTCCCTAAAAAATTCACAGAAAAACTCTCATGAAACAACCTACCAACCCATCTAGAGAGGAACACAACATAAACATTTCTTCCACCCACTCTCTAATAGAGGCAGTGGGAGCAGGTACAACACTCTCTTAACAGATCCAAAACCACAACAATTAGGAAGGGGATGTAAGGGGAACCAATCATTGGGCCAATGACACCACAAAAGAATCAAAGGATCTACCTCACTGAAATGGATGAGGTATGAGCTTAGCAATACTACCCACAATCCTAGGACTCCAAACTATGATCCATATTCAATATGAAACATATGGATGGTGTTCTACTGGATGAAGCTTCTCTTTAATCGATTTTAGGATTTTATAATCCCCATCTTATACTACATCCCTTTGTTCCACATAGTACAACATAATTCTCCAAGAAAGAAATAACAGATCAAGAGACACTATGAAACTCTCTTCCTCAACATCAAATTTTTACCCAAAAAAGAACATATAGATTTTTTAAAAAAAATTATCTCAATGTAAATAAGGATATGAATTAACAAGGAACAAAAAACAACAAATAAAAATCAACGAGCACAACTACTAAAACTGAGATAATCACCATAAAAGGAATGATTTTTAATTCGATCCCAAATAGATCTCTATTTCAACAAATGGGATGAGGTATCATTCTAATAGGTGGATTTAACATTTTTATAAAATCATTAAAATGATCAACTGAAATTTTTTCCAATGGAGAGCTATCCATGGACACATCACAACATCAAACACATCTTTCGAAACCCACTAAACATTTCCCCAAAACCAAGACACCAACAAGATCCCATCTCAAGATGAAAATATTTTGACTTATAGATCATATTGAATCATAGAGAATATTCAAAACGTATAAGAAATAGGATAAACCATACACATAAACATTAATTCAAAATAAGAAACAAAATTTATTTTTTTCTTAAAACACATTTTCAAAATAAACTATCTTGGTTGATTTCGACATTCACCAATGCTGTTTCATCAAGTCTCACTCACATGCACATTTTCATGCCACACTAGGCACCCAAATCCAATTCAATATAGGCCACCCTTAAAGATATCAATAAAACCATGCATGTGATCACCCACAGAATAACCAATGGATAGAAAAAAACAACATATTTTCAAAAATCGTGTACCTTCCAATGGAACACTAACCACCATGTCAAAAAACCTTTTCACATTTTATAATACAAACCAAACTTATTCAAAAACCATTTTCCTAAAAACCTAGCACATTTCATTTTTAAAAATTTTAAAACAACTAAGTTAATACAGAAAAAACCCTTCATATTTCCCAAAATTCCTCAAGGTATCCTTTAATAATATGATGGCCAAGGAGTCAATACCCTTTCTGGGAAAACACTAACTACTCCAAACCAATTTTAAAAACCAATTCATCATATTAAAAAAATATTAATCATCCCAAAACAACCCATATAAAACAAATATTCATAATCATTGTAAATTTATTCACACTTTCAAATCATTTTATTTTAACGAACCACAATTTTAGATAAGGAAAAATCCAATCCCGTTAAATCATCTCAACTTCATCTGCTAAATTTATTTTAAAAAATATAACCTTCCAAAACCATTATTATATTTAATTTTTAAAAACCCCCTTTTCACTTTTCAAAATCCAATCATTCTTTTAAAACCCATTTCCATATTTTCAAATATGTTTTTTCAAAAAAAATCATAATTCAAGAATGGTCCAAGAAACCCCCAAAAGAGAACTAGTTTTGGTGGTTGACATTACCATATTGTTGGATACCATATGTCAAACTCAACACCAACAATGGGAGACATATTAAGACCATTCTATGACTTCACATGGCATTCCTAGACCTGCGAGCTCATGTAGTCTATTAGTAATACTCCACTTGTCATCTTCCAACATCAAACAATCAACAATAACAAAGGAAACTAATAATACTAGAGAACCCTTGGAAACTCGAGGATCAGAATAAGCAAGAGTTTGAGATACTCTTCCCACACATACCACTCAAGTCACAAAAATACTACTATATCTACCTTGACATCCCCTAAATAATAAGGGAGCTCAAAAAATAAAGGTCTGCTAAGAGCCGACCAAGTATGATACTATTTTTGTCACGGACCAGCCTGAGTCGACAATGAACAGGTCACCCAGGCCAGCCCATGACAAGTCCCTAGGGGCATTCTCGATCCTCCTAGAATGGAGACAAGCACTAATGGAATCCATAGAGTACACAAGGGAATGGGTTATCAAAAATATAATTAATCAAAAAAATAGAATAATGAAATGGACAACCCAATAATATATTTCAATAAAAATTACACTAAACATTATTTGTACAAGAATCAGAAATTACAACTAAACCAACAACTCATCTGACCAAACCTGTTAACCAACTAACTCCATATGACCTATCTGGTCACTCTAAAACATAATGATCACATGTTTCCCAAGGCATTATAACTCAATATAAAACCTACACAAAGGATAAAAACATAAGAATACTATAGACGTGATTATTAAAACTCAGTAGGTTAGCCTGATAATCTATTCCAAAAGAACATAATTTCAAATAAAAGAAACATAAATTTCATGTATTAAATTCAAGATATAAATGTATGATTTCTAAATTAGGTCCATTTATATAAAAAAATACCAGACAAAAACATTCATTTTTTATAAACAAGAATGCTAATAATAATTTTAAAATTGGTGAAAGTTAAAAAAGAAACATGTTTTCAAGAGGGATGAATTAACGAATGTACACTATTAATTAAATAAGAATATCTTCTTAATTTACCAACCAATCACACCATATTCCAATGGTGAGTACAATATAGAAAATGATCACAAGTCACGGAAACACCCCAAGGCAGTAGTTAGTTGTGACCCCCAGGTACCTCATGTATCGGTGAATGTAACCCTAATAAATATCCATTATTGTGCACATGAGCCACTATTAGGGATTATACCCATAACATAGAATTCCCAAAAATCATCATCATCATTTTTTTATATTTTTTTCATCGTCAAACATGCTACGTGTGATAGGGTCCAAACAACACGGGATCACTAGAATACAAGAACATGTCTACCTACCTAGAATCACAAGATTCCCATTAGTGCTCAATCATGTTACACATATTAGGAAATACACATTTCACAGAAAAATTAAATTCCCAAACCATATTCACCCAAATATCCCACAAACATGATTCACATTTCTTTCAAGAATCACTAAACCACTAAAAAGTTTCGTAAAACAATTTCAAGGAGTGTATTAAGGCATTGTTCATAATAATCATTCAAAAACACTCTTTTATGTATAAAAAGAAAACAAAACCATACCCACCTATATTTGAAATCCCAAACAATATTTAATAAAATCAATTCGTGGACTATAAAACAATCTCAATTCAGACCACATGGTATATACACGTAAACCAATCATTCTTTTTTTTGGAAAGGCCAAACGGGCCTTTAAACATTTTCTCAAAACTAACATTTAACAAAGTG
Organism: Viscum album; assembly: GCA_963277665.1. Classification (NCBI taxonomy): domain Eukaryota; kingdom Viridiplantae; phylum Streptophyta; class Magnoliopsida; order Santalales; family Viscaceae; genus Viscum; species Viscum album. Next base: position 1,344,136,840 of record OY728119.1, on the reverse strand, counting down.
ATGTATTTAAATTTTAGTAATGATGTGTATAAAAACCATTAAAATCATCAGAAAAACATTCATAAATCCCTTAAAACTATAAAATTACATATTAAAACCACAAACATTATCTTAAGGATGTGAAACATGCCATTTTCCGGCAACTCGGGTGAAAAAATGGTGTAAAACAATACCAATTTGTATGTAAACCCAAATACAAATTATAAATACATAAAAGGATCCCAAAAATAATTTTTTTCATGCTTCAAATGTATTTATAAATCCAATAAAGTCATTTTAAATTGCACTACACACATAAAATCCAATCGTGATATGTACTGAACACCTGGTATGTACTCTTTAACAAAACAACTTATTTTAATCAGATATAAAAGGATAAAATAAATTTTTTATGACATTGAGTTATTCAAGATATCAAAACATATTAAAAATTCCATAAACTAAGTTTATTAGTTCACGGAATAATTTATCAAACATGACGACTGTACATTTATACCAAAACAAATATATTTTTCAACAAAATAAGGTATAAAACATCATTTGGAAACAAAGAAATTAAAAAAAGTTTCAAAGTTTCAAATATCATATAAATAATATAATAACATAATTAGAATGATGAATCATAAATGATAAAGGCATGTGAATGAGATATCCTACCTCAAATCTGTGGCAGAACGGAAACACCCACCCGAAATCACCCCATGCAGTTCCCAACACTCTAGACCTATGTATACCCACCCTAAAAGAACCAAAAACCCATAAAAAATAATTCCAAAATAGTAACCTAGGTCTATAATGATCAGGGGATATGAGGAAACCAAAATAAAATGGACGTAGAAGGAAGAGGGAGAATAAAGGATAGTGAATCTAACCTTAGAAACTAAAGGATTCTTCATCCTCCCTTATATATGAACCCATAGAGGAAAGGTAATGGAATTGAACTTCTTTGAGATTATACTATGGCCTATAAGAACCAGTGAAATATAATTTGGTGTAAAAAGAGTAAATTATATTGGATTTATGAAAGAGACAATTTACTTTATAAAATATAGACTATCTCATGAATCTTGAAAACGTTGTCCCTATAACTCCGTAAATATGAGCACAAAATAGTGAAAATAAGCGATCAGGGTGCGCCTAGGTATATTGAGATCGCGTGGGAGGTATAATCACAGAAATATGTTATAAAATAAAACTGTTTTTTGAAAAATTTATGTTTTTAAAACATGAAATGGGCCCATGGTCTAGACCAATGCCTGAATTGATAACCCAACTTCACCATGCATATTAATTATTAATCATTCCAAAAGGATATGTAGACAATAATATGTCAAGGGAAAAAAATTAGGAGGTATAATTATTCAAAAATGATTAAAATTCAAAGAGTAGTAATGAAAAAAATTTGTTTTTAAATCTGGAAACGATCTCACGGTTTGGCCCAAATCATGACGTTTCAACCCATTCTAAAAAAAGACCCTAAATGAAATAGAGGAATGAAAATATGGATGATTAGATATATATGAAACATAAAAACCCAAAATTAATCTCACCCAATACCTAGGAAAATTATCAGGATTTTGGTTGTACCAGATCAAAATAAAGACATGAAAAACTGGGTGTGACATCTTCGAAACCCTTCTCATTAAATCATTTCTCCCCTACCATCACTATGACTCCATGCATCCCCCTCTGCCTCCCCCTCCACCTCCATCCTACCTTTATTTCTCCTAATTATTTTTTTCACTACATCCAATCCCAACATATTCACTATTGGGATCACTCCTCTTAATCAGTTATGCTTTTTTATTTTCTTTTTCATCGATAGATCATCATCATTGCCTACATCTCCTGAATCTTATTCTATGATTACCAAAAGGCCGATAATAATTATCCTAGAAACCACAGCTTACCAAACACAATATATATATTTTTAAAATTAAAATTAAATAAAAGGTGTGTTTTTATTTTCCATTATAATGATTTTGATTCTCATTCACTTTCTATGTTTAGGCTCATATATTTGATTATTCTTCCATAATCCCCCGGGCTCCAATATATTACCTTATCATCTATAAGTGTCTTCCATATATCTACATCATGATCTTATTCCTCATCTTTAAATTTATTTTCCCAATTTTTCAATTTTGAATTCAAACATAATATCGCATGTTATATGTTTTATTAGAAAGTTTTTTATTTTGTACAAAATTATCGATCTTTATTATTAAAGGTATCAATATCAGTGTAACTACTAAAACTTTTATTAACCGTTTGGGATTTAAAACATTATTTTCATTTTAATACCATTTTAGAGAAAAAATTACCATGTAAATATTGCTTATTTTATAGATAATTATTTTTATCTTCAATCGAATCACTTACCCTTCTAGATTCAATGTCAAAACTCTTCATTAAATATATTATACTATTTTATGTTTAAAAAATTATTATATAACTTAGGATCTTCATATTATCATTTATCCCCTTATCATATCATTATAAATATGTTAGACATTCCTTTAAATTACAAATTAAACTCTATGGAAGGTAGATATTTTCTCATCTACTACATATATAATCATATTTTCACATTTATGTTATCGGTAATTTTTTTATTAATTTTTCTAATAATTATCATATGTTTATCAAATTTATTATTATATTTATATCTCACAACATTCATTGAATGATGTAAAATACAATACTGTTTGGAATTTCATGTGTCGCATCATATATCATGTGCCCCCTCGAATAGATGTATTATTGAGATCCATATTAGAAGATTAACACATTTTGTTATTGTATAATGTAGATATAGAACTATGTTATAGAATTTAATATATAAAAAATATCTACAACACAAGTTACTGAATATAATATTCTATAAATTACATAATAACTAATTTAATTAATTCATTAATTTCTCACTAATACTGTGAAATTTTATTTTATTTCTATAGAATCATTTTCCATTAATGTTTCATTTTTAAGTAAAATTTTTAAATTTTATCTCATATTTTATTAATATATAATTTTCATTCACACTCAATTTTCTCCATCTCCACTAGACCAGGCATATTTCTTCTTTCATATATATTCTCCACATTCCATTGGAATTATTTATTCTCAATATTTTGTAACAAAATAATGGAATAATTATTTATTGACTGGAATTATTTTTTATATATATAGGGTTATTCATTAATGTATAATTCATGTTTCATGTATTTTAACTTATCATTGAAATAGTATATAGTGTCACTTACTCTAGACTCCAACCTGTATTTGTTTTCTTGAAATTCATATTCTAATTTCATTTTAACTTGTATTAATAATATAGAATCATAATGATATGAAATAATATATGGTCACATTCATTGATTAATATATCCTGAATGTAAGATTGTTTTTATCACATTTAGGGTTTGTCAAACTTTATAACATCATTTTAAGACTCAAAACCAAAATGTCAATATTCAATTTATTTATTATGGATTACTATAGGTAAGGAGTGTCCTTTGTAGAAATGATCTATGAAAACTGAATTTACATATTAATAAAAACAATCATTTATTGGTATATTTTAAAATAAAATAGTTATTTTTATTTTCTTTCTTATCATATTTAATTTATATATACTTTTCCTTCTAATTAATTACTTCCTTAAGTCGTCAAGATCAGGTTATTTTCATCTTTCCTATCCATTCTCTTTTAATTTTATCCCTCTATAACCATGATGGCCATCATCTCTCTCATGAGACTATAATATATTCTCTTATTCCATTTCCATATTATACTATACAATTCATATTATATAAATACTCTCCTAGATAATACATTATAGTTTTTCTATTCGTCCATAATCCATCTGTTTCCAAAGGAATAAAACCAAATCATGTTATATTATCTTTAAATTTATAACCATGAAGTCCAAGGTGAATTTATCCTTCAAGCTTACATATTCTTCCAATAACATCCACGTGGTACTAGTATTTCCATGACATAGTAATCAAAATTTGACCATCATTTTTCACATTATCTGAAAATATTTTATAAATATTAGCATTTTTTCTATACCAACTCTAAAACTACACATGTTTCTCTTTTTATAACGTCCACCATAATGTCTGATTCCCAACACCCAACCAATATCATTTATTATTAACTCTAACATTAAAATGTATTTCTAAAATTCATATTTCTAATAATTTTATTAAGTGTAAATTATGAGAGTTTCTATGTGAATTTGTATTTAAATAAATATGTTATTAAAATTCCCTAGTTGGGTAATATTATGAGATATTTGAAAAGGTTTTAATGGTATAGAATTATATATATATATAATAATCTGTGTGATCATCATAATAAAAAATAGGGTTCAAATTTACAAAATAAATTTTTATTATTAAAATGAGTGGTTCCTATTACATGTGTGAACACTTCTCAACCCCCTTCCCCAGTCCCTCACTCCATGAATCAGTCTCCACTCTATTGGGGTTCCCATCCCCATATTCCTATCTTTGTTTAATCACCCCTTATTCAACTCAATTTTATCTTCTTATTAATCTTTATGGTCTTCCTACCACTATCTCCCCATCCCTATCTCTCCATTCTCCCTCCTGTTTTCACAATCCATATATATCCCCACCCATGATCCCCATAATTCTTTATTCCCCCACTCTATATTTTTTTCCTTCCTCTCAATATCTATATTTTTCTCCCACACATATCATGGCCTCCCGCATGTCCAAAATATGCCAACCCACCAATACCATTTTCAGAAGTTTTCTTGGGTTTTGTATTATAAGATTCATGAAACATAAGTCTTACACTCATTTTTTGTATAGCATCTCATAGATCTATGACCATGTCTTCCATTCATGCATTCTTCTACATCTATACAATTATATTCGGTTTTCACTTATATTTTTGTTGATCCTCAAACAATTTCAATCGCACTCATAAATTTCTTTTGGTATGATCTCATTCAAACAATCATGTTTCTATTAATAAATTATTTAACATGTTTTCTATTGGGTTATATACATTGAATTAATCAAACCATTTCCTGTAAAATTGTAGTACCTATATTTCTCATTATAATCTAATTTTCCCATTCCAATCGGTAATAAGAGAGTTACGAGCTTTTTTTAGTTACATGTGTCGACTCCCTGTGAATATGGGCTTTAATAAAATTAATAAAAAATTTATATTTTATTTTTACATTTTATTCATTATATAGTTTTCATCACGAATAATTATATCAATGGGATTCTAGATTTTTGGGAATATGAGTTACACTATTGGATATTTCAACATTTATTTTTCATATTATTTGTAATTATATTAATTCTACTAAAAATCATGAGAGTAAATTTTTTTATTTAGAGTATTTGTATTTACATGATTTTCTATAAGTTTTTTTTCAATTAGATTGTTCATAGTCCATATCTTTTTACATTTATAATTTTTCATTGTGATAGTTCTTATTTAGGAAAATATATTTCTCAACCTGTACTGTAATTTTATTTTATAACATTTGTATTCAAATATAACAATATATTTTGGAACCTTATTACTTGCATGATATTGAATAAGTGGAATTATGTTGTCCATAAAAAAAATAAATTTATTTGTTCTATTGAAAATAGGAACATATTTTAAAATAAAATGAAAAATTATTTGGATGGTCATCGAATAGTGTTACTCATAGAATCTTCTAATTTGGTTAATGTTTTGAGGAATATTAAAATAATGACATAACATTAGAGAAGATTCATTTTATTTTTATAAAATTATAATACATTTTTGTATCTTTTTATAAATTAAAATTATGAGAAACATTTTAGATAGTTAAATCATCTATTAATAAATAATGTTGGTAATTAATTTATGATCGAGTGTTACATGGTTTGGGGTAGAAACACGGTGTTTAGATTTTTTAACTTTAGAGATTCTAAATAATTTTTTTAATCATTAATCAGTTAAATTTAATTCCATACCTAGAATCCATATACTGTATTTCTATTAACATAAACAGGTATGATGCAAGTTTTTGATCTAGTATTACAAATTCATGTATTGTATTAATTGTAGAAGTAATTATGATTTCAAGATATTGTTATGAATTTTTTATATGTAGAGTATTTATATAATATATAAATATATATATCTTTGTATGTATTTTATATTATATTTCAAAATATTCTTATCTCCATTGAATATGAATCAATATCTGAAAAATTAGGGGTGTTTGTACTCTATGTAAATATCTAAAGACCACCTTCGATGTTATAAAATTATAAATCATCAATTATTATATATGTATTAATATAATCATACATTGAACATTGTTTAATGAAATATTCATATTATTATTTCATTTAAAATATAGTTTATTTTTCCTTCCTTTAGTAATAATTGTTTCATGTGAGAATGCACACGGGGAAAATATAATTATTTTAATGCAATAGAAAATAATAATCGTTTCTCACCAAGTAAAATATTCAATTCCAAGAATCCCATAAATCAGGTAACATTTCATACTATACATACAAAAACATAAGATTATATCTATTAAAAATAGTAATCAAAAATTATTTCATTTTTAGTTTATAATATATGTTGTATTTTTTATCATTTTAGATTAATTTAAACTTTTTTTGTAATATTTGTAACTTGAGGTTGTGCAGTTAGTTTCTTTGAAACTTCCTATGTATGTTAACCATTATCTAATTAGTTGTATAATTATATCCAAATTATAATAATTTAATATTTTAATGAATTTTATTACTCTCTTAGAATGTAATTTATGAATTTCAATTGATTTTTTAAAAAATGGACATAAATTATGAAAGATTCATTGAAATGTTCATTTATGGAAGGTATGTTTACATTGATTGGTTTTTGTTAATATCAATTATAATATATCAAATTTTATCTTTCTAAAATATTAATATTTTAATCATTATTGTTTTAATACATTATATAAATTATTTAATTCATCCATGTTATATGGTAATGGAAAATATAATACATTGTTCTATGGATGTTGTCTTCCCTAGTAAAAACCGAAGACTCTTTCATCTTATAAAAAAATGAGGGTGTATAAAATTAAAATAATAATATAATAATAATATTAATAGTGTCATAAATATTATTATATTTATTTAATAATTGTTTTTGAAAAAAAATTAATGATGTAATCAAGGATATAACATTTCATTTACAACAGCGCTAGCCCAAAAATATTAATGTCGAAATCATTATTATTATATTGGGGCAATAAAAAGGTATAAAAATTAGACTTTATAATTATAATAAAATATAACAATACTAATAATATTTATTTTTCATATTTTCTAATATAAAAATGATTTAAGGGGGTTAGTATATGAAATGATTTGAGTGAGCTCTGTATATTCCATTATCACTCCCTATTAATGTTCTGTAATTTTTAAGACCATAGGATCCAAATCATGGAATTTTGAGAAGATAAATTATTCTAGTACATTGGTTTTAGAGATATGGACTACGTAAACATAGATAAGGAACATTATACCATTATATTAGTGTATTAATGAAGGTAAAATATCCTAAAGAACTGATTAATTTAGTATTCTTGTAAAACAAGATATATATAGTAGTATTACAATAAGTTATTAATATAAATATTTAATGTTTATGTTTTTTAGAAAATTATTATATGGGAACATGAATATCAAGTAATATATTTCCTAGTAAACTTCATGGAATCCTTGGTAATGGAAAAAAATTAATGTCAATAGAAAATGATCATAAATGGGTAAGTACATCAGAAGCTATCAAGAATCAGTAAGTATAATCAATATGAATTAGTAGATAACTAAATAAAAAACCATTTTAATAACATGAATGGCATGGTTAGAAAAGGAATGATAAATATATAATGGTAAATAATAAAAAACACATTCCATTTAAATTAATATGATAAGAATAAAAATAATCCATAAATTATGACAAAGATAAAATCTCACGAATAATGAAAACTGAATCACAATTATGGAAAAGATATTTCTTTATTTTTCTATATCAAGAACATTTTATCTTTTATAGAAATATAACGAGAAAAATGTTTTATTAACTTATACATCATGAATGAAATTTTATTTTATAATAAAAACTATTTACATAAGGATTTCTTTGTAATATTTCATGTTTATAATCAATTAAATTATTTTCTTTTAATATTGTTTGGTGTTTTAAGAATGTAAAATGTTTTTGAAGATGAATGGATATTTTCATCAAGAATTAATTTCAAGTATTTTATCAATGATGTTTCCATATGAGATGATTCTCTTTAAATAGGGTTACCTTTCTATACCTATTATCACTATTATTTGGGTTTTTAATGATTTACTGATATTTTTATGAATAATTTTATGATGGAATGTTGTTTTAGAATGCCATTTTATTTCTGTTATTATTACAAGATGAATGATTTATGTTTTTGAAGAATATGTATGAATGATTTCATTATGAGAATCTTTGGACCTATAACTCCCAATAAAACATTGGGTAATGATTTATATATCAAGATGTAGATATCAATGGAAGGGTAAGTAAATATAGATTAATAATTAATAGTTTGAATAAAAACTAAATATGGTTCAGTAATATAGGGTTGGAATAACATGTAATTTTGGTTTTGTAATACATGGGTGGAAGAGTAATTACACCTAGTTATGTTATGGGATTTTCCCACTATGATGATCATGGAATCAATTCGTTCTCTACTATGGAAATCATATTATGTTATTTGTTTTCTCCACAATTTCTTGTTTTATGACAACTCTATTTTATAATGGTTAATATTCTTTTATGATTTATGTCTTATGTATGGCCAAGAATTATTTCATTGCACATGATTTTGATATTTAAACATTATTTTCTTAATTTTAAATTCTTATATTTATGGTTTTTTTATATTCTGAATTTTTACCCTTACTGAGAATTTATGCTCACCCTTTTAATGTTTTCATTTCCCCAGGATATTAAAGAACGACCATAGGTTGTAAAACAAAAAGGGAAGATCATTATGGAAGATTTTTAAGATCATTCACCAAGATATATGATTATTTGCCTTATTTCTGAAGAAACTAAAATAAAATGGTCTTTGGCATAAATTTTTGTAATGTATTAATTATTTTTCAAAAAAATTGTAACATACATGTATGTCAAGAATGGGTACTTAAAAATTTTATCAATTGTGGAAACTCATTATGATTAGAATGGGATAGGAATTAATCAACGCTGTAGATTGAGTAGAGTTTAAGAATGTTTTTTAATTTATTTTCAGTCAACACTAATTAGAAAAATAAAAAACAATTTTATTTATTTTAAATAAAATAATAATGAATATATTGGTACATAAGTAAAACACTTCACAATAAATTCATGATAAAAAAATATTTATATCATTGGTCAGGAAACTAAAATATATCATCTCATTCATTTCATAAAATTAATTCACTTATGGAATTATCAATAAGGATCATTGGAAGCTATGAAGGAAATGTTTGATGTGATCTAAATTAATAAATTGAATTTAGAAACTGTCATTATTATATGTTTATGGAGGAAAATATCAGAATTACAGGGTTTAATTAGATACAATGTTATAAAAACATTGTAGGGAATAAAATTCATCATTATACATGTTGAAAGTGTGGGAATAAGTAAGGGGGAATAAACCCCATGGAATATGTTAGATCATTCTGTGTGAAAGATAATGTCACTAAGCACCAAATATATGAAGATATATATATAGAAAAATAATTTAAATGGTTAATTTTTTTTACCCTAATGCTCCACCCATAAGTCAATGACTAGATTACAATTTTTCTAGGTATTATAGAAAAAATTCACTAATCAAAGGTAAATAATAACAAGCACATTGAAAACCCTTATGAATAATGATAAAGTGAAAGAATATACCATTAGAACTATTGATATTGATCAAAACATGATGTCATAAAATATACAAATATCATTAACTAATGAAATAGAAATGTATTAATTGATTTAGGTTCTACCCACTCATTAATGTCTTGGATATTTATCAAGGGAATATAATCACCATATGAAATTTTTGTTTCTAAACATAGCTCCTAAAACATTTTCATGATTGTGATGTCACATTTCATAAACAAAAGTAATCCCTGATTTTATACCAGTGAAATTTAGAACATGGACTCTTAATAGAAATTACTTCTACAAAATATTTCATAATAACTAACCATGAAGTATATTATTCTTAAATGGTGAGGGTGGAACTCTTCAATGATTATATTCTAGTTGTATAAGAATATATTGAAATACATTCTAAACAACCCCATGACAAATCCTAAAGCAGTAAGAAGATTTTATCTATAGAAATCATATGTGTTGATATTATAATATTACTTATTAAATATAGAGTCTTCCTCATTGAAATAAATAAATAAATAATGTATCCAAATGATATTCTAGATAAGGAAAATATTTTCCCATTTGCTTCAACTATTGTTGCATGATTCATTTTTTATGAATAATTATGGATTCATGGATATTTTCATTGATTTTCATAAAAATAAAAACAATTATGATGAAGAACTACGATCATTTAACATATATTTCTTTCTTGATTGATTAAATATGGGTGGCTCAGTACAAATCAAATATTGAACTTGAATATGGACATCCTTAATCAAAGATAAATACAGAGAATATACCCAGGACACCCTTTTATTATAGATTTGGACATTATGAATTCACTGTTATTTCATTCAAATGTTATGATACCCACATTATCATAATAAATCAAATTAATTAAAAATATTAATATTACCATGATTGATTTATTATAGTATTTACAGATATTATTCAGATATATGAAAATTGAATGGATGTGTTGGAAGATAATTTAAGTATTATGATGAAGAACATGTAAAAGAATGTTTTCATGAAATATTTAGAATGTGAAATTTATGAATATATAAAGTATAATTCCTAGGTTAGGTATTCATAAAAGAGGACACATATATGGATTAATATAATGATTAGTTTTGGATGTGGTTTATTATGATTGTTAATTTTGTAGATAAATTAATATAATATAAGATATAAAATAATACATTATATTAATATAATATGAATCACATAATGAAATGTTCAAGTGGAATAAATCAATAGATAAATAATAATAATAAAAAATTTAATAATTATCATCAATGTTTTTATGATGATAAAAAGCATTGCAACAATAATTGAATGCAGAAATGTTTTATAAATAAAATTGAAATGATTAAACATAAGTAAATAATCTGAATTATATTAGTTATTAATGTAAATTTATATATTGGAATGAAATTTAACATTCAGTTATTTGTTCATATGAAATATATATTTGAAATACCATCATTAATAATATGGTCAGAAGAATTATTGTCATTTTATTTATTTTCTTTAGTTATATACATTAGGTTTGTTGTGTAGTTAAAAAAATATGGTAATTAAATAAATTAAAAATGAAACAATATTTATCTAAACATTTTACAAAAACATGATATTTTATCTAATATATATTAATTTTCATTTTCATTTTGAGGAATTGTTTTATATATTTATATAATTGTTAGAATGATTATAATACTAATGGATTGATAAAACTAATTAAAGGAAAGTGGATTATGTAATTCTAATAATATGTGATTAAAATTATTTAATGATATAAAAAAGAAATTTTCCTAAGATCTTTTACACATTTCTGTAGTATATTATAAGCATAAAAAATAAATTTTATCAATTAAGAATTATGAAATTAATATAATGTGTTAATTTATAACATAATATATTTATACTATTTTTATCAGTAACTAGATCATCAAGAAATGCAAGGTTTAATAGTTCAGAAGTTAAATTGGGGAAAATTTTATTGAATAATGGTGTAGAGTATGTTTTGGGAACAATGTGAAAGCAGAATCCTTCTGAGGATAGAAAAAATCAAGTGGGTGGACCTATGATATAGGAGTGTACTATTTTGGATGAAGGATCATACATGGAGGGAAGTCAATTGAGAGAGGGGAGGGATGACCTCTTAACAGTACTTCTAAATTCCAATGATGAAATGATAGAATAATCCCTCTATATCAATGTTCTAAAAGTTGTTTTTACAAGATGTATGAGAGAAAGATTTATGTTCCCATCAACAAAGATAAAATGATGTGAATTTAAAGGCAATATAACATTTTTGTGTGAGTTTTTAATGAAGTAAAACCCACTATGGATGAATATTCAAAAACATGTAGCAAAATAAAAGATCATGTTGAAGCTCACAAACAAGTGGATCCAAACATTTAGGTAACCACTTGTCCTTGGGGGTTATATAGAGTAGTATACTTTAATATCCATATATATTTTATATGATAAATTTTTTTAGTAATTTTTTGGTTTAGTTTTATGTATTAATTTGATTGCTTTATTAATTTCCCCTTAAACATGTTTTTTGAAAAGATATATTACTTTTTAGTCAGTATATGTTTTGAAATATAATTAGAATAAAAATATTAAAATTTTATATTAATTAATTAATTTATATGAATGATGTTTCATTTACTATTTTTAGTTAAATTTAATTACCACGGTAAAAAATAAAACATGGTAAAATGGGTCAAAGAGGGACATTATCATTGATTAAATTTTTCATATTTAATATGATTTTTTAGAATAATATGAGTAATTTTTTTATATGGGAGTTATAAAAAAATTCCCTCGAGTACATCATTAGCTATCTATCATGACTCGAATTTGATTAATTCTTTCCCCATTGGCTAACATAATTTTCATTGGAAATTCCCCATATTTTATTTAACACCCCAAGCTTCCACGGTACGCATCTCTTTGAATAATACAATAGTGTGTTATGTACGCAACTTCGAGTTCTAACACACACCATAACCAATCAAACTAGCCATTATGAATAGTAATACCAACTTTTTTAAAATTTTATACATTTTATCTTTCAAACTGGACTTCATTTTTGGATTTGGAATATCAAAATTATCTTAGGGTTAATTTGTTGTATTTTTCTGAAAAATTTCAATTTTTGATGAAAAGTGAAAATCACTAAATATTAATTAAAAATAACTTTTTTAATAGAAATATTTAATAGTGATGAATTATGAATTTGAGTGTTTTTAAAGTATATTTAGAAAATATTTTTAAAACTTAATACAATGTTGTTAATTGGACATCGTTTCACAATTAAACTGGACATAAACAAGTGTCAATCTTTTGATAGTTATTATTTCATAAAAACACGTTTTTTGTTTTAATAGCGGGAATACATTTTAAATTAATTTCTACCTCTTCTATGTATTGAATTTAAAAAAATGGATTCAATATTTATAATCAAGAGGTCCAAATGGTGTAAATAAGTAACTTTTATTTTTAGATATTTTGAATAATTACTTCGGTAAATATTTTATTTACCATGGTTAAGGGGTAAATCCGGTAAATAAGGGTAAAGAATAATATTATTATTATAATAAATTACCATATAACGTGTCCTAACCCTATTGGTTGATACATTTCCTACCATGGGCATCATTGGGTCGATTTTGGGACCCCATGGATTGACCTGTAAGTGATAAGGACACATTATGTTAATTAAGTGAAAGTAAATACAAAAATGACAAAAGTATATATCTTTTAGTAAAACAATTTTTACATAAGGTTATATATGTTATATTTTCTACTATAAATATTCATTAGAAATATAAAAATATTTCCTATATAATGGTTTTTTATTTATAATTTTTAGACGTTGAATAATAAAATTTATTTTTGACACAACAATGATGAAGAATTTTCCTTATTAATGAAATAATCAAATAAATGGTATTATAAATATTAAAATAAATATAATTTGATTGTTTTGATGCCATACACGAATTTTATTGGTTAATATGACTTGTTATGATTGATTCAATGATATTTTTTTCGAATTAATGAATTTTTTAAGACATTAACAAAAATCAATTATTAAATATTTTCAAAATTGACATAAATGAGTTTTTAAAACAAATATTATATTATTAATTGATATTATATACCTAAAAATATAAGGATCTTCCAAATGACATATATAATGATAGTTGTATTATTAATGGACCACTTGGGGGTCTCATTAAAGTATATAGTAAATTTATTAACCATATAATATCAAAATACAAAGTGACATAGTAAATGTCAAACTATATAATTACGAGTAAAATATAAATGATAAGGTTAATATAGTGACCCAAACCTGTCTAAAATCTATTGGATGAATTTATTTAGACCCATAACCACCATATATGTTGAATAATAAACTTTTGAGCCATTATAAACCGAATATTCATTTATTATAAAATAACACCTTATGTTTTTCCTAAAGAGACACTCCTCCCCCTTATAAAAGGACAAAACTTCTAACCAATTATTCACACTTTCAAAGCCTTTTTGTTCCGCCAAACTCTGCCCAAATACCCTCTAAAATATCCTCTATTAATCTTTGATGCATTACTTTAGTCAAAAATCCAACCTAAGGACCCATTTTGATCAAATCAAAAGGAAGAACCCGAAGAAGAGGTAATGTTTTCACCAAACTTTTTCAAGTTCCTTTCTTCTGCAACTTCTTCATTATTTTTTTTTCCATTATAAAATAATAAATCCAGTATCTTCTATATTCTATGATTTTATTATATATATGGTACATCCATATTCATTATTCTATCTATCCTTTGAAATACATGTCACCATACGTGGGTACGTACGACCTACCATCTCTAGGTTTTAGTGTAATTGTTATTCAATACATTATTATTTGGATGGGTATAATAATGATATATTATACATGTAAATAATAAATATAACATTATAATGAATTTGTATATATGATATACTATCCAATTATATATTATTTTAATATCAAAAGAATGATATTGTCGCTCGTGCGTACGTACGGACTACCGTCTCCACGAACGTGATGAGATTCATACCTCATAGTATCCATTCATGTATAATAGTCAACTGATGATTAAAAATAATGTTTATGTACATGAAATATTTCTGGATATGAATAAGATACAACCTATCCATAACAATAATGTCTTATGTAAGAAAACATATAAAAGAAAACGTGTAAGTTACACCTGAAACAACGATAATACTAAGATAATATTAACAAAGAAATGTTAAAAGATCATATATGATATCATATTAATGTATATGATTCTTGTATAATTTAATAATAATTATTTAACCATTATACAAGTGGTTAACCTACCCTCAAACAAAGAAAAGTACAAGGTAAGGGTTTATTTCATAATCTATGCATTATTCGAGGTTGTTTATATGTAATTATCTATTGGGACCTCTTTATCATCCACTTCCATGTTTCTTAATTATGTTTTTCAAAACATTATTACAATTTTATAAACTATGGGTTAAAGTAATTTATACCCTTGTATACTTTTTATAATATATTAATAATGTAAGCTTTCCGTCATTTTCTAAACAAGGTCCTTTTTAACCTTTTTGACAAAATTAAGGTAATAATGACTTTTTTTAACTTATACGTCGGGTACAGCTATTTTCTACCATTAGAAACTCGTCGAAGCTTCACATACAAGCTTATAAGAATATTTTCAAAGTAAATGTTTTATTTTATTATTTTGTGACTATTAAATGATATCAAAATAAAAAGATATATTTCTCTAAAATTCATTTCAATTCCATCTATGTCAACATCCTTTGATAGATTTTATGTTTATTTGATGTTGATTTATTTTGATACAAAACTTCCATATTGTATTGAAGATTTTGTGATATGTTTGACTGTGTATGTGCTATTTTAAATACCATTCATGGTTTATGGTTAAATTATTGAAATTTTGTACGCTATTTTTAAGACAAATGTTTATGATATGTTTAAACATTTTCATATGAGAAATATATTGGACTTAGTAAGTGATGGGTGGAACCGCTATAGCTCCTAGATTCATCAGTAGGTCTCATGAGACAACTGTACGTGGAATTGGACAAGGCCCATTCCCAATTTTATTTATGGTTTTGGCCGAGGCCTTAATCATTTTTATACGTCTTAGACGAGGCCTTGACAAATTTTTTCAGAATGTATGGCATTATACATTTCTTCATTATTGAAATAATATTGATGGTTCATGTGGTCATTCGACAAGTAGAATACACATGATTATGTATTATTATGGAATTATTTACTCATATCATATTCTTTCTATAAAATTATTCTTGTTTATTGTTGGCAAAGGCATGTGGTTTCAATTATTTACAATGCTTAATATTTATGTCATTTTCTGTTGTATTACTTACCCTTACTGAGCATTTGAGATCACCCCATTATTATGTTTCATTTCCCAGGATGTGGAGAAGTTACTTATGAGTGAACTGATGGCATAATCTAGGAGGCTTGGGTGTTTCTATAGAAATATATTTGTGTTGTATTTCTCTTCATGCTGTAAAGTTGAACTTATGTATGAATCTTGTTTCCAATAATACTAAAACCATCTGTCTTTCGAGACATGATTTCCTTGTGATCATGCCAATGTTATGTAATAATACACTGACTCTGGGTAACTAGGGTCAGGGAGTTGCAGTTGGTTTCAAATTAAGTTTATTACAAACCATAAAAACTAGATTTAGATAAACTCTGATTAGAGCACATAGACCTATGATGGACTTTGAGGATTAGTATAGAATAACTTCCAAGAATTTTGGTATTATATAGATTTTGTGAGTCTTCCATGAAATAAATCCATGTACGGATACGAGAAGCTAGATGCGGCTCTAGCACATATGTAGCTAGGGGTAAAACCTGATAACACCACTTTGAGAAAGACTTGAACATGAACTGGTGCACAACAACAGGCCTTGTTGCACTCTTGGTTACGACACTCCCGGGGGATATGCTTAGGATAATTCTAATTTTCATTACAAACCATTATTAAGGGTTTATGAGTATATACTTCCTCATTGAAAACATTTTTATGATTATGGATTATATCCATAAATAGTTCAATTTATGTTAAGTGTTTTTACAAGTATGGAATTGTATATTTTGATTCATAAAATGATCTAGTTTATGACATTGTTTAGAAATGGCGCCTAGTGGAAGGAATGGAAATTGTATCAATGCACGCACTCTATGTAGGGATTACCCTCCTGTTCAAGATAATTATAGTAGAGCTGGTGATTCAACTGCTGCTAATCAGCTAATCACCATATTGGGACAACTCACTCAGGTTATGAATAATAACCTTACCCGTATAGAGCACCCATATCCACAACATGGATGATCAATTTTAGATTGCTTCATGAGGAAACAACCACCAACATTCAATTCGATTACAAATCCCTTAGTAGCTGAGAAATGGATAAATTCCGTAGAGAAAATATTCCATGCCTTGGAGAGTAGTGAAAGGGAAAGTTATCATGGAAGTTTACCACCTTACTGGAGATTCTAATCAATGATGGTCATTGATTCAAAACACAAATAATGAGGATGAAGTATTGAACATGGAATGGAGGGAGTTCAATGATATTTTTTTAGAAAAATAATTTCCACGTGACCATCGAGCAGATATGGAAAGGAAATTTCTAAGTCTGATACAAAAGGAGGATGATAATGTTGCAAAGAATGAGGCTAACTTTACATGGTTAGCAATGAATGTTTCCGAGTATATATGTAACCCAAGATGTAAGATTGATAGTTTCTTCGATGGGTTAAAACCATTTCTCCATCGAGCATTAGTATCAAAATCCTTCTCATCATACGAAGATATTGTCTCGTGTGATATCAAGACAGAAAAGAAATTCTCTAAGTCTTACGACTTTAAATAAAAGCTAGAGAAGAAGAGATATTATTAACATTATAGGAAAGGAAGTAAGGAAACTTGGAAGAAGGAAAGAATTGAATTTCCACCATGTGATAATTGTGGAAGGAAGCACCATGTTGCCAATCTAAAAGGAAAAGGAGTATGCTACAACTGTAGATAGAAATGTCATCTAGATGGTGGTTGTAAAGGAAAGAAAAAAATGCTACCAACGTTCAATGCTACAATAGAAGGGAGATGGGAAATTATGCAAATGAATTTCCTATTTGTTAGGGAAACTTACCACAGAAAAGGCATAGGGACCAGGGCCAAGATTATGCAATCACTACTGCTGAGGTTGACACCCCAAAAGATGTGGTGGGAGGTAATTTAATGGTTTCCTCAAGTTTATAAAATGATTTATTCGATTATAGATCATCACATTATTTCAAATCATCCCAATTTTCTAAGAAAATTAGTTATTTCCAATTTGATTTAATAATGGAGTTGTCAGTTAAAAATCCTAAGGGAAGTATCATTTCTACAAAGTTCTGTGGATCTGTTCTTAATAGCGCATATATATATTCTTTATCTTCTATTCTCATCGTCATACCCCCGACTGAATTTGATATAATCCTCAGTATGGATTAGAATTCGCATCATGATGCGAAAATTTATTGTAAGAAGGAGGTTACAATTTTTGATGATGATAATAAAGAACACCTTATCTTTAGATCAGAATCTTCACCAACTGATTCTTATCTAGATCTACCCCCATTAGCTCAACTAAATTCAATTATCGGTGAAGATGAGAATGAAATATCTGTGGGTGAGGAAAGGAATGTTTAAATATAGGATTTACCTATTGTGAGAGAATATGTTGATGTGTTTTTGGAAGCTTTTCCTAGACATCCTCCAAAATGAGATATTTAGTTTTCCATTGATTTTACTCCTCGTTTAAGGCCTATAACGAATACCCCTTATAGAATGGCCACTGTGGAGTTAGTTGAACTAATGAAACAACTAGAGGAATTGAGTAATAGGGGATTTATTCCCCCTAGTGTTTCTCTAGGCGGAGCCCCTGTCATTTTTGTTAAAAATAAATATGGATCTATGAGGTTATGTATCAACTACCGGGAAATCAATGCTATAACAATAATGAATAAGTATCCCCTACAATGAATTGAATATTTATTTGACCAACTACATAGAGCTGAATACTTTTCAAAGATTGACCTTCGATCTGGATACCATCAGTTGGGTGTGAAGAAGGAAGATATTCCTAGGACAGTATTTTGAACCAGGTACGGGCATTACGAGTTTACAGTAATTCATTTTGGATTTACTAATGCACCCATTGTATTCATGGATCTAATGAATAATGTTTTCAAGGAATATCTCGATGATTTTTTGGTGGTATTTATTGATGATATCTTGGTATACTCCAAAAGTTATGAGGATCATGAAAATAACTTGCGCATTATCCTAAAGACTCTTAGAAGAAATGAATTATATGGGATGTTTAAGATGTGTGAATTCTGGATTCAAGAGATTTATTTTCTTTTACATATTGTCTCTAAGGATGGAATCTATGTTGATCCTTCTAAGACCAGTGCAATCGAAGAATGGCGTTCACCGATGAGTATAACTGAAGTGTGCAGTTTTATTGGCATAGAAAGTTATTATCGATGTTTCATCCAGAACATTGCCTGGTTGGCTAACCACTACTACAACTTGGGCCATTATCAGCGCTAAAAACCTGCATTAACAGCGCTAGAAAAGCGCTGTTAATGCCAGCGTAGATAATGGGGGGTCCCCTTTATCAGCGCTTTGAGAAGCGCTGATAAAGGTTTCCTATATCGGCGCTTGACGGAGCGCTGATAAAGGGTTCCTTTATCAGCGCCCCACTAGCACTGTTAAAGGTGTCCCTTATCAGCGCTAAAAAAGCGCTGATAAAGGCCCCATCGCCTGCACCAAAAAAACAGTACCTGCACACTTGCACACCTGAATACCTGCACCATGTAGCACATACACACCTACACACCGTAGCACCCGCACCCAATATTTTGACCGACAACGGTATATACATTTACTTAACATCGTGAAAACAAAAAAACGCATTGCTATATACATTTCACACATTTTTTTACATGGTTAAATTTACAATTATTCAACAACATTTATAAACATTCATGTTTCATCCTTTGATATCTGTGATCTGCTCTCGATGGTATTTTTTTCCAAACAAAGCATCCGAACTCTAGGAAAAAAATTCACCTATATAAGAAAACAAATATTATGTAAGTAATGCAATAATGAAAGAAATTAAAACAGTAATATGAAAGAATACATTAATATGGAAATGTGAAACTAAAATATGAAATTTTATACTCAAAAGTTTTCTTTTTCATAACAATAAAAGGGAATAATGTAAAATAAATATGTTTGGCGTATGTCATTGGTGTTGTTTTCCAAAGTCTATCTCAATTTGAAACTGATATCAGACACTTTTAGTCATACCGGTCACGTCGTGTGTCGGATTGAGGTGTGGTCGATTCGTACACGTCACAAATGACTCGTGGATCGTTGTCCTAAAGTATCAAAACAATCCGAACATGTTTGCTCAGTTTGGACTATGTCATTGGTGTTGTTTTACAAAGTTTATCTCAATTTGAAACTAATATCAGACACTTTTAGCCATACCGGTCACACCGTGCATTAGATTGAGGTGCGGTCGATTCGTACACTACACAAATGACTCGCGGATCATTTCCCTAAAGTATCAAAACAATCCAAACGAGTTTT
Source organism: Viscum album (assembly GCA_963277665.1). NCBI lineage: Eukaryota > Viridiplantae > Streptophyta > Magnoliopsida > Santalales > Viscaceae > Viscum > Viscum album. Next base: position 1,344,116,126 of record OY728119.1, on the reverse strand, counting down.
CTCGGTTTGGAGTATGTCATTGGTGTTGTTTTCCAAAGTTTATCTCAATTTGAAACTGATATCAGACACTTTTAGCCATACCGGTCACGCCGTGCGTCGGATTGAGGTGTAGCTGATTCATACATGTCACAAATGACTTGTGTGTCATTGTCCTAAAGTATCAAAACAATTCGAACTCTTTTGCTCGGTTTGACGTATGTCATTGTTATTGTTTACCAAAGTCTATCTCAATTTGAAACTGATATCAGACACTTTTAGTCATACTGGTCACGTCGTGTGTCGGATTGAGGTGCGGTCGATTTTTACACGTCACAAATGACTCGTGGATTGTTTTCCTAAAGTATCAAAACAATCCGAACGCGTTTGCTCGGTTTTCCATATGTCATTGGTGTTGTTTTCCAAAGTCTATCTCAATTTGAAACTGATATCAGACACTTTTAGCCATACCAGTCACACCGTGCGTCGGATTGAGGTGTGGTCGATTCGTACACCTCACAAATGACTCGTGGATCATTTTCCTAAAGTATCAAAACAATCCGAACGCGTTTTCTCGGTTTAGCGTATGTCATTGGTGTTGTTTTCAAAAGTTTATCTCAATTTGAAACTGATATCAGACACTTTTGGCCATACCGGTCACGTCGTGCTTCGGATTGAGGTGCGGTCGATTCGTACACATCAAAAATGACTCGCAGATCGTTTTACTAAAGTATCAAAACAATCCAAATGCGTTTTCTCAGTTTGGTTTATGTCATTGGTGTTGTTTTCCAAAGTTTATCTCAATTTGAAACTGATATCAAACACTTTTAGCCATACTGGTCACAATGTGTGTTGGATTGAGGTGTGGTCGATTCGTACACGTCACAAATGACTCGCGGATCGTTTTCCTAAAGTATCAAAACAATCTGAACACGTTTTCTTGGTTTAGCTCATGTCATTGGTGTTGTTTTCCAAAGTTTATCTCAATTTGAAACTGATATCAGACACTTTTAGCCATACCGGTCACACCGTGCGTCGGATTGAGGTGTGGTCAATTCATACGCGTCCCAAATGACTCGTGGATCGTTTTCATAATGTATCAAAACAATCCGAATGCATTTTCTCGGTTTTGCGTATGTCATTGGTGTTGTTTTCCCACGTTTATCTCAATTTGAAACTGATATCAGACACTTTTATCCATACCGGTCACACCGTGCGTCGGATTGAGGTGCGGTTGATTCGTAAACGTCACAAATGACTCCCGGATCGTTTTCCTAAAGTATCAAAACAATATGAATGCGTTTTCTCAGTTTGGCGTATGTCATTGGTGTTGTTTTCCAAAGGTTATCTCAATTTGAAACTGATATCAGACACTTTTAGCCATACCGGTCACGCAATGTGTCGGATTGGGGTGCAGTCAATCCGTACACGTCACAAATCACTCATGGATCGTTTTCCTAAAGTATAAAAACAATCCGAACGTGTTTTCTTGGTTTGGCGTATGTCATTGGTGTTGTTTTCCAATGTTTATCTCAATTTGAAACTGATATGAGACACTTTTCGCCATACCGGTCACACCATGCGTCGGATTGAGGTGTGGTCGATTTGTACATGTCACAAATGACTCGTGGATCGTTTTCCTAAAGTATCAAAACAATCGGAACGCGTTTTCTCGGTTTGGAGTATATCATTGGTGTTGTTTTCAAAAGTTTATCTCAATTTGAAACTGATATCAGACACTTTTAGCCATTCCGATCACAGTGTGTGTCGGATTGAGGTGTGGTCGATTCGTACACGTGACAAATGACTCGTGGATCGTTGTCCTAACGTATCAAAACAATCCGAACACGTTTGCTCGGTTTGGAGTATGTCATTGGTGTTGTTTTCCAAAGTTTATCTCATTTTGAAACTGATATCAGACACTTTTAGCCATACCGGTCACACCGTGCATCGGATTGATGTGTGGTCGATTCTTACACGTCAAAAATGACTCGCGGATCAGTGTCCTAAAGTATCGAAACAATCCGAACGTGTTTGCTTGGTTTGGCCTATGTCATTTTTGTTGTTTTCAAAAGTTTATCTCAATTTGAAACTGATATCGGACACTTTTATCCATACCGGTCACACCGTGCGTCGGATTGAGGTGCAGTCGATTCGTACACATCACAAATGACTCGTGGATCGTTTTCCTAAAGTATCAAAACAATCCAAACGTGTTTTCTTGGTTTTCCGTATGTCATTGTTGTTGTTTTCCAAAGCTTATCTCAATTTGAAACTGATATCAGACACTTTTAGCCGTACCGGTCACACCGTGCGTCAGATTGAGGTACGGTCGATTTTTACACGTCACAAATGACTCGTGGATCGTTGTACTAAAGTATCAAAACAATCCAAACGCGTTTGGTCAGTTTGGCGTATGTCATTGGTGTTGTTTTCCAAAGTTTATCTCAATTTGAAACTGATATCAGACACTTTTAGCCATACCGGTCACGTAATGCGGTGGATTGAGGTGCGGTCGATTTGTACATGTCACAAATGACTCGTGGATCGTTGTCCTAAAGTATCAAAAAATACGAACACATTTCCTCTATTTGGCGTATGTCATTGGTGTTGTTTTCCAAAGTTTATCTCAATTTGAAACTGATATCAGACACTTTTATCTATACCTGTCACACTGTGCGTCGGATTGAGGTGCGGTCAATTTGTACACATCACAAATTACTCTTGGATCGTTGTCCTAATGTATCAAAACAATCCGAATGCATTTTCTCGGTTTGGAGTATGTCATTGGTGTTGTTTTCCAAAGATTATCACAATTTGAAACTGATATCAGACACTTTTAGCCGTACCAGTCACACTGTGCGTCGGATTGAGGTGAGGTTGATTTGTACACGTCACAAATGACTCGTGGATCATTTTCCTAAAGTAACAAAACAATCCGAATGCGTTTTCTCGGTTTGCCGTATGTTATTGGGGTTGTTTTCCAAAGTTTATGTCATTTTCAAACTAAGTAGTAGGAATTCACTAATCTAAAGATATGAATCATAAGAAAAGGAGATCATAGATTCTCAATAAGTTTAAAGGGATATATCAATGACCATATAAAGATAAAATAAGTATTAGTAATTCACCTTCATTGTCCTATTTGTTTACATTCTTCCATCAGGTACGATACCCATTCATTTCTAAAGACATTTATATCATCTTCTGAATAGGAGTTTTTGCGACAGTCATAGTAGTACTGAAAAAATATAAATACACAAAGGATTAATAATTATTTTAAATAAATTAGAAATTATTTTCAAAAATACATTTTCAGGGATGCTAGTTTGTCCATGAAATACGATCTCTTTCAGAAATTTCAAACACAATAACTGCAGTCCTTGTCATTTGTTTGTTTCGGACACTGCAGAAACATCGAGAAAAATAAGAAATTTGTTTTGATATGTATTTGGATAGTGAAATATAATTATATTTACCCAGATACTTCTCCATTTGTAGATCTTGTGGGCATTGTTGTCATTACGCCCTGGATTCATTCCAGCCTTTAGACGATATTCATACATCGCCCTATCATAACAAAATCCTCATTAAAAGATAATATAAATTATATAACTAGATATTTAGTTCTAAAATGTTGGATCTAGTGTATTACAAATTGACAATCTCCATCATCTGTGGTCGGTTAGTTGGATATCCATGTAGTGAATCCAGAAAATAAATCATTGGAGTATCCAAATTGACTGAAATTAGTATCCAATATTCCCTAAAAACACAAAAAGAAATAAGTACTGATAGAAATGAAAATATAATTGATATGATTAAAATGTAGAGTTTTACCCTTTCATCATTGATATTAAATAGAGTATGTCAGTCATAATTCTTCTTTGAAACGTTCTGAGCAGATTTGACATCAATTCAGCCTGAAAATTAGAATCTATTTCTGTTCATTGTGTAGAAATAGTGTGAGGACTAACTAGTCCAAATTTGTATTCATGGGAAAATCCCTTCAATTGTTTTTCATATATATGCCTGTGAAAAACTTGAGATGTATTTATCCATAATTATAAAAGCATATCAGCTTATGTAAAATCAAATCATGAAAACATACCTCATGTATACATTTATAACTGAGGTGCCTAGCCAGTCGTATGTGATGATCTCAGAAACAGCGTCTGCAATAACAAAATCTATTATTTCTTCTCCGTACATATCTATTTCACAAACAATTGTATGACTCTTTCCGTCTTTCATTTTCATACCCACATTAGCTTTCAATGATATTAAATGTGGATATAGAACGGGCGGGGTGAACGCGCTCTTAGTAGATTGTTTTGATCGGTTGGTTGATCCAATGTTGGAGCCGCTATTTTGTTTTAGCTTCTCCATTTTATCCGTCTGTAATAACATTCATCAGTTCAGACATTTTCTAATTTAATGTTAAAGGATCTGCTTGAAAAATGAACTGGAAATGAATTCCTCCTGCTCCACATGTTTTTTTACAAGATTCGACGGCCATGCAACGAATGTTCCACCAACTTTTTCCACCGTATGAATGTCGTCATCGTCATTTGGCATGGGTAGCTTGGTGCTCGGCTCATGAGCTACGTTAATCGACACTTTGACATGACCGGTTGGAAGTGGTCTGGAGTGTAGCGTGTCATTCTGCATATTGAACACCATAGCCCTCGCTACAAGGTGATGGGTGGGATTTGACAGATATAAATCACAGTCATTTTTACCCTGCAGAATATCATTACATGAAAGGTATCAGTGTATGTGATTAACATCTCACAAAAATAAATATTATAACATTTATTACCTCGGTTAAGTCAGGTCTTTGAGGGGAATGGCTCGCCTCAAAGCGGGTGAGGGGTGGATCTTCTCACGGGGGTTATTCTTGAGTTGTTTGTTCTCTTCGCCTCTCCTCGATCAAACTCGTTAGCATCTTTCCCTGAGTTTGGATTAGTTCCTCAAGGGTAGCTACTTTATCTCTTATTACATGCAATTATTTATTTTGTTCATCCTCTTGTTTTTTTTTCTGAAAATATGTCCGGGGTGACACCCCAAAACCCACACCTCTGACGCGGCCATACTGTTCTGGCTATTTCAAGGCCGTTGAAAGTATGTCTGCATCTGGTTCAGGTGTTGTTGATTCCTGCGACTATGTCAAATAGAAAATATGAAAAAATAAGTAAGCATCATTATGTAGTAGGGATTTAAAGCAAAACAAGTTTATATTATGTCATACTTACACATGTTTCCCACACTTTTTGTGTGTTTTCATCTATCAGTTTCCCCTCTTTATTAACACGAGCCTCCTTCCATAGCACATGGCATGGAATGGATGTGACTTGAGATTTTGATTCATCAATCTACATATAAACAAAAAAAACATGGTTACAGTGTTGTTTTATGTCACATAAAATTATTACAGTACATTTAAAATACATACCAATTGATTTTCAATTGAAGCATACCCCAACCTTGCTTTACGGTAGGGGTACGCTGGTTTTACTGCCCGTTCTTTATTTTCAGCACTCAGTTGCTGTTTCATAAATAAAAACCTATCAATCAACGTGATGAATACAAGAAACGTTACACAACGTGTAACCAAACATAATGTACCTGAAAATTCTGTTCTGCACGACGGTTGCAAAACGCATCCCACGTTCCTTGGGATATCAAGTGTGCATAAAGAGGAGGCGGGTGCGGCTTGATTTTCCGTTCTGCATCTTTCAGATGATGTTTCGTTAAAATGCTGTGAAAGCCTCTATGAATCCTTCCTGCCAGTCTGAAAACATTTTCTTTGTGTGAAACATCTACTATAAATTCACTCTGCAAGAGATGATTAAGGGTTAGTCAATATTTCAATATTTTATTTTATTTTAATAAATTAAATAGATGATATCGTAATGTTACCGTAATCTCTTCCCACATTAATGTTTTCAACCCACTGACAACATGGTGCCACGACTCTACGTCAATCGGCACACATTGTCGAGTGACGATTCCAATGTATCTACTAAACATGGCTTTGTTGGGGTTTACATGATGGCCTAGCTTATTCCATCCCTACTCATATTTGATGCATTTTTCTCATGCCTTAAAGATTTTTGCTAAAACTGTCAAACTACGGCGCACCTGTTTTTTTTGTTTTACTGGGGTTTCATCGCCTACCATTTCCTCAGTTTCTGCATCATCATTATGTTTCTCTGAAGCACTAGCATCGGCAATGACAGCAGCTACAACAGGTTGAGAGACCTGTTGTACGTCAGCAGTGGGACCAGCTGCAACAGGTTGAGAGACCTGTTGTCTCTCAGCTGTGATACCAGCTGCAACAGGGTGAGAGACGTTTTGTGTCTCCGGATTGGGTGCATCAGCAGGTGAAGAAGTCATTATCTGCAGAACTGGTTTAAAATTTAATTTAGATCACATAAAAGTAGCAGTGAACTGATAATAACCTAATGTAACACAATCTATATTACAATAAAAATCAATAACCTGATTATTGAACTCCCTTTTTTAAGGCTGAATGGATTTGACCCCTCTATAAACAATCCATATCCCTTCATCATGGTCTCCTCTGACATACAAAACATCGTCTACATTGGGACCACTGTGAAATGATTGTGAAGTCCCAATGAAAGGGTCATCTTCTGTTGACTTTTCATCTGACCCTTCAGCTGTTTTGGTCGATAACAAAATAATTGACCAGTTTCGGTTTGTGGGATCTGGAACATAAAATACTTGCACTGCCTGTGATGCCATTATAAATGGTTTGTCATTCTCCCCTTCTTTACTGAAATAAACTTTCACGAATCCCAAATCATCTATTTTAACAGTACTCCTATTATCAACCCACTTGCATTGAAATATCGGAACTTGAAATTCCGTATAATCCAACTCCCATATTTGTTTGATGATGCTAAAGTATGACATATATGCATAAATTGGATTTCTATCCTTAGCACCGGAAACATGCATCGCTTCAGCCACAAGTGTAACCCCACTATTCTGCATGGTACAGTCTTCATCATGTTCATTAGTATAAAATGTATAACGATTAACTACATAAGCATTTTAAGATAATGCATACACACTTGGTCCTCCAGCTAGCCATCGTAGTCGTTCCGAAATTGACTTTGGATTTTCATATGACTTCTTAAAAATATGATCTCGAAACTATCCTATAAACTGTCCATTATGTGTATCTGATATTCATTTTTCAGCCCTTGATGAATTCAAATGCCTATGAATTTCTTTTTGGATTTCAACATATGGGTCAATGTCGAAACTGTTATACAAAACATAATGGTGGGCCTACTCCCGATCTGTAATATTGATTGTGACAAACTTTCTTCCAGAAATTCCTTCATCCTCAAGCCACCCAGTGTGATGAGATTTCGGTAAGACAATGCTTTCCACACCAGACAAGTATTAGGTACAGAATTCAACGGCTTCCTCAACAATATATCACTCTGCAATACAACCCTCTGACCGACTTTGATTTTTGACATACCCTTTCAAAATATTCATATATCGTTCAATGGGGTACATCAATCTGTAATGTATAGGACCACATAGTTGAATCTCTCTCACCAAGTGGACCATCAAAAGAACCATCATATCAAAAAATGAAGGTGGGAAGAATATTTCTAATTTACATAATATGACGGCAAATTCTTTTTCCATTGCTGGCAATTTCGCCGGGTCTATAACTTTGTTGCATATAGATTTGAAGAAGAAACACAGTTTCATTAATGTATGGTGGACATTCTTGGGCAAAATGCAACGTAAAGCAATTGGAATGATATTTTTCATCAAAACATGGCAGTCATGTGATTTCAGACCTTTTAACATCAAGTCGCTCATTGACACAAGGTTACTTATATTTTACAAATATCCCTCTAGAACCATTATGTCATTTAAGAAGTTTCAAAACTGATATCTCTCCTGCCTGGAAAGAGTGTAAGCAGCAGGATGAAGAAATGTTCGTTTTTCACCCTTCACTGGTGCCAACTCTTCTCATATTCCCATCTCAACCATGTCCAACCTAGCCTTAATTCCATCTTTTTTTTTCAAATGTATTTAGGAACATGCCGATTACACAATCAAATACATTTTTTTCTACATGCATAACATCAATAAAATTTCTTACATACAGATAATTCCAGTATTGTAATTCAAAAAAAATTATCTATTTTTCCTACCGATTTTCATAAGGTTTTTCGAAGCCGGTTTACCAAAAGTAGTGTCCACATTTTTAACTTTCTCAAACAATTGATCGCATGTTAGTGGAGATGGTGTTGTACGTTCTTTTGAACTTCCATCGAATGATTTCTTCCAAAAACGGTACTTATGTCATCTTGGTAGAAATTTGTGATGTCCTAGAAACACGGTTTTCGATAAATGTTTCAACCTAATTGATTGTGTACCTTCTTCGCAAACGGGACAGCCTTGAGTTCCTTTAATGATATATCTTGACAAATTTCCATAAGCAATGAAGTCATTTATCATCCCATACAACATGACTCTCAAAGTGAAATCTTCCTTTCTGTAAGCATCATACAATGTAACACCTAAATCCCACAATAATTTCAAATCTTCGATCAATGGAGCTAAATAAACATCAATATCATTACTCGGTTGTTTTGGTCCTGATATAAGCATAGATAACATGATGTATTATCATTTCATGAATAACCACGATGGTAAGTTATAATTTATCAACATAATCGGCCATGTATTGTGACTGTTGCTTTGAAAACCAAAAAGATTCACTCCATCTGTAGAGAACGCAAGACGAAGGTTTCTCGAATCATTTCCAAATTTATGATACTCATGATCGATTCTCTTCCACTAAGGAGAGTCTGCTGGGTGACGTAGTATCCCATCTTTAATTCTTGTATCTGCATGCCATGTCAATTGTTCTACAGTCACCTCAATTCCATATAGGCGTCTAAACCTTGGAATGATTGGAAAGTACCATACAAATTTAGTAGGACTAGATTCACCTTTCTTATATCAAGAAGAACCACACTTTGGGCATTATTTAAGTGATTTGTGGTCCTTCCGAAATAGTATACAGTCATTTGGGCAGGTGTGTATTCTTTCAGAGATCATACCCATAGAGCGTAGCATTCGTTTGGCATCGTATGTTCGGCTCGGGAGCTCATTGTCTTCTGGGAGCATGTCAATCAAGAGGGCAAGTAGTTTCGTAAAACTGTCGTCACTCCACCCGTTATCTGCTATCAAATTATACAGCTTCAGTATGGCTGACAATGCGGAATATTTAGTGCAACCAGCATACACTGGAGTCTTTGCACAACTTTTTAACATCTCAAACAATTTTGGGCAATCACAAAGTTCATCTTTGACGGTCCTTGTCATTTTCTCAATACGATCTTCATCATCATTCACATCTGTAATCACATCCTCCATACGATCATCTTCATTGTTCATGTTTGTAATCATATCAGATGATCCATAAAACGTAGTGTCACCCCAGTCACTACTTACATTCATTGTTTCCCCGTGTTTATTCCAACATGTATAACTTTGATCTATTCCGTGACAGATCAAGTGTACTTCCAACTCATCTGGACTAATTTGTTTTGAATAACAACACCGTAAACACGGACAAAGGATTTGAGAAGAGTCGCGAGCATGATAATTTGCAAACTTGATAAATTCTTTCACGCCTTCTTCATACTCTTTTGTCAACCGACTGGCATTCATCTATTCTTTATTTATATTCATCCTATTTGAAATCCATAGGATAAGTATATAGGTTAGAGGAGAAATGAATTCTCGAACCTTTTCGGGATAACCTAGAACTCCTTCCAAGGAAATAATGTGACCATGAAACAGTACTTCTTAAACAAAATATGGGGAATTTATAATATTGTAATAAAGACAAAGCTCTCTAAAAACACCCAAAACAACCTCCCGATTATCGGAGTACTCCTCCTATATATTGTAATACACCAAGAAGTATTCTAAAAAATGAAAATGGAGGTGTCTAGAAAGATATTAAAGATCTAGTTCATCAGTTCCATGAAATAGATAGAGCATTGGTGATCCCAAATGGAATTCATAAATACATTAAATTTCCATATCGACTTTAAAAATATATCTTTTGAGCATCCTCTTCCCAAACCCTCAACTGTTGGTACCCTGATCTCTAGAAAATTTTCAAAAACCAATATAACCTTATAAGATGGTCAAACAAATCATCAATTATAGGCAATATGTAATTATTCATTACTGTCACCTGGCTATGACTATGGTAGACTATTAAAATTAATAGGCTATGATATGACTTCATTGAAAACAGAATTGGAAAATCTCATAGTGACATGAATATATAGATAGAACCATTTCCCTATAGATCTTCTAGCTGATCTTTTAGCTCCTCTAAATCGACCAGAGCCTTATGATGTGATGGAATGGAAAATGGGATCTTCCTGTGAAGCAACTAGAAAGAAAACGCAAACACTCATTGGGGAGGTTATCCCATGAAGTCCTCTAGAAATGATTTTGTGTACTTTTCCATGACCATTGGAATTTCACATGAAGAACACTTCTCAACATCCCCAAGGAAAATCTTGGAAAAATGACATGATATGAACCATAACATAGAAGCAACTGGTCATACCCTCCATGTTTATAGATCACAATCTCCATAAAAGACATGGAATATCCTATTAAGAGTAAGTAACTGAACCCAATCAAGGGTTGTGTGACCACACCCCACCACGAGTAGTATCCCTTTAGTTATGTGATTCTTTATCCATTGTTGTTTATATGATCATTTGTATATGTATGAGTAGTATCTCTATCATAAATTGTATTTGTGGTGTTAATGTGTCAAATTTTGGGATATAATGTGCTTTATTTTAATTGATGCGCTTGTTTGGATTTCTTAATATGTCTATTAATTTATCAATGCAACCCAAGTGGGGGATGTTAAATCTAAATTATGTGTCTTTAATAAGATACAATTAATTTGACGTACTAATTAAATACATCAATTCATTGATTTCTAGGTTACTCTGCATTCATGGTTTAATGCATTGATATTTTGTAAACCACGTATTAGTGAATATTAATCATTGAATTTTATTTTAATGATACACGATGGATTAAATCATATAATATTTAGTTAATGAAAGGTCATTATATCCTCATTTATAAAATCTTATTTAAACCGTTGCTCTGTCAAGTGGTTTTTATGTGTGTGACATAATTATGAACAACTTGGTAGAAAGAGATAAGTATGTCTTCATTTATCTTTTGAAGTAATGAAATGTCATTATTCAACATAAATAATAGACACATAAAAGATTCATGTTATTGTGTGTACAATTATCATTTTATGAAATATTATAATCTTATATCTTGAATCATTGATTAATTAGGGCTAATCCATAATTTCTATTTTCTAACATAAATAAGATCATTTAATATTATTTTAGATTTTTTTAAATTAGTATTTAAGTGAAAGAATTAATTTATAAAATTAAATTTTAAATCAAGATTTTAAATCAGTATTTAAATGAAAGAATTAATTTATAGAGGTACTACTCATTCATATACAAATGATCATACAATTTATGATAGAGATACTACTCGTGAATCTTTTTTTGGAGTGTGTTGTTCTGATCGTGAAGGGTGGAAATTGTGATAGTGTCATATTTTTATGGTTAACACGATTAAAGGGACCAAAGGTACTAGTTCATGAAGGAAGAGGATCACGAAGGTGCTTATGCGCGGTGGTTGTAAATGCATAGAGGCCAGTCTGTGATGGGTGAGATGGCAAGGGTGTGGTTCACACCGGGATTGCAAAGTAGTGGTTTGCTATGGAAGTGATCACGTAGGCACAGGTTCGTGATGGGATTTTGGTTCGGGCAGTGGAGCCTATTCGTGTAGGGTCTGGTTCGTGTAGGGTCTGGTTCGTGCTGGGTCTTGGTTCGCATAGTTGAGTTTGTTCGCATTGGGGCTGGTTTGCGCTGGGTTTCGGTTCGCACAATGGATCTTTGTTTGCGAGTGGGGAGTTATGCGGGTTTAGGGGTCTCGGTTCATGTAAGGGAGTTTACTCTCGTTTGCACATGAAAGATTTGGTCACATTGAGGAGTTTCATATGAGAAAGGGGTGGGCTTGTTAAGGGTTTTTCTCGTGATGGATTCTAACGCATGGGGTGGTTTTTGCAGAGGAGATCAGCATTATGTTGGATCGCGAAGGGGTTGTATCGTGCAATTATCGGATCGTGAAGGATTTGTTCGCAAAGGATTTGTATGCATTGGAAATACTCATGTAGGGTGAGGCTCGAAAATAATTGGGTCCACGGAAGATGTGGTTTGGGAAGGGATGGCTTGTAATGGGTCTGGTTCACGAAAGATTCCGCTTGTGCTGAGTGTGTCCGTAATGGGGTGTGAGCTTTATGGGTTTGATCATGGAGGGTGGACTCGTGGTGGGGTGTGGTCACACAACCGTTGATTGAGAAGGTGGTTATCAGTGACTGATGATTCCCTCTCACATAAATACCTTGGGAAACACCTAAAAATATGTTGGTAGACTTAGAACAATAAGAATAAATCTGATATATTTCCTCAAACCCATCTCAAAATTAATATCCATAAGATAATCGTTCGTGGGGAGATAAAGAGATAAATGAACCAAATGAATACACCAAAACATAATAATAACTAAATAAATCTAATGAAGTAGTGGGAAATCATAAAAACAACCCATAGTCAGGATCAAAACATAACCACAATCCCAAACTACCCAAGGAAACTGAAGATTCAACACGAAGAATAGTTGGACAAACACTTACCCATTCTAAACATAATTAATTCATGAAAATTCAATTTGAATCACCTTACGGAGGAGGACCCGGTGGCGGCGGGGAAGGAGGTGTCGACAGCGGAGGCACCGGAGGTAGCACAGATGCAGCGCGGAGGCAGGGCGGAGGCAAGGCGGAGGCAGTGGAGGCAGCGGAGGCAGCGGAGGAGGAGGAGGAGGAGGAGGAGGCCACGGTGGAGGAGGAGGCAGCAGAGTAGGTAGAGGAGGAGGAGACGCCGGTGGAGGAGGAGTAGGATGAGGCCGCAGACTAGGAGGAGGAGGAGGAACCGCCGGTGGAGGAGGAGGAGGAGGAGGAGGCGGCGACCGGAGGAGGAGGAGGCGGCAGCCAGAGGAGGAGGAGGCGGCGGCCGGAGGAGGAGGAGACGGAGGAGGAGAAGGAGGAGGAGGCGGCCATGGCGGAGGAGGAGGTGGTGGCGGCAGTGGCGGAAGCGGCGGCAGCGGCTGTAGCGGCGCAGAGGAGGGCTTCCGCGAGAGCTTGACCGGGTGCAGGGAGGAGGAAGAGGACCCGCGGGTTTTTAACAAATCCGCGTGAGCCTTTATCAGCGCTAGTAAAAAGAAATGATAAAGGGTGTATTTATCAGTGCTAAAATGAAAAGCACAAATAAATACAACCTTTTTCAGCGCTTTTTTAGCGCTGATAAATAATCCCTTTATCAGTGCTTGTTTTAGCGCTGATAAAGTGGACCATTATCAGCGCTGATAAAGGCCCGGCCCTTTATCAGCACTTTACTGTTAGCGTTGATAAAGGCAGGCGCATGCCCTGCCCAGTTTTTTGGTAGTGAACTCATTAACGAATATCACACATAAAGGGGTAAAATTTGTTTGGACACAAGAGTGTGAAGAATGTTTTGAAGAACTTAAGAAAATACTATTCAATTCTCTTATATTCACTCTACCATTGAGGAATGATGGGTTTTTTATTTATAGTGATGTTTCAAAGAAAGGACTTCGTTGTGTCCTTATGCAAAATTATATATTTATTGGCTATGCATCACGACAACTGAAAATTCATGAGAAAAAAATATCATACTCATGATCTTGAGATAGCTACTGTAATTTTTTTTTTGAAGATATGGAGGCATTATCTCTATGGTGAAAATGTGAGATTTATACTGGTCACAAGAGTTTGATGTACATTTTCTCACTAAAAAAACAGAACATGATGCAAAGGAGATGACTTGAACTACTCAAGGATTATGATTTCACGATACACTACCACCCGGGGAAGGCAAATAAGGTGGCAGATACTATGAGTAGAAAATATCATGGAGTTTTGAACATGATGAGAATTGAAAGGGATCCTATTTTCATGGATCAAGTGAAGATGGATATGGGAATTACCAAGGAAGGTAAAACATAGATTCTTTTTCAAATGGTTTCCAAACCATCTTTACAAGAAATGATAAAGAATTCTCAAACCACTGATGAATATTTTCAAAAAAAGATTAAAGCTGTGAATGAAGGGAGATTGAGAGACATTGTGTATAAAGAAGGAATTTTGAAATTTGGGATGTGTCTTTGTGTTCCCAATATAACTGATGTAAAAAGGGAATTTTTAGATGATTCTCATAGTTCCAATTTCTCTATACACCTTGGGAGAACCAAAATGTATAGAGATTTGAAAAAAAAATTTGGTGGGACAACATGAAGAGGGAGATTGCTGATTTTGTTTCAAGATGTACGGTTTGTCAACAAGTGAAATCTAGAAGGCAACAACCTGGAGGAGTCATGCATCCACTTCCCATACCTGAGTGGAAATTGGATAATATTACGATGGACTCATTAATGGGACTACCAAAGACTCCTAGAATGATCGATTCAATATGGGTCATTGTTGATCGTCTTACCATGTCATTACATTTTCTTGGTATAAGAGAAGATCTAACAATTGAACGCCTAGAAAGACTATATATTAATGAATTTGTGAGACTTCCTGGAGTACCTATATCGATTGTTTCTAATCGTGATCCCCATTTTACATCCATATTCTTGAAGAGTCTTCAGAAGGCCTTGGATACTGATCTTCGTTTGAGCACTGGCTTACCCTCAAATATATGGACAATCAGAACAGACTATTAAAATCTTAGAAAACATGTTAACATATTTCTCACATGACATTCAGGGTATGTGGGATCAATATTTACCTCTAGTGGAATTTTCCTATAACAAAATATTCCATTCAAGTATTCAGATGACACCATATGAAGAGTTATACAGAGAGAGATGTCGCACACCAACCAGTTGGGATGACATTGGTGATAGAAAACTCGTAGGTCCAGAACTTGTGGAGGAAATGATGTAAAAGGTGAAGGTAATCGAAAACCACATCAAAGTAGCTCAATGTAGGTAGAATAGCTAGGCTGACAGCCGAATGAAGGATTTTGAATTTTAGGTAGGAGATCATGTTTTCATGATGGTATCTCCATGGAATGGAGTTATACGATTCAGTAAGAAAGGTAAATTGAGTCCCAAGTACATAGGACCTTTCGAAAATCTAGAAAAAAATGGCAGTTGTATCTTACCATTTGGAAATACTGCCAAGTCTCTCCATAGTTCACGATGTGTTCCATGTATCAATGTTGAGAAAATACATGCCTGACCCAACGCATGTACTCACGTACAAGGAATTAGAACTGGAACCCGATCTGTCTTATTCCGAAGAGCCCGTCAAGATTCATGATACAAGAGAACAAGTGCTGAGAAACTGGATGACTCTTCTTGTAAAAGATCTATAGAGAAACCATATGATGGAAGAGGCAACGTGGGAACCCGGGGAACTTTTGATGAAGAACCACCCGAGTCTTTTTATACAATAATATTAAAGAAATTTCGAGGAAGAAATTATTTGAAATAGGAGAGAATGTAACACCCCAAGCATCCACCATATGATTCTCTTTTAATAATACAGTAGCATGTGTTGTACGCAACTTCGAGTTCTAACACACACCACAACCAATCAAACTCGCCGTTGTGAATAGTAACACCCACAATTTGAAGTTTTATACAATTTATCTTTAAAAATGGACTTCATTTTTGGATTATTTAAATAGAAATTATCTTAGGGTGAAGTTTTGGTATTTTTTTGAAAACATTCAATATTTGATGAATAGTGAAAATTACTAAATTTTAATTAAAGACAACTTTTTTAATCGAAATAATTAATAGTGATAAATTATGAATTTTAGTGGTTTTAAAGTATATTTATAATATATTTTTACCACTAAATAATTTTTTTTCATTCTATGTAATTTCACATTTAAACTGGACATAAACAAGTGTCAACCTTTTGATAGTTATGATTTCTTAAAAACACGATTTTTTTACAGCAGGAATTAATTTTAAATTAATTTCATCAACTTTTGTGTTTTTAATAAAGAAAAATTGATTCCCTATTTAGAATAATTAGGTAAAAATTGTGTGAATAGGTAACTTTTATTTTTATACATTTTGAATAATTATTTCGGTAAATATTTTATTTCGCATGGTTAAAGGGTAAATCTTGTAAATAGGGGTAGAAAATAATATTATAATAATAATTAATTACCCCAAAACGTATCCTAACCCTATTGGTTGATACATTTAAATCCATGGGCATCATTGGGTCTAATTTGGGACCCCGTGGATCTACTTTTAAGTGATAATGACACTTTATATTAATTAAGTTAAAGTAAATACAAAAATGACAAAAGCATATATCCTTTAGATAACCAATTTTTACATAGGGTTATATAAGTTATATTTTAAACAATAAATATTAAATAGAAAGACAAAATTATTTCTTACATAATGTTATTTTAATTATAATTTGTAGACATTGAAAAATTAAATTTATTTATGACACAATAATGATGTATTATTTTCCATATTAATGAATGAATCAAATAATTGGTATTATAAATATTAAAATAAATATAATTTGAATGTTTTGATTCCATCCACGAATTTTATTGTTTAATATGACATTTTAATATTGTTTAAATGAATTTTATCGAATTAATAAAGTTTTTAAGACTTTATCAAAAATAAATTATTAAATATTTTCAAAATTGACATAAATTGGTTTTTAAAACAAATATTATATTATTAATTGATATTATATTCTTAAAAATATAAGGCTTAGAAAAAAGACATATATAATGATAGGTGTATTATTAATGGACCACTTGGGGGTCCCTTGGAAGTATATAGTAAATTTATTAACCATCTAATATAAAAATACAAAGTGACATGGTAAATGTCAAACTACTTAACTAATTGTTAAATATAAATGATAAGGTTAATATAGTAACCCAACCTGTCTAAAATATATTGGATGAAAGGATTTAGACCCCTTTCCACATTATAATTTTAATAATCCACTTTTTATCCATTACAAACTGAATGTGAATTTATTATAAATTAATACCATACATTTTTCCTAAATATCCCCTCCTCCCTCTTATAAAAGGACACCACTTCTAAACAATTATTCATACCTTCAAAGCCTTTTTGTTTGGCCAAAATCTATCCATATACCGTCTCAAATATCCTCCATTAATCATAGAGGCCTTTCTTTAGTCAGAAATCCTACCTAATGATCCCTTTTGATCAAATTAAAAGGAAGAACTTGAATAAGAGGTAATGTTTTCACTACACTTTTTCAACATCTATTTTTCTTCAACTTCTTCTTTATTTGATGTTTACATTCTAAAATAATAACTCCCATATATTCTATATACTGTTATTTTATTATAAATATGGTACAACCATATTCATTATTCTATCCATCCTTTGAATGACATGTCACCATACGAGCGTATGTATGACCAACCTTCTCCACGTTGTAGTGTAATTGTTATTCAATACATTATTATTTGGATGTGTATAATAATGATGTGTAATTCATGTAAATAATAAATATAACATGATAGTGATTCTTTATATATTATATAATATCCAATTATAGATTATTTTAATATCAAAATAATGATATTATCGCTCGTGCATACGTATGGACTACCGTCTCCACGAACGCGATGAGATTCATTCCTCATCGTATCCATTCTAGTATAATTCTCATTTTATGATTAAAAATAATGTTTAAGGGCTTGATATCATTTTGGATATGAATAAGATACAACCTATCTATAACAAACACAGCTTATGTAACAGAACATATAAAAGAAAATGAGTAAGTTAACACCCAAAACGACGACAATACTAAGATATTATTAACAAAGCAATGTTAAAAGATCATATATGATATCATATTAATGTATATGATTCTTGTATAATTTAATAACAATTATTTCACCATTATACAAGTGGTTAACCAACCCTCAACCAAAAAAATGTAAAAGGTAACTGTTTATTTCACAATCTATTCATTATCTGAGGTTGTTTATACATAATTATCTACTGGGTCCTCTTTATCATCCACATCCATGTTTCTTAAAAATGTATTTTGAAACATTATTACTATTTTATATACTATGTGTTAAATTAATTTATACCCTTGTTGACTTTTTATAAAATATTTATAAAGGAAACCTTCCATCGTTTTCCAAAAAATGTCATATTTATCCTTTTCGACAAAATAAAGGTACGAATGTCTTTTTTTACTTATATGGCGGGTGCTGCTATTTTATACTGTTATAAAAGCGTCGAAGCTTCCCTTACAAGTTTATAAGAATATTTTAAAATTAAATGATTTATTTTATAATTATGTGACTCTTAAATTATTTCAAATTAGAAAGATATATTTCTCTAAAAAGGGTTTTTATTTCATCTATGTCAATATCTTCTGATGGATTTGAAGATTATTTGAAGTTGATTTATTATGATAAAAAATTTCCATATTTTATTGACGGTTTTGTGATATTTTTGACTATGGGTGTGCTATTTTGATACCATTCATGGTTTATGGTTAATGTATCGAAATTTCGTATGCTAGTTTTAATATGAATGTCTATGATATGTTTAAACCTTTTCATATGAGGAATGTATTGGAATTAGTAAGTGTTAGGTGGAGCCCACTATATCTCCTCGATGCATCGGCAGGTCTCATGAAGCAACTAGACATGGAATTGAATGAGGCCCTTTCCCAATTTTATTTATGGTTTTGGCCGAGGCCTTAATCATTTTTAGACGTCTTGGTCGAGGCCTTGAAAAAATGATTCAGAATTTTCCGAATTATACATTCCCTCATTATTGAAATATTATTGATGGTTCATGTGGTCTCTCAACTAGTATAATACCCATGATTATGATTTATTATGGCATTATTTAGTCAGCACATATTCTTTCCATAAAATAATTTCTTGTTTATTATTGGTAAAGGAATGTGGTTTCAATTATTTACCATGCTTAATATTTATGTCATTTTCCACTATATTACTTACCCTTTCTGAGCATTTAAGATAACCCCTTTCTTTTGTTTTATTTCGCCAGGATATGAAGAAGTTAGTTATGAGTGAACATCAGGCATAATCAAGGAGGCTTGGATGTTTCTAATGAAATATATTTGTGTTGTATTTCACTTCAAGATGTAAAGTTGAAATTTTGTATGAATCTTGTTTCCAATAATACTAAAATTATTGGTCTTTCAAGACATGATTTCCTTGTGATCATGCCAATGATATTCAATAATGCACTGACTCTGGGTAACTAGGGTCGGGGCATTACATTTCACCTAAAAAAGAGATACCATATACCCCTCCCAATTCACTAATTTAAACAAATTATCTCTTGAATATCGACCCATATTTCCTCTAAATGTGTAGTCTACCACTATTGGTATCCACTATTCACATGTTGGAGGCCAAATCTCTTTATTATGGTGGACGACATTGTGAGATGTAATGATTTTTGTAAAACAATATAATGATTTATTCTTTATTTTTGTTTCAATTATCTAATTACCTTCATAAAATGACATTATCAACATTATTTTAGTCATATTAACATCATTATGACACTCAAAAAATTATATTTCAATTATAAACTCTATAAATTTACTAAATACTTACTACAATATGTTCTTGTTTTGGTTGGTTGAACTACTCACTCGATCGATGCTATATTATCTTATCTATCTCTATTATGAATGAATATTATGAAACTATATTTATTATTGGATATACATAATAAAATAATAATATATTTTTTTTGGTTTATAAGGATAATATTAATATTTGTTTAATTATTAATATACCATCTTTATTTCATTAAAATTTCCAAAAAAATAAGATGTAAAAAGTTCTATATTAGAGAATCATACCTTAAAAACCCATGCCATTAATATTTAAAATAAATATTAAATATGGAAAATATATTTTAAAACATTTAATTAACATGGAATTGGTAAAATTGTGTCATTATTTTAGTACCAACATCCCAATTATAGAAATTATACTAAATGATCAAAATCATTGTAATTCGATGATGAAAATAGAAAATAACTGACTAATATATCTTTATAAATGATTAAAATAATATTTAAAAATAAATGTATATTTGAATAATATTTTAAAATAATCAAATATGATTATTGTATTTTTTATATAAGAGGTCAACACGTTGTCATAGAAGAAGAGAGTAAATTAATGGGTTTCTCCTTCTAATTTAAGTTTTAAATAGAGATTGATTATGTTGGAATTTTCATTTTTAGAAATTTTATAATTTATTACTCAAAAATCTTAATTTTTTTATAATACTATTGCATTTAATGGGGTTTAAATGATATCATTCCATTTTACTATTAAAAGGTTCATTTGTTTGAAAATATGCTGTTTTTTAAAGCTAACATTAACACTTTTATGGGTTTGAATATTTCACATTCCTGTATAAATTAATAATATTTTCACAAATTTAATTCCTATAAATCTATGCTTTATTAGGATCCCATAAAAAGTTAATGAATTTATTTTAAAAAAATGAAATGTTCTTATTTTTTATTATCGTTGTTATCCGCTTACATATACTCTCTTTAAAAATGTATTAGAATAATAATAATTTTAACACATTTTATTAAAATTAATTTTTAGTCATTTATAAATAAATTTATAATAAATATTCATTATTTTGTATATTTTGTATAATTAAAATTATTCTAAAAATTTCAAAAAATTAATTTATTATTTATAAAAATTATTTTATGTAATTTTTAAAAACAAAAGATAGAAAATGAAAATTATTTCCTTGAAAAACAATTTAAATAATTTTATAATACTCCTTTAAATTTATTCTCTATATTTGAATGCATCCCAAATGATTCACATGGTTCATTAGGGGTGTACCCCAATATTACCATCCATATTCCTTCATTGTATTTCATATAATTTTTTTTCAAATATTAAGGAAAATCATTTCCTTCACTTGTGGTACTTATTCTTTAGTAGATCTATGAATACATTGAGTTCTTATAAAACATATTTATAGTTTATCACAATATAATGGGTGGATCCATCATTGTCTTTCGAATGTTGTGTAATGTTGTATACCTCACGATCTCAAACATTTTATTGGGTGGTCTTCACAGTACCAAAGGTACATATACAATAATCCTAGACATAGTTGATGACGAGAAGTAAACCAATTAACAATGAGTAATATTCATGGCTAAAAAATAATACTATATTATGAATAGGTAGAAAAAAGAGTAATTTATCGGTTAAACATACCTATTATTAGCCTTTATATATATATATATATTGTTTGTTCCATTATAAAATTAATTCCATTTTTTTAAATTATACATTATATTGAGGTAATGATTACAAATATTTGCTGATAAATCATGTTTTTTTATTACAAAATACTATTTTAATGATATAAAATTTATGTTCCGTGTTTTCTTCATTTTTCCCTTTTGACTAGTTTTTGTATTTTAATTATTGTAATAATCCTAAATTATAATCTTAGTATCACTCATTAACTTCAATTGATGACACACAAACATTTTTACATACATTTAATTTGAGTTCAACCCTTCATATTCCTCTATCAACCAATTTACAAATAAGTGTATTGAGTAAGATATGTTCACAATGGTATAACATGTGAATAGCATTTGTGGGAGATGTTGATGAATGTTTGTAAAAATATTTGGTTATATATCTATTCTCTTACATAATAAACAAAAAAATTATGAAGTGTAACATATTTTTATATTTAAATAATATTAATGAAAATTAATGTAATATGCATTTATTTTACACTATATACCCCTTAATGGTAATAATGCTTTATGTAAAATTTATATTTCCTTCACTAAATAAGGGATACCATGTCTAGGTCTCATATGTTGACATCCAATAACAATTTAGTTTATTTTATGTATTTTGAAACGAAGAATAAGTGGAAATATCCTAAAAAATATATTTTTAACCAAATGTGATGTAGGGTAAACCAGTTGGTTCAATGATTATAATTAAGGTATCAAAAATAATATATTATAGTATATATTTTTTATACATTATTATTTCTTACTCTAATTTGTATAGATTGATATTAAAATATATATATTTTTATATTGGGTATTTATAGAATATGGAAGAATAATGATACAAATGAGTGTCATATACAATTAAAATATTGTTGCAATTTGAAAAAAAACTATAATTTTAACTACATAAAATTCAAAATAATGAATAACCTAAAATTGTGTCCTTTATGAGGAAACTACTACCCTTATTTAGTGAATCTTCTAATCTAGTAATATCAAAGAAATTTATTTAAAAATATAATGATATTTTATGTTATTCAATGACCAGTTCATCAAAATGATTTATATATCTTGGAAGGTGAATTTTAACAATACTAGACATTAATTATGTTTATAATTGATGATGAATTTTTCAATGTTTTGGAATAATATGAGTTTAATAAATATTTTATTCAAAAAATATTATAAAAAATCTCTTCTCAACAAAATAAAAACATAATTTATTTATCTATAAAAAAAAGATGACGAATATATTGGTACATAAGTGTAACACTTCACAATACATTCATGGTAAACATCAACTTTTATCACCGATGAAGAAACTAAAATCTATTGTTTAATTAGTTTTATAAAAGTAATTCATGTAGGGAATTATCAATAAGGACCATTGAAAAATATTTAGGAATTTTTTGATGTTATATATATATATATAAATTGAATTTAGATAATCTCATTATTCCAAGGGATTTGGAATAAAATAAGATAATTATTTGGTTAAATTATATCCCAAGTGGTAAAACCCATCTATGAAATATCATTCATCCTTCTACATGTTGAATATGTAGGAATAAGAAAAGGGTAATGGTCCTAACGAAATATGGATGTTATTTTTTGATGAAGTTTTGGTCACCTGGGAAAATATGAAGACTATATATATGTTGGCCAATTCATTTAATGGATAAAACAATGTTTACCATAATGCACCACCCATAATACAATGCATCAATTAAATTATTTATTGGTATTGTAGAACAATTTCTCTAATTAAATGCTTAATAATGAAAACTATAGCAACAACTTCATATGACTACAAATAAAGAGAATGAATATCCCATCTAAACTATTGATAAGGGTCAACAAAATGATGTCATAAAAGATACTACAATCATTTACTCATGAACAATAAATGTTTTATTTGATTTTTTCTATACCCACTACATTTGTTCTTGGATATTTTTCAAGGGAATAAATTCACCCTCTTCATAGTTAGATATTGAACTATGAGTAAAAACATAATTTTGTGTGATTATTTCATTTCATTTCCCCATATATTATCTGATTTGATGTTTTTTGAAATATTCTTCTTGATAACATTTTTGTTCTATTATTGCAACGATTTTATGTAGATCTAGATATTTATTTTATCTATAAATGTTGTAGTCAAAATAATTTTCAATATGGAATTCACATTTTATATCCAATATTAACCCATAATTTTATAGTAGTGAAATCCAGAATATAGACTCTTAATGAAAATAATTCTACAATATATTTATTAATAACCAACTATGATGTTTATGGTTCTAAAATGGTTACTGTTTAACTCCTCATTGAATATATTCTAATTGTATGAGAATTTATTAGTGTGCTTTTTTAATAAAACTCAATACATATTCTAAAATTTGATGTTTATTTTATATATAGAAATCATATGTGTTAATATGAGAATATAAATTTTTTTATAAAGAATGGTTCTTCTTGCATTAGATAAATTAATGATATATCGAAATGAGAGTTTATGTAAGGGAAATATATTCATGTGTGTTTCAACTTATGGTGCATGTGTTATATTTGTTATGAATAAATATATAATACTGAATATTTTTATTGATTATCATAATCATAAATAATGTGATCAATAACAATTATCATTAGAAAAATATTTTTTACATTATTGATTCGATTTTGGTGGATCAATACATATAAAATATTGAACATGCATATTGATAATCTTAATTAAGGATTAAAACAGAGGATGTACCCACGATACCCTTTTATAATAGATATGGTCACTCTGAAATCATTGGGATTTTATGCTACAATTTTTATACCCACATTATATTTTTAAATAAAATGAAAAAGGAATATAAATATAACTATGATTGATTTATGGTTTTATTTATAGAAGGTATTAAAATATATTCATTGATAATGGATAATTAGGAAGATAATTTCAGGATTATAATTAACAACCTGAAAAATGATATGCTCCATGAAAAATCAATATTGTGTGATTTATAGTTATATAAAGTATCATTCTTAGGTGAGGTATTTACAAAATAGGTCACATCTATGGATTTGAAGATAGGGTTCATTAAATAACTGCTCAGACTGAAAAATATAAAAGTGACCCCTAGTTTTCTCATAATAGATGGATATTACAAACACATTGTGTAAAATATCTCATATTTAATAAATCCACTAGCTCAGATAACTATAATGTGAGTCAACATTATCTAATTGGATTAAGGTGATGAATATGTTAAAGAACTCAATGTAAATTGTTTCAAAAATCTATATTTACATTACCCGATAATAGAGAATGGGTTTTAGAATGTAGGGATTAATCAAATAAGAGATTGGTATATTCTCTAATGTAGAATGACATTGTTGTAGCATATACCCCATAATTTAATAAATCATTAGGAAAATTACCCAACCCATTATATGGATATATCATTTTGAATTTTCTAATTAGAGATATTGAATAATTATCCCTTTGTTAAAAATAATACACTATATAATAATTCAAGGATTTTAATGTATATATTCACAATAAGGGGGTTGAAATATAACTAATGGAGATAGATGAATTTTATAAATTAATATGAAATCTTATTACATTACCACCATATTATGGAATACATGGTGGTTGATGCTCATAGTGTGAAGAATAATGTTACATTATCCATGATGATGGTTAAAAAATTACTGATACTCATGGATTTACAGTGGTTAGACCATGAATTCATAATCGAAGTGGTGAAATATTATTTTTTCTAAATAATAAAAAACTGCCCAATAATATAATGAATATAGAGGGTTGTAAGGATAATGTTGAACATTAAAATAATTTTGGGAAGATTTTGGTGATGAAAATTTAATTTCATCGAGTTTTAGGATTAATAAAATTGGAATTTGTTTAAAAAACCAAAATTAAAGAAACAATTATTTTGTTATGTTTATATATCATTATCATCAATCCATAAAAGAAGAACAAATATATATATTTTATATCATAATAATTTTTTTTGTGGGATAACATGACATGATTGACTAAAAAATATGCATCTTGATTCATGGTATCTGAAAAAGATAAGGCAGAATGAAAAAATTAACAGGGGATGATAAAACCAGTTTCTATAATTTTATAAAAAATTGATAACGTCAATATAGATTTTCACACTATTCATATGAATACTTATAATGGATTTAATTTTATAAGGGTAGTTTTGATGATATTTCTCTTTATTACTACTCGAGAGAATTTATCATATACTCAATTTTTCATGTTATAGATATATTAATTGTTAATGTTTGTTATAGTACTAAACATAATTGTATATAATTTATATCCAATGTTTATAGTAAAATTATACAAGAAACTTCATTAAGAATTAGATACCACACAAATATTGAAAATATCTTATCATCCCTAAAATGAAGCTAAATATGAAGGGAAACTAAAAATATATAAGGCATATTGATAACATATTAGTAAGTTAAAATAAGGGATGTGACCAAGACCTTCCCCTAGTATATTCCTTATATAATAACATTTTCAATCATGCAATTCAATTGGAATGATATGTGGCTTTGTGTGGGAAGGGATATAGAACTTAAATCTCATGGGATGATATTATAGAATGTATGCGGATGGGATGCTATATTCATCAATAATTGGGAAAGATAAATAAAACCATTTGGTGACACATTAAAACTATTGATATTTTATTGAGGTATTATGTTTAGAATATTTAATAAGATATATAGATTGACTTCTATGGCAGTTTATTCCCTTATATCTATTTCAAATAGTATTATGATATTTGGGATGAAGGGAATTGTGAACCATTTAAAATGTACTAAATTTAAAATCTTTGGTCACGTGCAAAATGAAGTATAAAAAAATGCACTTCAACTAGACCAAAAACAAAAAAAAATGATGTCTACCATGTATCAAACCTAAGAAATTACATATCTGTCCCATCAAATTAAATACAAATATAGTTATTATAAAAAAACATTACTTGTATTATAAGGAATAAACATGTTTAAATCACAGACTCTAGAGATAATGTATTATGAAATAAAACAGGCCACCCAATTTAGGTTCAATTAAGGAATCAAAAGTTTTTGGAAGCTTATTAGGAAACAAAATATTTAATAGAGAATATTTACACACATTTTTTAGTTAGCGAATTGATATTTCAAGATAAAGTCTATTTATTAAGGAGTAAAATGTAACACACATTGATTTTATTAATTATTATTCGATAAATGAATAATTATATATCATAGATTGATTCCAATGAAATAAAAATTTAAATTGAAGAATGATAATTTTTATTCAGGAAAATACTAAAATGAAATAAAAACATTAAAAATTAAAATTATAAAAATGGAATAATAATTAATAAATGTAAAAGAAGAATAAATTATACAATAAATAAAATGAATAATAACATGAAATATTTATCCTAATGTTTTCCCATTTACATCTTTACCACGAATGAAATAATTGAAAGGGAAAAAATAAGTAATAAAATATGGGTATTGTAAGTTAATTATGTCACATGAATGATATTAGAAAAGTATATAATAGAATATATAGGACTAAAATATAGACATTATGTATATAGTCATTGGAAAAATAAATTTGAAATATTTTCTTCGTAAATATCTTCATAGTATAAATGTTCATCTTGTATATCTAGTGAGTATGCTTTAAAGCTGCAAATAATATAGTAAATCTTTTATAAAAAATAAGAAACCATTTAATAAAAAAAATTATTAGATAAATGTATTTTTTTAATTACACAATAATATTATTATTATTAATCGAAGAATTTATGTGTTTATAAAATTAAATTAATTATTTAGATAATATTGGATTTTTAATAATAAAAAAACTGAAAGTTAAATAATTAAATTGAATCAGATGTGGTTAATATTATTTAATATTGAATTTTTTTTATTTTTTGGTGAATGTTTTTCCTTACATAATGAATATTTTGTTTCATAATAAATTAAATTGATAACATTCAAATTTGGAATTAAAATTGATCTCCAAATATATAAATTAACATATTAAAATCCATTTAATCATTAATTGACATTAAATATGATTATTAATAAATAATGTTAAAAAATATATTTTCCTAAAAAACATGGTTATATATATATATATGTTATATTACAATTTAAAATATAAATATTTATAAATTTAATTTAATTCAATATTTGATAAACTATGATACTTTATATCAATATATTTTATTTTAGGGAATCTTGTATTTTAAGTAAACAAATTACTACATTAAATGATTAAAAAAATATAAAATAAGTAAAATAAGTAAATTATAATGTGTCTTGTTTTATTTAATTACTGTGATATTTAATCATACTATAATAATGTTTTGGTTTTATAACTCATTCCTAAAATTATAAACAACACTTCTTCACCTAAAATACATGTGATTTTGTCTTTAACATACACCAAACATAATTAAAAAAAAGATATCCCATGTTCTGAAATATATAAGGATATATCCATTATCTATTCCAATGAAATTGTCTCCATAAAATATATCCTTTATAAATTCCAAAATTACATTTCTTATTGTATTAACAAACATTTTTAAGCCACTGGTCATAATATAGAGTCTTAGCCCTTTCTTTTTGAGTAGTGTTAATAGGAGGAGTGATTTCCTCAAAGAAATTTACATGTTCTATTAGATTCTTCTCATTTACTCAATCATATAAATATATTATAAATACCATATTAGATTTTAATAAATTTATATTAACATCATTATGAAACGAATATAATGATATTACTATTATGAAGTCACTATTATTTCTCACTCATTATTATAGCGTGTTCTTGTTTAGGTCAATTCAAAATGGAACTTGATCGATTCTATACTAACTTCATTTTATATACATGAATTTATACCATAAAAAAATTCAAGTAACATTTTCAATTTAAAAAGGAAATAGTAACTATATTAGTTCAATTATGTAAATATTAATACTTATCTAATTATAAATATACCATCATCTGTTCGTTAAAATTATCAAAACAAAAGAATTGGTGATTTCACACTAGATAATTATAACCAATACACCCATGTATTGAACTGGGAAATTTATAACTCATAATATAAATTATATAATTGTAACATAACTAATATCATATTTTAAAATGTTATATCTATAACAAACTGGTTGGGGTCATATCTCAACTAGTCTCTTGAAATGTCTAACCACATGCATGAAGAGCATTCTTGATACCCATGAGGTGCCAACACATTCATAAGAATAACAAAAAACATGTGAAGGGTTTCAAACAATAATTTGAGTAAAATAGAAATAAATAATTTATTAAAATTATTCACTGACTCATTAATAGGTCAGAAATCCATGCCAAAAAATAGACTGAACTAAATGAATAAAAATTCAAATGGAATCACACTAGATAAACCATTTTATACATTAGCCTCCCTCGAATATGAAGAAATCCATAGCCACCACATATTTTTTCTATCCCACTCTTAATATATAACCATCCTACATCGATAAAATGTGATAAAATCTAAATTTTCAAAATGTAAAAAATATATGATTAACCTTGAATACCATGTGAAAAAATTATCAATTAGTAGCAAAGAAACTAAACCCGAAACCTAAAACTGATATGATAATTATGAATAATATCATAAAAAGTCAGTATTCAACCATATACCGGGTAAGTAATTTAATATGTTTAATAAAGAAATTCATTATTTATAATTTGAAAATAGACTATAATTTTTTCAACATATATCTTAGAGGAATCAAATTATATTACTAATAACTCTTCAAAACAATTGTGTTTATTTTCCAACATGGAAATAACATTGTTTGAAGATAAGTCATCATCTTTAGAGAATACAAAACAACACACTCATTTACATTTCTAATAAAAAACACATATTTAATTTCACATAAATATACCCACAAAATATTATCATATTTTAAAAAAATATTTTTAATGATATCATTAAAACCTCAATATTAAAAAAAACTACCCACATGAATGGATAAATTATAATAAATAATTAATAAAATATATTATAAGGAATATATCTGAGTATAAATAAATTCATTTGTAACATTAAAATCATAGAAAATAGCAGAACTAATCACTAGATCAAACACATATAAAAATTGTCTAATAACTCAACTATGTCATAAGATATACCTAATGTCTCTAACATTCTATTACTCTAACCATATAATAGTATAAAAATTAATATATATAAATTTAAATGAAATAAATTCCACTAACTAGTCATCCAATTATTCCACAAAAACATTATTGTGATTCCCAATCCGTACATATACCTTGTTCATAGCACAACTAGTGAGAAAATAGAGTTATCTAAACCAATTAGAGGAACAAAATAGATCATCCACCTATTAGCCAGTTTCCCTTTCCAAATAAATGAAATGGGGAATAGTGAAAACAAATCCATATCTAACACATAATTTATAACCAAATATAACTTATCCCATAAACCCCAATGATAAAAATACCCATATACATGTTTTCCCTTGGTAAGAATAAAAACATTACAACATATAGTGAGAAAAAAACATAACATAGTTATAATGGAACCACAAAAGGTTTAATAAAGAATGTGAAAAAAGATATGTATTTAACGATCATAATTATATTGATATGATCTAATGATGTATTTAACAAAGAAACATAGCTGCAAATTGCAATATCTTTTGGATTTCATAAAACAAATTTCAAAAAACAAATAAGAGAAACCAATATTTATCTACTTGTTAAAAAAACTAAAAACAAACCCTAAATTAATATTGTTTTATTTTTGAAATCTCATGAAAATAAATAGGCCAACCATTTCCATCAATTTTTCTTTGGGAATATATCTTTTAATATATTAAGTATTTCACAGAAATGGTGTAATGATAACATATGAAAACTAATTGTTGCTATAATAAAATTTTCTAAATTGGATAATTAAAAATAATTAAAACTTGGTAATGTAAAAATATTTCCATATAATATATTTTATAAAATATTGTGGCCATTTTAACCCATAAAAGTTTTCTTTAACCCCTAGGTAAATCTATTTTTATCTTAACCGATGTAATTTTGTTTAACTATTTTCACAATTCATTTTGTTAAAAAAGATATGTTGAAAGATTTTTATAACATAAATTATAGTTATTACAAATATAGAATCCATTTATCAAAATTTCATTAAACTAAGTGGAATATTATAATTTAATATTAATCACAAATATGTGACATGATTGATGGCTTTCAAACAAAAAATGTTTATAATTCTATAGAGTTTATATATCAAGAATCAATATAGAAGCAATTCCATTTATAGAAATATTATTGGAGTATATATCATTGATATAATTTTACATTATAAAAAAATTAAAATATATTTTATCTTTCTGAATAATTTATAGTAAAATGAATCATTCATTAAAAATTTATTAATTTTATTATTAATTGAAAACATAAACAGTTCATAATAATTCCAAATATTAACTATAAGATAATTATTATATGAAGATTTAAATATAAATGATTTTGTATCAAATTAAATTTCTAAAATTTTTATGAAATGATTTAAAATTATATTTATGAAGTATAACTAAACTATTTTCAATAAAGTATACAATTATTTCCAAAAACACACACATATATATATACACTAAATGAATATTATTTTATTTCTAATCAGTTGATAACCATAATTTTCATAATAGAGTTATTTATATGCATAGACTCTAATTTAATATCATGGTTATAATGTTATACTACATTATGATTAATTTTGAATTGGTGTTGCATATTCTATATGAAATAAAACGTGTTTGGTTATATAAACTAGGTGTTTTGTGTCTCACACACTATCGAAAATAATGATTTGTTCTATAATTTTTTTTAAATTCAAATGTTTGACCTAACTATTCTCAATATGTGATAATCACTACTATTCTGATGTTAGATGACCACACATTGTTAGCTCACAGTTACTCCTAATTATGTTCACACATTACAAAACACCTTCTACCATGATTTGTTTTTTAATTTTAACACAAAAAATCATGGGAACCAACTATATATAAAAATTAAGTAAATTAATAATATTTAACAATTATTTTTTTCCACTATGAGATAGAGGTTGTCTCAAAAACAATGAATAGTTGTGACATCACCAATATGAAACATTTAGGAAAGGATAATAATCACTAACAATTTATTATGAGAATAAAAATTAAATAATAAATATATGTGTATTGAATTATTGTATTTGAATTTTATTAATGATAATAGATTTTAATAAATTAATTAGATACACAATTAATACTGTAATTTCAACTACAAATGAGATTGAATAAATTTTTTTAAGGAAAAAGTTAATGTTTGGGTTATTTCTTCTAGTGACATTTTCTAATCGATTTTTTTCATTAACGAATTAACATGCATGGAAATTATTTTATCTTTCTCTCATAAACCATGTATATTTTATTCTCCATTGTTAATTTTATTTTAATTACTTGTATTATTACCATTAACCATTCATTGCATCATAATTTAAATGAAGTGGTTCTTATTAGATAAACTGACCTTATCATATCTATTGGTGAGACATATTTTTCATCCATTTCGATATTTTTTCATCTTGTTTTAAGAATGTATTTATTTTTACATATATTATTAATTATATTATTTTTCAATGTACATGAATTATTTTGGAAAAAATAAAATTCTAAAAATGATTTTGTTGGTGTTTTCTTGCTATAACATTGAAACTCTTTTAAATTATGTAAAAAGAATTAATGGTTTTTAGGAACACTAATTTTAACCGTCATAATAAAATTATAAGGAATAAACCTCTCAAGGTTTTCATATTTCAAAAAATTAATAGGTAATACTATATTCTTTGAATTTATATTATTTTCAAATAGAAAATTTAAGAACCAAATTGATATTTCATCGTTCTTTTTAAATAATTTTTTTAATTATAATATAAAATGATTTTTCACTTGTGAATAAATTCAATAATAGTACATATTCTTACATGGGTGAAATTCTCCCATAATACCACCTAGATTATTTCTATGGGTCTCCTATGATTAATTTTTGTGGAAATATTCCTGAAACTAACTTCCATATCCTTGTATAATTATACTATAGTTGAAGAAAGAATGCTTCCACGTTCCTTTAATATATGTGAACGAATCATGAATTTAGGAAACATAGTTCTAATATATAAATTTCCTAAAATAGATAATTATTATATATAACAAATTAGAAATGGTATGTGGATGGTATGACAATGGCCAATAGTACGTGAGTTTTCATCCCAAGCCTAATTATCAATGTTGGTTAGATGAAGCCAAATGATACATGGCTAGTAAGGTTAAGAACATTTTTTAAAGGTAGTGCATCTATAAACAATAATTATTATTAATGGTTATATAGGCATATTATGTTACTAAAGGGTGGGTGACATTATCTACTACAGGATAAATGCATTGATGATTAACCATGATACATGTTATTAGTTCTATAATCATATCTTTGACATTCAAATTTTATTCCTTATTCAAGAGGTATTATCAGAAATTATTATTTCATACACCATGTTTTTATATTCCCAATTTATCATTTCATGATTCATGTTATATAGTAAATTTAAAAATGGATATTATTTTCCATATTATAGGTAAATGTTCTATTATTATGTTTTCATACATATATGTTTATCTTATATTCACATATTTTCTTACAATGATGGCACTAAGGTCTACCATTTTTGTTAATTTGATATAACCCATTATTTTTTTCCTTTCATTGGGTTATTACGAATAATATTACATATCATATATCTATATGCTCATCATATTAGATGACTATATATGGGTTATTATGAATACTATTTTTAAAATATATATTCATGTATCTAGTCTATAAAAATATTAAACTATTAGGTTGTTATTTATTATTTTTTCTAAGATATAATGAATATTTTTTTAAAATGATGTAATATGTCTGAATTCCGTTCCTAATCACCTCATTTGGGACCAATGAAAATCTATTGTTGGAATTTCATTTATTGGATGTTGGAGAATGGATATGGGGATCTTCATAATTATTTATCAGTCTTGGTATGTAACATTTATATAAAAGAATTCAAAGGTATTTGAATTTCACAATTGAAACTAATGTTTAATGACATGATAATTGATTTCTTCATTTAATTTTTTTTTTCAAATTTATGATATTAAGATTATTTAATAGAGTATATTTCATTGATAAAAATAATAGTTTATGTATTGAAATTATGTATTATAATGTGAAAGACGGGTTTTTTAATAGCTAATCATCGTCTGGGATGAGTAATTCCTTCGATGGTTTAGCATTTAAACATCATTATTATAATCTATATTTTTATCAGTGGATAATATCCATATGATTTTGGGGAGTTATGGTCTATGGTGGGGTACCATCAAATGTTTCTATAGGTTCCCAAAGTCCTATGTTATTTGAATTATTCTAATGGGAGACTATTTTTAAGAGACAGAATTGACCCAACATCATCATTTCATTTTTTTTCTTTAGGGTAAACCTTTCAATGACTTAAAACATTAAATATATGAATTTTGGGATAAATATCAAATAAGAGTAGTACCAGTAGTTTGTTCTATAGGAGATATCCATCATCTAGTTCTTATGATCGAGGATATGAGTCTACTAGGGATAAAAATGTGTTATGTCCACTTAAATTGGGTATTATTATCTTGTTTTTTTGAATTATGTTAGGTAATCATAACATTTTATGGACTAGTTTGTATAACATGTCACATAAATATGTTATTACCCTTAGTAAACTATATTATTAAATTACATTGGACTATGCAATTTGATTTGGGCACAAGAGTAATCTAATTTTCACATAATCACTCAATATTTTTGTCACATTTATTGAGTTTTATATGTATGTGTTACATTTTATTTCACCCTATAATATAGATTATGATATTTTTTTGGTTGAATTTCTATGGTGCAAAACTGATTATCATAATAATAACATTGATTTGTTCCTCTCTGGGGATATTTTACCTATTTCTAGATTACTGTATTTCTATAGTATTTGATTACAAATATTTAATCTTGTGTTTTTATAACATCATCGTTTTGGATAATTGGTTATTACTCAACTTGGTTTTTAAAAAACATATACACCATAAATCATGATTTTTGATTGTAAACATGAAGGGAATAGTAATACATTTTTTGAGATAGTTTCCCCTCACTAAATACGAAATACTTTATTATAGGAACATGATAATAATATGGAATCCACATTGCAACCGTATTCTATATAAATATTGATCATTTTCCATCGAAGGTGTACATATATTCTTGAATTACATTTTTTGTCAAAATAGATATTATAACTAATATAACACCAATATGTGTGAATTAATTAACAACTAATGGTCAAGATAAAAGTATAAATTATAAACCTATACATCAATAATTAAAAATAGAAAAAATTATTAAATGTATATAATACCCTGAACCAGATATGTATTGTAGTTTGTTGAGAATTCATCTAGCTAAATCATAACACATTTTCCCAAGTCGACATTTAATTCGTAAATATATTTTTTAATTTAATATAAGGGAACAATTATTTTTAATAAATAATTGAATAATAAACAAAATAATACTTCAAAAAAATAATTAATGCTATATATAAACCAAAGACAATATACAAATTGTTAGTACAAATACTCATAATGACACGACCAATGCTGTCATACCTCACACAATTAATAATTTAGTATACCCATGAAAAAATTATTCATATTTAAATAAATAATAAATTAATTGTTTTTATATAAAAACATATAATTTCAATAATCAATTGTGAAATATATTATAGATCTCTACTCATCGAAATAATTAAATCGTTATGTTGGTATTGTCCAAAATTGTAGTACCTCCTATGATTCATGCATAAAAACTAAAAAAAATATAAATATGACTAATTAATTGTGAAATAACCATTTAAATGGTATTTTAAATGATTAATACCTACTTAGGGTATTCTTTCATATCTTCCACCATTATTTTGGGGTGAACGTATCATCCTTAGGGGGAAATGGAATAGTTATACCAATTATGTGACTAATTATTTCCCTCCCGAACAATGTTACAGTGAAATTATAATAATTTTTCCACACACCCGACATTAAGGAGTCTGTACATATTATTATTAAATTTATAATAATAATATGATACTATTCACATGATCAACATAAAAAATAAATAGTTAAATATTCAGATAATAATAAACAAAATTAAAATATGTTAAATAATATTTCAACAAGATTATATTGTAAACCATGAGAAATAATCTGTGAATAAAATATAAAATTAATAAAAAATTTCTTTTATGCCAAAATTGAAGCAAAGAATGTGTAACTTGTGGCCTAAAAAATACGAGGTAAATTACATGAAAATCCTAACTAGTAATATAATAAAAAAATCATGAAATTTTACTAGATAGATAACACTATGTGAATGATATACATAATTAATGTTTACTATTGGCCATGATAAAAAATTCATAAGAAACATATAAAATATTATGAAATATTATTTTACTAATTATGAATCATGTAGAACGATGAACATAAACTATTGTAGGATATATTAATATTTTCTATTATTGACATTTATAAAATGATGACATACTTATTTATGAAATGAAAATTCATGTAAATAGTTTGATAATGACATATACCTCTATAATAATTTCACACCATGAAGATATAATGTGATCATCAAGGAAAATAATAAACAATAAATTAATACGTAAAATTAAAAAACATAACCCCATTATAATAAGATACTCCAAATCCATATAGTTACTCAACCCATATACATTAAAGAACATATAATACATTAAAAATTGGCTCATTGAATACATCATAAGGGTTCCCGAATAACCAAGGACCATAAAGAATACCAATCAATAAATCATAAACACAATTTCGAACAAAGGTATGAAGAAAAAGGTAACTAAAATCCTATTTTTGTGAGAATCCATATTTAAAATTTTCATCATGTTAAAGGATCATACCCATCCCAATGCATGAACAAAATGATAATTATTCACATTTATCAACATAATTCAACCCTTTAAAAATAAAATTATTAAAATTATAATGACATTATTGATTATTGATTGAACAAATAAATCATTTTATCAATGATTGAAATAAATTAAAAACAAATCACCTAATTTATAAAATATTCAATATGTTAAAAAATTTATTTTCATGATTGATAACTCATCTCTATCTTTGGAAATCATAATGAAAATCCCATAAATAAAACTAAATACTAAGTAATAATGGTTAATCCCAAGGACTAATATTACGATAATTAATGATGATATCATGTCAATTCGTTACCAATGAAACCTTACAAAATCCACAATTAATCCTTTATATTATTTGAAAACAACATATAAATTTTAAATCCACTACTCCTACAATAAACTCTCAACAAAAGTATCCCATAAATAATGTAACTTTTTTATTTTTTTCATATGATTATTTATGATTGAATATAAAAATTTCTGGTTTACTATCTTTCTCATGTCAACCAACACAATAATTCATTTATAAAAAATAACATAATTTATTTGAGTAATTAAATCATAACCTGAGGTCTATAAAATTTATACAACTATTATCATGCTAACATGGTTATACAATATTATTTTCTAAATATATTAAAATATAACCATTTCATCTATAATTCATCTCATTACAATAGTCATCTATACTATTAAAATTATCCTAATTTCATAAACAAGCTTTTCTAATGAATATGAACTATAATGTGTTCAAAATCCACACTCATTTCCATATATTATATATTATTTTTCATTTTTCATTGATATATTAAAATAAAAATTATTAATATTCAGTCTATACATTCATAATAACATTAAAAATTTAATAATACCATCGAAATAATGATTCATTCTCTTAAAAAATTATATTACATAAGATGTTCAGGGTTTGAGACCACTAGCATAATAATTTATTAGGTACCTCTACACACACCGAAACACTTATAAAAACACCTATATAATATTTGTAAAATAAATTCCACAATAAGAGGATTTAAATTAATTAGTCACCTGAAATAATGTATAAATAAAATCAAAGATATAGTATTTGAACAATTCATAGATATTAATCTAATATTATAATAGACCAAATATTCATCCAAATACAACATATCATTTTCCAATTTCATCATAAAATTAGTAAGTCCCAAAAACAAATCATAATTCATCCACCTTGTACCAAAATATAGATTTATCGATAATGATTAACCATAAATGGTTCTAATTTTCATGAATAAATGAGGTGGTTATCACTAAATACATATTTACCCCCTAAATTTCTAAAATAGAACATCAAACCATTCACTATCTGTAAGGGTATAGTTTTTTCACATTCATTTTTTATTGGTCTAAGTTGTCAAATATCAGATGTAATATTGCATTTGGTATTAATTACTAATATCAAATTTATAATGTTAATTAACAAATGATATGATAGGCTATAGTGTAACAGTGTCCTTTTTTTGAAATCCATTTTTAATTTAAATTTAAACATTTTGATATCTTTGTTTACATGGATTATTGAGATAAAATTTTATTATAAGAAAAACTTATCTAAGCTTTTGATTCATGTAACTCTGAGTTTAAATGAACCATTATATAATATAAAAATATTTTTCTTTAATGTGATAGTTATCACCTAAACATTCGAAATCCTGAAATTAATAGTATTATCTAAATAAAGAAAATATTTGGTTACAATTATATGTATAAATCTTTATTTTGTGACTAATTAATTAGAAATTATTTTGAAAACCTTTTTTAATATATATGGAATATTTTTCCCAAAATAATTATATGTACATAAACACAATAAATTCAATAGTTCATTAATATTGAATGATATTAATTAAATTTATATATAATATATTCAGAAAAATACTTAACATTCATCTTATGTTTTTCCTTGATAATATATAAAAATAAA
Organism: Viscum album; assembly: GCA_963277665.1. Lineage (NCBI taxonomy): Eukaryota > Viridiplantae > Streptophyta > Magnoliopsida > Santalales > Viscaceae > Viscum > Viscum album. The sequence goes on along the minus strand of OY728119.1, from coordinate 1,344,077,392 downwards.
AAAATGTTATACTTAACATTTTTTGAAGTATCATTTTTTTGGATTATGACAACATAAATTTTAATTTATTTTTTAAAATTTCAAAAACATTATTTGAAGAAAAATATAAAACAAAATAGAAATATTTTATAAATTTCAATGTTTATTATTTTTCAAAAGGATATATATTTCAATGAATAGTTAAAAATATTTAATTTTAATTGAATAATGTAATTTAGATTAATTTATTTATAATGATAAATTATGCATTATATTGGATTTATTGTTAAATTATATCAATTATAAATACATTATTCCAATTTTGTTAATTTTATTCAATTTAATATTGAATATTTTTAAAACAAATACCAACTTTTAGTCAATTTCACATTAAACCTTTTTCAGTTTGCATTTGTGGAATTATTATTAAATATAATTTTCCCACTATTACGAACAAAATTTTGAAAAAAGGATTCCATATTAGTAATCATTGTAATTTAAAATTTATAATAAATATAGTATAACTTTTAGAATAATTAATAGTTAATTTTGAAAAAATTTAATTAATGTAGTATAGTTAATAATTGATTAAATGTGAGTTAAACTAAAAAAAGGGTAAAAATTATTCATAAACATGTATAAAAACTATTAGATGGACATATTTTGACCATTTAATGTATATAGTTCTATAATTGTATCATTTACACACCTATGACTATTGGTTCCAGTAAAATTGGAATCAGAAAAATACACAATAGAAAAATTCCAGAAATATTGGTATTATTTTCCTACCAATATAAAGTAAGAGAAGGTATCTAAAACATGGGGATCACATAACCCTCTAATGGAAACTCTATCATTGAAATTTAGAAGGAAATTTTAGTTATAATACATGAATCATAACATACTATAAGAACTTTTTATTCCTATTTAACAATCACTCCATATTAATGTGAATACATCAGGGACCTTCACTGATCTTACAATGACTGCTAGATGATTCCCCCTGAGTCACGTGACATGTCAATCAGTGGACTCCAAAAACCCATCAAAAAAGTATTATAAAATAATTATAAATTATGACAAATCTATGATACATTCTTTGTATTAAAATTCATATGACCCACTTATACGGTTCGTATATATCCATAGTGGTCCTGGTGACATTCCTACCTTACTACAAAAAATACCACTATCATGTCACCCCTATCACCATAAGGGTTTTAGAGATGTACAGGTGATCATGAAAATAGCCTTTTGACTTGAACTAAAAATATAATTTTTTTCATGATAAGGCTATTAGTTAACCACAAGACACATTTATTTTCAAGTGATACATAACTGATCAAGAGAGTGAATGTCATTGACAAAACATGTGCCAACACATGAGTACCCAATCCCTTTGTAAAATAAACAATGAACTAAAATAGGAAGTGATATAAAGTTAATTTTAGGGGAATATATGCTATGTTAATTTCAATGGAGTTTCACACCTCATGTGATAAATATTCATCACATGAGCCCCCCCCTGACATGTCTAGTTGATCATCTGAAGGCCCCTGGGTGAGACATCATTGAATCATGGAAGATCCTAGACAAAGCATCTTTGATCACATAAAAGTATTTCAGAAGGCATCATAATATCATGAATGTCCTTATACATTTCATAATGAAATTTTAGAATCCACATAGGATGTCCACATGATAATTAATGATCAATTTGATTGGAAAAAATAAACAATGTGAGTCGTTGGAGGGATGGTCTTGTGGTGGCTGAAAATCATGTGACTAGGACATCATTTTGCAAAGAATGTTACACCAAACTACTCCACCAAGTCCACTATGGATATGTCAATACATTCTATCAAAATTTATTTATAATTTATATATATAGTCATATAAATTCTCCACCTTTTTATGAAAATATTCATGTTTGGTTATATAGAACATCTCACTCCAAAATCAAATAAGAAATTTTAAGGTATCCATTATCACAATTTCAAGGTCTTCCCCCATGTATAAATTTGTCAAACAACCTAGTGGATCATGTTACATGAACATTAAAATAGTATGATTTCTCAATGATCATGAAAAGGACTTCTTCAAGGACATACAAGGGACATCCCACATTCCTCTTAAGATATATGATAACTAAAAATGTTAATTATAAAGAAATTTAAGTAAAACATACAAATAAAACCTGAATAAAGAATAAAAGATTAGATACATACGAAAATAACATATAAATTTATCCTCAATCTCTTCACATGACTCATCCATATCATATGGCAACATTATGACATGTGAACCCTGTCATGATACAACCCTTTAAAAATACTATTAGGATTATGCGAAGTCCTCAAAAGACTTCATGAAAGTCACATGAAACCCTGTGGACATGCCACTAATGTCATAATAAGCCCTCCAGGATTGCCGACCAGGTCTTTATATTTCCAATACACATGTATTAGAAGATATTTGGGGAAAATATATTGTGTCATCTGGGTCTCACAAATCCCACTAGGCCTACCCTCCATATCTCACTTCACCCTTTAAAAATGTCATATAGGTCTCACGAAAACACCAGGACAAGAAAACATGGATCATCTGATATACTACTGAAAAAAATCCATGAAAATGATATATCCTTGAAATATGTACTCATTGATCATGAGACACCATAAATCCATGTTATCTCTCCCATGTGACCCCATCCATTCATGTTATATGAGATCATTTTCTCAGAATATGTTTGTCGAAATCATTGGATAGACCCTATGACATGTAATCCACATATTGTGATGTCTTCTGAACATTACAGACATGATAATGATATTGTAATTCGAATTGAAAATGGTAATACTAGTCATGTCCATACATCCATTGGAACATCTAAAATATAAACATGTAATTTATGGCAGGAGATCAAGAAGGTCATCCAGAAAACCACACTAGGTTGAGAAGGAATCCCAAGGAATCATAACCATTTCCATCCTCCATATAAGAAATACCCCATTGGGTATGTCATACTCAGTTGAAAAATTATAACTCCTAATCATTCCATATCTTGTATACATAGGACATAAACCTAAGGACCAGTCACCATATAAAATTTATAATGGGTTTACCCATCACATATCCGCATGTACATAAGAGGTGATACTGATTACTAACATTCCCAAGTTTATCAAATAGATCGTATATCACATGGGCTTGGAGAATTTCATTGATAATGACAGTTAAATACCAAACTTATACTAGATAAAAAAACCTCAGTGTGTAAACCCTAATCAATTAAATGATATGAGTGACCCATAATAGGGATGCCTTAGTATGTCAACATTAACATGTGACATGATAACTTTTACATGCATTCAAAATAAGGAAACCTAAATGTGTATTCTCTGATCAATGGAATGACATTTCTACAGAAATACTAGGGAAAACTCATTGTGAATTTCCTGATGAAATAATCTTCAATGAATCTGATACCTATCATTGCCAAGATACATGTGACGCATTTCTATTGATAGAGATCAAACAAACATACACATTGATGTAAGTATCGCCATGTCTCTGACATTTCATCAATCATGAGAATATAATTTTCATGGGTTAAAAATTATAAACATTCCATCAGCAGAATAAGAAGTCATGTTAAACTATGATAACTCTAATTCACGGAATAATTTGAATATATAGAACACCATCCAAAGGATCTATTTTTATATTAAACATTAAAAGAGTTGTACGAGTGGATATTCCACACATCCAAATATAGTAAGAATAATTATATTTTATCCCTTGTTTCTCACAATGTAAATGAATTTTGGGATTATATGGAGTTTTAATGGTCATATCAATCATATCATGAATCTCCACTAGCTAGGGAATCCTTAGTGTGAAAAAAATAAGTAAATCGTTATAAATATACAATACAAGGCTATCACCCACGTAGTCAGTCCTAGGGGCATGATTGAACTAAAATTCCAATAATCACTTCTTAAAACTATATACCTAGGATTCCTCCTTGATGATTGATCTCAAAATTATATTTTAATGATTCCCCCTTATATTTACATTTCATATGAAATTAAAATACAAATGTTTAATAAACAACATGTTTTTTTATTCATATTATAAACCACAGAATATAGGACACCTGATAATGTGTTAATCTCATCATCGATATATTAACCACCTCCATAGATAATAAAAACTATCAATTTCAATGTTATAAGTCTTCAACATAATTTTAGCTACCCAAAAATGGGAAATTATTGATGAATCATAGAAATGTAGTGAAAAATATGTGCATAAAATTCCCATTTTATAAGAAAGGGTTTATCATATAAACATTTTGTAAGGGTAACCAGTCCCATATTAGGATTTTGATGTGATTCATGAACATATCATAAATCTATTGAAGTGCCCCATTTTAGGAAGAAAAAAATTCCCCAACGGGTATCATATGAATGACCTTCAATAGTTTTGTCCAATGTGAGTTCCTATGTGTCATTATTTCTGAATCCCTAATTCACCTCCCACCTTGGGAAATTAGGTATTTACCTAGATATGAATATGGGAACTATTTTTAGTTTCGATGAATGGAAAATATGAATGTTGAGTCTGATTTGAATGATTTAATAGGCATTACCCCCCCCCCCCCCCTCCACAACCGAACAAACATACCAAGCTTCCAAAATTAATTACAAATAAAAAAATGGTGAACCAAATGTTAGCTCATCTAACTAAAAAATCTACTTTAGAGAATAAGGATGATAGTTTTCACATTTTATCATATGATTTTATTCTTCCCATAAGAGTGATCTGCATCGAAAAACATAAATTTTCCAATGGAAAAAATGGTGAACCATATGTGATGTCATCTAACAGTGGAATATATTTCACAAGATAATGAGTATTGACAACCTTTTTCTCATCATAAAATTTTATTCTAATAATACGAGTAATCATCATCAACATGCATCGAATTCATAAAAAAATGGTGAACTTTATGTGAATATCACAATTAATAGAATAATTAGTTTACAACATGATATGCTAGTATCTGTCATGAATAATAAGGAAAATCCACAATAGTCTACATTCTTATGAAATAAATCTATCATTTATTTGATAATTCAACGTGAGATGAATGGACATATAAATAATAAAAATTGAAATTGAATTTCGCATACATATTTTATTGAGAACATATTTTGCCTATGATGATCAACTAATCAGTGACATTTTTCTTTGTTCTCTTCAGGACTGTAGATAGTTTTATCACAATCAACTCCATGATCCGAGATAAATTCATCATAAAAATGCCATTATGGTAAATCAACTCTGGATGAAAACCTGGACAAACCCAGAATAACCTCTCATGACTGACACCATAAATGTTAGGTGGGAAATTGAATGGTCTGGTACAATCAACTTTGTATGATCTGAGCCCACGAGGCTTCCCGTAATGGAATCTAAAATAAACAATATTCATGCTAGCAACGTCCAAATAAAATTACTTGAAATGTTAGTGGTTCTTATTACATGAACTATCAACATTTAATGATTATTCCTTGAGCATGAAAATCACCACACTCCATATACAATGAATGTGAATCAAAGAGTAATGTATGACTCTATTCTAGTTTAGGGACCGTTGAGGATGGATCATGTCATCGTCCCTCACTAGTTCCATCCCACCAGTGCCCTTTAGTCATCATCTAAGGTTAACACCTGGCAAACTACCACCTCTAAAATCCATAAATAGGAAACAAGGATGAAACATTGGGCATGGATGTCTCGTGATAATTGTGGGTTCCCTTATATACCCACTCACACTGATGATGTCCACCAGTACATTATGATAATACGGAGATCACATACACATATCCCTACTCACATTGAATAATTATATAGGAATATTCATCAAATCGGCATGGTGGATTTCCATAACCATACCCACATGCATAAAACCCATCATAAAGTTCTTTTTTCATAAATATGAAACAAATCACATACTCATGCATTAATTGAAGACATGTTACATTATACAGTGAAGATAAAAAATATCATGGCTTAAATTATTATGAAAAAACTTTGATAAAGTTTCATAAACAATAACATCATCTAAATCACTTAAAAGACACATTATAGGACAAGTACTGATAAATAAATATGATGATATTCATATCCCCACATCCAGGCCGGCAAAATACAATGATCAGAATGATATTGTCTGAAGAAAATACACAATCAAGCTCCCATATAGGAGGATTATTAGAATATTTTAGTAAAGGAAAAGGTATAGGACATGACACATATTCTTGTTCTGGCCATGGATCAATAAGTGATAGTGGTACATACCATGGGACAAGGGAAAATTCATGTCCTAAAAAACTGGTGACATATTTCAAATCCCCAGGATCGATCCCATATCCTTGTAATCAGGCTCACTATATGATATTAGAACATGACTCAAGCTAAGATAATATTATTATAAAAGATGACTATAGGAATTTTACAAAGGCCTAGGATCAATATCATATCCCCAATCTGGTTGTGCCATGTCAAGTGAGAATGGAACATGACTTGGGGTATGATCATATTATAGTTAATGAATCTATATAGCATAATATAGAAGATCATGGAAGATAGTCTCAATATAACTACATTCACTGAAGAGCATTTGAAACCCAATCATTCTGAGGATATTAAAGAAGAGGCTCATATCCCTTCTACCATTGTAATGGTCTATTGGTATATTCTGGTGGGGAATTCATATTCATACTATTCTCATTTTCCCGCTCCAAATGAGGCTCATCAAGTGAGAGTGAAACATGCCCCAAGAAATGATATTAATCCTATAAACAAATATTAGAGACATACTTCAGAAAATCATTATTGGGCTCATATCACTATTTTGAATGAGTTACAATAAGTGATTTCATAACATGCCTTCAGGTAAGATCAAATTTCTACCAATGGTGTTAAATATATTTGGAATATTCCTTAAAATTTTCATATGTGACATTATATTCCCATTAAACAAGATATTTGTCAACAATTTCTTTCATCCTTCAAATAACAAGATCATAACCAAAACGATTTGACAATGTTTTTTTGACATATGCTTTAGATGACATAGAATGATACTAATATCTCAATGTTCTCATTGTGAGGGTTGTTGAGGTTGTTCAAGACACATTCTCGACTCCCCATGGTTTGTTCTACTCTCCAACTGATGAAGAAGGTGATCATTAATGTGACATACATATTTGTGATTGTGTAATGACAGATCATAGGGAATCTACGCTGAAAATATATCATGTTCACCTAATACCCAGTGATAACTCCCATAGGCATGTAAGTCCTCCCTTTTCCAAGAAACCTTCTTAAAAATAAGTGTGAAATTCTCAAACAAATTCATATAGATAGGTGATTGAAAATTTATGGTATACCAAAATTATTTCTCCATCGACATGCAACAACACTCCACTCCAAACAATAATCAACAGTAATATGAACTTATTTTGGACTAATTTGATAGAGGTGTGAATGTTTAATACAGAGGATGTTGACATTGACTTATGGAGATACATAGTTGTAATTATCTTCCCTACCATGTTTAGGAACCTTTCCACTTATTACTATGAGATACTAGATGAGATAGAGAAATATTGAATGAAAGTTTTATGAAACAATGTGAGTTTTACTCATCAACAATTGATGGATAGAAACCTCCACTAACCATGATTTGAGTATCACTATCAGAACATTTATACACTCTGTAGTTAGTTGGATATTTCTTCCATTTTAGTAGCCCAAAACAAAGAAATGAAGAGCATGAAAAACACCAACATCGTATCAATCTATTCATCCTATAAACCATCCTTCTATAAATTTCTCGAGAATATATTTACTCACATATATGAGTATGGGTTAAGTATGGACCATTGTATAATACTATGTCCCCAAAACAACAATACCATTCCAATATGCAATATGGTAAGAGAATATCCGTCATAGAAATAAATATACCTAGTAATGAATTCGATATATATGGAAAATACATCAAAACACCCCCTTCAATGGTGCTAATACATCATTAACGGAGATAGAAGAAAAACCACATATCTTGTAATTGGTCCCCTCAAAATAAAATGAATTAAATTCATACATTTAATAAAATGTTGATAAAAACAAAAAAATCATAAGTAATTTTTCTCATTATGAGTCTCCATTATGCCCAGCTCCAACATGATATAATCTATGACACATAAAATATGTCATTGTAGTAGATTTCATATTAGTCTTCTAGGAGATAACCTATCCCATATGAAGATGGGAATATTTACCCTCACCTCTACCCCTCAGATCATCTATCCCTAAGAGGATTCTAGACATGCTAGCTATAGATGGAAAAAAATCCAAGCCCCTGGCATTGGTTCACTTATATACCAATCTTCAACACTATGTCCATCACCCTCAGAGGTGGGCATAGGGAATCCAATATAGGTTCCAGATCAACCCCAACCCAATGGAATGGGAGAATTTATATATCAATTTCCTTAGTATGGGTCATCAAATCCTTAGTTAGAATCATTAAATATGTAAAAAAGGGATCAATCGATGTCAATTATTACCTATAATACTCCAAATTCCATGTGTCTAGGGACATTTTAATCATCCTCATAACAGTAGAGGTGATCAGGATTCTCTATGTTGGGAGGTAAATATTTATGGTCTGTATCCCACCCGTTCCTCCCACCACAGAGTAAACCTATGATAATTGAGTACCATTTAGAATTCACTACTATAAAATCCATCGTATTTACAAATAATAGTAAAAAATGGTAGGAGAATATAACGAAGTAAATCAAACCTCCTCGAGGTTACATGCTAAACCAGCTAAATACTACCAAGGTATCAAGGAATTACCCAAATGTAGGCAGTGTATAATCATCATATTGTGTTGAAAATAGTGGTAAAACTATGATATAATCATAAAAAACGTTAATTTATTTTCATAATTAACATAATAGATAATTTGTATCAATAAACAACTATCGAGGGACACAATTCTGAAATCATGCCTCGATAAGACAATATGGATTCACCCATTTCGACTATACATACCCAAAACTGTAAAAGAATCCAAAATGTATCACCTATAAATACGAATATTCGACATAAACAATGGAACACTATTAGTTATAATGTTAAGGGTTTGGCCACACCCCTATCACTCCATAGAATAACAAAAAATCCCTCCATTTTCTAGCAGTTTTAATGATACGATAATGAGATTCCAAATCACATACAATTCTACATGGAGAATGTAAATATAACATTAACGCTTGCTATCATCATCAAAATTAGGTGAATATATCTCCCACCATAACTCTGTAATTATTTGATCCTCAAATATAAGTGGTATCTGAGTATCTGACAAGCTCTTATTCTAAGAAGATAGTTTTTATATTTTATGATGTTGAAAAGGATCATGAATCACCTCCATTATGGAATAAAACTCACCCTTTCTAGGGTAATCATTAAATATTCAAATGATTTGATAATCATAAATAAAAAAATAGAGACTCTTCATCATGACCCACCACTCCATGTTGACATGAGGCATCCCAGCATAATCAAGAACCTAGCTACATGAATGAAGTCCAGTTAGTGGGGATGTGTACATGTTAATCTTGAGAAGAATCCATATCCATAATTGGTGTATGAAACAATACCTCCACCCAATTTTGAAAATAATACCTTCTTCAACTTATAGGGTTTGGGAGACCTTGAATAGTATCTCACAAACTTTTTACCCCTTGAGATCAACATGTGGAAAAATATTTCAGATGTTTCGTACATAATTTAGTTAGAACGACCTTTTCTTGGTGTATTAGTCTTCTAGTTTGATCTGTTGTATGATGGGAAGGCCTTTTTCATCAATTCCTTTTCTAATTCTTCTCAATTCTATGAAAAATGAATCTTTTCACCCTAACAAGCTGGGTGAAATATTGAAATGAGAGGGAGTATTACTTAATAGAAAAATATATGGTTTTAAACTATTTACTTGTCATACCTCTCTTGTAATAATGGTTTTTAGAAATATATACTGAAAATATCTAGGATTAGTGGCATATACCTCTGATTCTGTTGAAAGATCAATGTCTTTTCAATGAATTAATAAATATGGAAGAATATCTAAAATATAATAATTAGAAAATTTGATCTACGTGTTGGGTAACAGTTTCGGTATAGGTAAAGATGCTTTTTATTGAATAAAATTCCTCAATTTCCCTCATACAAGTAGCAGTTCTCAAAAAAGCTCCTAGGATCGTCCTGAAATGCACAATTAATACTTTTAAGAAGAAACACCAAATCAATCAAAATGGACTTATGCTAAAATATTCGATGGTCTCTTTGGATTTTAGGAACATATTTAAAATTTATAATCCGTTTTAAATGAGAGTCGTCTTGGTTATTTACTTGAAGACATGGAAACTAACCTACTGATGTTTCCTCATCATAGGAAACCCAATTATGTTAGCATTTCCAATCATCCCGACTACTTCTATTTCCATCAAATATTGTGTCACAACATTTTATTTTACATAATCTTCAAAGAAATACTCCAGAGCAAGGTTGATTATTGAAATGTATTGTTGGATAAATTTTTGGAGAATGTGACCTACATTACCATTTCGTAATTTGATAAAGAAGGTGATTGGAAGAAATATCCAGTGAGATGTGGACATAATTTCAACAATTGAATAACATCAATAATAGTTTATTGTCCACATGAAACCCTAATATCACATATTTATATAAAAATGAAGGTGTATCTATATAATAAGGTGATATAATAAATTTCTCTCAATGTATGACAGAAACATTGGACACATGAAGTGATAAAAGTTGAAGGGTCATATTTTTCTCCAAGAATATATTTCAATATTGTGGATTTCAATGCCAAAACATCTGAATCCTACCCACCAACCCACCAAATAGAACCTACATTATAAGAAATGATCATAAATATCTTTATAAATGTGATACCCATGGTAGACCACTTCTTTTATGATGATTATGACTACATGTATTATTTCCCCGCACATAACCCGGGAGAAGTAGGCCACATGTACAAGAACAGAGGATATTGGAAAAAACACAGTATGGTCAAATCAAATACATTGGTCACATCTCATCATCTGATATTTTAGATGTTGGGACTCATGTAGAAGAACTAAAACATTCCCAAAGGATTCATGGAGATTTCTTATAAATATCCATTGGTTGTTCACACCAAGATTTCATACATTAATGATTTACAATGGTGAAATTGCCTGATCAACCCAAAAAATGGGGATGGATCCAACAAACTATGCCACTAACAGAATATGATACCGCTTCATTTTCACAAGAAACAATATTTTATACCTAAAATGGAAAATCTCTTGAGTGATATAATGAAGAGACACCTCACCTATAGAATTATTGAACCCTTTCACAAAAGTAAGACATTCTGAAATAGTTGACATTTGACACAACCATGATCTAAATGAACGATTCACTCAATCATTCAAAAGAACATATGTAGGTTCATGTTGAAGCAATCTAGATCCCATGTGAGTATAATATTGAATATTTTATAGCTGATGTCTTACAGGTAGAAACTATTCCTGTATAGATCCATATCATGATCTACTTCATAGACCAGTATTAGGAAGAGGTCATTAAGGGACATGGAAGTCACCTATATATTGATGGTTGACTCAATACTATTAATGTATTAATCTCCCTTATTGAAAATGGACTTTATATCAAACTCATCCCAATTTAAACCATCCAATGTATTGTTGTACCTCTCGAACCCCTCAAGGTTTTATTTTCATGATCACAATCACCCTCATTTTTATTCTAATCCTCTTTCAAGTGTTTTTGGTTGATAGGAATCAAATCAGGTGGCCAAGGAATTGGGCCAAGAAAGAAAGAAGGCAAAGTGGACTGAAATTCAGTCCACCGGCCAACCGGTGGCTTCACCACCGGTCAGCCGGTGGCACCCTCTCCAAATAGTGCCAGCTACTGCCTCACCACCGGCCAGCCGGTGGCTCTGGCACCGGTCGACCGGTGGCCCCTGGACAGGAATCCTATGCCTTTTTGCAAACACCGGCCAACCGGTGGCCCTGCACCGGCCAGCCGGTGGACACAGTCAAACTAGCCGTTGGGCTGTTGACCAGCCTGCCCACTTGGCTCCCAACGGCTCTTTTAGCCTCTCCAACGGCTCCGAAGCCTCCCCAAGGGTTCCATGCCTATAAATAAAGGCCAAGGAAGCCCCGGACAACTACCGAAACTATACGGAAGCCCACGGACACGTTGTTCATCATTTGGCGTACCTCCGGCGACATCCTCCAAGGGAACCCCAATAGCTCCAACAACTTCCACATCCAAGGAGCCCCCTCAAGAAGCTTGGGAGAGCACGCACATCAACTCCATCATCCAATTGGCTCCCAAGTCTTCCCAATCACGGTTTTTCTTGTATATTTTATTTTGAGCTTAACTTTGAGTTTGTTCCTACAAACTCCCAATTTTCTCATCCCCTCTTTTCTTTGGGTTTCACATCACCACTAAGGTGTGAAAAGGTTGCCAAGCTTTCCTTTAAATAGCTTGAGAAAAAGGTGAGCTATCCTTCACCTGTAAGAAGGATAGTGGGTTCTTGCTAAACCATCAAAAGCAAGTGGGTTCTTGCTAAACCACAAAAGCAAGCTGTAATAGGTCCTAGTGCTACCTCAAAGCCTAGTGGGTTTCTTGCTAAAACCATTGAAAAGCAAGCAGTAGGAATCTCTCAACGGTTGAGTTGGGAGCGGAGACGTAGGCCGGGTTTTGGCCGAACTCCGTTAACAATTTCTTGTGTGATTGCCTCTTTATTTCCGCTGCACTTTCAACTTTGATTTTAATTTGTTAATCAATTTTTTAAAAGGAAATTCACCCCCCCCCCCTCTTGCCATCTTTTCCCTCCGGGGTGTTTCTTCCGACCCAACAATTGGTATCAAAGGGGTAATTTGAGTAATACCTTAAAAGGTTTCAAATTCAAAGATCCATTTTGATGGCATCTACCTCTTTCTCCCCCGAAGGCTTTTCTTTGGGTCGGGCTCCATTTTTTGATGGGTCCGACTATAATTATTGGAAAACCCGCATGACTACCTTTCATAGAAGCATAGGATATCCCATTTATAAAATTGTCATGCATGGTTACACTCTTTCTACTCCCGACGAATCCAAATGGACCCCCGCCGATATTAGAAACTTTGAGCTTGATGGCAAAGCCATGAACGCTCTCCATTGCGGCTTAGATAGAAATGAGTTCAATCGAGTTTCCACATGCACCTCCGCACATGAAATCTGGAAACTTTTGGAGGTTACCCATGAGGGGACCAACAAAGTAAAGGATACTCGATTGGACATGTATAGACAAGATTTTGAGTCTTTTTCCATGCACCCAAATGAATCAATTTCTGAAATGTTTACACGCTTCACTGACGTGTGCAATGGTAGAAAGTCTCTTGGAGATAATATTTCTGCAGAAACTATGGTGAAGAAGATCCTATGGATCCTACCAAGCTCATGGGCACCTAAAGTGACGGCGATCCAAGAAGCTAAGGACGTCAAAAATATGCCGGTAGAGGAGCTCATCGGATCTCTCATGACTTATGAGATCACGATGAGGAGGCAAGCTCAAAAGGAGGGCACACCAATCAAGACACCAAAGAACATTGCCCTCAAGGTACCAAAAGAAGTAAGCTCCTCCTCATCATCCTCTTCCTCCTCATCCTCTTCATCTTCAAGCGGCGACTCGGAAATGGAGAATCCCGCCCGCCAAATGCACAAGTTTATGAAGAAGCACAAGAAGAAAAAGAAATCTCGCAAGGCACGAAAGCAAGAACCCACCGAAAAATCCGAGCCCAAGGTAAAATGCTACGGGTGCGGCGAAAAGGGCCATTACAAGCCCGATTGCCCACTCAACAAGAAATGGGCCAAGGAAAAAGGAAAGAAGAAGGTCCTCAAGGCGACATGGAGTGACACCTCATCATCCTCCTCCTCCTCCTCCTCAAGCGACCAAGGTACAAAATGCCTAATGGCATTCCATGAGGTAACATCTTCCGACTCCTCCTCTTGTTCTTCAAATTCCAATTCTTTAAATCATCTATCTTATGAAGAACTCTCACATGCTAGAGACCAATTAGAAAATGGTTTTCACGAGCTTTCATCAAAATTTGTCGCTTTGAAAAAGTCTTTCAAAAAACTCTCTTCCGAAAAAGAACAACTTCTTAAAGAGAAGGAAGAGTTGACCCTTAAAATCCAAAATTTTCCAAATGTTGATTCCATGGAATCAACCATCAAAGACCTTAGGGAGACCCTAGCCAAGTTCACCCAAGGGGAACAAAATTTGAACAATTTGCTTGGTTCCCAACGTATATCTAGAACCACCCAAGGGTTAGGATATACCAATAGAGCTTCCTCCTCCCATGCACCCACTATTTTTGTAAGGGGGAGCTCCGATTTTAAATTTTGTAATTATTGCAAAAAACCCGGGCACCTCATTTATGAGTGTAATTGCAAAAATGCCCGGTACGGTAGGCCAAAGACTATTTTCTATTCGGACGAGTTTTATAAGAGAAGACCCGCCATGAGACAAGTGTGGATTGAAAAATCCCTCTTAGCGAGTCTCTCCGGGCCTAAAATCATTTCTTTTCAAAATCCCTCTCCCCGGTGATTCATTGTTTTTATTTAGGGGGAGTTAGGCCTTTTTTGTGTATTCAAAGTTTTCATTTCAAACTCAACACTTGGTTTCAAAACTCTCAATTCAAAATTTTCTTCTAAATTTTCATTTCTAAATTTCCAACAGTTGGTATCGAATTTTCATTTTTGATTCAAAACTCTCAATTTCAAAAATTTTATTTGGTTTCAAATTTCAATTGGTTTTTGATTCAAAACTTTCAATTCAAACTGTTATTCAAATTTTTCAATTCAATTTTTTTTCATTTCAAATTTTTCAACAATTAGTATCATTTTCAATTGTTTTAAAATCTCTAAATTCCCTCAATCAAGTTTTATGCCCCATTCTATTTTGATAATCACAAAGGGGGAGAAATTTCTTGATTGATTGGGGGAGAATCTTTTCTATCATGCTTTGATTTATTAATTCCTTTAATTTCAGTATTTTACATTGTTTGTTTCGGTGATTGTGATCATCAAAATAGGGGGAGATTGTTGTACCTCTCGAACCCCTCAAGGTTTTATTTTCATGATCACAATCACCCTCATTTTTATTCTAATCCTCTTTCAAGTGTTTTTGGTTGATAGGAATCAAATCAGGTGGCCAAGGAATTGGGCCAAGAAAGAAAGAAGGCAAAGTGGACTGAAATTCAGTCCACCGGCCAACCGGTGGCTTCACCACCGGTCAGCCGATGGAGCCTGGACAGAAGGCATCCTTATGTCCAGACCACCGGCCAGCCGGTGGCACACCAGCGGCCAGCCGGTGGCACCCTCTCCAAATAGTGCCAGCTACTGCCTCACCACCGGCCAGCCGGTGGCTCTGGCACCGGTCGACCGGTGGCCCCTGGACAGGAATCCTATGCCTTTTTGCAAACACCGGCCAACCGGTGGCCCTGCACCGGCCAGCCGGTGGACACAGTCAAACTAGCCGTTGGGCTGTTGACCAGCCATCCCACTTGGCTCCCAACGGCTCTTTTAGCCTCTCCAACGGCTCCGAAGCCTCCCCAAGGGTTCCATGCCTATAAATAAAGGCCAAGGAAGCCCCGGACAACTACCAGAACTATACGGAAGCCCACGGACACGTTGTTCATCATTTGGCGTACCTCCGGCGACTTCCTCCAAGGGAACCCCAATAGCTCCAACAACTTCCACATCCAAGGAGCCCCCTCAAGAAGCTTGGGAGAGCACGCACATCAACTCCATCATCCAATTGGCGCCCAAGTCTTCCCAATCATGGTTTTTCTTGTATATTTTATTTTGAGCTTAACTTTGAGTTTGTGCCTACAAACTCCCAATTTTCTCATCCCCTCTTTTCTTTGGGTTTCACATCACCACTAAGGTGTGAAAAGGTTGCCAAGCTTTCCTTTAAATAGCTTGAGAAAAAGGTGAGCTATCCTTCACCTGTAAGAAGGATAGTGGGTTCTTGCTAAACCATCAAAAGCAAGTGGGTTCTTGCTAAACCACAAAAGCAAGCTGTAATAGGTCCTAATGCTACCTCAAAGCCTAGTGGGTTTCTTGCTAAAACCATTGAAAAGCAAGTGGTAGGAATCTCTCAACGGTTGAGTTGGGAGCGGAGACGTAGGCCGGGTTTTGGCCGAACTCCGTTAACAATTTCTTGTGTGATTTCCTCTTTATTTCCGCTGCACTTTCAACTTTGATTTTAATTTGTTAATCAATTTTTTAAAAGGCAATTCACCCCCCCTCTTGCCATCTTTTCCCTCCGGGGTGTTTCTTCCGACCCAACATGTCTGGGGTGTAGAAAATGGGGATTTTCCTTATACAATGATATCAATTCATGGGCATGATAGTATTTTGAAAATACATCTTAGGATGACCAAACTAAAAGTTGAGATTAGGCACCTCACATCTAATAATGATTTTATGGTTACCCAGCAATACACCACTGACAATTTCTTTCTTAAAAGGTCATATCATCATACCCATGTAGTAGTACCCATGAAATTCAATAAAAAATTTAAATACCCCATAGATTGAATGTGTAGGGTATTACATTGTGAAAATTATCCTTTGAAGACTTTGCATTTCATTTATAATAAGCTATATTTATAACGAAGGTTATGTAAAAAACTAATAGATTTTTATGATATACATGTTGAAACTCCCATATTTTGGTGTGGCACAGCAGGAAATCCCTAGAAGATGATCGAAAACAATTACAGTTATTCCATAAACATAGTTTAGGTAATAGACATGATCCAATATTTATAAGCTCCATATATCTCCAAAGATATTCTAATAGAAAATAAACTCAATAATTATATTCAATAACTCTTGTAGAAGGGGGTTCTTATTTATTTTCAAATATTTTCTATCATATTTATAGTGATAGATATTCCCTCAGATTTTGGACATCCTATGTAAATTCATCAATAGATTATGTGGTGTAATAAAACAATGATGACATTGGCAATGTCATTGCATTCATGGAATGATTCTCAACTACCATTGATGTACACTGGAAGACATGTCATGGAGAATAAGTAGACCCATAGCCTACACTAATTAGTTATTCTATTCCTCTCTAGAGTATAGTGATCTAAATCACATTTCTAAAGAATCACAAATATATGTTCTATTGATATTGTATAGAAATGGTCAAAAAATAAATGTGGCTAAGTACAATCAAATATTACCCAATGAATATCAATGCTTCATGTAGGAATCTAGGAATATTTACCCCACTCATTCTACCAGTCTAGAGGCACAAGTATAACAGATGATCAAATACAACTATGTCTGAATGGTGAAATACCTAGGATGGATTACTAACATCATCCTAGTAATGTAGAAGAATAGGAAGATTTTGTTTTTCCGTAATTTAATATAAATTAATCGACACTTCCCAATGGATGGTTTTCAATTACCAATAAAAATAATATTGATAAATAAAACTAAGAGATTTTAGGTCTATTCAATTATGGATTTTTACTGATAGTACAATTAGATAAACATGGACCCGGAATATGAGGAATCATCTTTCTTCAATGAAATCAATCATTTTTTTCTATCTGGTCATGCAATTATGATTAATAAATTTTGGCACTACATACTAACCTGAGAAGAAATATTTTCTTTATCCCTACTTAGTATGGATTGATGAATGTTTTTTCAACGACCATGTATTCAAATCTCAATAGTGATATGATCAATTCATAGATCTTCAAACAGTATTTGATAAGCAACAATAGCCTAGTATGAATTTAAATCAAATAAAATAAAATATTGGGGAAACATCAGGGAAGTTCTATAGATTTCTGGTTCAACACTATTCCATATAGTTAGACCCAGAAAATACTATTTCTATTTTAGCTATGTGACCCCCATGAATCTCAATAAATTTACATTGCTATAGAGAACCGTTTTTTAACTTATTTGTTTTATAGCCATCATTATAGTGACCTAGTGTTTTTAGTAATTTTTATCTCAATAAAAAATTAGTGTTATATAATATTTTACACATAAAAAACAATAATAAAAAAAATAAAAAAAATAATGATGGCTAAAAAAACACCCCAATCTACAGAACACTAAATAATTATTAAATTACTAAATATCGTTTTATTAATCAGTAATGAAAAAAAATAAATTTCAAAAATTATAATTGGAAAAAATATAAAATATAAATGCCAAAATTAGAAAATATGGATCACTCCAATCTACTAGAATCATCACCGCCATGGAAAAAACAATATAGAAGATGAAAAATATTAGTAAACTACAAAATATTATTATTAATGGGAATATATAACCTTGAGAATAATTTTTTTAAACATTATGTGAACTAATAGAGTATTATTTACAGGAGGTATAATGGATGATGTAAATATAATGTGAATTTTTGATTAGTAAGATGGTCGTTATGAATAGTAACCAAACTACTGGGAATAGTAATATTAATATTAAAAAAGTAATTATACCTCAAAACAATAAATTAAAATATAAATAATATTTTTCATGATTACAGTATGTAAATATAAAATTTATAATTCCAAAAAAATATGTATCACTATAATGAAACTAAAAGAAACTATACAGATATTTTTGATATACTATAATTTAAAGTATTTGTAAAAACATTATTTTTATTAATAAAAATTAAAATTAAATACTTATAAGAATTATTATGATAAAATTAGTTTCATTTTAGAAATCATCACTTTAAAATTATACAATGTTTATTTTTTTGGTAATTTCTTGAAATTCTTCTATTTTTTTGAATATTAAGAATCCATTTTTTGCATAATACGTTTAACTAAAATTACATAATCTATGATGTAATAATGAAATAATATATTCTAGAACATTAAGTTCTAATCTGGTTTGTAAAATTTCATAAATGGTACATTAATATTCATTAAAATCAATTTCCAAAGCTAAAATGGTCTTTCCAAACACTAATGTCAATTGTGATGCATTAAAATAAAAAAATTTCATTTTGTCCACGTTAAGTTTTAATAATCTAATGAATTCTTATTATAATTTCTGTGTAAAATCCTACAATTTCTATACTGTATTAATATATGATTTATAATGTACAAAATTCACTATTATATGTATTATCATTAATATATCATTTAATTCAATATTTTTTTCTAAAAATACCCATATCCTCGTGTATAAATAACCCATCTACCTACCCATCGAAAAACACTCCCACCACCCTTTCCAAATATTAGTCCCTATTTAAATCATCCCACTCTAACTGATAGCCATGTTAGGGACATTCTTGGAGAAATCTAACTCAAATGACTATGGACAGTTTTGTACAATAGAAGATACACTGAATAGATAGTAAGTCATGATTAAATATTTTTCCTTTTATTCTTCTATGTATACTTTTACCTTATTCCATTCCAAATCATTTACTAGAAAAATAATAATATGTTATTAAAAATTATAGTAATTATTTTAAACTACTATAATTATCATATTTATGACAAATATAAATGTCATAATTTCATTTCATTATCTATTGACATCATCCTGTTATAGGTCATTTAACCACCTATGTAGACATTTCACAAAATTTTATTACAACCACCTCCATGGATGAGCAGATTAAATTATATATAATATATTAAATTTTAATTACATTTATTCTATGAATCTGAATGTAATTATATTACTGTCTAAATTTATTTTAATTAAATGAAGAAATAAAATCAAAATAGGATTTTTTTAAGTAAATTATAATATCAAAATGGTTACATTTAAAAAAATTGAAATATAATCATGTGATTATATTTGATAAATATTTTTTAAAATAACTACAATAAGTTTCTATATGAATATTTTAAAAATTATAATTTTTTTATTCATGAGGAGAAAAAGATATTAAATTAATCAACAATTAATGTAAGGGGATTCTAAAACCCAACTACATTTCCTGGGGTTTTCCAACTTTCACACCAATTTTAGAATAAATATTCATTATTTTCCTACTTATATTTTCATTATTATTACATTTTATTTTATGGGATATAAATGTTCCATACCTGTGTTTATGAAAAACATTAATGTTTCCAAAAATAACCATTCATTCTAAAAACGCATAATGAGATTGCTTCTTCTTCACACAATATTTTCTATTATTATAACAACAATGTTATCACCTATTTCATTTGGGATCCTCAATGTTTAGAAAGAAATATATTATTTTTATAATATTACCATTCCCTTCCATGGGTTATTTTTTTTAATATTGATATACAATCTTCATGGAATTCATGATTATGTGAATGTTATTATGTGACAGGTGATCCCCAAATTATATAGAACTATAATGCATTGTGAAATTTGATTCCTATCATGAGATAATGTGAAATTATTTATCTTTTCACAATAATGTTTTTTTGTGAATTCAGTTATGTCATCTATGAACATGATAATATCGTTATCCACAATTATGTTTGGTTTTTGACAAAAAAGGAATGATATTTCATTTTTTATGCAATTACACATTTGATGATATTATTTAATGCTTCCTCATAAAATGATAATTATGATCTCAGGCTTAATTTATTACGATGATTATTATTATCACCCATGTAATATTGATTCGTAACATTGTCTATCCACATAATTGGATTTGAGGTCATCCCTTTTTATTGATTTATAGCATTGGTGATTAAAAATACTAAGGTGAACATGAGGGATACTATGACCCTACAGAAGAAAATATTAAATAATATATATGTTTTATTAATTAATATTAATGCATAAACATAATGTTCTAAAATCACGAAACCATTTGATACTGTATGTGTAGCGTTATTATGTTTTTTATCATTAAAATGATGTAATATTCATTTATGAATATGTAGGGTCACTATAGTTGGTATCAGATCATGTTTTAGTTAATTTGGTAATTAGTATTAGAGAAAATTATTGATAAGAATAGGTATAATTCTATGTAAATGTAAATATCTATGATGATTTTTTTGAAAAACGGTTTACATGGGGATATTTTAAGAGAGCCATTAGAATTAATTGTGATGAAGAATAAATTATTTACTCGTTATTTGTAGACATATCTTCTATTCAAACCTTATCTATTTTAGAAAATGGTGTAACCACGAGATACTATGACAACATACCATATGAGGTACAAATCAATGTTTGTTTGATGTCCCAATGTCATGTGTGGGGATGTTTAAAATAGTGTAGTGGGTTTTTACCACTATCATTGGTTTTTAATAGTAACCAGATTCATGTGGAACACATTCCATTCCCAAATAGGGATCAAATAGCCATTTTTTATTTTATGTTGAATGACTAAGGATTTTTACTATAACATTAGATTCACTTTTTGTGGAACAGTTGAATAACTCAATGGATAATATCTTTTCTTCGTCCCACTATTCTGAGAAGGATAAGATGACTATTAGATTTTATTATTTATAAGGAGAATCCAATTATTGTTGGAATTGTTAAAAAACACCAATCCAAATTATCAAATTGAAAAGATGGGATATGAAGACATTACGAGAATATTTATTACCCAATATTTCCCAAAAACCTATTCAACAAAAATGGAATGAGAATTTATTGATTTTATTAAAAGGAAGGTGAATCAATCTTTTCAATTGAGGGAATCATCATAGGTCTTTAATGATGTTCCATGGGATTATATATCTACAATGAAAGATAAATTGATTTATTATAAGAGGATTAAGTCCCACCTTCAACACTCTCTAGAAATATAATATTTCGAGAGTTATGAACAATTGGTTTGATGTTCTACCAATACAGAGAAGGATTTTGAAGAATGGAACCATATTTTTGGAGATAATAAGTGAAGTATAGAGTTTCAAGATGGTGGGTTAAATGAAAAAAAAAGAAAAAAATTTCAAGTATACAAATGTTATAAATGTTGGGAACTAATCATGGGGATTGTCTCAATGGGACATGGAAATACCTCATGAGTGGGAGATGAGGAAAAAAAGATCATGATTTTCAAAGAGACATGAATAATCCAGTCAATATGATGATGGAATGGGGGGTAACTCTTAATTATCCACATATGGTTCAATGATTCAACTACAGAGAAAAATAGACCTATGTTATCTAGTGCACTAAACTTTGAGTATTTGAGGGTAATCAGCATCAGTAGCCACCAATTCCTTAGGAAGGAAAACCTTATTCAATAATGTGGTTGTTTATTCCCTTTAAATAATCATATCTTTCTCAAATTATTGAGATAAAGGAACATAACAACCTAGAGGAAATTTCGATTATTAGGGAATACAGTAATGTATTTCCCAAGGAGGTACCCAAACATCCCCCAGATCATATGGAAATTTTCTCAATAGAGCTCATACCTAGAGCCAATCCCATATTAAAATACCACTTCAGGATGTCCCTTATCATTTTATAAGAGTTAAAGTAGTATATGAAATTGAATTTTGAAAATGTTTTTAGACTCTCTAGTTCATAACCTAGTGTCCAACAGTTATCTTTTTCAAGATAAGGGATGGATCAATGTGGCAGTGTATCGATTACCAGGTGGTCAACAAGATCTCTTTAAAGAACAATTATCCACTTCCAAGGATTAATTATATTTTAGATCGACAATAATGAGAACATTACTTCTCAAATGTGGATCATTGTTATGGATACCATCAATTGAAGGTTGATAAAGAAGATATTGATAACAATAATTTCCATATAATGTTTAAGATCAAAGTGTTCATAGTGATTCAATTTGTATTAAATTTTTTTTGTTGCTAATATACATTCCATGGGATTAGTCGAGGAGACTATATATATTATGAAGAGTATACAATTTCTAAAATATAAAAAACAACTTACAAGAAACTATTTAAAAAAGATTTTTCATGAAGGTATTTTCCCATATATGAGTGTGTTATGTCCATGATGGAATAAATAGGGAGGCTGATTGTACTCCATCACCATTGTAAATTTTGACGATGTATCTATCGTGTCTGATAGAGACTCATCCATTTTTTAGGCCCACATTTTCTCATGACTCAATATCAATCACCATGAACTCTTTTCCCAATAAATATCGACCTCAATATTACTTAATGATTTTCTATTCTGACTTTTGGGCCCTTAAACTTCTCTTGATTCATGGAGAACCTGATCATCGAAAATATGGCCCAAATGAGTCATTGAATATAATACATCTTAATTAAACCACAATTATGTATTCCTAAATTCCACCAACTATGGTGGATGTGTCATTCATAAAGTCCTGCACACTTCATTGATAAAGAGTGTCCTATAGTATACTTTTGGATTCATGGATCATTATGTCTTCATGAAGTACCCATTTCTGAAATCAATACTTTATCAAAACATAGTGTGATCATTTTTATTAATATCACTCCTTCATAAATCCTTTATCCTCTATTAATCTCTTGAGCATTTTGAATAAACTTCCTCGGAGGCCTTATGCTTCACCAAGTCCCTCTCCATGTCTTATCCTTGATTTCAACCATCTAATGCCTCCAATTCCCAAAGTATGAGTTCGCTGAGCATCAATATTTGTCCTTGAATAGCACAAATACACCTCATGTCCTTATACATCCTATTGTACAAATTATTTCGGTCCACTCCACATCATGTGTAGCCTGACATTCCCACTTACCATTTTCTTATCATCATATTTAGAAAAATACCCTCTACTTCTCATTATAGTTTTGCTAACATGGACCACGTTGTTGACTACACCTCCACACAATTTCACCATGGATTTATTGAGGCAATGTCCCACCAAGGGATTCATGAATGATTGTTGTGTAGTCCCGAGTGGTGATGAGTGAATACCCTGCATCACCACTACCTGATATTAATCTTCATAGAACTAATGACCTCATAGAATGAAGATAAATTATTGTCATACCGCATAAAATAATGATGGGATTCCCCATGTATTATCATCATATGGTGCCACCTCCTCTTACAACTTCAAACAAAAATCCCAACAAATGACACTTCCATGTGTATTCCCCACACACATAATTCTTAGGATGCTCCCTGATTGACTTAGATGGAATGATATCCTCCTCACATGGAATTATTCCCTCATCAAATTGAACGAAATTATTTTTATCCATCTTCCTTGTGTAAGCCCCACATAATCACATGTTGGGACATCATTCATGACAAGATCATTAAGTCTACTCTATTCTATTGTTTCTCACACCGCGCATGACTCACATTGGATTTGAAATCAGTAGTGACAATGAAATATAAAAAACACTTCTATATGCATCCATCATAGTGTAATCATCCGTATACACCTTCTATAGGAATCCTTATGGGTGTAATCCACCTTTTACGTCATCTACTGGTAGCTTCTTTGCATATGTCCCAATCACATGCTCAATTTTATAGTACTCATCCTCCGTTGTAATACCCAAAACCCCAATAAAAACACATAGAATTTGATCCATATATTCTAATTCGAGTAAGTAGAAATCCTCTTTTATGTTCAATCCAAACTAATTGTAACACTCCCCCCCCCCTCTAAGAGGTGATCCTCCTGGATCCACATCTAGTGGTGTCCAGATAACACATAATAGTGTGAATCTTTCCCATTATGGGACAAACCTCCATGATCATCTATTATAGGTTTCTTGTATCCATCCATCTAATAAAACTGATCGGTGACCCTATTATTTGATCAACTCCATGATACGCCTCAATTGGGTATTTGGATCAATCCATGCCACAAAAAAATGTTAAACTCATGACTTGTCTCACACTATTACATTATTCATAATGGGGGATGCCTAAGGTGAAATTCATTGTAGATATAATACTACAGTGTTGGGTACCTCAGGATAAACATGCGATGAATGCAGTGAAATTTATGGATGAAATATATTTCACATCATAAACCTCATAACATCCATTAGATTCCTTGTGTTTCATTCCTATGCCTTGATTACCTCTAAGAATGAATAATACAACAAAACAATTTTCCAGCAACCATGCATGCCAGTGATGCACAATATCAGTAATTCCCTGAACAAAGTTTGCTACCTTTTAATGGCCCCCTAAAATGTTTATACATAGGCATCATAATTAACCATCTTCATCAAAGAGATAGAACCTGGAATGTGTTCCATGAACATAGATAACTCTATGATAGAGACCCAGGCTATGCGAAAAATTCCAATGAGAATTACAATTAATGATAAATGGACAACCCATCCTCTCATTTCTATCATGGAGAATGTAATAAGCCAATATTTCGTAGTAAGATATTTTATTTAATTCAATAGCTTGAGCTACACACAACACCGACTTCGAACGCACCACGACTTACCAAAATAGTCGTCCAAAAGCAGTTATGAATAGTCTTAACTGGATTTTGAATTTTATATACTCCATATAATTTTAGAATCCACATTATGTGTTTCTTAGTTATAATATAACAATAAATTCCTTTTTTTAGATAAAGGAAGCAATTTTCCAAAAATGAAGTTTTACCACATTTTAAGGAAAACCCTTTTTAAAACCAATTTTTAACACTCTGATATATTTAATTTATTGAAATTGAATTCTTCTTTATAATCATGACATAAAAATTTGTTTTGGATAAATCTTTGGTAATTTTATAATAACTTTTATAGTTTGATGAATACTGAGAAATACTAAATTTTAATTGAAAACAACTTTTTTAATTGAAATAATTTACAGTGTTAAATTATGTATTTGAATGGTTTTTAAGTATAATTAGATTATATTTTTATCATTTAATACAATTTAGGTGATTATTGGTAATTCCACATTTAAATTTGACAAAAAAACATGTCAATATTTTGATAATTTTTACTTTTTAAAAAACATGCTTTTCGGTTTTGATAATGGGAATTAATTTTAAATTTATTAATAAAATATCTATGTTTTTAATTTGGAAAAATATAATTCATTTTTGAATTCTGAATATCACAATTTTCTTAGGGTAAATTTTTGGTATTTTTCCGAAGACATTCAATTTTTGATGAATAGTGAAAAACACTACGTTATAGTTTAAAACCGAAAATTTATTTAAATAATTATTTATTTAATTTTATTTTATTTCAAGTTAAAATAGATTTATAATACCTATATATGTTCAATGTAATTCATTGGAGTCATTTTATAATAAAATTAGATGTATAATGTTTTATTGAACTTTTGGCTGTCTTTTACCCACCTCCTAGTAGCATTTGAAAATTTACAGAAAACATAATTTTACCGCTTCTATGATTTGATTTTCAAAAATCAAAAAGACACGTATGATATCAGTATGTAAAATGTGGTTCAATAAGATGAAAATAATTGTGGTGAATAGTCACATTTTACTTTTATTACCATGGTTAAAAATAAATAGGGCAATTAAGGGTAAAAATGATATTATTATTACCGTAACATATCTCTGGATTCTATTGGATAAGAGTAATTTTACAAAAAAACCTTAGGAATAACATATTGTCTTTTAGGTACACTTGGATTAGATTAGGACATTTATTATTATTTATTTCAAATAAGAGTTAAAAGTGTTACATTCAATGTTTATCAACTTAACCATTTTTAATATAGGGTTACACATAAGATAAATTTGAATATAAATATTAACAAGAAATATGAAAATATTTCCTACATAATGGTTTTTTATTTATAATTTTTAGACATTAAATATTAAAATTTATTTATGACATAATGATGATGAAATAATTACGAAATTAATGAAATATTAAAATAAATGATATTATAAATATCCAAATAAATATAATATGAGACTTTTTTGGAAGTGAACTAATTTTCTAGGTTATTATGACATTTTATGGTTGGTTATATGAATTTATTTTGAAGTATTAATGTTGTTATGAATTTAGAAAAAAATACCAAATAGTGACCAAATTGACATAAAATAGTTTTTAGAACAAAAATTATATTATTAATTGATATTCTATTCTGAAAAATATATGGTTCGACCAAAAGACTTATATAATTATGATTTTATTACTAATTAACCTTTTTGGGTTCACTTTAATGTTTATTGTTAGTTTAATAACCATATAATATAAAAATACAAAGAGACATGATTAATGTCAAACTATTTAAGTAAGAGTTAAATCTAAAAGATAATGTTAATATAGTGACCCAAATCTATCTAAAACAAATTGTTTGAGTGGATTTCTACCCATACCCACATTATCCTTTAAATATTTTATTTTTTAGCCATTATAAACCGAAAATTATTTTATTATTAAATAATATTTCTAGCTTTTCCTAAGGTGCCCCTCTCCCTTCTTAAAAAAGGGAACTCCACCTTCTCTCTAATTCCCATATTCATATCTTTTAGTCTCAGCCAACCCCTTCCTAAATATCCTCCCAAATATCATCCCTTAAACCTAGATACTTTACATTTGTTATAAATCCATCCTAATTATCCCTTTTGATCTAATCAAAAGGAAGAACCCGAAGAAGATGTAAATATTTCATCACCTCTTTCAAGTTCCTTTCTTCATCCACTTCCTCTTTATTTGATGTTTCCATTATAAAATAAATACTCCAGTATAATATATATACTATGATGTTATTAAAAATATGGTACAACCATATTCATTATTCTATCCACCCTTTGAATGACATCTCACCATACGTGCGTACATACGACTTACCGTCTCTACATTGTGGTGTAGTTGTTATTAAATACATTATTAATTGGATGTGTATAATAATGTATTATAATTGGTGTAAATAACAAATATAAATTGATTATGATACTGTATATATGATATATCATCCAATTATATATGATTTTAATATCAAAAAAATGATATTGTTGGTCGTTCGTATGTATAGATTACAGTCTCCACGAATGTGATGTGATTCATTCCCCATCATATCCATTCATGAATAATTTTCATTTGATGATTAAATATAATTTTTAAAGGCTAAATATCATTATAAATATCAATAATATACATCCCATCCATAACAAACATGGCTTACGTAACCAAGCATATGAAGGATAACAAACCTGTTAACACCCGAAATAATGATAATACAATAATATCAATATTAGAAGATCATATATGATATCATATTATTGTATATGGTTATTTCATAATTTAATAAAAATTATTTCACCATTATACATAATATTAACCTTCCCTCGACTATTGAAATGTAAAAGGTAAGGGGTTTCTTATCTCACATTTAATTCAATGAGATTTCCATAGCTCGCCACTTATTTACTGTATGTGGTGTATTGTGTACTACCATTCGATATATAATATCATGAATAATTATATATTCATTTTATTCTATGATTAATTTTGTGGTTATTAGATTTTGTTCATACGACTTGATTGATTACAACAAAGTAAGGGGTTTTCATCCCAATTTTATTCTCGTGAGATCATACTATATTGGCCACTAATTTCTTTTGTGTGGCATATGTACTGTCCATGATTGTATTATTGGTGTAATATAATTTAATTTATTATTATTTACATCATCATTTTATGATCCTTCTTTCATGGGTTGTATGTTTCATATGTTACCAAATTGGTAATGGAATTTCGAATTTCAATTTCCACTCGATGGGATTTATGCATACTTCATTGATTATTTTACTCCAAGATTATGTGTGGAATCACTAATTATTATTTATGTAGTAATTTAAACTACCCTTTGAGTTGATATGCTTTTGATACACATAATCACTCCATAGATAAATTCTCACGTCATCAATATAATCTTCATAAATGTAATTTTAATTCAATTTCAATTAAATGAGTTAAACATCCAAGTCCTTGGTGTTGTTATTTCAAGAATATGTGTGAATGTACTTTGATTAATTTTCACTAAATATCCAATTATATTGAGTATATTTATATGTTTTACACATAATTATTTCATTAATTTATCCTTAACCAAAGAATATGGTCTTTATAAAGGAATTCATCCCATCTTACATTCCATTGAGACATTTTTATTTTTATGCACCAATCCACTTTTATTTGGTGTATATACTATACTTTGACATAGTATATCATGATTCAATTTATTCTAAAGATATTATAATTTTATGATTACCAATATTATTTTTATTCATGCATCTCTCATTTGGTTAGGAACTCTAACTAAAATAACATTTTAAATGTTCTAAAAATTTATTCTTATATATCATTCTCATTAATGTACATGTTATAAAAATGGTTTTAAGGTTTTATTTATATGGACATTAATGTTTTAAAATTAAAATTCCTTTTAACGGTTTCAATGTTTTATGGGAAACATTGATTCAAAAATCAATTTTAAACATCTTTTTGATAAATAGTGATACTTATAAATGTTTTAATGAAAAAGGGCGATATTCTCTCAAATAGTTTTAATGATTAACTTCATCTATGTCAATATCATTCATTATTCTTGATTGAAGTTTATTTATTATAATACAAAGTTACATATTTTATTGAATGAGTTATGTTTGAATTTTTATGTGTTAATTTTATACAATTCATGGTTTAGGGATAAATTATTGACATTTCATATGATAGTTTTAATACGAATGTTTATGTTATATTTAAAACTTTTATTATGTGGAATTCATTGGACATAGTATGTGATGGGTGGAGCCCGCTATATCTCCTCAATGCATTGGTAGGTCTCATTTGACAAACTAGTTTCTTTGAAAAAGGCCTTGACAAAATCTTATTTGTAGTCTTGGAACAAGGCCTTGGCTATGTGGTTATGAAGTCTATCATTACTCATTCCATCATTATGAAAGTGGCTATTGATATTTCATTAGATTATTTGACTAGTAGAATATCCATGTGAATATGTAAATTTAATTATTTTATTTTATCTTTTCTATACTATGGTGAAATTCGAGTTTATAAGACTTTTGTTTTAGTCTTATACATTGACATAAATGTATATGCTTATTTATGAACGTATCCACTATATTGTTATCCTTACTGTAAATTTGAGCTCACCCCTTTCTATGTTGTATTTTTTTCAGGATGTGAAGAAGTATTTTATGACAGACCTGTAGGGATAGTCTGAGGGGATATAAGTGTGGTCGTTGGAAACAATGTTGTTGTATATTTTTATTTTATAATGTAATGTAAAACATATGAATTTATCTTGTACTTCCATGGCTACTAAACCAATCGGTCTTTCAGTACATTATTCCTCGAATCATGCCAATGTTACGTAATATGCATCGACTCTGGGTAACTAGGGATGGGGCATTACAGTTGGTATCAGAGGAAGTTTCGTACAAACCTTGGAAACTAGAATTAGATAAACACTGATTAGAACACATAGCCATATAATAGACATCGAGGATTAGTATAGAAGAACTTCCTAGAATTTTGGTATTATAGTGATTTTGTGAGTTTTCCAAGAAATACATCCATGTCTGGATATGAGCATGTAGAGGCGGATCTGGACCAGATGTATCTAGGGGTAAAACCTGAAAACACCACTTTGAGCTAGACTAGAATGGGAACTATTGAGCGACAATGGGCCTTGCTGTGCTCATGGTTTCGACACTCCTATGAGATATTCTTAGGATAATTCTCATTTTCTTTACAAACTGATTTGTAGGATTTTAATATATGATGAGAATAAATAACTATCATTAATCCAAAGGTGTTTTAGATTGAGAATAATTTGTTATGATATTCTCAAAATTATTTTCTGACTCACACTATGCTTTCTTATGTTAGTTAATGGTTGGATTCCGAATAATTCATAGTAACACTGAACATGATGTACAAGGTGGGAATGATGGAGGAAATGAGCAACAGAATGGATTGTTGATAGGTGTAAAAGATATCATGTTCATGTCGAATAATATTTCCAAAAATATGATCAACAACATATATATTAACCAACTCCTGAACTCAACAATGAAGAGAAAGGCGATTAATGATTAGAGCTCCAATAGTGGAGACCATGGAGAAAAGAAATCTCAATTTCCATCATGCAAGAAATTTTGAAGGAGACACATAGGGAAGTGTATCAATGTAACAGAGAAATGATTTATGTGTGGGAAAGAAGGATATAATGAAAAAAAATTGTGCAAAAATGAAGAGTACTATGAAAGAAAATAAAAATGATCGGAATAATCCATTTACATTCATTTCTCCTAAATGTTTGGGACCTTGACATTACCCGAGTGAATACCATATTCTATAGGATAACCCCTTGGTCAAGGAAGAACATATTTGGAAATAAATGGATGATGAAATTTTTAAATGTATTAGTCCTATTTGTTGATGGGATTACATTGGAATACTTTTCTCTTATGTGTAACAATGTAGTTTATTATGGGAGAATGCTATTTTAGGATGAACTGTGTTTTCTATTGATGATATATTTATAAAAAACCATTATGGGATATATGATCCTTGAATTTGAGGCAATTACATGTTGATAAATTTTGGGATGAAAATGAAAGGTATGATATAACATTTGTGGTGAAATTATGTTATAGTTATTCTGAGGAATTTATCTTATTTTGGGAAAGTTATAAAATATAGTTTTTTAAGGACAACACCCAGACCGTGTGACAACTCGTTGCATCAGAAAAAGCTGTAGGTATCGAACCCACAACCATAGTACGATTGGGATTTATCGCCTACCACTAGACTACATAATGTCCCTGGTTAGTGTGACTAATTCTTTTTTTAATGATTTTATTGACAAATAATAAGTTTATTTGGGATCTTATTTCTTATCAAAAGGATATCCTCTTTATAGGAAAATGATTTGGGGATTAAGTGATAATTTTTATTTTGGAAGACATTCACTATGTTGGGAATACTATATGCCTAAGGAAAATAGAATACTATGGGATTTCATTTGAGGAGTAATAGTGAATTTTTATATATGTATTTATTGTGGATTTATAGTGATTTGGGTTATTAATGGAAATGATTAACTTATCATAGATAATATGTGATTAGGTTAATTACTTTTAATTTTGTAACTTTAAGAATAGCCGATGTTATTTGGAAATACAACTTATCATGGAAGACTGCGTAATCAAATTCTTCTATGTTTTGGGATTAAATATTAATTTTGATTATATTTATGGATTTAAGGACAATTGTTTGTTGAATGGTATTAATTGATCTTTGGGTATTGTTGGTTTAATTTTAGAAATTAAGATATGTTTTTCATTCTATAATGGATTATCCGTTTTGGGGATCAACTGATCTTGAACTAACCATTTTGGTTTTGGATAATCTTTAAAGACATGATAAATATATATAATTTATCCATTTGGATTATGTGATTCATTAGAAGTTTATTCTAGCACTTTAGGTGTGGCCAATTCATCTTCAATACTCATCGTTTGAAAAAAAAAGATGAGCTAGTGGTAGAAATTTATTAAAGGATGAAAATATACATAAAAAGTAAGTATATCTCTTTATTCTCTTAGTGAATCTCATAAATAAATTCCTCAAAATTATTAAATGGATCTTAAAACAGAGAAAGTTGTCCATTTACTTTTGCTACTAGGAAACTGATGAATGTTTATCTAATCAAAAGTTTTTGGTTTTCTTTTTGTTAACTTTTTCCTAATCATGTTTTCTATAACTCACAACTAGAACTTGACTCTTATTTTATCTTCCATATCCATGCTTTCCTACATGGAATCCTAGTGTGGGTTATCTCGGGTGACCTTTAAACTTCTCTTTATTTTTTAAAGTTTTAGTTATAATGAATCTTTTTCCAATGAGGGGATTTCAATAAATTTCCCAAGCCCAATTTTAAAATTCTAAGGACACAATTTCAAAAAGGGGGGAATAATGTAACACCCCAATATTTCATAGTAAGATAATTTCTATAATTCAATATCTTGCGCTATATGAAACAACGAGTTCGAGCACACCACAACTTACCAAACTAGCTATTCAAAAGAAGTTATGAATAATATTAACTGAATTTTTAATTTTATACTCATTATAATTTTAGAATCCACATTATGTGTTTCTTATACATAATATAATAACAAATTAAATTTTAAAAAACGAAATTTTAAACGTTTTAATAGGAAACAGTTTTTAAAACCAATATTTGACACTTTTATATATTGAATTTAATGAAATTAGATTCTTCTTTAGAATCGGGACATAAAAATTTATTTCAAATAAATTTTTGGTACTTTTCTAATAACTTTTATATTTTGATGATTACGGAAAAATACTAAATTTTAATTGAAAACAACATTTTAATTCAAAATAATTTATAGTGTAAAATTATGTATTTGAATGGTTTGGAAGTATAATTATATTATATTTTTATAATTTAATAATATTTAGGTGATTATAATTAATTCCACATTTAAATTTAACATAAACACATGTCAATCTTTTGATAGTTTTTACTTTTTTAAAAATCCCTCTTTTCTGTTTTCACAACGGGAATTAATTTTGAATTATTTAATTCAATTTCTATGTTTTTAATTTGGTAAAATAATATTCATTTTTGGATTCGGAATATCAAAATTTTCTTAGGGTAAATATTTGGTATTTTTCTGAAAACATTTAATTTTTGTTGAATAGTGAAAAAATACTGCGTTGTAGTTTAAAACTGGCTTTTTATTTAAATAATTATGCATTTTATTTTAATTTATTTTAAGTCAAAATAGACATATAATACCTATATAAGTTCAATTCTATTCATTTTAGTCATTTTAAATAAAATTAGATGTATAAAAATTATTGGAACTTTTTACCGTCTTTTACCCACCTCTTAGGAGCATTTGCAAATTTACATAAAACATAATTTTACCGCTTCTGTGAGTTGAGTTTAAAAAATCGAAGAGAAATGGTTGATATCAGTATGTGAAATGTGGTTCAATAAGATGAAAATAATTTTTATGAATAGTATCTTTTTACTTTTATTTACCACGGTTAAAAGTAAATAGGGTAATTAAGGGTAAAAATGATATTAATATTACTCAAACACATGTCTAAATTCAACTCGATAAGTTTAACTCGACCAAAGAAAACTTTAGGAATAAAAAATGATCCTTTAGGTCCACTTGTATTAGATTAGGACATTTATTATCATTTAATTCAAAGAAAAGTTAAAAGTGTTAAATTAAAAGTTTAATAACTAAACCATTTCTAATATAGGGTTACACATAATAAAAATTAGACTATAAATATTATTTAGAAATATAAAAATATTCCCTACATAATGGTATTTTATTTATAATGTTTAGACATTAAATAATTAAATTTATTTATGACACAATGATGAAGCAGTAATTACCTAATTAATGAAATATTAAAATAATTGATGTTATAAATATCCAAATAAAAATAATTTGAGACTTTTTATTAATTGAACCAATTTTCTAGGTTAATTTTACATGTTAGAGTTGGATAGATTATTTTTTTAAGTAATATTGCTGTTATGAATTTAGAAAAAACAAAATACCAAATTCTGTCAAAATTGACATAAAATAGTTTTTAAAATAAATATTATATTATTAATTGATATAATATTCCAAGAAATATAAGGTTTATCCAAAAGTCTTATATAATGATAGGTGATCATTAATTAACCACTTTGAGTTCTCTTGGAAGTTTATAGTAGGTTTATTAACCATATAAAATAAAAATACGAAGAGACATGGTAATGTCAAACTATTTAACTAAGAGTGAAATGTAAAAGGTAAAGTTAATATAGTGACCCAAACATGATCATAAGCTATTGGTTGAGTGGTATTCTGCCCATACCCACTGTATCCTTTAAATAATTTATTTTCGATCTATTAGAAACCGAAATTTATTTTATTATAAATATATATTTATATCTTTTCCTAAGGTGCCCCTCACCCCTCTTGTAAATGGGCACTCCCCCTTATCTCTAATTCACACCATTAAATACATTCGTATTGGACAAAACCTGACCAAATATCCTCCCAACTCTACTTCTTCCATCTTAGTGGTGTTACTTTAGTCAGAAATCCAACTTAAGGAGCCCTTTTGATCAAATCACAAGGAAGAACCCCAAGAAAAGGTCAATATTTCATCACCTCTTTCGAGTTCCTTTCTTCTTCCACTTCGCCTTTCTTTATTGCTTCCACTGTAAAATAATAACTCCAGTATCTTCTATATACTATTATGTTATTATAAATATGGTACAACCTTATTCATTATTCTATCCATCTTTTGAATGACAAGTCACCATACGTTGGTACGTACGACATACTGTCTCCATGTCGTGGTGTGGTTGTTATTCAAAAAATTGTTATTTGTATGGGTATAATAATGATGTATAATTGGTGTAAATAATAAATATAACATGAAAAAGATTCTGTATATATGATATACCATCCAATTATATATGATTTTAATATCAAAAGAATAATTTTGTCTCTCGTGTGTACGTACGAATTGCCGTCTCCACGGACATGATGATATTCATTCGCCATTCAATAATAAGTTTCATTTTATGATTAAAAATAATTTTTAAAGACTTATTGTCATTGTTAATATGAATATTATACATCCCATTCATAACAAACATGGCTTTCGTAACCAAGCATATAATGGAGAACGAATCAGTTAACACACGAAACGCCGATTATACTAAAAAATAAATATTAGAAGACCATATATGATATCATATTAATGTATATGGTAATTTTATAATTTAATATCAATTATTTTAATATTATATATGATATTAACGTGCCCTTGACCAAGGAAAAGTAAAAGGAAAGGGGTTTGTTATCTCACATTTAATTCTGTTAGATTTCCATTGCTCACCACTTATTTATTTCATGTGGTGTGTTGTGTCCTGCCATTTAATATATATTATCATGATTCTTTTTATATTCATGGTATTATGTGATTCATTTGATGGTTATTAACATATGGTCATACGACTCGATTGATTACAATGATTTAAGGGTTTTTCGTCTCACTTTTATTCCCATGAGATTCATGATATATTGGCCACAAATTCATTTTGTGTGGCATATGTAATGTCCATGCTTGTATTCGTGGTGTAATATTTTTTTAAGAGTATTTACATATTCATTGTATGATCCACCTTTCATGGGTTGTATGTTTCATAAGTTACCAAATCAGTACGAGCATTACAAATTTCAATTTCCACTCAGTGGGTTTTACGCATACTTCCTTGATTATTTTACTCCAATATTCACTACTAGAATTTGGACTTATAGCTACGGATCTATAGCCATGGACAATAAAAACCATGGATATAGATCACTTATACCCCCATATATTTTTGATGTCCATGGAAATAACTCCCCACGTGATCCATTTCCCCTCGCCCTCGTGAATTTCCCATCCCCACTGCCCCCGCGATCCTCCTCCCTCTCCCGATCCTCCTCCTCTCCCGACGTCTCTGACGTGGCCACCCCACATCCCCGTGACTCTCCTTCTCTGACTCGGATCCAGCACTGTTCCGATGCGGCTCCGGCATGGTCTCATTTTTCCCTCCTCGAATCTCAAACCCAGCATACCAGTGGCGGCTGCTTCGCTGCATTCCTCCACTAACGCGCCTCTCCGCCCGCCCGCCTCACCTCCTCATTGCCAACACGAACCTTGTCATGACCCCTAGCCATACTTTGTCTCGTACACCCCCTTTACCTTATCTATAATGATATCACTTAGCCACACATTGCTTTTATAGCTTTCATCCCTGCTAACGCATCACCCTGCCATACCACCTTGCCTCATTCCTTTTTACCTCCTTACGACTTGGTTTTTCTAGGGTTATTCTCCTTGCTTTGCATATAGATGTAGCGGAGTCCGTTTCCACTGTAAGTACTTTAATTTTCTCCTTTCTATTTTTTGTAGAAATTTTTGATGAGGGTTATTTGTCTGATCTCATCTAGATATATTAATTTGATTTTTATTCATAATTATTTTGTTATTTGGATTATTTATCACTAATTGTAATTTTAATTGAGTCATCTTTCATTGTATGATATACACAACCTCAATTTAAGACATATTAGAAAGTCTCTCAAAAATTCATGCAAGTCATAGAGTTCAGTCTAATCAGAAAGAATGTGCTAACCAAAAGGGGTTTTTAAAAATATAAGTATTTTAAAACCTTTTAAATTAGGGAAATAACTTGTGTCATTTAAATTATATAATGATAAAATGCAAATGGGTAGACTGGGATATTCACAAACTATATTTGAAATGGTGTGTCTATTACCATACCTTTGAAAAATCATACCAAGGATAGATGTTGGCCAGACATGAATTATTGGTTCTAATGTATTGTTATTGAAAGAATATAAGATTATTGGGTCTTATCCTTTAGGGAAAGGACATGCCTTTGGTTGGATATAGGTAGGTTAGATACATAGTGTATTTATAATCTCTCGATAAAGTTTTCTATCAAGATTTTATGTACACATTACCAGTATACATGGAAAATTTTGGGGGACTCAAATGCTCATGTAAAAAATTATGTTACAAAGCAAAAAGATATTTTAAAGCTAGTGTCTAGTTCGGAGCTGATAGGTATTGTGTCCTTGAGGAAAATAATGGAGGAGTTTGAGTAGATTAAAATTTAAAATTTGGACCTAGAAAGGTTATCTGGATGTTATTATATATCCTAAAATAATAGTAATCAAACTATAGATATCTCTGGGGTGGTATAAGAATTCACATCCTGGTGTAGGGTTAATGAAGGAAAATCCTATGGGAATAAGTAAACTCGAGTGTCAGAATATTGATGGGAAATGGGATATAAATGGAATTCATGGATGGAACACAGATAAAAAAATATTGGCGTTACAACATATCTTATAATAACAAGAGTAAAGATACAAATAGTTCTTGGTAAAATGGTTCCTATGGACATATGTATTTAACACAAAATAAAATGAAAATATTTCATCCAAATGAAGGGTTATTGGAGAAGAATTTTTGTGAATCAATGAGGGACCACAAACCAAAATAAGATATAAAATTGTTGGGAATGATAATTGTGGTTGGCCCCAAGATAGAGTGTCTTGGTTTCACTATATATCATATGACAATTATAATCAATACACATATAGTTCTTGAAAAAAGTCTATAAATATATATATATGGATTATACATAGTGGAAAGGGTATTGAAATATATGAGTGTCATGGTGATAAAAGAAAGGAATCATGATGTGAATAAGGTCTCATAATAAGGAGAAATCAACATAGTTCTATCATAATTTAGGGCCATTGGAAGACCTTGTATTAATGAGGTAAACATCCAAAACACATGGATAGATGGGGCGTTTTGAATAAGATAAGAATATTGGTTGACCCCAAGATAAGTGATTTGGTATTCAGTTCATATATCATGATAATATGAATTAAGTAATATGTGGTCATTGAACATGATGGTATTTTTATATAGACATTGGGTCATAGATAGGGGAAACAATATTTTTCGAATCTTTTATGGATCTCTATCTCGTGTAAGTAAACCTTTTCATATGAGAAAAACCTCTCCATGTAGTTTTAGTGTCATGTGGGGTGGATATGTTGTCATTTAGTACAACACCATGTGATAAAGATTATATACTATTCAATTTTACATCATGAAGAAATGACATTTAGTGCCATCAATTTAAAGGTTATATGACAAGGACCATATCCAAGTAGTTTAAATTTATTTGAAACACACTTTTAGCTAAGGACATGTAATTTATTTCATTATAAATATTATGTTGGTAGATGGTTTGATATTCCCTCTATCCATTTTGATCAGGGAATAAAAGCATGTGTTGGTCAAAAACGAACTGAGGAGAGTGCATTGATTTTTTATTAGTGGAGTGTGATGGTTAGAACCATTGTACATGAAAGCATGATAGAACTGTGACCATAATGGATTTGAATGACAGACTAACGAGTGTTATAGGTAATATATAATTGGTCTCACAAACAGATGTCTGGTGTGGGACACATCAAATAGAACTACTGTTCATCATTTAAAAACTAAAGCATTGGTACTTGATATGATATATTATAGGTTTTATTCTTAAATTATTTAGTTGTTGTCATGATTATAGTTTAGCCGCAATATAAATTATAGAGTGATCCATAATGTGAGATCTTGAGAAAGTCATGCAATATTCAAGAATCGTAGGAATTATAAGGAATGTGAATAGATCTTCATACATTATATTTTTTAGATGAAAATGGAAGAATATAGGGTTGAATGTCATTTGAGGAAATTTCATAAGACTCGAACTTCATTATTCTTTTGAGGGAATTATGTAAGACTTTATAAATTATAAGACTTATCTGAATGTCTTATCAAATTAGGTTTAGCAAAAGAAAATGAAATATGATAAACTAAATATGATGATACATAGTGATCTATTCTTCATCGACATAAATACTGTAATGAAAGATTGTGATTTGTGCTTCCATTTCATAACTTCATGTTTTACAAAAATCATTACACCATGGAATGAGGTAATGAATCCTTGAATATTTTTTTATTTAATTTATGCATACATGGAGTTTTTTATGAAGTGGTGTCTACATGTCTGAAT
Organism: Viscum album; assembly: GCA_963277665.1. NCBI lineage: Eukaryota > Viridiplantae > Streptophyta > Magnoliopsida > Santalales > Viscaceae > Viscum > Viscum album. Next base: position 1,344,037,567 of record OY728119.1, on the reverse strand, counting down.
ATAGTTACAAACAATTGTTAAGAGAAGTAGTGAGAGTTTTGAAATGTCAAGATATTAGAAATTTTGAATTATTGAGAATTATAGTAATTAAAAATGTAGTATTCACATGGTATAATGTTTACAGATAAAAGAGAAAAAACAGAATTAATATAATGGATATTGTTTCATGTATCACACACATATATATATTTCATTTCAAAGAAATTTTCAGTTTAAAACTATCATTCCAAGAAAGAGAAATCCTTGCATCAAGAAGAGATAACTGATATTGAATCCTATAGAAAAATTCATTGAGTAATGAAGGAGAGAATAGATCCAAAACTGAATATATTCTGAATATTTTTTATGGTTTAAGGATAATGTAAATAGGATATCTAGTGCAGAATGGTTTCACTAAATAAGAAGAAGAATAAGAAGAGGTAAGAAGATTTATTTGAAGTCCAATTTTCAACGAATGAAGTGTATTTTATTTATGAAAGGGAAGAAGAAAATTGTTTTTTCATTTTTAGTTTTCTATGGTTTCCACAAAGAAGGAAGTTAAAAATGTGTTATAGTTATTTATTGTAGATTAATAGTTGAAAGAAAAAAAATATTTCCTAGTAGGAATAATGGAGATAGTTGAGAAAATTCCCAAAACCATTCTATTCACATTGAGAAATAAGACACTTTATCTTATTCCCTATCACATGTGTTGTACATATGTGCTTACAGGGTTAGTAATTGAATTTTTAGCATGTCATCAAGGAGAGAACTAAATAAGTTTTATAAGAGATCAAAAACTATAAAATAAAATGAATAATGATCCATTATGACATGATCTATCAACAGGTATTCTAAAGAACATATGATGAAATAATCATCCCTAATGATCTTCAAAAAGATATCAATGTAGGAAAGTAAGGTGAAGATATCCATGTTGATATTGATCGAACATTTAGTACTGTTCAAAATTGGATCATTATTAATTTTGAAAACTATAGTGTCTCCTTAAAGGTTAGAAAAGAAGAGAAGGTTTTGAAGAATCATCTACAATTATCACTTCATCCAATTCTGAATTTTGGAAGGTGATTGAAAAAAGTATTATTGAAAGGTTATGATTTAATAATATCTAATTCTTGATTAAAACAATAAAACACTGCTATACGGGGTTATGATGTTTTTAAATTAATGGAATTTATATGACATATTGAATATATTTTGGGGATGTTTTCTGAAATTAAAACATCTTACTTAATTTGAATGTTCTCACCTATGTGTTAAATTGGGTAAAAAAATAAGTTTGAAATTTTTTTATTAGGATCAAAACCTATAAGTTTTCTTTCCAAGAGTGGATTACATTTTTCACGACATGGTATCAATGTTCCTTTATCCCTTAGTTGTAACTTCATTCTACAGGTTGGTGCTTTAAATTTTAAAATATGAGTTCACTGGTTTTACCTTATCTATGGTCATGTCTCTAACCATGTGAAGTTCCCTGTATGACTATGTTTCATTGTGTTCAACATTTAAGCACATGCCATCAAATATTTTCTGCCTTTTGGGATTGTTATTTTTCTTCCTTCTGTAATTTAATAATTTCAATGCCTTCTTCTCAAGTTATATGTTATTTTCCAGTAACCAAAAGGGGTTATTTACATTAAAGGGTCATGAAATGTTTTTTCAATACCCTTTAATCCAATCTCTTGATTTTATACCCCTTTTTCCCAAAACTCTTCTCAAGTAGTTCATCAAATTAGATAATGGTCTATTGCAGATGAAATTAAGAGAAAAAGGAGAATTCACCCGATCCAGAGGCTTACCCTCAGCGTGATCAATGAAATTTATTTTCTTATCAGGTTGTTTAATTATATTTGGACCTAGTTTTGTACTTTTCCATTTTGTTCCTTGATAGTGTCTTGCTATCCATGTTGTTAATTTCTATTCCTATTGATGATTTGTACATATTTGCTTGAATGCTGATAAAAGAAGTGTTTATGAATTTTTTTTAAGGGCTGGAAAGGTTGATAATCCCATTTAGATGAAGATGTTGCATTTTCTTTCTGTTGTATTGCATTTTCTTTCACAAATTCACTTTATTTAATTTTATTTCTCAAATATAGTTTATTTCATTTTCTTTCTGGTGTATGTATTTTAGATTAAGATGTTTTTCAAATATAGTTAATTCTCTTTCTAATAGGTTACGTACATGAGAAGTTTGGATTGTTGGACTTTGTTTTTTGACCTTTATCATATGCCTTCGTGCTGGAAATCCTCAAGTGAATTGTACCGATGAATTTGATTTTATGTATTTTGTAAATGCCAACCAAGGAAGAATTAGTAATCTTAGCTGGGGATATGTCTTTGTATATCTAAGGCTCCAAATGATCGCACTTTTTGAAAACTTCTTATAGCATTTTCCACTTATGATAAGTGCTTATGTGTAAGTGTTTTATAGTTTCTTAGGGTCCATTTCAATTTTAATTATTCTAATACACTGATTGTTTGTAGGTGAGAGATATACGTCTTATAATGGACCACAATTATATACATTCCAAGGGAGTTGGGTATGTCAAATATGTGCCACTATTGTTGACTAATCTGTGCCCATCGTGATCTTATTATCTTATTTTGTTGCGATCCATTCAATTTTTTTCCTTACAATGCAAGATAAATATTACTTGTAGATACATTGAGTTTTATGAAGTCATTTTTGTTATTATGGCAATATAACATTCTGGACAGCCTCTTCTCAGTCAATCGGAGATGGTTAAACCTTCTGAAGCTGAAAAGAATCTGGTTCAGTCAACTATAACTGCATCTGCTGGGCCAGCCGGGCGTATTGGCCCCTATGCAGGGGCAGCAAGAACACATTGTGTTCGTAATATACACTTCAATATCACTGAAGATCAACTTCATTATGTAATGGCCTATATTTGTTCTCCTGGGATTTCCTGGTAAAGTATTTGGGCTGTTATAATTCTAGTTCAATTCCATTCATCTTGAACTGTAAAAAACATACATTAAGGTGACACATTCAGAGAAACGATTCTTGGTTGCATGATGATTTTTAATACCCTTTCTACTGTTGTAGACTGTTTATTTCAATGCTTAATGCTATGGTTTTTGAGCCATTTGGCGCTGTAGAGCTGGTGAAACTACCACATGACCAATAAACTGGGCATTACAATGGTTTTGGATTTTCTAGGTGAGTGAGCATACCCTTGTGGATGTGTTGGTCTGTTTCTTTGAAAATGTTGATAATTGGGTTACCTAAGGACACCGCTTAAATGAATCACTATCATTTAGAGCCTGTTTGTTTCAGCTTAAAAATTTACTGATATTGGGTTAGTCTAAAAAATCGTTTTTTGAAAAATGAGAAGGTATTTTGTGTCTGTTATAATAAAAAAATTAAATTTTCTTAGTTTGTATTGAACAATCAGTTCTTAAAAAGTTTATTAGAATAGTTTTTCCAAAAAAAACCTAAAAGTGTTTTTTTCGGATTGTACATTTTGAAAAAATGATTAACAACGATTGAAATTTTAGGAATGTGATTTCTCTTAAAAAAATGCATCTTTAACCCAAAAAAATATTAGTTAAGTGGTATATTAGTTGGTCAACCACTCAAAATGCTTTTAGTAACTTTTTCCATTGCATTATCACCTGAGAGATTTTACTTATTGGTGATGGTCAAAATAATGAGTTCATGAATATGATATAACATAACATGCAAGTAATCCCCACTTATTGCCATTGACGTTGTATAGTTTCATCTTTCATCATTGAATTAAACAATGTTCTCAACATGGAATTTTTTCATGCTCTGTGAATTCATCATCATTGATTTAGCCGCACTCTAGTATGACATACCATAAAGGTCACTCCATAATTATTGCCACTCCCTGTTAATTACTTCGTGCCTTACATATATATTTCATCATAGTCAAATTATTTCCATGGTATGGTCTACAACAATGAACCTATATTTGATGCCATTTTCAGATATGATTTGATAAGATTTGCTCCTAATTCTGACTTTTATCCAGTATGGCACTACATTTTTAGAATAACATACATGAATCATAATTTCCACTAACGGCTTAAAAGATCTTGATTTTGGTAAGAAAAACCTGCTACTGCATTTATTTTCTCTCTTGTGGCTCATGGATTTGATGAAAAGTGCAAGGAATGAGAGCCCATGGAGGTTGGGCTGTCTTTTGTTCTTGAAATTTTTTTATATGTTTACAATTCTTTTCCTTTTTAGGTGATTTTTCATTTTCTCATGGGTGTTTCTTGTAAATTAGAACTCTTTGTTATCAAAAAACTAACTATTATATGTTCAATGTGAAAAATGAAATCCACCCTTGGATCTTTTACTTATTGTCAAAAATCATGCTTTAAAAGATAAATATGACAACCACTGGTGCGCTATGAAGAATTCTTCTTAAATAAAGTGCTTCAGCTATTGAATAACTTTACTAAATGTCTTTTTTAGACCTATAAAAGACTAAAAAGAACATTATTCTCTATTCTATGGGACTATAAAAGATGAGGGCCCTCATGAAATTTAAATATTGTGGTGGGTTAGTGTATTTTAATTTAGTTTTCACGTATTGATGATTCCAATGTTGCTCTGATTTTAAATGGGTTAGAGATTGCAGGTTGGGAAATGAAGGTAAATACACCTCACCATTGTTTAATTTTCATTATTTGCGTACTTCTAAAAATATTTCAAAATATAGGTATTTTAGATAGACACATAGATTTCACTTAAGGTGTTCATGACTGCGCTTGTGAGGGAGGGGGTGCTGTCCAGGCAGGGGGAGAGGTGTCCAGAAGGGAGGGAGGGGGTGCTGTCCAGTCAGGGGGGAGGGGTGTCCAGCAGGGAGGGTGATGTCCAGGCTGGGGGAGAGGTGTCCAGGAGGGAGGGAGGGGTGTTGTCCAGTTAGGGGGGAGGGGTGTACAGTAGGGGAGGTGCTGTCCAGGCAGGGGGGAGAGGTTTCTAGCTGGAAGGGAGGGGTGATGTCTTGGAAGGGGGTGTCCAGGGGGAGAGGTGTCAAGGAGTGGGTGTGTTGTCCAGGCAGGGGGGAGAGGTGTCCAGGAGGGAGGGGGCTTTCAAGGCAGGGGGGAGGTGTCCAGGAGGGGGGATGTCCAGGCACGGGGGAGGTGTCCAGGGGGAGGGGGGTGTCCAGTGTCCAAGGGGGAGGGGTGTCTAGGGGGGGTGCTATCCAGGAAGGGGGTGTCCAGTGTCCAGTGTCCAGTGTCGAGGGGGGAGAGGTGTCTAGGGGGAAGGGGGGTTGCAGGGGGTGGGCTACTGCATGGGGAGTGGGGTGCTGTCCTGGAAGGGGGGTTTCCAGTGTCCAGGGGGGAGGGGTGTCCAGGGGGAAGGGGCTGCAGGGGGAAGGGGGGCTACAACAAGGGTAGTGGGGAGATGCGCCACTGGCTATGATTGGGAGTCTAATGTCTTTTTATGGTTCTCAATTGTGGGGTTTCACCTTGATTTGCTGCAATATAGAGAAAAGTGGAGCTGTGGATGGATCACTACAATCAGGGGCTTGTTTGTTCTGATTTAATTATCTGGATTTGTAGATATCGATGTTGTATCATGGATCAACCGAGGAGGTCATTGTTGCCACTTCAATAATATGTGAGCCTGCTATGATGGGAATCTGGAGGATGATTTCATTAGGTTTCATGGGGAGAACACTTCTCATGTTTGTAGAGACTGTCTATTGGACCATGTTCTATCTGTTGTCTGTTGGTGGTTTCATTTGGGAGATGAATTGGGATGACCTGCTACCAATGATTGGAGGCTCATGATGAAGGGGGTACACTGCTATCAATCACTGGCATGTAGAGTTTTAAAGGCTACACACAATCTGTATGATGCAATTCCAAAGTGGTTTTTCTATTCTGAGGGCCGATTTCATGTCGTATTTCCCATATTTCCCCCACAAGCTATCAAAGGGAGGGCTGTTTGGGCCCATGAAAACATGGATTGTTTGTTATGGACAAATATGCAACTAGAGACCTGGTTTTCTTGAAGTGTTTCCATATAGGGTCTTCATTGTAGAGGAAACAAGCTCTGGTCTGTATTTGGTAGTTTCTTCCATGATGGTTCCCACAACCGTTTGACTGAATTTCACACCAAACCAAGCCCTGCTAGTTACTCATTTTTGATGAACTATAAAAATCCCATGGCCAACCCACCATAATAAAACCAGCTATTCCAAGGCCATTTCCACCCTCACTAAAAAAATCCCAACTCATGCCCTACTACAATTCCATGCCCCCACATCAATTTTTCTACTATGAACTCCTTCCCAGTCCCCCATCATTTTTCAATCCACCTAGGAAACCCATCCACAAATTGACCACCAATCAGGCCTACCCACCTCTCAATATCTTAGCCACAAAACCCAAATTTTCCACCATGTATCCTACTTTAAAATCATTCCAAACCTCACTCAATTCTAACCAATCAAACCAGACCCATTAACATTTGAATCCCTCATTTAAATTCATGTCCCAAGTCACTTATTTTAGACCCAATCAACCCTTGCACTTCAGAAAAACAAGAGCAGCCTACTTAAAATCTAGTCCAGCATAGTTTTCTTCATTCTTGCCCCCATGAGTCCACAGCCTCACCTCAACCAAATTATTAACCACCTGGACACCTGGAAGCCACAAGAGGAGAGATAAAGTTTATAGATTTTTTTTGTAATATTTAATTCCATTGGAAGAGAATTTGTTGGATGCTGTCACTTGTAATGGGGTACGTAATTTCCTCTCCCACTTTCTTCCATTAAATATTAGAGAGATCCTATGTAAAAAAATCATTCTCCACCTCTGGGGAAGGAACTCACAGTTATCGTTCTTCTATTCTTCTTCCTACTGATGAATGAAATTACCAAAGTATATTGGGAAAATTTTATTCATTTTTCTTCATTTACTTCTTCTTAATTACTACTGAAGTCTCTTTCTCCGTGCTAATTGCATACTAGAAAGTGTTAAAGTGACTGTTTCATCGTCATTCATGTTGTCTTCTTCCAACATTCATTCTACAATTTTTATTTTATTTCTATTTTCTGCTCGTTTTTATTTATGCGTTGGGTCCTTTTCCCTCTATTTATATTCCCCCTCACTTTTTATGTGATTTCTTATTCTCTATTAATTTCATGTTTCTTCAGACTCTTCATACTCTATTCGTTCTCCTTTTTTCATCATCAAATCCAGATTCATGTTTTTCTCTTCATGTGTTGTTTAGTTTCATCCCTCATCGTGTCGTGACCTTCCACCTCCATTTATAAGGGACTCAAGGGAGTGGGATGTACTTGGATTTGAGTTCTTAAAACCATTTAATTTTTTCCCTCTTACTTCTCTATGATTTCAACAGCCGGATTCATTCTTTTAGCAATAGCCCACGACTTCCATCCATTGGATTCTTACTCTTCACTCTAAATAATTAACTCCCTTCACTAGTAGCCTAGTTCTAGGTATCTACATAATAAACAACATTCCTTTTTCACAATCAAAGTAATTATAAACCTAAAACCCAAGATCTACTATCTGTGAGTACCCAGAACCATAAAACTGTATAAAATGAAGAAACCACTTTGTGTAACATTCATCGTTGTTGTCCACTGCTATTTTATTCATTCACATGCTTGTTGAAGAACACATAGAGATATCCATCATAATCTCTTTTCCTTGGTATATCCTTGGGTTGAACCGAATCACCCATCATGTGGGTATGATTATCTTGACAACAAAAATATGCTAGTATCTTTCTTGGGAAAAGCGTGAGGGAGAAAGAGAGTTTTGAGGAATGGAGAAAATCAACCAAGGATTGTGAAATCTATGAATGAAAAAAATATTGATGGTTACTACTTATTATATATCCCTCTGGACACTTCATATATTTCTGTGCATTAACTCATGCTTTTCATGTTGGATTTGTGTTGCCCGATCCGGTTGGGCCGAATGATTGTGGCTGGCAACTATAGCAGAGCTGACCAACCGAAACTGATAGGCATTATAGCGGTGCAGACTTCGGGGTCAGATTCACTGTAGCACTTTTGACAATGTTAGCCGCTGATCACGGTAGCAACGCGGACATACTATTTGGAACAGTGGACTGTCTTCTTCATATGTAGCCCATTTCGGGATACGGTTTACTACTGAAAATCATCTGTATTTTTTGTTCTCCCAATATAGTGAAATATTCTGCCTCTCCCGTGGATGTAGGGACTATTCCCAAACCACATAAATAGATGTGTCCTTTTCTTTCTTTCTTTTTTCTCGTTTCTATTGTTGTGTCTCCCGACGATTCAGCAACACTTTGCAGGGGGAGGGGGGTTGCCGAGGGGTTGTCTACAGCAAGGGGAGTTGGGGGGGGGGGGGTTCTAGGGGGGCTTTACAGGGGATCTGCAGGGGGGAGGGGGCTGCAAGGGGGGTGGGGGTCTATGCAGTGGGGTTGGGGGTATTTGTTTATGGATTTTCAGACCCTATATCCAGGGTTTTAAACCGTGGCAATTGGTTTATTGCCATGGTTTTTAACTATGGCTATAGGCCTAATGCCATAGTTTGAAACAGTGGTAATAAGGGTTGTCTGCCCTCTTATATAGCCGCGGTTCTAAACCGTGGCTATAGTGATATTACCATGGTTAAAACTGTGGCTGTATACCTATAGCCACAGTTCAAACTGTGGAAATACGTCTAGGCATATAGCCACACCAAACTTGGCCATGGTTCCTCAAACCCTGGCTATTACCTATAGCCACGGTTTGAGGACTTATAGCCACAGTTTAAAACTGTGGCTACAGCCTGAATTTCCAGTAGTGATTATGTGTGTAATCACTATTTATTATTTATGTAGTAATTTCCAATCCCCTTTTCAAGGATTTTCTTCTAATACACATAATCAATCCATTGATAAATTCTCACGTAATAGATATAAACTTGATAAGAGTAATTTGTACTCAATTTCTATTCATTGAGTTCAACATCCATGTCATTGGAGTTGTTATTAAATGAATATCTGTGAATGTACTCTGATTAATTTACAATGAATATCCAATCATATTGAGTGAATTTATATTTTTCAAACAAAATTATTTCATTGATTTATCTTCAACCTAAGGATGCAATATTTTTAATGTAATTCATCCCATCATACATTCCATTTAGACTTTTTTTATGAGCCAATACACTTTTATATGGTGTATATATTGTACTTTGACATAGTATATCTTGAATCCCTTTATTCTCAAGATATTATAATGTTTTTATTACCTCAATTATTTGTATTCAAGCATCTCTCATTTGGTTAGGATCTCTAACTAAAATATCATTCTAAATGTTTTAAAATTTTATTCTTCTAAATCATTCTCATTAATGTCCATTTTTTAAATATGGTTTTAAGGTTTTATTTACATGGACATTAATGTTTTAAAATTAAAATTCCTTTTAAAAGTTTCAAAGTGGTATGGGACACTTTGATTAAATAATATATTTTAAAGAGTTTTTTTATAAATAGTGATATTTTAAAATGTTTTAATGAAAAAGGGGGATATTTCTCTCAAAATGTTTTGATTATTATCCCCATCTCTTTCAATAACAATCATTATTCTCGATTGGGGATGATTTATTATAATACAATCTTCATATTGTATTGAATGAGTTATGTTTGACTGTGGATATGTTATTTTTATACCATTCATGGTTTATGAATAAAGTATTAACATTTCGTATGCTAGTTTTAATACGAGTGTTTATGTTATGTTTACACATTTTCATATGATTAATGCATTACACTTTGTAAGTGAAGGGTGGAGCCCTCTATAGCTCCTCGATGTATCGGTAGGTCTCATGTGACAAACTAGTTTCTTGTAAAAAGGCCTTGACAAAATCTTATTTGTAGTATTGGCACAAGTCCATGGCTATGTGGTTATGAAGTCTAGCATTATTCATTCCATAATTAATCAAGTGGATATTGATATTGCATTTCATTATTCGACTAGTAAAATATCCATGTGAAGATGTAAATTTCATTATTTGATTTATCTTTTCCATACTATGCTAAAGTTCAAGGTTAAAAGTATTTTGTTTTAGACTTATACATTGCCTTAAATGTTTATGCTTATTTATGAACGTTTCTTCTATATTGTTATCCATACTGAGAATCAGAGCTCACCCCATTTTTGTTGTATTTTTTCCTGGATGTGACGATGTATTTTATGAATGACCTGTAGGGATTGTGTCGGTGCATATGAGTGTGGTCTATGGAAACAATTTTTTTTGTAGATTTTCATTTTATAATGTAATGTAAAACATATGAATCTATCTTGTACTTTCAGGGATACTAAACTGATTGGTCTTTTGAGACATTATTCCTTGTATCATGCCAATGTTATGTAACAACACACCTACTCTGGGTAAATGGGGTCGGGGAGTTACAAAGAAAACATAACTAATGAAATTATTTAATGAATCAAATCATTGTCAATGGGTAATATGAGAAAACATTAAATGTGATTCTAGTATCACATCATAAGAAATATGGGAGAACACCCCCATAAAATGCATTGGAAACAGAAATGGTGAACCCATGTGATACTATTCTCCTCAACATGTGTACTATTATCACTCTAGAAATAAATATATAAGATATTAAATTGATCTAGATATCTAGGACCTAGACCCACCATGAAAATAATAGGACTTGCATGTAACTAACCAAGGAATGGCGTGGTTAAACATTATACATTATGGTTTGTGACATAGTCAGTGTGGATCTCCCACTCTGTCGATGGAAGATTGGAAGACAATGGGTCATTGAACATTGATTTCATTGTATTTGTAATGACTGCTAAATCAACATGCTTTGTAGAACCCATATTGCTAGAAACCATTCTATAAACATAAAAAGGTATTGGGGAAAAATAAATTTCAACATGGGAATCCCACATGACTAACCCTCTATTATGAAATCTTCCTCAACAATGGCTTATGGGTGGTCAAACCACATATTATCCTTGGAGATCATTTAGATGAGGGTGATCGATACCTTCGTATGACTGTATGAACAAGATGGAGTCATTCCTATGATGGATATGTGCCACATAGACTTAGATGAATCAATACCTCAGTGACACCACACCCCCAAGGGATGCACAAGGAGCCACACCTCCCCACTCTAATAAAAAACCCCTATGAGAGCCTCTCCCCATATTTTGATTATAACTTTATCCCCTATGATAAGGATGCGGGGGATGCCAAAGTCACCCCAAATATGACTACTATTTACGAGAACTGTTAATATCACCCCAAAAGACACATCAAGGCCTTCAATAAAAAAAGTTTTAGATTTATGAACTAGTGGATTATACAACTGCCCCATTGGCACCTATCAGAACTTCTTCACATCAACATTTGAAACAAGCCCAGGAGAATTCCAATCAAGGGATATTATATTCTATGGATCTAGTGTCTCCCACCACCACCATGTCACTCTATGAGATCATTTCTACTATAAATCAGAGACCCGTCAATGCTTGGTTAGGATCGAGACCCAAACCACCCTACATGTAGGTTGGGTTGACTCTGTCAAAAGCTATCACAACCCTAATACATTATAGAATATCCCATGAAATTGGGATTCATTAGAGAGGTGATCCCCATACCATCTCTTATTAGAGTGCAGGTTATCCCTGCCTACACAACCGACATGGATTCCCCCCCCCCCATTTTCCCTAAATCGAATAATGTACAGTTTAAAGGCGATGTCGTGGGCGCTTTCAAATTATGTTCGGTTTCAGGAAACTTAGGTACAGTAGAGTGGCTGACCAAGGTCATTTCTCAGAGGTTGAAGCAAATAAAAACAAATTATTAAATGTATTATAAAAATAAAATAAAATATAATAAAAACACTACCTTAATGTATGGTTGTAGTTTATAGTTTATAAATCTGGAAAAAGATTTCTAGAAAAAGATAGTATTTGTTTGTTTTTTGTTTTGAAATAACGTTCGATTAAAATGATACAATAAGAAACTTTTTAATGAAAATATTTAAAAGCTGTAATAGATAAAACTAAAAATTTTCACTCAATTATTTTTCATTATTAGTTAAATTAAAATCCAGATAATTAAAATCCTCTAATTTTTAAACCCTTGAACCCTATGGTAGGTAAGATAACCACAATGATGAAATCACTTAAACCCTAGGCTAGCTTCAGGACACACAATCGCAACACCCTTCTTTGATTGATGTTCTAAGGTTATCTTATGGTAGGTGGTTAATTAAGGCACATATACATTCTGGAAATAAGGATTAAATCAGTTTGTAGAATATATTTGATCTCTACAAACATATCCCGTGTGGTCTTGTATTACCGATTAAAGTTTGCGCTCCCATAATTTACACAAAATCTCGACCACGCATGTTTTTACGTTAATTGTTCAATTTCATACTCTGAATCTTCTTATAGAATAACTCAATTAATGAATCATATTATTTTATTAAATTATCTCATTAATTCAAAATAAATGAATGAATGATGTGAGAGGTAGATCGATTTCTAAAAAGATCTTCTCTTCCATGGGTGGTGTAGTCATCGTGGAGACATTTTGCATGAGTAAAGGATTGAAAGGGTAGAACCCAATATCATCTCTACTCTTGATTAGAACCCAATTATAGAGATTATGTGAAGAATAAAAGTGAAAAACATAGATAATTAATTGAAGAAAATTTCAAATTACAAGCATGAAGTCAAAGAAATACAAAGAATAGGTGGGAGAGGAGAGCCTTTTTTGAAGAGAAGTCTGCACAAGGCCTTACTTATTCCAAGAGTTGTAAGGGGATCCCAAGAGACAACATTTTGGTCAAACCTTATAATTCCTATACCATCCCCACAAAATATTTAAACCCCCATATAAATAGGGTTTTTGAGGTCTAGGGTTACATTACATTTATAAGTGTGAAATGAAATCATGGACAAATATTTTAATCCACATTTCACTGCTTTGTTGACCTAAATAACGTGTGAACTGGATGGCCTTCTATAAGTATGATTTATTCCTAATTATTTCCCCGATAGTCCCTTCATATTTGGGCTCATTCCATTTCCGGAAGAAATATATACCTCCCAAATATTGAAGTGGTGTCCAATCTGGATGGTTCTGTTCAACATTGTCTTCATGGCCCATTTACTCTACGCAAATTCATGATCTAACTCCCATGTCCTAAATAGAATTTGTATACCATTAGGTCCGGAACACAATTTCAAAACTTTAAGTCAATATATTTTACATAACAATATATATTTTTGAAATACTAAAGTGAATTTTAAAAATGGGAAAACTGATATTTTTATCAAATTTGCAAATGAATGATCTAGTCCCAAATATTTCATAATTGATCATATTTAGCATAAGGTGAGGAAATTATATCATTTATTATCAATAAAATATTAAATAAAATTTTGTTTTATCAACTTCCCCACACTTACCCCTTTTCACTCATGGAAAAAACCTCTTATCAAGTAAACATCAATTTCAAATCAGAAACAAATTTTAAAACACATACCCTTGAGATCCAAAAATCTACACCAAGAAACAAAAGATATCATGACTTGTATAAAATATTATTTCAATTTCTAAATTTATATCATTCCATATATGTCCACTTCAATTATCGTCCAATGCACAAAACACTTAACTCAATTGAATTTTTGTTATCACACAAATGTCAATTTTTAGCAATTTCTTCCTCATACAAACTCAGACATGGGTCACCATCAGTTTGACATATTCCTACATCACCACCCGGTGTGTGTCAAGGACATATGATACCATGATTACTTCTCAGGGTTCTTCTATGGTTTTTGGTTCATAGGTTTAAGATATGAAACATTATGAGGTTGAATGAGGAGGGCTTGACCCTTTTTGAAACATAATTCCATTAATCTAATTTTCTAATTAATATGATCTCCCCTACAATCACCATAGAATTGATTAATGTTTCTAATCATGAAAAATAATAGAATATGCACACCATTCAACATTTCAGAAGTAAAAATGTAAATATTCTCAAACATGATTTTCTTGAAAGCTCTAGAGAAGAAAAATTTCCCTCTCTATTAGAAGCTCCAAAAAGTCACATCTTCAATTATAATGAATGTTCTAGAAAAGGAAGAAATTTAAATATGATGATTTTATTCAGCAGTAAACACATCTCTTAAGAATTTAATTTTCCAACCAAATTATCACATAATGTTGTAGCACAATGCAAGACAGTTTCCCCCACACTTAAGTCTAACTAGATTATGCAATTTCACTTCTAATGTTTGTCGGATATGGATAATTGGCCAGTAATGTGGAAAACCTAGAAGTAAGTTCATGGATTATAGGGGATAAATGGATTAAATGTTCATTGTTGGAAATTATAAAGAATAATTCTATTAAATATGGGCTTTAATACCAAACAAATTCATCAATAATTTAAACATAAGTACCTCCTACCGTCAAGTTTTGACAGGAATAAAACAAATTCTGGTAAAATCATGCATGGTTTGGATCTCTCAAAAAGTGAGTGGAATGTGAAGAATATGAAATAATGGTTTAGAAGCCTCATAATAATGTGATTTTAAGTATAATGATAGTGAGTTTTGTCATTGTATTCAAAATTCATTGTACTTTTAATTAAATTAATAATGATTTGAACTTGAAACAGAGTTATTTTTAGAATTTATTTAAGCATGGTTTCATGGTATAGATTGATTAAATTATTTATATGAATTTAAAAATGGTTATTAGAATCATTTTAGCTGAAAGGATTCAAAAATACACAAAAAATTGAAAAATAAACACACAAAATTTGAAAAACACACAATTTGTTTGTTTTGTTTTTTTTAAACAGGAAAACAATTGAAATTATTAAACAAAAACCTTCCCACCCCCACACATAAAATATTTTGATGTCTTCATTATGAACCTATGAGATGATACATGCACCTGAAATGCAAAATTTTAAATATGAAAAATTGTATAAAAGTTAAAGGGTTAGGAACAGCCTGCTATGATCAAGTGATGTTGGGGTCATGCAGTGTGATGAAATCCAATGCATCAGTAAGAAGTCCCTCAACGTATTTCTTCAAACATTTCCCATTGACTATAAATCTCATTCATGTGTCCTCTTATGTGATATCCAATGCACCATAAGGAAAAAAATTAGTCACAACATAAGGACCTAACCATCTATAATGCAACTTATCAGGCATCAACTTCAGTCATGAACTGTAGAGAAGGAATTTATCTCTAACATGAAACTCCCTTTATTGGATCATTTTATCATGATATGATTTTGATTTTTCATTATAGAGATTTGAATTATCATATGAAGACAATTGAATCTGTTCATGATTTTGAATATTCATCTTCTATTGGATTCCAGCAACGTCGAATCCATGATTCATTTATTTATAGCCCAATAATCATGATGCTAAAAATAAATGGGGAGATGATTGGCATTACCAAAGAAAATCCTAATTGGGGACATACCAATGGGAGTCTTTTATACCGTCCTATAATCCCACAATGCATCATCCAAGCTCTTCCTTTAATCCTTCATATTTGGCTGCATATATTTCTCCAAAAAAATCAGCTTTTGATTTGAAACCTTATCTTGGAAATTTTTTTGGGAGTGGTATGGTGTTGATGTTTTTTTTAACCCCGTACATCTTAATAAGATAAGAAAAATTATGATTACATAAGTACATCCCTTGGTCACTAATGATGGCCATCATACTCCAAACATGTAAAAAATCTGCACTTGGACAAAGACCACAACAACATGAGAATCATCAGTCCTAATGGCCTTAACATTCCACCCATTTACTCACATAATCAACAGAAACAAAAATGTACAAAAAACCCAAATGAACTAAGAAAATAACCCATAAAATTGGTTCCACACCCATCAAAAACCTCATAGAAAAATATGGGTTGTTGAGGCATATCATGTCTCTTAGAAATGTTTCTCGTGTGTTGACAATGTGAGATCGACTTACAATACACATGATAATCATGGAATAAGCTAGGAAAATATAATATAGTGTTTAAAACATTACTAGTTGTCCGTTGGGGTCCAATGTCTCCACCAAAAGCAAATGTATGCCAAAATTGTAGAATAGAGTCAATCTCATGATTCGGAACACACCTCATAATAACTTGGTCAGTACACATGCGCCATAACTAAGGATCATACCAAATATAAAATATTGACTCACTATTTAATTTTTGGACATAATTTTTTTTATATTTTCAGGGATTTCAGAGATAAAAATGTAGTTAACTAAATTTCCATACCAACGATGCATACCTGAGAAGGAATAGAGATGTTTATGGGGGAATGGGGATTTAAGTGGTACATGGTCCAAGGTATCATACTCTAGTGCATGGGTAAGCCAAGTCATGTGGTTTGACACCTTGTTTTCTGACCCTTTCTTATCCTTTATCTCAATATAAAATTATTTAAGAAAGAGAATCCAACGGATTATCCTGGGATTTGCATCTGGCTTCTTCATGAAGTACCTCACAACTTCATGGTCCGAAAAAACAACTACATTAGAGACAAATAACAATGAATGAAATTTATATAAATCAAATATGACCGCAAGAAACTCATTTTCCATGGTTTTTTAGTTTTATTTGGCTAAATCTAGTTTCCTCGATACATATGCAATCACATTTTAACATCCCTCCTCCCTCTGAGATAAGACATCTCCAACTGCGAAGTTAGAGGCAACACATATAAGCTCAAAAATAATCTCCCACCGTGGGGGATGGATGATTGGTGGAGTGGTCAGATAATTTTTTATCTCATCAATGGATGTCCTGCAAGAACCATCAAACACAAAATCAGAATCATTTTGAAGTAATTTCAACATAGGATGAGAAATCTTACTAAAATCCATGATGATGCATCGAGAAAATATTGCATGCCATAGGAATGATCTAAAATCATGCACACATGAAAGATATGGTAGGGATGAATTAATATCTACCTTAGATTTATCAACCTTTACCCCATCTTTTGACACTATATGCTCGAAGACAAAACCATGATCTACCATGAAATGACACTTTTCAAAGTTCAAGACCAGATTCGTCTCAATACAATGATTCAACACCTTTACCAAACTAGATATAAAATCATAAAATGAAGACCCATAAAATGTAAAATCATCCATAAATATCTCTATGATGGTCTTAATAAAATCACAAACAATTCTCACTATAAATCACTAGATGGTACCTAGGGCACTGCAAAGTCCAAATGGAATCCTTCGGTAGGCGAACGTACCGAATGGATAAGTGAATTTTGTATTCTCTTGATCCTCGAGGGAAATATGAACCTCAAAATATCTAGAAAATTCATCCATGAAATAGTAGTGTGTTTTCCCAACCAACCTCTCATGGATCTGATTAATAAATTGGATGGGGAAATGGTCTTTGCGAGTGGACTCATTTAGTTTCCAATAATCAGTACACACACGCCAACTATTTGGAACCTTCATCGGAACTAACTCATCTTTGTCATTTTTTTCAATTGTATCACCTCTTTTCTTAGGCACAACTTGAATAGGACTCACCCACTAGGAATCTGAGAAAAGATAGATTATACCTTCCTCGAGAAATTTTTCAACCTCTTAATTAACAACCTCTAAAAGTGTTGGATTGAGTATCCATTGTAGCTACCTAACCGGTTTAGCCCCATCCTCCAAAATATTAATATACATGCAAATGGATGGGATAATACCTGATATTTTAGGCCAGGTCCACCCAATTTCCCTAATGTTCTCCCTCAATAGATTTAAAGGTTTTTCTTCATGTTCGAAAGAGTGATTGTTAACAATGATCACAGGTAATTTCTCACCACATAACAAGTATGAATATTTTAGATTTGATGGGGATTGATTGAGATACAATGAAGGGGGTGGTGTGTGGATGGAGACATTTAAGGAACTAGAATATGTGTCCAAAGACCATCAGTATTGGAATTGAAATCATCATAATCAGAGAATAAATAACCAAATCAATCAGCATACTCAATAGCCATGTCATAATCATAGTTCAAATGATCTGAATATGATTCCATTTTATAAATCAATTCTATGATATTATTGTGCATTATAAATAGGTGTGGAAGTACTCTTAGTCATCGACCTATAACCGATACTCATAATATATCTAAGCATAGAACAATAAAATCCGTGGGGTATTTATTTGGTGGTTTAAAATGGGAGATAAAAATTTCATAATGATCCTATGAGGGGTACTTCATGGAATCCATAACATAAAATATCACAACTTCATCCCCAAATTCATTGGAAAGTGTACCTTTATTGACATTTATGATAGTTTTCGAAGTATTAAGGAAGGGTATACCTAAGATAATGGGAGCATGAGAACATACCTGATCATCTTCTATGTTAGGTAGGTAGAAATATTCTTGAAAGATCATGTATATTACCCAAACATGTATATCCTCAAGGAATCCCACTAGATATGTTGTATCTTTATTCTCCAACTGCACCACTATTCTTGTCGGCTTCATCTCACCAAACTACAAAGAAGAGAATAAAGAGTGGGGAATCACATTTATGGATGCTACCAAATCACAAAGAGCATCCAAAAAGGTCAATTCCCCTATGGTTCATGGTATGATGAATGTCCCTAGATCCATAATTGGTTGGCATTACTAGAGTTTGTGTAATAAGTGCTGACATATTACTTCCAAGATTGATCCTCTCATTTCCAATGAGCCGTCTTTGATTGGTAGAATGTTCTTTTAATAATATGGTATACCTTGGTACATGATTAATGGCTTCATGTAAAGGGATGTTTTTCTCCACATGCTTGAATGTGTTCAAATTAACTTTTTTGCATCGCCTCCTTAGCCATCTTGATGGTTTGTACAACCTTTTTTTGAAATGGAAGGGCTTTATGAGGATCATCATCAATCATTTTCTTACATTTATCTTTCACTTTTGGTTTCTCTTCAACTGGTCTTGAATGGGGATACACTAGAATTGCGGTGAATCCCAGTGGAATGGTACGTACAAATGTATCATTCATTTTCTTCCCACTTCTCAATGGGATTGCACTAATATTACCCTTAGTATTGGTAGTAGGTTGGGAAGGTAGATTTCTTGAATTCTAACTTACCAGTTCATGGAGGTCAGTGGAAATATGGCTCATTTGGGTTTTCAACTCCCTCAGCTCTGAACCTTGACTCTTCATCTCATTCTATTGATTAAGAACAATTTTCTTCAAAAGGTCATCAGTGTTAGAATCTACCTTGGTTGGGGGATTCACTTATTGTTGGATTATTTATGTTTGATACTCAAATCACCTTTGGGGTTATTGGAAAAACTAATAGTATGGTGGAGGCTCCTACATGTTTTGTTGAAAAGGGGGAATTTGTTGTTGTCCAGATCTATACCTCATGTCCGATTGATCATTCCACCCTTGGATGTATTCCGGTTCAATGGAATCAAGATTATATTGGGGATATGATTGTTGTTGCGACTAATATTGTCTCCGAAGAAACACTGCTACATTGTCTTCTATTTCTTGTAGTTGGGGGAAACAGTGAGTTGGGTGGCCTTTCTGAGTGCCAATTCCACAAGACCTTGAAGGAGGTGGTTGGGATGTGTTTTGTAGAAAAGCAATATTCCTCACTATAGTTGTCAATTCAACCAACATGTTATCAATCAAATGACTCTCAAGAGAATATGGACTTACCAGATGTACTCGTCTGACATGTGGTGTACCCCGATCGCCAAATTGTTGGGAGTTTTGGGCCATTTAGTCGATTAACGCCCATGTTGCTACTTGAGCCTTTTCCACAAATACTCGTCCAACTGCATCATCTATGTTTATCTTATCCATAGGTGTTAATCCTCAATAGAAGTATTGGATGTGGTGTTTCTCACTGATTTGGTGATGTGGGCAGCATGCACACGACTTCTTGGATTGTTCCCAGTACTCATACATTGACTCCCAAGGGGATTGCTTGATCCCTGAGATCCCTTTGTGAATAGAAGTGTTCGTTGATGCTGGAAATAATCTCTGCAATAAAAGACATTTCAAATCGTTCCAATAAGTTACATCTTCAGATTTTAAATAATACATCCAATCTTTTATAGCTCCGTCTAGTGAGAATGGGAATTCTCTTAGTTTGATTTGGTCTTCAGATATATATACGTGTTTAAGGGATAACCAAACCACATTAAATTCTTCAAAATGTTTGTTTGAATCCTCACTAGATAATCCATGCATCTTTGGAAGAAGAAGGCATAACCAAGATTTCAGTTCAATGTACGATTCATGATTCGGGTATGCAATAAAATTTGGTTGATAGTTAATATCAGGTGTAGCCAATTCATGAATAGTTCTATTAAGTTTATTTCCATTATTTTCATCAATTTTTCCTTTTTTATGAAGGAATTATAAGTGTTACCAATTTCAATGGTCTTGCAGTGATGAAATTATCCAACTGTTTGAATGTCGAAACATCTGGTACACTGAGAATGTTTGATTCGAGCTCTAAGGTTGCGTTCAATATCAGGGTCATGATCTAAGATATATTATGGATTATTTCATTTTATAAATCAAAAAAATTGGAAGGAGTAAAAGTGGACCACAGTAAAATAAAAATGATATGTTTGAGTTGATGGTTCAAAAATAAGTTGATGAAAATAAAAGAAAAAGAAAAAAAACAGATTGGGTAATGAATGAAGAAATAAGAGAGAAAGGGAATAAAATGTAAAATAAAATAAATACATGTAATTGGTTGAAATAATTACTTGTCCCCTGAAAATGACACCAATTTTAAAGGTGCTGTATTGGGTGCTTTCAAATGATGTTCGGTTTCGGGTTACATATGTGAAAGAGAGTGGCTGACCAAGGTAGTCTCTCAAAGGAGGAAAAAATTAAAAACAACATCATAAATGTATTCTAAAAATAAACTAAAATAGAATAAAAACACTACATTAGTGGATGGGGTTTGTTCATAGATTAAAAATATATAAGAATATTACTATAAGAATATTGTATTTGTTTTGGTTTTTAGTTTTCAAATGAAGTCTGATTAAAATGAAACTATAAGAAGTTGTTTTTGAGAAAATACTTAGAAGGCATAATCAATCTAACTCTACCTTTTCATTTAATTATTTTTCACTATAATGTAAATTAACATCCAATTAATTATATTCCTCTAATTTTTTAAACATATAAACCTAGGAGAGTTAACTTAACAACAAAGATGAAATTACATAAACCCTATTCTACCTTCGGAACATGAAATCGCAGCACCCTACTTTGGTTGATGTTCTAAGGTTAGCTTATGTAAAGTTGTTAATTAGAGAACAAATCCATTCTGTAAATGGGGATTAATTGAGTTTAGGGAATATATTTTAACTCTAAAATAATATCTTGTGTGGTCTTGTATTAACGATTAAGTTCGTGCTATCATAATTTACACAAAATCTTGACCTCACATGTTTTTCTTTTAATTGTTCAATTTCTTACTCAGTTTCATCTAATACAAAAACTAAATTAATGAATCATATTAACTGAATTATAGTAGCTCATTTATTCAAAATTAATTAATGAATAAGGTAAGAGGTATATCCATTACTAAAAATAACTACTCTTCCATGGGCGGTGTAGTCATCGTGGAGAGGTTTCGCATGAGAAAATGATTGAAAATTAAGAACCCAATCCCATATCCACTCTTTATTCCATCCCAATTAGGAAGATTAATTGAATAATAAAAGGAAAAAACGCAGAATATTATTTGAGGAAAATTTCAAATTACAGGCATGAAATCAATGAAATACAAATAGGAGGTGGGAGAGGAGAGCCTTTTTGGAAGAGATGTTTGCACAAGGCCTTTCTTCATCTAGGATGTTATAAGGGGCTCCCAAGAGACACCATTTCGGCCACACCATCCCAATACCTCAACAAGCCCTCTCAAAGAGTGAAAATGCCATTTAAATTGAGTTTTGAGGGAAAGGGTTACATAAATTTTTTAAGTGTGAAATGAAAACTCTGCTGAATATTTTATTCCAAGTCTCATTGGATAGTTGTCCTCAAAAACACATGAATTGGCCTGTATTCTATAAGTATTATTTGTTCCTAATTATTCCCTTGAATGTGCCTTCAAATTTTGGATCAATCCAAGTCTTAATGAAATATATAAGGCCCAAATAGTGAAGTGGTTTCCAATTAGGATGGTTCTATCCAAATGTTTCTTCATAGACCATTTACTCCACTCAAATGCATGATCCAGCTCCCATGTCTTAAATATAATTTGTAATCCATTATGTTAGTAATACCGTTAAAAATTTTAAGTAAAAATTGTTTACATAATACTATTTATTCCCAAAATACTAAAGTGAATTTTAAATGGACACAACTAGATTTTTTATCAAATTTTCAAATGAGTGATCTAATCCCAAATATTTCATAATTGATTATATTTAGAAAAATGTGAGGAAATTATATCATTTATTTTCAATAAAATATTCAATAAAATTTTGTTTTATCAAATGTTTATCCCTTATTCTTTAATATCTAGTATGATGGTCCTACATGTAATTATGGTTCCCATTAAGGAGGTCCTCCTAGTTTCATAGACTATCATAATGAAGGTCCTACTCACATAATCCCTAACGTAGAAAGATTACCTCCCCATAGTAGCATTAAACAAAGTGAATTTCCTCCTCTTTTATTCACCAATTAGTAAAAATATACTACATTGTCTATAACCAATCATGGTAGAGGTCCTACCTACTCCCTCAACCGTCAAAATGGTGGTCCCCCATGTTTTCACCATCTTATGAAGATGTCATCCCCTCTCTAATATCAATCCAATTGGTGGTCCACCCAGCTCCATTTAAATTCAACACATTTCTCCTCCATGTATCATGTTCGATCAATTCAAAGGCCCTCCATAAACATCAACCAATTAATGGGGAGGTCCTCCATGATATAAAAATTAAGGTAGAGGTGCTCCCCATATTCACATAAGCCATAGAAGAAGCCCTCTATTATATACAAATCATTATATTGAAGGACTTCGCCACCACTACAAAAGAAAAACCAAAGGTCAATATTTCTCCAATGATAATAGATATAGAGTTGAGCCCTATATATCAATCAGGAAAGGTAGAGGTCCTTCTTGTTTCATCACAAACTTGTATGATGGTCCTACCCATTCAAAAAACATCTATTTCTTGAATAACCATACCAGGGAAGAGAATAGAATTACCACCACTAAAGAAAATATATCAAGAATCTGAAAATCAATTCTAATCTATACTTATTCTTAGATTCTAAAAAAGGGTGAGATTTTTAGAGAGATAATTTATCCCAGTCATCTACGTCATGGTCTAGGGTAGGATCTTAGTAGGTGAAATTCATCATATTGGATGGTTATCTCCAAATGATCCTTAAATACATTTATAGTAACCTAGAAGAGGTGGTAGATTTCTCTCCCTTCTAGGATATGAAGGTGAAGTCATCTATGTCATCACTAGTTTCATTCACTACCTCTATCTAAGATCATGAAGAGTCATACTATAGTTTGATTGATGAATAAAATCTAGATGAATAACCAACAACTAATAATTCCCTTGTTAATTATGTCATGTTAAATACCTTTTTCATAAGGTATCTAATGATGTTGTTGGTATAGCCTCCACGAGAATACCTAGTGTGTGGTAATCACTTAGCAATGAAATATCATCTCCATCAGCATATGCATGACCAAACCATTCATCATCAATTCCACCACTATTGTCTCAGCCATTATCGATAGCTGATTGGCCCAATAATGACTTTGGCCCCACTTTAGAAAAAATAATAATGTGGGTCACTCTGTCCTTTCATCAGTTTTTAGTGGTTTTTTGATGGAATGAAACTCCCTTATTTAATATATATGAGTCACTCTACCAAAATAAGTCATATAGTTCTTTCAGACATTTTAAATGACTTGTTTTTTCATTGAAGCCTTTAGTTGTTCTACCCAAGGAGCTAAATGAATTTTGTCAACATAGACTTGAAGGGTCACACAGTTGAGTTGGCTTCACAGCTAGTGGGTCAACTCCCTATATCACATGGCTACCACCATAACCCTTTATATGTATGTCTCTAAATCATCATAGTGCAATGTAAAATTATGGAGGAGGAATCCCTACATTATAATAAATGTGGCTAAGGGTGATACATTTCTCTACACTTCACCCCCATCCTACAATTTCCTTAGACCCCATGTGATGTTGAGTATGTGTCTCTGAGTAACATTTTAGTGAACATGGTATTCCTTGATATATCCAATGATGGTTAAAATAGCCTAGGGATTAGAAAATACAACCCACTCCATAGGGTAGTGCAGAATTTTTTGTACTCTCATATAGGTGTTTGTACCCACCTACAAAGGGTGGCGCTGGGTTTACAAAAAAAATTGTATCATTACCCGGCAATCAGAATTTCAGCAAGTAAAAAATGACCTCTCAAGACCTATGGTCTATATGATGTTTCACATATGATAGAGGATGATCCCAAAACATTGCCTTATGTAATGAAATCACTGATGAAAGTATGACGATTGATGAGATTAGTGGAACACATAACTAGGATTACATGTCTCCTCAATAAGATCATTCCCACATCCATTGGAAAAATAGAGGTATCCATAAGTCATCCATGTGCAAATTATTCTTATCAATCTTAGTGATCGCACACAATCTAGTTTAATAGAATTGGGGTTTATGGTAACATCACTATGAATGCATTGCTGATCCCACTAGAGAAGTGTAATAAACATCCATGGGACCGAGATCATGATGGTCCTAAATCCTATCATTAAGAAACTATAAAAAATGCTCCATAAGATTTTGATCCTTCCCACCATGTTGATGAACCATTAAATTCACCCATGTTCACATATCTTGTCTAGGAATGGAACCACCACCAAGACGATCTGATATCTTCTATCACTTCTCACATAAAAAACCAAGACGTGAAATGTTGTGATTCAACCTGATGGAAATATATATCATGAATAGGTGGATGACATGGGATCACCCTGAAATTTGGTAATTTTACCTTCTCCCCATTCAATGTGAGGGGTGACCCACTATATCATATGGCCCAGATCATCTTAAAGAGTGGACTCATGTTAGGAACACTAGACCATCAAAATTCTATTACCTCCAATGTTTTATACAATTATTGAAAGAAACTGCATACATATGGTATAACCAGTTACCCATAGGGTCTATAAGTGGTTGGTAATACCTCTACATAATGTTTATATACTAGTTATTCTCCACCATGTACAAGACAATCATTTTTAACCTCTTTATGTGTTATAAATTTATTGAATATCATGTCAATGATTTTTTCACAGGGTGTAAGGGTATCATTTATTCATTCGATAATACAATGAATCAATATCATATAATGACAATGTACATGTGTAAATTCAACACAGATATGGTTTCGTCCCTCATCACTAAAAATTACACAGGTTGATTCTCGAACATCTCTGATAGAGAATTTTTCCTTGAGGAAGCCTTTCACCAAGGGAAGCATACACACCCATTACCAATCAAATCCTTTGTAGGATGAACACATAAGGCATATAATACTATCATATTACACATGGAGGCCCTATATTTGATAGATTTGTTTCTTTTAGAGCCAAACAAAGTACAACATCCCCGAGTTCAACAGCCTCTAGCTCAGCCATGGCCATTACAAAATTGGAAGGCACCGCTACCTCAATTAGAGAATGTGTATCAAACCACTCCTCATGATCAAACCCTTATACAGGGATAGTCTCCAAAAGTTCCCATCCCATACATAAGAAATTGTATATTCACTTTTAATGAATAACATGTTCTTCGTTAAATTCCAATTTCCCTAAATAGGGGGTTGTGATGATGATGGAGTGTTGGAGGACACATAATGACATGATCACTGAATAGACATATCATTTAACCAATCCTAGAATCATTTTACATACCATTAAACAATTATATGTGTTAAAATATTGGATTCATGACTATAAAGAAAATAGTTTGGTCAAATAAGGCCATATTCGGGCATTGGTGTCACATTTTTCTGATGAGACAAAAAATGATAGTGTTGGAGAATGAAAATGGTAGCAGGTGTCCAGCTATGGGACTCAAAAATTATGATGATAGGATGGATCAGAGAGTGATCACTCATGCCTATATTATAATATTTTCCCTCTTAAGGTGGAACAAAAATCTAGACATCACCAAGACCTCTCTGACTATATCTTAGGCATCGACATCTCAAACTTCTATGTCTTAAAAAAGTAGTAGCTAATGGAGAAAGGGAAAAAAGTCCTCCAATGGTGCCGAATCCATCCCACTCAATTATTTAATTCATACCTCAATAGTGGGGCATCACTCCCATGATCCGATGAGCATTAGAGGTACCCTCCCCTAATGATGATCAAGAGTATGACTCCATGAATTCTACTGATTTTTAGACCATTATATGGTTCTCCATGATGTGGAGTTTCATGAATGATCTATTAGTGATTCCATAAAATACCATCAAATATGTGGTAGAAGTAATTTAGACTGATAGAGTGCTTCTATCCATGTAGTACATTCTATTGAAACCAAATGGTTGGATCTGTGTAGTGCTTAGAATGTCCAGTCCATTCAAGGATGTACAATTCTTTTATGAAACTCACCAATATAACTGTCAATATCTAGATTCTTGGGTCCCTCGTATTTTCATAATAGATAGAAAATGCAGTACTGAATTCCTCGAATACCCCCCCCCCCATATTTAGAAAATAGGGACAGTGGTCGCATATGCCATCTATTCCATGGAGGGCGAGAAAGAAATATTCAAAACCGTCATCTCCTTCTCTAGGAAAGATGACAGTTCCTCTGAATATGGGAAAATACTCCCACTATAAATCAAAGGATAGTTGAATGAAATATATTAGATCCACTTACTATAAGAGATATTATATGGGATCAATATCATCATAAACTAGTCTCTTCTTACACTAGGACTGACTGAAGAAGATACGAGCCTCTCCAGTATAAAAATTCAGGGATATGATGGAACCATGAAATGTCTGCATTTATGAATCAGTTTGAGGAAATATTTTAGTGTCTTGGTAGACAAAAATAAAATCACGGATATCTTGTAGGACCCCAAATACATTTCAATGATGGGTTGGCCTTGGATCCATCGACATACATCATTCCCCTTATCATATCTCCAATGGCTAAATTACTCCCTCAATGTTTGAGTAGGCATACTCCAATGTGAATCATATCCCATAGACTTTTGTAAATCCGGAAATTTGAATTTTAAAAATTGAAAGAGAATGCTTAATCATGTTTAGCCAAATGGGGTAGAGCACACCACCATTGTATCTAGCTCATGGACAGATTTGGACAATGATTTCATCCTACCAATTCAGTGGTTAGAGTCTATGACACCTGACGTGGGAAATTTCATTGACATTTCTAGAATGAAATGACAATGGGTACTTCTGTATAGGTATCATCATAATACTACCTCAAACTCCCACTCATGTAAATCATATGTGATACTAGAATCCCCAATCCTTGTAATGTATGATATCTTCAACCTATAGATACCATTATACGCCATACCCGCCTGTTTCACCGAGCTAGTTTGAACCCACAAAAACCAACCAGACGTGATTTCTTTGATATCAATCATGGTACCCATGGTATAGTACTTTATTTAATTGTAATTACATCCCATGTCTCCTTCATCTTTATAGAATTATATTCTACCAATGAAGAGTGGAATTCTTCCCAAGCAGGAAGTAGTGTTCCACATGGATTAGTGGACCAGGTGAATAATCACTTCCCACTTATTCCCCTACCTTAGATGATTTAGATGATCTAGAAGTTACTGCTACCAAATTTGAAGAGGGAATCTTCACAACCATTGAGCATCCGGTTTAGGTGAGTCTTGGAACTGAGACAGATCCAAGGTCAACACTAATTAGTGCATCCAGGAATCCATAAGAACATTAAAATTATGTGGATTTACTAAATAAAAATCATGGTATTTATTACTGAAGTTATGAAATTATGACAGGGATATAACCGGAATTCTGAATCCACTGCCTCATCCACTTATGATGTCATATCGGTAACAAGTTCCCACTTAAGAAGATGAACCCCTCTCATAATACCATGGTACATGAATAACATTATAAGATTATCAAATGTAGCTTTATCAAGGAGTTTTAATACCCTATGATTATAGCCTGCATTGTTCATGTGAGGAAGAAGAAAAGAAAAACTAGTCTATTTATCAGCATTTGGGACCTCAAATTCCAATATTAGGTGGATAAAATCACTTTTCTAGTGACCGAATTATTGATTGATGTCACAACTAGGTTCCATTTCCCCTCCATCAAGAATGTATACTCTAGGAATAATAATATCCCAATCGACACCAAATATGAAGAGTCTAAAACCTTCATATTGCCATAATAAACAATATATTATCAGGTAATTCAATTTGGTATGAATAATGAAGGTTCCACCTATCATTGATTTGTACAACACATCTATAAACCAATCCTTGATATTATAGTGTAACATTATATTGATAATTTGGTGGACATACACTACAAGTTTTAGGACCATCTCAGCATATTTGAGAAAGTGTTTTGATTCCTATACTCTATGTAGTTTAAGAATTCCCCCATGATGTGTGGCATTACGTTTACCTCTCAGATGATTCTCATAATTAACAATAGAAACAATGGCATTGAGATTGATCTAGAGAATATCAAATCCCTTAACTAGATGCCCTGCCCAAGAAATCTATAGGAGCTTAAAGTCCTTTAATTCCACATAGACTAAATATGGTGAATCAATGTTAATATTCCCAAAAGGTGTAAGGAATTTTCCTTGATCATGGAGAATGATACCATCTACCAATGGGATGAGAAGTTTCATTAAACATTTGATTAAATCAATAAGTATCTTTTATATCCTCAAGTTCTGATGCCATTCTTTTTTTAGAAGACAGTGGTCCTCTATGTGACATCACAAGAACAATCCCTCTGTTATCTTCTTGCTCAAAATAATGAAAATGGGACATGTAACATTTTATTCTATCACAGTCGCATGCTTCTAAAAATTATGTCTATGTAATATCCCATCGATAAAATCTTCCACGTGCTAGTTTGTAAAGTTTATAATTTTTTGAGATTTTATGTATCATCATGGTATACAATAGGTGTGACACATAGATCCTCTAATTTATATCCTTAATTCCCCAATATTCACATGATAACAAGCCCACCAATTAGTTATCCTTCAAAATATCGACATTTGGTTCATTACTGATAAGGCTGTCCAAGGTCAGGAATTGTAAATCTTCCAATTCACAATCTGGCAGCTGGATAATCACCATTGGACATAGATTTCCTAAATGAGGCCATCCTTCTAGTAAACCAAACTTTGATATGTTGGCTTATGAATTTTTATGGGTAATCCCATAGCCCAAATGAAATATGTTCAATGATCCCAAGTTTAATAGAGTCACTATGGGGATCATCTTCATCATATCTACACATTTCATTCGTCCCTACTAATTCAATCTATAATGAGTCCACAACAACAATGAAGTAGATTATTATACTATCATTACTAGTCTTGAGATAGATAGTGTGATTTTTTCTACATTCATTTGAAGGGAAACTAAAATTTAGTTATCAATAAGATCAATGGTGACTATATCATCAGTATGCCATAAGTTGCATCACTAATGGATTTGACAGACTAGTTGATGACCACTTTCCCTTCTCATCTAGAGGTGGCTCATGTTCCTCTGTCCTATAATGGTTGAGCTAACACCCAGGATAGTTTAGCTACATCTCTTGTAGGCCCTAACCTAGATGAAAAATTCATCAATGTGTCACACTGATGGTTCGTTACTATCTTCATCTGAAATGATGATGAAATATAGTATATGAATCACCTGAATTGAGGTGCTTCTACATTGATAACTTTAGATCATCTTACATAAGAAAAATATCTGATTGGAATACTCCATTTTTATGTATCTCCTTAACTATGAACTCCCATCAAATAGAGCAAAATGTGATAAAATCCATTAGTGCACAATGTACCTGAACCTCCAGAGTGGTCCCATATTTTAGTAGGCACTCTAAAGATGTATTTTTGATGCAATTATCCTTTTCTAATCAATAGAGATGATATTCCATTGGTTATATATTATTTTAATGTTCAGTTTGGTGATTTTCATTAGGAAGGATTTATGATATCTAACCAGATTCATAGGCTAGGATATTTCTGGCCCTCTGTTGTCCATGATGACATCGACATCACCACGAGGTTCCTTGTCTGTTATATTGATTCCAATTTCATGCATAAATTTCCATAAAACCTACATACTACCATGTACTCTTTATCATTTGTTATCTGGGGACGTGATGTTGTGGGACTCTATACACCAACAATAGTAGGCTAATTATGATCATTCTAATCAAGTAAAAATTGTTTTCTATATGGGTAAAAGTTAATCATATTAAGGAAGTAAAAGCCCAGCCTTTTTTCAAATTCATGTTCTCTTATATCATTCATTGATTTAGAGACCTTGATGTTGTACTCACCGAAATTGAAATCATATTAAGGGTAGCTGAGCTGAAGAAGACGAATGCCAAGTACAACATCATGTCTCAACATTCTGCATATTACCCTGCATAGAAAAAGGGAAATTTTTAGGTGCCCATGAAAAAAATCTCTATCATTTTGCAGAATATGGTGTTTCAGATAAAGAAAAACAGGCTGGATAATCTCCCCAATGGCCTTTAGGTTTATTAGATGATGAATTTTCTTTCTCCTCTAGAGACCCCATATTCACTAGGGTATAGAATAGAGGTAGTCCAGCCCAACATGATTCAGTTTCTATCAATCAAGATAGATTTCCATGACCATATAATGAATGGTAGACTGGAATAATTTTTTTATATGAGTTGGTGTCCCTCAATTAGAAAAGGATCATGGACTACCATAGTCTACAAAGGCACCAAAATAATATAGAAAGATATTTAAAATGGTTTTTCTATTCCCATTTTTCTAGGGCCATATAGTAATGGATCTAATAATGTACCTGATACCCGAAAGAATGAAACAAAAGTTAGGTCCCATATGGGAGGGATCATACAACATTCACAAGGACTATCCATTGTTTAGTAGTATTTTGTTTCTATATATAGGGGTAAATCACTACTTCTTCCAACACCATCATTATAAAACAATACACCATGTGATGAACCCACCCCTTTAACTCCACAAAATGATGTTAAACAATTTTGTGTCTTCCTAGTTTCATGATGTTAAAATGTGAAAAATTTATCTTCGGAACCATAAAACATTCAATTATGTGTATTTTTCCCAGTAATGAAACATTGAACTATTATCTTATAGAATGAGTTGTATGAATTCATACTCTATATCCTTAGTCCGTAAATCACAACATTTTACAATGTTCATGTTTTCATGATAATGTTTCAAAGGGTGGTAGGCCTCCTAGGCCTTCATTCACGTTAGTTTTTATACTCCTCCACACAACATTATTTTATCTGATGTGTTCCCCCCACCCACATGTTTTGAATTCTATGACCAAAAAATAATGATATATGGTCTTGGAAACATGACCTGATTTTTTTTGAATTGATCAAAGAATAATGTTTTTAAACTATTGACAACCACTATGGTTTAAGATCTACGACTGTAAACTAAAATTTCATGTCTAGTTATCATGACTTTAAACCCTGTGGAAGTCTTCTGTCGGATTATATTTTGAGTAGTGGTCCTCTTTGGTCCTCATCCACATCAGCTTATAGTTTTCACACGATGAACATCCCCATTGGAATATTTTTCTTCTTTGTCCCTATAAAATTACTGTAAAATTTGATGCTAATGACCTTCAATCATGATGACAAACATTCTGGATCTAGTGTCCAAGTTGAATGAAAATAAACTACATAACAACTTTCTTCTTCACTATAAGATGTTAATAGACACAACATCATAATCATATCATATATGAGAACATTTCTCATAGAATCTGTAATCTACGAAACCATATTACATGAACTATATATTTCATGAGACATTTCCATGAGCGGTATGTAGAGAATCTTAGATTCTATGTCATGGTCTGTGTACCCCACCCATAAAGGAATGAACAACAAAAATGAAAAAACCACCCTCTCCTTGGGTATTGGTTAGAGTTGTGCAGTGATATTTTTATCTATAACTACATGGTGCTTGATTCCAATCATCATGGTCTATGTAGTAACACCCAAAATAAATTTCTTTTGGTCCAGCCACATTTTTTCACACTTTATCCACATGGACTCTACTTAGACAAAGAAGCATGACTCTAAATTGTTTTTATGCTTCTTTTGGAATAAATTTGGGGTGTTTATGCCTCTTTGGTCTCCATTCAAATTGTAATTTTATGCCACTATATTATGATTATCCCTTTTTGAGTTCTCACCTAAATTTATAAACTCTATGACCTTAAACTAGATTTCTATGCCCAAGAATCATGTTATAAAATTATATGTAAAAATATCCCTAGGAATGTGTCAAAAGGTTTTGGGTCCCCTTGGGGCCTCATTCAAATTTTATTTTTCATAATATATAACTACACCTACCATGTAAATATACTTCTCTTCATGGTCCAAACTACACAACATAAAACTAAAATATTGTAACCACAATTCACATTTTTTATATGTGGCCTAACCTTGAATAAATTTAGTGTACCTCATGATAACCATGGGAATTCTTATATTCCTCACCAGAGATGATTTTCCCCACCATCGTTGTCCGTATAACACACTAATTCTTATAACAACAAGTGGTTTCATTCCCATCCCCATGGTTTATGTAGCGACACCCAAGCATTTTTTCATCAGGTTTAGTAGTAATTCTATCATCATTTTGGAGCCTTGGTTTTATTTTTCGACCCAATAATTACGACCTTAAATATTGTGAGGTTTACCTTAAGTTATTTTTCAGGTATGTTAACCACCTTTACCACATTATAATTTGGTTTTATCTCTTCTATTCTAAATATATACCCTTGGATGGAATTGTTCTACTATAATCTATGTTCGGAACATTAAAATTATTTTTATATTCGATGAATTAATTCATAAAATATTATGCATGAATTATCATATTTCTATTACCTAAAAATATTATATAATAGTCTGATTAACGCGAATATATATATTCGATCACAATTTGTGCTATATGTCCTTAAAATGATCTCAAAAACTTGTTTTGATTCCCACTATCTGATACATTTATTCCACATTCCAACCTTCAAGTCTTTCTTAGTTTGGATTTATAGCTCATTTAAAATCTAGAATAATCCACTAAAAGCTATGGTCTCATACCAATTTCACTCAACACCAATCTTGGTCAAATTCCCTAATGGATAATTGGATGAAAGAGTTGATCCGGTGTTTTAACATTGGCCAACAGATGATAATATTTTTTCTCAAAAAATTATTTACTAGTGTGGTTGAGGAACTTGTGTTTTGAACATGGTCAATATTAGATCCTTAATCACCATTCACCATTTCACTCATAAATTGAATGTCTTGACATACCTAATTTCTACTCTTCTTTATTTTGGTGTAATTCCACTATTTTTCAGTGTGCACTCCCACATGTAACATAGGCCCTATGTATTGTTCCATGTATCATATACCGAGAATGGGTGATATTATCTTTGGAGTCCTTGCATGGCATGTGTTAATATTGTTGAGCTGAACATGAGAACTTCTAGTCTAGACTAATTAATATTAAACTAAGATATTCATATGGAATGTGTGGTGTGGCACCATACCTTGAAGGTCCTTATCCATGTTGGGTCTGTCACAGTATTGTTCCATAATCTCATATTTTAAGATGTATCTGTCCTTCATGTCAAAAAAACTATGACCATAAACTAGGTTTATATGTAATATAATTAATTTAAATTATATATGAATCTTGTAGGGATTTGTTTTTTTGTGTGGCCCTCCCTGGTCCTCATCCGTGTTGAAAAACATATGCTTTTTCATACTTCTATGAGAGGAAATAATATTTTAGATCCTTCACAATGGGATTATTTCTTCCCTACCACACAAACACACAAGGTATAAAAATATCCTTAGCCCATGTGACATGATATTAGATTATTGGAAATGTTCTAGACAGCCTAACTCTAAAATGTGTGTAGTATCCCAATAATTTGACATTGAAATGTGAAATATGTTTTGATTACTTGTTGTTATGTTGTATCTTGTGCTTTCCTCACCACATATTGTTAAAATGTGTATCTATTTTTCTTTTTTTAATGATTTAAAACTCCAAAAAATTTGATTCCTTCAACTGATAGGTCAATCCACGATGTTGGGCACCTACTATATTGTTTTCATTTTTAGCTAACACTCGACATCCGAGATGACATCCCATGGAATATAGGTTTTAACTTATGTTCTTACCATTACACTTACACATATGTGCTTTAAGATATAGTGGGGTAATTTCGAGAGTGTTGGAATCCTTTTTGATCATTCCATCACTCCATTACCAAGCATTATGTTCCCCTTATTTAGATCATAATCCTCTTTCATCTCTAAAGGGACTGCCTAATGGATTTGTCTCATGACACTTTCAGAACACCTATGTCTACTGCCAATGTTGTAGAAGCATTTTGATGACATTATATTATAGTTTCAATGATTCGAACACATTCAGTGGTAAACCATCATTTTTTTCTCCCATTCGAGGATAATGGTACAGATGATGTGTTACGAACATGGATAGTAGTTATCTAATATCACCATGCTGCTTTCTTTATGTAAAATTTTATTTATTGTGATTCACACTTCTCATGTCCATTTGTTCGAATATAATTTGAAGAAATTTTTTATCCCATTTATTAACTATAACACAATGGTAATGTGATTTTTAATAATCAATAAGATCTTGTTCTCAAGCTACAGGCTCCCAAAGCCAAGACAACATTGATTGGTCAGTAAATAATACAAATACCCGTGTGTTCTATGATTATCTGACACTCTAATACAAATGAGTTATCATGTGGTTCTCTTGTGTCCTCACATGGATAAAATCTACTAATCTTAGAGATTGTTCATATCATGTCACATAAATAATACTGAGGTGTGATAATTAAAGAGATAAACGAATTGTGTCTATGAACATAGAAAAGTATTTTTCAAAATTATGTAAATATAGGGAGAGTCATCTGAATATTGGAACATCTTATGACCCCTAGTAAAACATACCCTATAGATCTTCTCCTGTGATTGAGTGTCGAAATTCGTCTAGCCTTTGGAACATGCCCTCTAAGGTCTATTTCAACTTATTCAGATCTATTTTTATATCATCATCCATTGGATGAAGATCTTTATATCTTATTTGTGTATTGTCCTTCTCATACCATATATCGTCCATTTGATGTTCCACCTATATTATATTCTCTTCTCCCACCCCCAATTAAACACTTAGTTGGATGAGGCATTCTGATTGAGTATTTTAGATTTAAGAGCACTCATATATTTGTTATTTTATGAACTAAATATCATAATTAAATTCCTAGAGTTTATATAATCATTATGATTTCTTATTAATCATGGTTTCATTGAAATTTTTTCTTCCTTCCAACATATTTTCATAAATAATGCCATTGATTAGTACATCAACACCATGTTCATATCCCCACTTGGAATAAAAAATGTATTCTGAGTGTAGAAGAGACCCTATTTAGACAACTACTTTTTGCTCTATAGTATGATAAATAAATCATTGTATGCACATTTATTACATATGTTGGTGGATTCAATTATGTTTGTCCATATCATGGTCAAATGCATCAAGTTCTTCATGATCTATAGTTTCATACTCTTGAAAATTAGCAATAATCTCATTAAAAGAAACCTCTTTTGACATCCTATCAGATGGATTGTTCACAAGATAATGAGGATTTTCATCCTTCCTCGATACCACATAGAAAATTTCATCCCTACCAGATGATATTTCTTCCCTGTATGTTATGTCAAAGACATTCATAGTTGATTGTTCACTAGTGACCATGGCATGATCATATTGGTCAACTAGATCCACGTGGACCATAAAACTCATCAATAAAGGGACCCTAGATTCCCTGACCTCTTCTAATAGTCAAGAATGCACTACCTCCAACATTATGGAATGGAACATATTATGATGTATTATAAAAAATGATAGGATCCACTGTATAATGAAAATATATGTATGGGATGTGGGTAGTGAGAGTTCTTGATCATGGGAAAACACTATCATAATTCTTGGGCATGCCCCCCCATAGTCGACTAGGAGAATAGTGATTCCTTGGTGGTTTCCCTAACCTCCACAGTTTTGGTAAGCCCACCGGCAACATATATCAAGGGTGGATAACCCAGAATAGGCCCCACAACACATGTTGGTTCACATTCATCCCCATCAGTGGGGGTCCCTCATTCAAGATTGTAATTAATAGAATATATTTCAGCTTGGTGATCTACATTTAATAAGGAAAATTTGTTGTATTTGAGGGAGAGTTGGAGCATAATTTGATATGTTCATCTAGTTCCCCCAATGAGGTGATGATATCGTGACTCTCTAGGAGGGTCCATTCAAAATAATATCCTCTCCATGATTCATATGATTTATCAGGAAAAGAATCACACACAGACATCTAATCTACTCATATATTCAGGGGAGATATCATATATAGCATCACCCAGACCATGACATTCATCAAACAATTAGTGACTCGAGAATGCACCATATCCTCTAGATCTGTCACGTACTAGTCCCCTTATTCCTGAGACATGGGGGTTCTAAGCATTGCATAAAAAATCCGGATAAGATGCATCCTATGCGTATTAATGTGCTTCCACATCACATGAGTATCTCATAACTGATAGTAAATATCCCAGTTGTTCCAATTCTCAGGAATGATGACATCGTCACAGAATATCAATGTGGTGTAACAACTTCCTTGGAGCTTGTAAGAACATCCTATGAAACCCCCTAAAGAGCTACCCTTCCTCCCAGATCTTTTTTCTTATAAGAATTGATCCTAATTCCTTGGCTTCACATTATTCACCTCTTTCCAATCAAAGACCATGAACCTCTATTCCTTTTAATATATCCCTACATGACTGAATGGCCCGACAACATTTTTTTTTAATTTTTGATAAACATAATTTTATGGAAAAATTGAGGAAACAACACGTGACTTAATAGAAATAGATACATAAAAATAAATGAATATAAAAGCTCAATGAAATAATACATAGAAATAACCCTAGGCCTCCCCAACATCAAAATCAGCATAGAAATCCTCTGAAACTACATGATTGTTCAGCTAGAGGTTCCATAGAGAAATGCATGGGCCTGATAATGATGGTTGAGACATACCCTCTCAAACTTCCAAATCTAAATAGTCATGAATTGTGAAATCACATACTCTAATCCTTATCTGGAGCACTTTCTTGCAATATTATTTGTAAAATACATCAAAAACCAATTCTGGACAAAATCCTAGTACCTTTTTACTATAGAAAATAATTAGCAATGTTTAATTATTTCCAAGTTTCCCTCACTCTTAAATCTACTATAGTGCTTATAATCCATAGAAGTAACACCACCATCATCAAAATATCATCAGTGCTTCACCATCACAGAGTCACTGAATTCCATTATCTCAAAAAAATTAAGGAAACCTAAAATTATCCTGGCACAAAAATACAGCTCCGAGCAATAAACGGCTACCATAGAACCACTAACATCAAACACTATTAAAATCAAACCACACTCAAATTCGAGAATCATTCATGAGTAACCAATACAAATCCAAACAAACACATAACCCCCAAAACTGAATCCTGAGTAGCATTGCATCCATAATCACTGATAAAAGATCAAAAAACAGCAAACCCTCACCAAAATGCGGACCTCCAGAATGTTTCCAGAAGAATTCCTCACCGCAAGACAACCACAGATCCCATCGCCACCATCAAAGACACACATGAAGACTAGATCCTCTCAACACACCCACAACCAATACCAAACAATGATAAAAACCCCAAAATGTAGCATATAATACTCGAACCATTGGAAAACACTATTATTCCAACATAAACCTAGCCATCTCGAATGATAGGGTATGAATGGACCCGAAAACAGTGAGGATTGCTGAGAGTGATGAACCCACATGTAACCAAAAATATAAGTGACCACACTCCACAAATGTATTGAGCCATAGAGTGGATAGGAGAACCACAAACAACCTGAGATGGTGGAAGATAAGGTAGTGGTGGGTGAAACATAGTGTCATAATCCCCTTACAGGCTCCTCTCTTAATACATCCCTACATACAAGGACATATCTTCCACCATTATTAACTATAGATGCCACATCTTTCTATCCCCTTTGTGGAGGGCTCGACCCATTATTGTTATGGATTTTTTTATCTATAAGTTACCCTGGGTTTGTTGATGACCAAGATCTTTGCATAATCAAGGGTTAGCCCTTATGGAGTAGTGGGATGTGGCAAATCATTTCCCATATTTCTATCATACCATGTGAACATAATACAATGAATCCTCATCACTAAAAGATGGAAGTAATGATGCACTTTAGAATACACCTTCTATGTCATCCTTTACAATACCATGAACAACCATGCAAACTGGTGGGTGTTATATGGATTGCACACTAGGTCACTACAGACCCATTCTTCAAGAACCCGACCTAAAACGGCTAGGAGATATGATCATTATTCATTAGTCCCTATTCCATCATTACTCACCGACCATCAAGAAACAGAAATGGGTAAAATGAGAAGTAATTATCTAGGATGAAATAGTTGAACATGTATTTTAGACCCATCTATTTCCGACACTTTCGTCTGGGGGTGCACATCCATCTTTAGAGGGTGCGCTGATGTTTCCCCACATTCTTGCTTTCCTATGGAGGGAGACATCCATCACTTATTCATTGACATTTTCTCCAAGATCCAAATAGGATGATGGGATGTCGGTTCTTCCTTCTGTGAATTCCACATAAGAACTCATCACCTAGTCTGGGTCTCCCTTATAGACTAAGACATTATTCGTGAAACTATTCCTAGTGCCATTTCTTCATGGATGCTGGTTAATTACATTTATTCTACAGGGACATTCTATGGGGTCCGGTCAAGAAAGGAACCTTCGGTTGGTGGTGTAGTCACTTTTGACATCACCTGCATTCCTGGATGCGGGAACACTATCATATCTGGGTTTCATTCCCTTATTATAGGGATTCTCGAGGGTGTGGAAGCCCGAGGCATCCCACATCGAATGTGGGGAATTAAATTACATAGGAATGTATAGGAGGTTATCATCATCTCCCTATATTTAACACATGGTATGTCATGAGTTTAACATCTAGTGGAGATGGATCAAACTTATCTGAACACTGACTAGAGTGGATCAAATTGGTGAAACCCCTAGTGGAAACACTGATGTTGGGGATAACATTTGGTTATGTACTCGATTACTACTAGGAGAAGTGAACAGATGAATTTGTATGATATCACTAGGATGTGGTGGCCTGGGTAAAAATAATGATTTATAATGGATGGTTAAATTATATGGATGGAGAATGAGATGGAGTTTACTCATGGGTGATGATGATATTGGGCCTGAGTCTCAAAAAGGCTTCCTATGTATCCCCATGGTAGGAAATCAAAGTCTACATAGTTCAGTGTGGGGAGTATGGAATCAAGGTGTGCGTAGAGGACAATGAGCCGATGACATATTGGGGCTTACACGTTGTTAGTAGCCCGAGGTTGGTCATATAACGCTAGGATAGAACAATGATATGGGTCCCAATAGTAGGGATGACAGCTGCTTACCACTGGGTTTGGGTTGAAAAAAGGCTTACTACTGACATGGAATCAAAACAGCTTACCATTGTGTGAGGTCCACAGTGACATACCATTGGGTAGGATATCGCAACAACTTACTACTGGATGGGTTCACAATGTCTTACCACTGGAAGGGGTCACAATTACATACTAATGAATGGGGGTAGTTTAGTGTCATGTGGGACAATAGGGTTGTATAGTTTAACATCATGGAGTATGGGGGTTAACCGACATGAAGTGGTTGTGACCAATGGGTGTTGGGATTGAACTTCGGGGAGGATTCCAATTTACCTTTCCTTAGAAATGATCAAATTCCACATAGTTTAGGAGGGTTGTGGACTACTGTGAAATTG
Organism: Viscum album; assembly: GCA_963277665.1. Taxonomy (NCBI): domain Eukaryota; kingdom Viridiplantae; phylum Streptophyta; class Magnoliopsida; order Santalales; family Viscaceae; genus Viscum; species Viscum album. The sequence continues at coordinate 1,343,997,125 of OY728119.1, read as the reverse complement.
TCAGAACCAATGGTTTCTGGGCTTGAAACTCTGAGAGGCTTCCAACATACCATCCCTTTCCAAGGATCAAAGTCCATGTAGTTTGGGAGGAGTGTTTTTGAGCCGACATGAAGATAGTTGGGACCAATAGTTGTTGGACTTGAACCTCAGGGAGGCTTTCTACCAACCATACCTAGGAAAAAATCAATGTCCATATAGTTCAAGAGGGGTTTTTTTGTGTCGATGTGAAGATATTCTAGACCAATGGTTGTTGGGCTTCAAACTCAGGAAGGCTTCCTATGTACCTTACCTTAGAAAATTTCATAGTCCACATAGTTTAGGAGGGTTTTTTGGGGCCTAAAAACAATGCCACCCAGAGAGTATGTCATGGTCAATGATTTTTCTAAGCCCACAAGAGTCATGCTCGGTGTGAGAAACAAGAGATACAAAAGGCATAATGACCACATCGTGAAAGGTGCGTCTATGGGAAGTGGAGTGGGGATTGCACGTATTTATCATCCCATGGTGATGGAGATTGGGACTTACTCCAGGGTGGAGGCCGATTATGTGCCAATTCCCAGAGGGAGAAGGATTTGGAACTGAAAAAAGGAGGGAACCATTGGTCATCCCCCCCCCCTCTCTGGTCCTTGGCACCGAGGAAGAGTGGATGAGCAGGGGTGCTACCTCTTGTAAGAAAAGCTAGGGGCTTACCCCAAGGTGGTTTCCATTTCCCTGCGAATAGATGCTACTTTGATAAAGAGGATCTCATTCCATATGAGTAATGATTCCACTCCCATGGAGACTAGAGGGAATAAAGAATTTCCATGGTGGGGAACCCCACTTATGACACATGGGGCGAGGTGATAGTTTCATGTCATGTGATGAGGACGATGGTTCTTGGCAGTTTAATCTCCCGTAGCATGGACGATGTGGGTACACACCGTGCCCCTTAAAACATAACTAACATATACCTCTCACCCATTGGGGAAGGTAAGGCCTTAACAATGCTATGGAGAAGGGGTGTTATGCAGTGATCCATTGAGGGGTCCATGTTAGTGTGGCTATGAGAAGAAGCAATAGTCCTTAGCATGCCTATGCAAAAAAGCATGAGGCGAGTCAACACAATGGAAAGAACAACCCAATTTACATTGGAGTAACATAATTAAAACCTAGAAGGTAACATGGGAAAATGAGTTTCAGAGAAAAGGGGATCATAGGTAAAAGCCACTTAAGGCGCTGGTGCTTCATATAGTAGAGGGGCTTCCTGATGTTTGGGACTGGTCTTATGGACGAAATGTTTGGGCGGTCCTTCGTATCCCATGAGTATGGGAATCAAGCCATAAGTAGTTTTGATAGGTCCATGTAGTTTAATGTCGTTCGGTAAGGACGTTGGGGGATAAGAAGAACTAGGAGGGGAACATGGAAGTACCTTTGTAATCTTGTCATTAGTGGGGCCAAAGAATCTTAGGCTGCATCATATGAGATCATCCAAGGGAACTACACTCAGGAGAGTTTGCCTAACAAGAAGAGTGTGGGGATAGACATAGGATGAGGCGTCTGAGAATTCCTATGTATGCCATGAGGATGGGAATCAACAAATACGTAGTTTTAAAAGGTGAAGTTTACTGTATTTCTATAGGACACATAGTTTAATGTCATGGTTGAAATTTCACTATTTAAGGTAGTGTAGGACCGGACAGATTATGGTCATGTAGCAGCGTATGGTTTATGATCATACCAGACCCTAATGTAGTTTAGGGTCGTGTGGGACCATTACATTGTTTGGGGTCATGCACTACTGTTTAGTTTAATGTCATGTAAGACCGAATAGTTTAAGGTCATGTAGGACCCTGATGAAGTTTAGGCTCCTTCCAGACCATTACATAGTTTGGTGTTGTGTAGGACCGTACAAATTAAGGTCATGTGGGACTGAATAGTTTATGGTCATGTAAGACCGGATATTTTATAGACAGGTGGGACCTGGATGCTGTTTAGGGTCGTGTGGGACCATTAAGCTATTTGGGGTCGTGCAGGACCGTACAGTTTATTGTCATGTAGGGCCAGACAGTTTAAGGTCATGTAAGACCCTAATATAGTTTAGAGACATGTGGGACAATTGCACAGTTTGGGGTTTTGCAGGACCGTACAATTTATGTTCATGTAGGACTATAATAAGAAATATATGAAAAGTATTTCTTGAGGATCTTGGCTTTGGTATTAGGATTTATACACTCACCTTCATTAGTAACTATTGAGTATGCTCCATTAGAGTAATCCTTGTGAATGTTGTAAGGTACATCACATTTGGACTCTAACATGGGTGGTTTTCTATGAGGTATCGTCAGTTCCCTCATGGATAATTCCATGTCTCTTTGCAAGGAGTGGAGATGAACTTTTTTGTTGAAATCTATAACAATATTGTTCTGATTCTAGTCTAGATTGTGCATGGCACGAAGCCTATTCTCATCGAGTGATTCCAACTCAGCTAGAAGGATTACAACTACATTATCAGGTGATTTATAATCATAGAAAAATGTGATCAATGAGGGAAATTGAATCTCAATGGGCAGGATGGCCTCCGATCTGTACACCATGGAATATGGGGTTACCTAGGTGGAATTATGTGCAGTCATCCGATAAGCCTAAAGGGGCTGGGGAGCTTGTCCAACTAAATCCACTTATTCTGACCAAACAATCTCTACAGAATGTTATAGATGTTTTTCTGTATGAATATATCTATCCATTTTCATGTTCATGATAGCGGTAGGTATGGTTAGAATAAATGTTGTACTTAGCATACAATTTCTTCAGCTCAACTGCTCGGATGTTCATGCTGTTATCGGTGAGGAAGGTGTTAGGGACTCCAAATTGATAGATGATTTTTGAAGTCACAAAGTCAATAATGGAATGAGATTTGACCTCTTTTAGTGGAACTTCCTTTACCCACATAGAGAAGAAATCTGTAGCAGTCCTGATGAACATGTATTTGTGAGCAGTCACTGGTGGATATGGTCCCATGACATCGAGTACTCATACTGTGAATGGCCAAGAATACATGGCGGAATGGAGAGGCTCTGGTGGCCCATGCATGATGTTAGCATGAATCTGGAATACATGGAACCTTTTAGAGAACTCGATGCAGTCATGGATCATGAAGGGCCAAAAATACCCCAGTCTCAGTATCTAGTGAGATAGCTTCAGCGCAGTCTGATGAGCCCCAAAAGAACTGGCATAAAACTTCATCAAGATGTGGGAAATCTCATCTCCTTGAATGCAATTATGGAAGACCCCATCAAAACCACACATTTGGAGGATTTTCTAACAACCAGGGCCATCCTAGAGGGTGAATTGTAATGCATTGTGTCAGATTCTCTCACGCTTGACCTGATCTGTCGAGAGATTATCATTTTGGGTGTACTTGAAAAAAGAGATTCTTCTATCGATAATCACTTCAATCACTGCATCGGGGGGACTTTGGGGCCCTAACATGGAGGTGCTAGTGGTATGTTGGTTGACCTATTGGCTATCATCGTCTCTAGGAGTGACAGAAACAATTAATCTTCAGTGAGATAACTGGATAATCATGTCACCCTATTCAGTCTCTACAAGTGATGCAACTACATTGACCAGGGCATCTGCTTGACCATTCTGTGTCGAGGGACATGAGTAACTTCAATCTGAGATAGGAATTAGGCAATTATTTAGAGTGTGCATTCCAAAAATGGAACGAGCTCTAGATTTCTGATGACATAGTCATCGATAATCTATTTGATGACCAGTTCGGAGTCCCATTTCATAAAAAAAATGGGGAACGTCTTTCTCGAGGGCCAGCAAGAGGCAAGTAATGATAGACTGATAATCTGCCTCACTGTGGGTGCATCCTTCTGACAACAAGAATGAGTACCGCATAATATATTATGTAGGGGTAATGAATATGATAACCAAACCTACACTGTAGAGCATGGGGCCATTGAGCCTTCTACCAGTGGGTATCCCGGAAGCACCATCGAAGTCCATTATCCAATATGGGATGGCTTGTTTTACAGAGAGGATTGTATCATCAAGAAAACCAAAGTCCAAAGACTAGTCTGCGGGGGCTGGATGAGCTGTAAGAAAGTCTACCAACACATTCCCCTTAAAATACTTCTAAGAGACAAACCTAATATCAAACTTCTAGAGAATCAATTCCCTCTGAGCTAGATGACCTATCCACATGGGTGATTTTGGATGTATTCCAGCAGATCTTCTCTGGACCCCAGCTGTACTTCGTATTTCTACAAGTAATGTCGCAACTTATGTACTACGAATACAAGCACAAGACAGCTCTTCTCAAGAAGTTAGTATTTGGTCTCTATATCAAGGAGCATGCTACTGAGGTAGTAGAGCCTGTTATTTGTTCCCTTTTTATTCTTCTGGGTGAGAAGGGTGCCAAGAGATCACTCCAGGGAGGTCACATAAAGGACTAGTGGATTTCGGAAGATGGGTGAAATTAAGACTGGATGTTGGAGAAGTTAATGCTTGATTTCCTCGAAATCGTTCTGAAACTCTTCGTCCCACTCATAGACTGTTCCCTTATTCATGATCCAATAAAAGAGATTACACATGCAGAACAAATTTTCAGTGAATCAACATATGTATGCTACATGGACTTAGAAGCCTCGAAGATCCCAAATATTTCTTGAAAGAGACATCTAGCTAATGTCCATTATCTTCTCTGGGTCAGTCACAATTCCCCTGTATCTGACAATGAAGCTGAGAAACACTCCAGAGTTGACCCTGAAGGCACATATTAATGGGCTCATCTCTTGGTGACGGGAATGTAGAAATCCGAACATGTTCTCATGGTCTTTCAGATGGTCCTGAAGCTGGTGAGATTTGAAGCCCAAGCAATCCGTGTATTATTCCACTAATGTTCTGAGAATCAGATTAAATATGAAATGCATAGCCCACTAATACGTGGCTCCCAAATTCATTAAACTGAAGGAGATGACATGTTAAGAGAAAGTTACTTGTGGTTCCTTGTGGCTTTAGACCCTTCATCCTCAAGGGCCATTTGTATTTGGTTATACCCATAGTACCCATTCATGAAGTAGTGGGTCTGGAACCTAGCAACAGCATCAATCAACAATTCTGTCATAGGAAGGGGAAAATAATCCTTCAGACAGTGATGATTGAGATCCCGTATGTGGATGCAGAACCTGATCTATCCATTCTTCTTCCTTAGTAGCACAATGTTTTCCATACACATGGTTTACTAGACCTCCTTAAATAAATTGGCTTTAATGAGCTTATCAACATCTTCATCAATCATCGCACCGTGAGAAGGGTGCATCAATCTGGGAGGTAGCATGAACCCATGATGATTTGTCGGGAGACCGAGGTAATGGACGGCTACCTGGTGATCTAGTCATGAAATCTCCTCATTAATCTAGGTGAATACAACATGGTGTTGTTTAATGATGTTTATGTACTGATGTTGCTCGTCGAGGGGCACATCGACCCTGATCAGTGTGGGTTTCAGGTCTACCTCGCTACCGATGTTCACTTGAACCATGTCATAATATGTGGTAGAGACGCCCTCATCAAAGGCTAGGGAGCATCATATAAATCACCTTATTCAATTATAGAGGGGTTATCCTTTGAATAAGGAGCTTCCTTTGTGCCGAAAACTCCCTATTTGAGGTTGGTACCAGCCTGAGCGGTAGTGGACACTGCATTGAGGAACTCTTATGATACCATAACAATATCAATAAAGGTTGTTGATCCTATCCCATTTGGTCATCGGCCCAAGGGACAATGATTTATGAAATCAAAGCAATTGTGGGACGTCAGCATGAGCCGGTTAATTCTAGGATGATGAAACAAGAAAGTATGAAGTATTGTCATTGCCATGGGGTGGACATCCTGATACCTTATAGGAGTAGAAGGCTCCGAGATCACATGATCCTGGTCTTTGTAGGAGTATGGGCTGACCTTATGGTGTCTCAAAGATGTTGGAATGTCATCCCCCCTCGTTCTAGAAACAACAAATCATTTCCCCATTTTTGGCATTGTAGCCTTCAATCAATGGACTGGAAAGATGTACGAATCATCTAGATCTTCCCAAGGGTCGGTCACAGCAGTAACATGCTTGACCTCATTAGTCTGAATCTACTTTTCTTTCTCTTGTAGTAGTCGGCATCCAGATAGTGGGATTCACTAGAGGCAAAGGAGGATGTGTCACCTTGAATAACACCCACTCGACCATTAAGTGAGTACTTAAGGAAATAGTGATATGATGAAGGAACGGATGCGTGATGGTGGAGCCATGACCTTCCCATCAATTCTTTGTATGTGGTTTCCTAAGAGACAACCATAAATTGTGCTGGAAATAAGACCATTGAACTGAGATTTCAAAAAGATGTTTTTAATTGGTGTCATCACCATCCTATCATAACCATGGATTCTTAGGTAAGAGGGACTCAGATCATCCTCATACATTCCCAGATTTCACAGTGTCCGAGTCGGTGTTATATTGATCCAAGAGCCCGTTTCGACAAGACAATGACAGACCTCCAGGCCATTGAACTGGCTGATGATGTACAATGGGAAAATGTTCTCCATGTTTGGGAGATACATCATCTTCTACAGAGAACGAGATGATGGCCTGAAATTCATGATTATCGACCACCTCAGCATGAAATGATTCTACAACTGCTACCTCCCTCTCAAACTAAAGAGGGACCTTTAAGGCCTCGGTGAAGGCCTCTCGCATAACTGATGATAATTTAAGGGCATATAGGAAGTAGATATTTGCGATAATACTGGAAATATGTTTGTGAAGACCATAATTCTATGTCATGCATTAAATTATGCTTATAGGAGGTCTCCATGTGAAAAGAGGAATGGTGGGCCCCTATGGTTGGGTCGGTGGCTGACTAGAGCTAGGAATATCTAGATGCTCACTTGTCGAAGCCTGCGGAGTGACTACCAGATGAATTCTAGATGACTATGACCGGCATGTTGCAAAGAATTGCTGGTCATGACGTGGGTGTGGTGACTCTTCTTGATTCAACAGCTTGAACAGTGGCCAAGGTGGTCTTAATGTCACCAGATTAGAAGGTTGTGTAGGTTGAGCTCTATTCCGGGCCTGCTACATGGTTTCAGTCACATGCGCATCCTTGATAGAAGTACTAACCATGGATCTATGAAATCCAATATTTCCATGGCTCTATCGACACTGATGATGGCTGGGGGCGTTGGGAGTATCCTTCTGGTGGTCATCATCGTCCGGAATCATGTAAGGATTTACCAGCTCTGCGGTATTAACCGAGGCATTCCCTTGACTGTCACTCAAAGAGTCTTCCACTAACAAATGTATTCTAGGATGAATCTCCATACCTGAGGGCATGATTTCACTGAGAGTACGGGATGATGATGGCATCAGTGGGGGACTTTGCTTTCCCTTACGCTGCCAGTGTTTTCACTTCTGGGAAGAGAACGGCTGAGACGATGATGCAAAAGTATTTTTTGCAGCTTTTGAAGGCTCTGGCTGATTCAAGAATGCATGGATAACACCCTAAAAATGGGCGACTATTTTACGAGCTATATAATCATCATACTTCTGGGACCCACTGTTAGAAACCGGATTACAGTCGCCTTCATTGTCGCTACTACTGTCTGGCCTCATGAAGATGCATGCCACGTGTGATGGAGCGAGGCCCAGCTGAACGATGTTATTTTCCACTTAGTCTTGAAACTAGTCTTTTAACACATAACATTGATTTTGGTTATTCCCTATGATCCGATGGTAGGGTATGTAATAAGGTCGATCAGTGACGTTCACCTCTACTGGCCTCCTACAATCAATAAAATATATAATCCCATAATCAACGGCACTACAGAAATAACCAGTGACTTGTCCCTCGCTGAATGTGTAGGTCCAGTTCCCCCTTTCCAGGAAAGGGGCCCTTGAAACCGGAGCCTGGCATGGGGCTGGAGGATCCTGCTGAGGAGGTGGGTCTTGGTTATCTCGCCAAGGTGATAAAGGATCATTGTGAAGGGGTACCTGCCGATTCTCAGGTGGGAACTGGTGGGACGAAGGATACTCCAGAGTTGGAGGGCCTCTGCGAGGTTATGGAGGTGACTCTACCAGTAACAACTCTAATTGCATGTGGGCCTCTATTTGGGCCACTACAGCGGGCTCGGACCTGGATGCCCTTTTCTTGGGGATTGCAGGAGGCAATGGACATCCTGTTAAGCATGTTGTAAGGCTTACACTAGGTTTTGGACCTTATTAAAGTAGTATCGAAATCCCTCAGTGTAGTTCTTTTGACCATAGAGGGGAATAGTTCTATCATGACATTCCCTACGCACATCGTCAGTAATTTCTTCTATGTCAGTGGAATTCCAAGAGAGTATGGGATTTCTTTCCACCGGGAAATAAAGTCAGAAACACGCTTATCTGGTCTCTGCTTGCACGTGAAGAGGCCTATGATACTCGTCTTCTGAGTGGTGGAACCAAAGAGGTAGAGGAATATCCTACGGAGGTCCTCCCATCCAGACGCTGACCTTATGGGGAGAGGGATGTACCAGGTGAATTTTGGCCCTTCCAATGTATGTAAAAAACATCAGTGTTTGGATGATTCATGCTATGTTGGAGTTCCCAACATGGATCTACACCATGAGATAAAGTGGTGTTAGTGCTGTGGTGGGCCCCCATCCCGTTAATGGAGAAAAAGGTGGGATTCACAAAACCTGGGGGTGCTCGTATATCATCCACCGATGTTGGGAATGGATTTCTATAAGGAAGGATTTCCACCTGTCGAGTCTCTAAGGCTTCGAGGTGGGCGGATATTGTCGCCATTGGATTATACAGGTAGGGATTCTTGTCTTGATGGGGATCCCTATCAACCAGGGAATTGGTGGGTCCTTCATCATGATAAAAAATCCAAACGGATCATGGAGCGACTAGTGGAATACCCTGTGATGTAGCTGCGGTAATCCGAGATGGGTCCCAAGTATTTTCAGAGGGTTTAGTGACACATATTGTGCCCTCTTATAGTATGTTCCATCCTCAACCCTATCTGCATGGGTAGGATGGTCAGGGTCACCTAGGGGCAGTTCCCTAAGGTGATGCTGTGCCTACCCCTACATCCCTTTCCGAGGATCGCCGTAGTCTGGTTGTCGCTCCAAAACACTTTCAGTAAGGAGTTCATCGACCACCTTCTTTTGTTCGAGGAGTTGCTGATTCAACATAGCTTTTTTGGGGACGTCTTCTACCATTTACACTGAGCCAAACATGTTAGAGGGTTTCACGGCTTCAAGGATTTCCTTTCCCTTGTAGGGATTCCGGCTGGGGACTAGTGCCTCAGTGGTCATGGAGAGACCTATAATATTTTCCTATGGGAGAGAGACCATTACCAATAGATCCAGAAGCTGCAACACTCCCTTAGGGGGTAAGTCCCCATCAAAGAGATTCATCTCATATTCTCTCTCTGATTGGTCATCCATGTAAATCATGACTCTACCTGGAGTCATATCTATTATGTCACATGGGAAATCGGGATGGCTCCTGATGGAACTGAAATGGAGGGTCACGTACTGCCCCTTGCCACAAATTTTAACATGGGGAAATTCCTCCTTCATTACCCTTCGGATCACTTTAGTGCTATGGATGCACCATTGTGGTAGGGTCTTATAGTGTCCTGGTGACTCAAGGCATTGGGCCATGGGGAGTGCGCCCAAATAAACCAGACAACATTATTGGAAGATATCTTTGATGCATTTTTGACTCTTAGGGTTGGTCACTCGTCTATACTGATGGCAGAAATAAGTGACCCATAAGGACTGGAAAAAATATCTGCCCCCCCAGCTGGGTGAGAACTTGTTGTGCCCAAATATTTGGCACTACAACTGGACAGAACATCTTGGGGAAATGGTCCACTATGAGGATATCCCACAAGCACCATGGTCCAGATATAGGGTTTGACCCTTCAATGACCCGATCATCTACTGATGGTGGCTGGGGAACCATTAGTGGTACTGATGCAGACCGCTGATATGGAAGGTCAGCTGGTGGATAATATAGTGAGCATGCTGAGAGGACGCCACATCTTGGGATATCCTCCAAAGAGTATAGTGACTTGGCCACCACATCATTGTATGTTGAGCAAACGACCGTAGTTTTTGGCGTAGGGACTATGACCGGCTGTGATGGGTTACACTGCTCTTTTTCCACCATTGATCCCCAAAATAGCTATTCGTGATCTCTAGTCATGTGAGATAGTGCTTCTTGTGATGATACTGGCGATTTTATATTCGTAACATTTGAGTTTGCCAATTTTTTGTCCTCATGGATATAATTTTAGACGGAGGTGGGAATCTAATGGACCTCACATTCTAGAAGTATGAGGTTGATGTGCGTTGTTCCTGCCCTAGCCCTAGACACGGTGGATCTAGTCGAGGGTTCCATCGCTGAGTCGTATTCTGCATTAGAATCTGTGAAGTAGACTGGTTTGATGTCGGGTTGAATCATCTCGGCATTATTTTTATGGTGCCTATGACCCTCACCCCTTCCCTAGTATGGTTCTTTCGGATATGGTATATTTTTGGAAAGAGGAGGTCCTTTGGTCGTACTGCTGCTGGGGTGGGGTGCACTTCTGCCTGATCGAGATGGGGTGCAAGGAGGACCAAGATAGATATAAAAGGGAACATGAGGAGGACTTCAGTGTCCACCAGCTGATGTGTGGAGGGATCCTCCAAGGGAAATGATGGAGTGGGAAGACCTCAAATAGAGCTGATAGGGGCACATGTAGGACCTATATGCTTTTATTCCCTAGCAGCGTCAGTGCGAGGAGAGTCCTCTTACTTGTCATTTCGATCACGGATCGGACCTCCATGTTGGGTGCTGTTGAGGCAAAGATGACCTTCACACCTATGATTGTTGAGGTGAGGAGGAACTTCACCAACTGTGGTAAAGACATGGGTCATCACACTATAATGGAGATTGACAAGATGTATATCATCTCAATATTGGGTGTCTGTGGTAGGAGTAATGACCTGATATCCAATGTAATGAGTGTGGGAGTGGCCTCTGTATTGAGTGTCACTACCGTGTAGAGGACCCATGTTTGGAATGAAGGTAGCATTTTGAAGACCTCCATGCCGAGATTGGAATTGGGGAGGACCCACAATCTCCATGGTGGAGAAATGGGGTGGACCTCCGTAATAGTCGTCGCTGCTACGAGTTAGTCTGTAGAAGGTTCTCCCTTCGATGATGGCTGAGAGGGTCAACCCAGCCTGCCCATGGGGCAGTTGGGGCCTCGTTCCGAGCTCAGAATATTAGTGCATGTGCTCAGTTTATACTATAGGATGATGACACACATCGTCGGTGGCATGAGCAATGGTAGCTGCTGAAGTCGACACCCCGTGGTGGGCGTCCCCCATGTCCTATACCCAATGCTGGCGTCATGTCAGTCGGACTCGGGTCGGTGGTAAAGGTACATAGCTCAACTACTCCCCAACCCATGGGATTGGGTGGTGCCGTTATATTGGCCTAGTGGGGGCCCTCCATGGGGACCCCTAAAATGGTATCCTGATTGGGCAGGCCCAAACATCCCCTACGTCTTCGACCAAGGGGAGGGAGTTGTCTAGACGTTTTGGGGAGAGGCTCTCGAAGTGATTGGATGTCGGTTTGGGGAGCACTGGCTCCCTGCGCGGCCCCTGGGGGAGGCAGTGGCAATGATGAGAAGATGCCTCTAATTCTGGGTGGTCCATATCCTGAGTCGGGATAATCCCTGCATCCTCGTATCATGTACAAGATCACTTCTCACATTTCATTGTATGAGCTCAGAAGGGGAGATAAGCCATGGAAACCCAACATATATGGTTGTAGAAGTCGTCGCAAAAGTGGTTGAGCCATGTGGGATGGCCACATTGGTGTTGCCACTGCACCAACATCTATGGGTGGGTGGCGCTTGGGTTCCTAGTTCATTTGTTTGGTTCCTGAAGAGTTGGGAGATTAAGACATTAGTGATGAAACAAAAATTGACGTCTAGTGCCATAGTTTCATTCCGTCCCCCATTTCTAGTAAGAAGGTTCCACTCAAACAGCGTTGTAGACCGAGATACTAAATGTTTTGACTGCCCCATCATATGGTGAGTTTCAAGCCAGGCCCGCCATTTTTTTGGCAGGACCCGGTGCCTTATAATTGGATCTAGTGGCATGCCAATCCACTCATGTCTTGAACTCTACTGATCTCCACATTTAGGAGAATAAAATCATGTCAGGTTCACCATTTATACTACTGACTCTTTCATTGGGGATCGCACATCCGTATGTGGAGGGAGCACGATGGTTACCTCGCATTCCTTCATCCCAAATGCGGGTGGCATCCGTCGCTTATTCATGGATTTTTTTCTCCTTGATCGAAAAAAGATGATGGAATGTTAATTATTACTTTTGTGGATTCCTTCTCAGAACCTATCACCTAGTCCAGGTCTACCTTATATACTAAGACGTTGTTCGTGAAACTCTTCCCAGTGCGATTTCTTCTGGGACACCGGTTAATTACACTTCTTCTGTAGGGACATTCCAAGGCGTCCAATCATGGTAGAAAATTTTGCCCGGGTGAGTACTCACATTGGACATCACAGACATATTTGTACACCATAACACTACCACATATGGGTTTCTTCCCCTTATTATAGGGCGTCTCAAGGGCTTTGAAGCCGGAGGCATCCCACATCAAATGCAGGAATGATATTCCATAGTCATATATATGGGGTTTTCCTCAAATCCATATATTTAACACAAGGTATTCCATGAGATTAACATCTATAAGAGATGGATCAGACAGATCGAAACACTGACTTGAGAGAATTAGATGGGTGAAACCCCTAGAGGAAACACTGATGTCTTTGATAACACGTTGTTAGTTACCCAATTTAGTCTAGAAGAAGTGAGGAGATGAATTTTCATGATCACACCGAGATGTGGATGTTTGGGTAAGAATAAATATGGATAATGGATGGTCAAATGATGTGGATGGACACTGAGATGGAGTCGACTCGTGGGTGATGATGATGTTGGGATTTAGTCTCGAAGAGACCTTGAACATATCCACATGGTACGGAATCAAAGATCTCATTGTTTAGGATGGGGAGTATGGAATCAGGGAGTGCACAGAGGACATCGACCTAATGACATACTGGGGATTACGGGTGGTTAGTAACCCGAGGTTGTTCTTACGCCAGTAGGACAGACCAACGATATGGGTCCCAAAAGTATGGATGACAGCGGCTTACCGTTGGGTTTGGGTAGACAACAACCTTCTGCAGACATGGAATCACAACATTTTACCGCTGCTTGAGGTCCACAGTGGATTACCGTTGGGTAAGGGATCACAAAATCATACAGTTGGATGGGGTCACAATGACTTAATAATTTATGGGGTTACAATGGCTTACCACTGAATGATGATAGTTTCGTTCCATGAAGGACAAAAGGGGATTATAGTTTGTCGTCACGGAGGATGGGGTGAACCAACAAGAAGTGGTCGGGACCAATGGGTGTTTGGTATGAAACACAGGGTGGATTCCTACATACCTATCCGTGAAATGGATTAAATTCCACGTAGTTCAGGAGGGTGGTGGACCGACGTGAAATAGTTATAACCAATATTTGTTGGGGTTGAACCTCAAGGAGGATTCCTACCTACCTTGATTTGGAATGGATCAAAGTACATGTAGTTCAGGCATATTGTTTGTGAGATGATTTTAAGGTAGTCAGGATCAATGTTTTTTGGGTTTGAACCTCTGGGTGGATTCCTATATACCTTTCCATGGAATGGATCAAAGTCCCTATAGTTCTTGAGGGGTATTTCTGGGCTGACATGAAGATAGTCTGGACCGATGGTTGTTGGTCCTGAACCACGAGGAGGCTTCTTAGGTACCATGACTTGGATAAGATCAAAATCCACATATTTTAAGAGGGTTTTTGGGGCTTACACGCAAGGATTACTAGAGAGGATTTCATGGTCAATCCTTCCTCCAATCCCACGTGAGACATGCTCAGTGTGAGAAACAAGAGGCATCAATGACATGATAATCACGTCTTGAAAGGTGTGTCTGTGGGAAGTGGAGTGTGGATTACACGTATTTAGTGGCACAAGGTGATGGATATTGGGACACACTCCAGGGTGGAGGCCCATGTGGTTATAAAGCCCAGAGGGAGTAGGATTTGTCACCAAAAAAGAGGACTTCATTGGCCATCCCCCCTATCTTGTCCATGGCACCGAGGAAGAGAGGAGGAGAAGGGGTACGTCCTCCTATAAGAAATGCTAACGGATTTCACCTAGGTAGTGTCCCTTTCCATGTGGAACGACCCTGCTCTGATATAAAAGATCTCATTCCATGTGATAAATTATTTCACCCACATGGAGACTAGTGGGTTTGAAGAATTTCCATGGTGGGGAACCCCACATAAGATGCACGAGGTGAGGTCACAGTTCAACATCATGTGCTAAGGATGATGGTGCATGGTAGTTTAATTTCATGTAGCTCAAATGAGGTGGGTTCACTCCACACCCCATTGGACATAAATAACTCATACCTCTCACACCTTGTGGAATGGAAGTCATCAATAATGCCATGGAGAAATTGTGTTATGGAGTGATCCGTTGAGGGGTCCTTGTTAGCATGGCTATGCATTGAAGCAATAGTCATTAGCATTACAATGTGAAGAATCATGAGGCGAAGAAGAACATCTTGAAGCACCAATCAATGTAATTTGAAGTTACTTCATCAAAACCTCAAAGGACACACAATAAAATGAGTTTTGGAGCAAAGGGGATAATAGGTAGAAGCCTCGTGAGGTGCTGGTGCTTCATATAGTGGATGGGCTTTGCGAAGGGGTATGATTCGTGATATAAAGTATCCTAGCCTAGGCATAGGGTATATGTGCATATGGAAAGTGCTTCGTGAAGTGGAATAGCCTTAGTGGAGAAGTACGTCACAAAGCAAGGGTTCCTTGTGATGCATATCACTGTGAAAAAATGTTCTTCGTGAAGCACAGTGACCCTACCTTAGTATGTGGGTCAAGTGTGCAAGGAGGGTTCTTTTCGAATCATATGTGCTCTATGAAGACCCGAGTCCCCTTGGGGTTCGCCATCCTTTGGTAAGGTCTGTGTGCTCTGTGAAGGGAATCCCTCCTTGAAGAGGGGATGAATTCATGCAATGGAGGAGGCACTTCACGATGCAAACGTACCTCGAAGAGATCATTGTTCGCAGAGTAGAGACTGCATTACAATTTTTGTGCTAGGAATTTAAAAGATCAGAGGATCCATCCTTTTGTCCTGAGGGGATCCCACTATTTACAGGCAAGAGGCACTGCGTAAGAGAGAACGCTCGATGTGAAGCCACATGGAATTTTTTCATAACTGTGGAGCCTCCAATATCCATGCTCTGCATCGGGTTTACGAACAAAAAATTGGTTCGCGAAGCCTCTCACCTCCTTCCTTCATGGTTGGTTCGCCAATGTCCAATTGGATTGTGGAGCCTCCCGCCTCCTTTCACCATAGTAGGTTCACAGAGGAGAAGCTTCGCGCTGACCACGGTGTTGTGGGGCTCCGCGAACGAGCTTCACGAGGCAGTACCTAATGGTTTCTGTTTGATCTTCTTATTCCAAAATTTTTGGCACCAACACCATCATTATTTACAATTTTCCAGCAATGTTATGAATCTTTGGGATGAAGTCTCTTTCAGTATGGGATGTAGGGTTTGGATATTCCTAGCCCCCATGTGTGTGGAAACCCTTCTATATAAAATATGTATGGTCACACAAACTCACAAAAACATCTTCCCCTCGATAATGTTTTGGTGTACATTTTAAAACATCTCCATCACCAAGACCCAGTGGTTTGAATGGTTCCATATTTCCATTATCATTGCTAATATAATGTTTACGGGCATTACTAACAGGTGAACATCCCCCACTATGAGAATCCATCCATATATAAGTACCATGATTAATCATGTCATCATTACTATGGTTTAGGGATCTATCCTGATGTTTTATTCCCATATATTCTAATTTAATTCCTCTAGGACTTACCGATAAGAGCCCTCCATGATCAGTTGGGTCGCCCTAGGATTGAACATGGCCTTATTAGCAGTTCCATAGGTGCCTCCTTAGACTCAATAGACTATACTGTCGGGATATTCAAAAGACAAGTGAACCACTTCTGGATGTGGTCATCTCATGTCCTATTATTATCTTTATTAGTGACATACACCAGATCCAGAAGAACATTCTCCAGATCTAGAATATGATAATGATCGTACCAAATATTCTCTATATAGTGAAATTCATTAAAAATCCCACCAATAATTGGGATGATATATATCTAATGAAGGCATTAGTGCCTCGTACAGATCTCTTCATGATGCAAACAGAATGTGTTAGTCCCTAGAGACAACATATTAAATGGATCCTATAAGATATCCTATTACTGGTAACCATGGAATTGGGAATCATGTGACACATAGTAGAGTCCCACCCCTCTCATCTCATCCTTAAACACAGATCATGGCATGCATACCAGTGGGTTCTAGATCATCCATCTGTGATGTTTCAACCCTAGAATAAATGTTGTCCATCAATCCATCCTTTCTCTAGGTTCCCCAATCCATCCATGATGATAATTTGGTATTATTTGGGAGATTCCTTATGCTCCAACATATCCTCATTGATATTGTTGATGTTATTCTAGTGTAATTCATACATTATGGGTGCGTCGTTTTGTTATATGCGGCCCACAATTGGTATGCGCCATTAGTATTTACCTAGTATGACATTGAACTATTCGCTTGGTTCATCCCTACTACCTGATGGGGTGAATATGTCATCCATAAAATGGAATCCATAATTTGGTATCCACTTTCACAAAAGATACTACTTTGTGCCACTAATAGTAGCCTGATTATTGATTGACGGTCAAATATGGTGTGAATTTACTCCCTAATCATGATGTTTTCCACCATTTCATCACTTCAAGTAAAATATTCAATAAATTTCTATATAGTTTCCAATGATTCTATTGGAATTTGAAAATTAATTTTTTTCCATGGATAGTTCAAAAAGTTCATTCGTGGAGCTTGTCCATAGCATGGTTCCTTGAACTCCTAGCCACAATGCCTACATTGGAAAAGAAGTGGTTCTCGATGTCTAGTTTTCTAAGCACATCCTCCAAGAGTTTGGATGTTCGGTCCATAAAGAACCATTCATAGAGTAATATTTCATAATTAAAAATTGAATTGATGCATAAATAGAACTACATTTATAAAGGTAGTGATCTTCATGGAATGATATCACAAAATCAGTTCAACACTTGAGGTTAATGTGGCTTGGAGTGACCCTACCCACACAATTTATAGGTGTACAGAGTCTAGGAATTCATGATGAACATAATATGAATGATCATTACATTACATTCTCATTAATTAAAATCACGAGTTGTCTTCATAAAATAGAGAAGTTGTCCAAAAAATTTGGAAATTTTCCTTCAGAATTTGAACCCCCTATTCACATTAACTCTAATTCCGGGGGGGGGGGGGGGAATTAGTAGGAATCAGAATATGTGACACATGATCATTTAGGGATTATATATCCATTGGGGAGATAATTTTATCCCATTATTACTAGGATGGAATGCTTCACAATTAAAACAGTTCTCCATGACCATGCTAAATGATGTTGTTGTGTTTCGTGAGTCTGAAAAACACACTGAATTTTTCAATTACCACATTTTTCTTCTAAATCAATTCTCAGCATCACAAAAAATAACTTCTTATAAATTTAGTCCTAAAATCATCAAACTCATAATTGAATCCAACCCATGGACTAATGAATTCTTATCAATTCAAGATTCATTTGAGCATCAGGAACAGTAATCCAATGATTCATCCAGGGTATCCTAGATTCACGAAATAATATTTCATTTTTTTCTAAATACCTCCATGGAAGGTAGGTATGACTCTCTTTAAGGACTACATCTTACATGGTTGAAAAAGGCCTTGTGGGTTACATGGGGTCTTGTGGAAAATTAATCCTTCATGAAACAATCCTTTATCGAATCCAAACATCATCCTATGGCTGGGTAACCATGTTTCAAAAATTATATTTCTTCATTTTTCCCATATCGTCCATAAATCACTTAATATTAAAATAGAACATATCTATGAGGCACTGTGATGCATGAATCCCCTATCATGGTATTCAGTATTCTACCTCCTTTCTGTTGAAACATCTTTTTTAGGTTGAGTACAAAAGTCCCCCAAATTCATCCAATATTGTCTAACAATAACTCATCTACTCATGTGACCTGTGACACCTATTCATGTGGTCCACTCCACTTCATGTGTGACCCAATAATCCCATTTACCTTTCTCTTCTCAATATATATATGCTAATTTCCTATACATTTCAACACATTGATGCTAACATGGACCTCGGTTTTGGCCACTCCTCAACAAAATTTCATGTTGGAATATTTGAATTCATGTCTCGCCTAGGGGATCATGTGAAATGGTAATGTAAGCCCAATGGGTAAGCAGTAATCCCCACATGTTCATGTGACATGAAATAAAACTACCTAGAACCAACGTCTTCATCACATCATAACACATTGAACTATAGTATTACACAATTTAATTCACATGATATTCCCCATGATCCTTCATATTGGGATACCACATTCTCCAATTTCCGGGTACATTACACCAAAAATGGGCACATTCCACCCATAAGTCCCCCATCTTTCTTAGGATTCCACATTAATTACTCAAAATGAATGTTTCCCTCCTTATATGGAATGAAATCCTCTATTGGAAGCCTTCTTTTCTATGCCACACATCATCTCTCATTGGCACATGTTTTATGACATGAGTATCGGGTCTACTACATCTTTATATTTCTCAAACAATGCACGGGTCACATTGTCATAGAGATCAATAGGGACCAATACATCTAACATCCACTTCTATAGGCATCATTCATAGTGTAATCCTTAGTATCCACCTTCTACTGGTAGCATTATGTAAAATCCCAAACTACATTCTCTATCTCCATGGGCATCCTCATTTGGTGTAAGACAACACTACCCATTTGGAAATATACATCCTCTGATCCCAATATCCTATGTATGATATGTAGGATTCCTCTTTGAGGTTCAATCATAAAAAATGGTATGCCATGGTGCCCCACTCTTAGGGGTGAACCTCCCTGATCCACCTCTAGTTGTGTCCAAATCAACCTTTATAGTGGAACACCTTCCATTTATGGGACACAACACTCGGATTTTTCTCTACAATGCATTCTAATACATCCATCTAGTATGAATTATATCTATCCTTATAAGGGGAACACATCTTCAATCCCCCTCCATGGTCAATTTTTATCAATATCAATAACCACCAGACATTAAACTTGAATCCTATCTGACACTATTACCTCATGATAAAAAATTTATGCCTGAGGTCAAACCCATGTCAGATACACAATTATTTTGATTATCTACCTAATGATTATCATGGGATAAATGAGATGAAATTCTTGGAAGATATTACTTTGGATTCAGATACCTCAAGACGGACACATGATCCCTTGGGTTCCACACCAATGATGTGATTCCATCTCTTGAGGAAGAATATATGGTACTGATGTTCCAACATCTAGATATGCTAATGATTCAAAAAATGACTACTCCCTAGACCAAAGGATTTTACCCTATGAATACCCCATTCAATGTATCCAATGAAGTAGCATGATTAACCAACATCCATAAAGTGATTTAATCAGGAAGGGGTTAAATAATCATAATTAATTCTGCGGGGGAGACTCAAACAAGATAAATAACTACAATGAGAAATCCATAAAATTAGAAAATACCATCCCATCGTCGCATTTAATTCAAGGACCATACATTTTTTATGAATGTGTTGAAATCCATCATCTGTTGGAAAGTGGGAATGTGGGGCAATAAGAAATGTGATTATAGAATCATGTCAAATGAATGACATAGTGCACACCACTGAACAAAAAAAGCATAATTCCCCTGCAATAATAATGGATTTGATGAATTTATAATTTGGTGACTACCTTAAATAGATTTTCATTGGTTTTATCAATGATATTATCATATACTCCATGATCAAAGAGGAACATGAAGAGAATATACGGATCATGTTTCTGACATTATGTAATGAGAAAAATTATTCTACGCAAAACACTTTTGGCTTTTTGAAGTAGTATGTCACATTCCTAGTTCACCCGATCAAATGTATGTGAATTTATATCAAACTTCAAAGACAAAAGAAATTGATGAATGGACCCGACCCACTCATTTCATGAAAATATAATATATTCATAGAATACATGGGTACAATAAATGTTTTTTTAGAAATTTCTCATGATAGTCTAGAATGAAAGCAATGTTAAAACAGAAAGTGATAAATTATTGTTGGATGGAAAAATGAGAGGTAAGATTTAAGGTGCTCTTGAAGAGACTAGTCACTACACCACTACCCACACTAAAAACATGTCGAGATAGATTTTTATATAAACCAATGATTCAAATAATGTATTCAGTTGTGTACTCATGAATAATTAAAAACTGATATCATATTCATCACAATGATGAATTTCCATGGGAAAAACTACTTAACAAATGACCTCAAGTTACTGGGTGAAATAATCTCCCTAAATAGTTTCTGAAAAAATATATATGGTGGGAAGTGTGATATATATAATAATAATTAATGTCTAAAGTACATATTCAAATAGAAAAACCTAACAATTCAAAAAGGAGGTAGTTAGAGATAATCAAGGACTATGATTTCCCTATTCACTAGTATTCAATAAATTCAAAAAAGATAGCTGATTATCTAAACATAAAAGAAATTCATACTCGATCCATGATGCAGGTTGAGAAAGACTATATCATTACGCAAAAAAAATAATAATAAAGAAATAATAATGACATAGAGTACATACTTCCTTTCTAAAATTATCTCCCAACCATCTATCCATGAAGTGATCAGGGATGCACAAGGGTATGTTTTAGAGTAACAAAAAAATTAATGTAGTAATTTATGGTAAGAAACATGATTTCCATATCATATATGATATTTTTATTTGGTTTAGAATTAGACTTTACGTGCCTCAATCACATGAGACCAAGAGTTAACAATTGGATAATGAAAATTGATCAACATCCTTCATCCATCCTAGAAGAAACAAAATGTATCCTCATCTTCGAGAAAACAACTGGTTGGAAAATATTATGAATGATTTATCAAAATATATCTCATTGTTTTTTATATGTCCACTTCTTATAGAAGAGTGGCGTATTTCCAACATGATGATGAAACTGCTCGTATATCCTTATTGAAATGGGAGAATGCTACAATATACTTTTTCATGGGTCTCTAGAAAGCATCCAAAGAAAACAATGTTATATGTTTTGTGTTAGACTAGATCACCAATAATTCCCACATTATATATATTTATAATTATTTAAAGCATGAAAAACATTCAATGATATATGTAAAAGATGAGGTAAGGATGCATGGGTTGGAACTTTCGATTATCTCTCTTCATCATCCCATGTTCAAATCTAAATTATACATATGTTTTTAATATTATTTGATTATTGAATTTAATTTTAGCATGGAATATCTCCCTCAAATAGATATCAAATATCAAAAGACTATTATGATATTGGAAAACATACTAATATCATGCTAAAACAAATTTAATGTATAATGGGATCATTATTTTTCTTTGGTTGAGTTCTCATGTAACAATTGATTCCATTCGAGTATTCAAATGGATCTATATTAATAAATATATGGGAAGGGATGTTGAACTAAAAATTTATTGGATGTAGTTGAAGAATGAATGTTACTTAGACCCGATCTCTGAAAAAAGATGACAGATAATGTTTGAGCAATCAAAAAACATATAAATATTCTCATATTCGAAAAAGCGCTATGTAGACAACCATCGAACGATCATGGAGTTTGATGCTTGTGACATATTATTATTTTGAATATCACTGTGTAATAGATTCATGTAGTTTGGAATGAAATGTTATCATAGCCTAATGTAGATTAGAAACTATTATATCCATGATCACATATGAGTGGTTCCCTATCATATTTCACCCCCACCAAGTTTGGCTCATGTTCATGATGTTTTCCACCCATCACTATGAATGATGTAGTTAAACAATCCCTCACATTTTCTAAATCTAGAAGTAGTACAACTATATAATGGACTCTCATATGAAAAGAATCTAGTAAAAATCATGAACCATAGAGACAATGTTCTGATCAATAAGAAAACACACCTTGTTAAATTTGTGTGGAGAAACCATAGGTATATTGATGAGAATTAGAAACATGAGGAAACAACGAAACATATGTACCCTCTCCTATTGACAAATGAGAATACATGATGAAATTTGGTGGAAATATTTCTATAATATGAATTTTTTAACAACCATGTTTCTTTAGTACCATTTTCTTCTTCAATAACTGTGTTTTATTTAAAATTATTCACATACAAAATATAGTGAATATCAATAAAGATATTTTTTCATTACTAAATAATATTAAAATATTCATAAATGAATGGAATTAAAATTTAATCCATTACAACTGGTTAAATACATAAAATAAAATAGTAAAAATTGGAAAATATGGATCTCCCAAAACTACATGAATCATCACCCCCACTATAAACACTAAATAGAATTAGTAAAATACTAGAAAACCAGGAAAATTTTTTAGATATGGAGTTATTTAACCTTTAGAGTATTTTATTTGAATTATAACTGTAATAATATATTAGTATTTATTTGAGGAAATGTGACCATTAGAATAGTATTGAAACCAATAGAATAGTAACCTGGCATTTGGGAATAGTATCCTGACTATTGGGAATAGTAATATGACTGTTGGAATAGAAGTATTAACTGAATAGAATAATGTGGGATATAAATAATTTTTATCTTGATTAAATTACAGTGATACAAATTTTTTTATGCCAAAAATATGTATTTTGATTATAAAATTGAAAAAATGTTATCACTTTTATTTATAAATTATATGTTTAAAAAAATTATAAAAATAAACATTATTATATTAAAAATTAAAATTACCTATTTTCTAAATTCAATTTTATAAATTAATATCATTTTGGTAATCAAAAAATGAAAAATATCTATGAGTTGTATTTTTCTTATTCTCTTAATTACTTCATTTTTATATGAATAGTAAAAATACAATTTCTAATCACTCGTGTCACTAAAATTACGTTGTTAATTTTGTAATTTTGATATAATTATTTCTAGAAAATTAGTTTTGGGCATCCTATATTTATTTTCATAAATTTTTCATTAAAATACAATAAACCTAATTTTTAAATATAGAAATAACATTCCAAATTTTAAATTCAAATTCATTCTTTTATATAATAATTTATTTACAATTAATTTTTTTAAATATCTATTGAATTATAATTATACAGGGGGATTAAAATTATAAAAACAATATATTATATTAATAAATTTTATATAATTTCAATAATTCACTATTATATGTATTACGTGTGATATTATTTTATTAAATGTTTATACTAAAAATACTTATCTCCTCAGGTATAAATAATCCATATACCCCCATGGAAAACATATACTCCCATGAATTTCAAGGCCAATTGTATACCCAAATACCCCTTATCAATCACCTTATAATACATAGGGATGTTGTAGTGAAATCCAATTCAAATTACAAAGGAGTTACAACTTCATACAAGAGAAGCTACATCGAAGAGAGAGTAAGTATCTATTATCTCTCCCCCATATTCTTCTCACCAGCCTTCATTTTCCAAATTTCATTCAATTACATATACTAAAAAGTTAATTATACAATAATTTACCATTAAAATAATTATTTTAAACTACAATAATTGTCATATTTATGAGAAATATAATTGTCATAATTCTTGTTTATTCTCTCTCATCAATATCATATTAATGGTCGACTAACCACCTATAAAGGCATTTCCAATAAAAATATTATAAAAAAATTCATTGAGGGAAAATATGATTTATATATAAGATATTAATTTTTAATTAAATGCATTCTCTGATTCTAGAATTAATTTTTCACGACCCGCCTTCACTAAAAGGAGGGAAGGGTCACAGATTACCATTCCCTTCCATCTTTATGTTGAAGAAGAGATAATGACACCCGAAACCCGCCTTCAATAGGTCCCGGAGTGGCGACTAGCACCAAGGGTATGGAAATCACACATGAATGGAAGGCATTACCCTTTTTTTATATGATCAGGAGATTAGATGGTAAATCTCACAACACCAAAACTAGAAGTGCGTGAAAAACCAAAATGACCATTCCCATATGCATGTTCCAAAAGTAAAATACACAATGTACAAAGTGAATACAAGGGTAAAGTACCAAAGAAAGAAAAACAACAACTGAAACTACTCTAAAGGTCCGAGCTAATATGGTCCTGCGCAATCTCCGAAGTCCACCTGGAAACCTGAAAGCAGTTTTATATACCTACGGTGAGCATAAAAGTACACTCAGTAGGGAAAACAAAAGACTCTCGTGCGCAAGTGGGGGAACGTGCTAATGTCCCATGAGAAGCCGACAACCAACACTATCAAGGAGTTCATCCATCCCACTCACCGGCCACACTCACCAAATAACACAAGCATGCAATATATATAATAAGAGAACATCGATGTTTGGGTACCCCTCACCACATTCCCACTGGTTATTGAAGACATCCTATACATCGAACCAATCCCCCCATTCTCACTACAGTCCCACTGGCACACCCACCCACACACACCTGGACCACAAGCTCACCACAGTGCCACTGCCAAACCCCGCCCACAGAAACCTGGGCCACAACCCCAGCACAGTCCCACTACCAAACCCCGCCCACAAACACCTGGACCACAACTATCACATGTAACCACGCCAGGAAACACCTAGGCTAGAACAACCACCACCACGCCTAAAGACACATGGGTTATAAGATCCACTACCACATCCCAAAACACCTGGGTCTCATCCTGACGACTCTTGGGAAAACCACATACCAGTACACACCTGGGCCAACCACCGCACTGACCTGCCCGAATATTCTTGGGCTAATAATGGACTATAGACCATCACAGCCTACCTGAAGATAGTTGGGATTTCCGAGAAAGGGACCAGAAAAGAGCTAATAACCCGCCACTAATAAAAGTTTTGGAAAAAACACCCTCCCCCATGAAATACAGGTGTTCGGAACTGGGTTCTCAACTTGGGTGGGGCTCCAATAAGAAACACAAAAACTAAAAGTATATATATATAGGTAACAAGAAATCTCCAATGATTAGGTTTTTCTTTAGCCTGCCTAAAGAAAAAAATCAGTTCCATGACCATGTCACAACTTACACCACACCAAAAACCCATTTTCCCATCCTTTTTTTCATATTCAGTAATAATGTTTAAAAATTTTATGCACTACTGGGCAACTAACACCATATGCACAAACCAAGGAAAAATATCTATCCAAACGTCAATTTAAGCATTCACACCCAGTTCTCTTGTAAAGTCACAACAACAATGGGACAAGTGAGATCCCTCAAAATACTGGAACCAAATAAAACCCCGAGACACTACCCCATGTCCCCCCCCAAATGGTTTCTCATCAATAGAGGATCCCACCCCAATTCATGATATAAACAAGGTAACCACCCGACCTTAAAATTCCCAACCACTAAATCCATATCAATAGGGGATCCCATCCCCATCAACATCACCCGACAAATGACCTGTGAAAGTAAAAACAACCAAACCACCACCACCAACACAAAGCAGGCCCAGGCCTGTATTTTCAGATTTATAAGATTTAACACACTCCATCATTTAAATTTCAGTGTGCTATAACTGGGTTTATCACAAAAAGGGATTGATCATGGTGCCTCAATTTATTTAGCACAATTATACGTAATTAACCAAATTCCTTTACACAGTAGGGGTTCACAAATACGATCCATTTAAACATCATGAGAGGTAAGGGTTCATTAGTGCACAGAGAAAAGACCACCAACGACCATGATTTTCAGTAGGCGTAAGCCCACACAATTCAGAAAGGAAGATCATAAAACAAAGTAGCGTCATTGATCACAACCCCCCCATCATTCCTTAGAGTTTGTTCATTATCTTCATCATGGTTTGGTTAATCCAATTCTACAGAAACTAAAGCATTCCCACCCTTGAATGATACACAAAAGGGAGAGTCGAAGGAGAAATTCACAACTTGTTGACCAACAATCAACGCTAATCATGGGCGCGGAACTCCCTGGATGGCGATGCGGCTCGTCTGAATGAAAAGAGGCTCGTCTGAATGAAAGGTACTTCTAGCACAGGGTTCTTGAGAGATGATTCCTAGGAGTACCCTTTCTTTTGTTTATAAAGGCCGAGGATGGTTGAGATAAGAACGAGAAACCGTGTAAGGAGTGGGGTCGTGGGTTGACCATGCGGCCCCACACGCCATTAAAGGGTCGGGTGGTTTAAACCGATGCACACACCAGGTTAATTAATTAAATATTTAAATAAAACGACATTTATGGGCATTAATGGTCATTAAAATGATCTTAATGGGGTTAAAGTAGGGTTTAAAACCCAATTTGCGCATGTCACTAGAAAAACCCCAACAAGGCTGGGTGACACCGATCAGTTTCACCGATCAGTCGGTCCCACCGATCGACCGGTTGGTCTCACCGATCGATTGCGCTGATCGGTCTCGTGAATTGGTCGTGATTATCGGTCGCGTCAATCGGTCTCTCTGGTCGGTCACGCTGATCGGCCTCGCCGATCGGTCGCACCGATCGGCCTCACGCCGAGACGCTACCCCGTTAGGATCCGAATTTTTGGCAAAGGAAAGGACCCTGAGAGTCTGGGTCATCACATCAAATACCTCTGAAACTATTCTCTCCCTCGAGAATTTAAACAACCTAGAATGAAAGTGCAGGTCCAAACAATAACCTCGAAAGATACCTCTCAAGAGTGAACCTCATTGTTAACTAAGAACACCTCCCTATCAAGAATCAAGAAACATACCATGTCAAACTGCCCATCCATGTGGGTTGGGGAGTCACCTTCCCCATGTCAAGATACTATCCACTTTGGGTGGCACTGACTCACCCACATGTGTTTAATCACATCCCCCTTAATGCGTCTTGATTAGGGGTCGGGTCCTCCCCTCCCCATATCCTGGACATTTCACACACATTCAGAGGAAATAAAACAAATATTTCATAGCCAATAAGGTAAAATGTTCTACCACAACAGGTATAAACCGAACAGTACGAAACTCAAAACAACTCTGTGTACTAGGCACGTATATGGGCTTCCCTCTCCCACATACTCTTCTCATGCCCAATATGTCTCCACAACACACGAACCAAGGGAATGGTTCGCCCACGAAGCACCTTCTCCTTGCGATCCTCAATCATCACTGGTCTCTCCACAAAAGTCACATCATCCTCGAAGTCTAGCTCTCCCTAGAAGAGGACATGTAAATCGTCGTGCAGATACTGACAGAGCTGGGACACATGTAAGTAATCATGTATCCTCAGTAGTGGTGGTTGTAATACTAGCTGATAAGCCACTTCACCAACCCGCCGCAACACTTCGAAGGGTCTGATGAACCTGGGAGAAAGCTTACTCCCTTTGCCAAACCTCTGTTGTCCACACCGAGGGGAGACCTTCAAGAACATGTGGTCTCCAACCTCAAATTCCAAGGGCCTCCTCCTCATATCATCATATGACTTTTTTCGGTCCTAGGCCACCTTCATCCTTTCCCGTATAAGTTGAACCTTCTCCTTCGTGGTTTGCAGCACCTCCGGGCCAAGGATGCCCACCTCTCCGATTTCAGTCCAACACACAGGTGACCGGCATGGCCTCCCGTACAATGATTCAAACGGGGCCATACCAATGGTAGAGTGATAGCTATTATTGTAGGAGAACTCTACCAGAAGCAAGTGTCGCACCCATGATCCTCCTGAGTCCATAACACATGCCCACAGCATATCCTCCAACATCTAGATGGTGCGCTCTGTCTGCCCATCTTTCTGGGGAAGGAAAGCAGTGCTAAGGCGTAGCTGGGTGCCAAAAGCATGTTGCAAACCCCTCCAGACTCATGAGGTAAAACATGCATCCCTATCCGCAAATATGGTCCTTGGAACTCCATGAAACTACACCACCTCTTCCACATACCTTCGTTCCAAAGCACCCACTACACTTGACTCCTTAATCGCCAGAAAGTGAGCCGATTTCCTCAACCGGTCCACTACTAACCAGATAGCATTGTATCCCCCTTGTACCTTGGGTAGTCCTGTGATGAAATCCATCCAGATTTCATCCCACTTCCACTCGGGAACATCTAGAGACTACAATAGGCCACCTAAAACCCGGTGTTCAGCCATCACTTGCTGACACACTAAGCACTTGGCCACAAACTCTGCCATTGCCCGCTTCACTTCGGGCCACCAAAACTGTCTCTTCAGTCCCTGGTACATCTTGGAAACTCTCGGGTGTACTGCTAGGGGTGAGTTGTGGAACTCACTGAGAACCTTTCCACGCATTTCCTCTGGAACAAACAACTTCCTCTAGAAAAGCATCCAGTTTTGGCAATCCTCCGTCCATCCATCCGGAGCATTGCTCTAGTAAACTTGATCACTCATCACTTCACCCTCTGGGTCTCCCCATTGAGACTCTTTCACATGCTGCAATAGATAATACTGCACTTCCATCTGATATAGGCAACCTCTACTATCATCCATCCTCGCATCTAGGTGTAAGGCAGCCAACTTCTCCATTGCCTTCCAGGTGTCTGCCGATACTCTGACCGCATCCTTCTGCGATCTCCTGCTCAAGGCATCAGCCACTACATTCCCCTTCCCCAAAGTGTAAGAGATCTCAAAGTCGTAATCCTAGAGGAACTCCATCCACCTTCACTACCACAAGTTTAGTTCCCGCTGGGAGAAGATATACCTCATGATTTTGTGATCTGTGAAGACCACAAAGCATTCTCCAATGAGGTAGTGTTGTCATCAACTTAGCACAAAAATGACCGCTGCAAGCTCCAGGTCGTGGGTGGCATAATTATGCTCATGAGGGCATAGCTGTCTAGATCCATAAGAGATCACCCCTTTTCACTGCATCAAAACACATCCCAAGCCTTTTTTTGAAGCATCACAGAACACCTCATATGCCGACCCTTCTTCTGGTAATCTCACCAATGGGCCACTAACCAACTTCTCCTTCAGATAGCTGAAGGTTTCCTCGCACTTCTCACTCCACACAAAAACCTAGTCTTTATTGGTCAAGGCTGTCAAAGGGGATGTAACTAGGGAGAAGTTTGGTATGAACCTCCGATAGTAACCTTACAACCAGAAGAAACTACGGACCTCTGCCACATTCTTGGGTGCTTCCCAAGAAATAATTGCCTCAACCTTTGATGGGTCCACTGCTACCCCTGCTCAGACACCACATGCCCGAGGAAGTGCACTTCTCGTGTCCAGAAATTGCATTTTGACAACTTACCATAGAGCTAGTGCTGTCGATGGACCTCCAAAACTGTCCTCAGGTGCTCCACATGGTCCTCCTATGATCTCGAATAGATCAGGATGCCATCGATGAACACAACTATGAACTGATCCAGGTACTCCTAGAAGATGGACTTTATAAGCCCCAAAAAACACAGCAGGAGCGCTCATAACACCGAAGGGAATGACTATGAACACAAAGTGTCCATATCTACACCTAAAGTCCATCTTCGGGATATCACCCTCTTTTACACCCAACTGGTGATACCCAGACTACAGGTCGATATTCGAGAACCACCCTGCCCCTTTCAACTAGTCGAAAATATCGTCTATCCTCAGAAGAGGATAGCGATTCTTGATCATCAACTGATTCAACCTCCTATAGTCTATGCACATCCTGAGACCACTATCTGCCTTATTTGTGAACACGACTAGAGAACCCCATGGTGAGGAACTTGGTCGAACATAACCCCTCTTCATCAAATCGTCAATCTGAATCTACAACTCCCATAGCTCTGAGGGTGCGATCTGGTAAAGAACCATCAAGATCAAATGAGCACCAGGTTGCAAGTCTAACCCAAACTCGATATCCCATTGAGGGGGTAGAGTCGTCACTTCCTTCGGAAATATGTCTATAAACTCATGGATGATCCCTGGAACCTCCACCATTTCAGCCTCTACTGACTCTACTGACAGCTCAGCAAGCAAGGAGAAGAGGGGTTCAACTCGTCCACTATCCTTCGGGCCACCCTAATAACCGGTGAAAGTAACACGTCAGCCACCCATGTCTGAGAACACAACCCTTCCTCGGAAGCAGTCGATGACGGAACACACACAAGGAACAGCCAGTCGATGCCTAGGATGACATCGTATGGATATATTTGTAGCAGAAGAATATCACTGATCGACTGATGTGACCCTATCATTAGTTTTCATCCTCGACAAACATATAACAAGTCGGTCTGACCTCTGACTGGTGTGCTCAGCACCAGGGGAACTTGAAGTCTCTCGGTATCTAGACCCAATGCATGGGCTAGACTAGGTGTGACGAAGGAGTGTGAAGCTCCGGCATCAAACAAGTCATAAGCAAAGATGTTAAACAAACTAATTGTACCTCAAACGACCTTCGGCCCTGCTCGAACTGCTTCCTCCGCAGTGTGAAACTGTCTACGCCAGTTTCCGCTGCCCATCGGCTGTCAGCCACCTCCCCGACCATGCCCCTATCCAGGTCCCTAAGGAGAACCCTGATGTTGTCCTCCTCCTACTACGTCTTCCCTCGGAGGAGCGGGATCTCGATGTCCCTGCTACTGCTACTGGAAAGGCCTAGTTGGAAGTTGTGGCTGGGACGAGTGATGAGGCTGTCCACCACCGTTGTACTGTACCCAGTCCGGGAACTGACTCCAGAGATGGCCATGTCTCCCACACATAAAGCATTGTGGTCCTGGGCCCGAAGGAAAAGGGCGAGGACCAGGGGACCGGAACTGAAAATGATGCAGACTGCTCCCTACTGGTCGGAACCTGGAGGGTCCAGACGCTGGAGGCCTGGGGCTGACGGCCTTCCCCTTCGATGGTCCTAGATGGATCCCCTCTCATGACACACATCTTAGAGCATGCCTCCTCTCAACCACTTCGGCCTTCTTCTGGACCTCCAAGTACATCAGGAGGGTAAAGGGGGTAACAATATACTAGAGGGAGGGTCAGAGCGCCTCCTCTAAATGTCTTTCCTGAGACTCCTCGTCAGGGAGGAGGTCCGGAGAAAAAAGTAAGAGGTCCTTGAACATGATTCCCAGCTCCCTCACTGACATACTCCCCTGCTGGAGAGAGAGTAGCTCTTGTCTCTTTTTCGCCCTCATCGTCGAAGAGAGTAATTCCGCCCTGAACTCCCACTCGAAATAATCCCATGAGACCTCAGCCTCACTGCTCTCCCCCAGGTAAAGTGTCCACCACTGACGTGCCGCTCCCCGCATCTAGCTGATTGGAAAAGGAACCCAGTGCTCGGTCAGGGCACAAATCCGGCTGAAAGCTATCAGTAGCTCCTCTAGCCATCCTTCCGTCTTTACATCAGAGGTGTTACCCCCATACTTCTCGAGGTTTTGTCGTTGGAAGGCCCGAAGTTTCTTCTACCACTGGTCGTCCTCCGCCTCTCAATCAGCTCTCTGTTGATCAAACAAGGTATTCTTCGGGGCCTTGATCACCTATACCACACGTGGTCACCTTCCAGGTGCCATAGCTTCAAGGTAAACAAGGAATGCTTAAGCCCAAGTTGTGCATAATACTGTTCTTAATTTTTTTTAATAATTATATTGATTTCAATTACAAAACACCCATGAAACACGAGAACACAAGTCATTAAGATGCATGTAACTTTCCTAGGGCCTCTACCCTGCAATCAGCGTGGCCTCACATGGTCGTTTGGTAGGTCCAGAGTCTTGCATCGGATCATGGGGGGCCCTAAAATCCCGTGTCCTAGACGGTCTTCCCTGGCCTAATTCATCCACCAAGGTCACCCAACACAGTTTCCCTTCCATCCCATGCAATCCTCAATGTGCCTAACTCCAGAATCCATCCTATCTCTCAACTCACCTCTGATACCATTCTGTCACGACCCGCCTTCACCAAAAGGAGGGAAGGGTCATCATATTGCCACGCCCTCCCTTCATTATGTTGAAGACGAGATAATTACCCCAGAAACCCGCCATCAATAGGTCCTGGAGTGGCGACTAGCACCAAGGGTA
Source organism: Viscum album (assembly GCA_963277665.1). NCBI lineage: Eukaryota > Viridiplantae > Streptophyta > Magnoliopsida > Santalales > Viscaceae > Viscum > Viscum album. The sequence goes on along the minus strand of OY728119.1, from coordinate 1,343,964,740 downwards.
TGGAAATCACACACGAATGGAAGGCATTACCCTTTTTTATATGATCGGGAGATAAGATGGTAAATCTCACAACACCAAAATTAGAAGTGCAAGAAAAATCATAACAAACATTCCCATATGCATGTTCGAAATGTAAAATCCACAATGTAAAAAGTGACTACAAGGGTAAAGTACCAAAGAAAGAAAAACAGCAATGACAATTGCCCCAAAGTTCCGAGCTAATATGGTCCAGCGCGATCCCTGAAGTACTCCTGGAAACCTGAAAGCAGTTTTATATACATTGGGTGAGCATACAAGTACACTTAGTAGGGAAAACCAAGGACTCTCATGCATAAGTGGGGGAACGTGCTAAAGTCCCGTGAGAAGTAGAAAACCAACACTATCAAGGATTTTATCCATCACACTCACCAGCCACACTCACCAGATAACATAAGCAAGTAATATATATAATAAGAGAAAATAGATTTTTGGGTACCCTACGCCAATTTCCCACTGGTTATTGAAGACATCTTACACAAAAAACCAATCCCGCCATTCTCACCGCAGTCCCACTGCCACACCCACCCGCACACACCTGGGCCACAACCTCACCGCAGTCCCACTGACATACCCCACCCACACACACCTGGGCCAGAACCCCACCGCAGTCCCACTGCCAAACCCAACCCGCAAACACCTGGGCCACAACTATCACATGTAACCACACCTGCAAACACCTAGGCCATAACAACCACCATGGCACCCGAAGACACCTGGGCTAGAAGATCCACTGCCACGCCCAAAAACACCCAGGCCTCATCTCGAAGACACATGGGAAAACCACATGCCCGCACACGCCAAGTCCAACCACCACACTGCCCTGCCCGAAGATTTTTGGGCTAATAATGGACTTCAGGCCATCACAGCCTGCCCGAAGATACTTGGGTTATCCAGGAAAGGGAGAAGAAATGAGCTAATAACCAGACACTAATTAAAGTGTTGGGAAAAAACACCCTCCACCATGAAATGGGGGTGTTCGGCACTATGTGATCAACTTGGGTGCGTCGCGAATAAGAAACACAAAAACTACAAGTATATATATATAGGTAACAAGCACTCCCCCATGTTTAGGTTTTTATTCAGCCTGCCTAAAGAAAAAAATCAGTAACATGAATAGGTCACGACTTACACCAAACCAAAATACCATTTATCCCATCCTTTTATTTATATTCAGTAATAATGTTTAAAAAATTTATGCACTACTGGGAAACTAACACCATAAGCACAAACCCAGGAAACAGATTCAGCCAAACGTCAATTTAAGAATTCACAGCCGGTTCTCTTGTAAATTCAAAACAACAAAGGGATAAGTGAGATCCCTCGAAGTACTCGAACCAAAGAAAACCCTGAGACACTACCTTGTGCCCCCCCCCCCCAAATGGTTTCTCATCAACAGAGGATCTTAACCCAATTCGTGATATAAACAATGTAACCACCCTACCTTAAAATTCACAACCACTGAATCCATATCAACAGGGGATCTCATCCCCATCGAAATCACCCCAAAAAGGTCCCTTGAAAGGAAAAGCAACCAAAGCACCACCACCAACACAAAGAAGGCCCATACAGGTATTTTCAGATTTATAAGATTTAACACACTCCATGATTTCAATTTCCATGTTCTTTAACCAGTGTTATCACAAAAAGGGATTGATCCTAGTGCCTAAATTTATTTAGTCAGATATACATAATTAACCAAATTCCTTTACCCAACAAGGGTTCACAAATATAATCCATTTAAACATCACGAGACGTAAGGGTTCATTAGTGCACAGAGAAAAGACCACCAACGGCCATGATTTTCAATAGTGTAAGCCCGCACAATTTAGAAAGGATGATCATAAAACAAAGTAGCATCATCTATCACATGCCTCCCCCCATTCAATCCTTAGAGCCTGTTCATTATCTTCATTATGGTTTGGTTAATCCAATTTTACAAAAACAAAAGAATGCCCACCCCGCATGATACACAAAATGGAGAGACGAATGAGAAATTCTCTACTTGTTGATCAATGATCGATGCTAAGCTTGGGTGTGGAACTCCACGGATAGCGATGTGGCTCGTCTGAACAAAAAGTGGCTCGTCTGAACTAAAGTTACTTCTAGCACATGGTTATAGAGAAAAAAACCCATGATTACCCTTTATTTTGTTTATAAAGTTCAGGGACGGTTGAGATAAGAATGTGAAACCGCGTATGGAGCAGGGTCGTGGGTTAACCACGTGGCCCCACACGCCATTAAAGGGTCGGGTGGTTTAAACAGATGCACACACCGGGTTAATTCATTAAATAATTAAATTAAATGACATATATGGGCATTAATGGGATTTAAAATGAGTTTAAAGGGGTCAATGTAGGGTTTAATACCCAATTTGCGCACATCACTGGAAAAACCCTGATAAGGCTGGGTGACACCGATCGGTCTGACTGATCGGCTGGTTGGTCTCACCGATTGGTCGCGCTGATCGGTCTTGCCAATCAGTCTTGCCGATTTGTCTCACCAATCAATCACGCCGATCGGCCTCACACCGAGATGCTACCCCTTTAGGATCCAGATTTTTTGCAAAGGACAGGACCCTGAGAGACTGGGTCATCACATAATTGTAATAATTTATATATTTAATTTAATAAAATATATAAATCAAATAAAAATTGGATATTTTTATATAAAAGATGTTATCAAGACCATTAAATTTCATCAATAGATATTAAGAAATATAAACCATTGAATATAATTGAGAAATATTTGTATAATTACTATAATAGGGTTCATTATGAATGTCTAAATAAACACTTTTATTTTTATTTTGGAGGCATAAAAATGATATAATTAAGTGGGAATTAAGGTATGGGGTTTCTAAAACAAAATTATATTTCCTTGGGTCTTCTCTATTTTAATCAAATTTCAATATTTATAATAATTTAATGTTCGTAAATATGATTTCATTATTATTGCAGTTACTTTTTGAGGATATACATGTTCTCTATTGCAACCCTAAATTATCATATGTTAGAATTACTTCATGAATATAAATACATTACCAAAAAAGGAAACAAATTTATAATGTATTGGTAATCTAAAAGTATACACAACATTTACAACATAAAACATAGTCATTTATTTAATTCATTCTTTTATGTATCCTTATTTCCATTTAGTATCTCATTTGTACAGGTAGTCACTTGAGGTCAAACATCAACAAGGGGTGAGATAATAGCCTAGTAAGAGGATAGATATCAACATGTACAATAAAACATGGGGTTAGAATAATAAATAACATCATAAAATAGGAAAAATATCATAATCATCAATAGTTAAAGCCATGAAATGTGGAAATGCATAAAAATGAAACATCTTGTGTTAGATGATAAATTCCATTAATAGTTGTGAACAAGACTATAATAATGTTCAAAAATATTTCACATAAACACATAAAATTAATCACTTTTTTGAATGAATTTGAGATATATATAATTTGGTGTGCACCTATCACATCATAAAAGTTTCATTGCACTGTATAATTCTGGGTTCACCCATCACATCATAACATTTACATTAGTAAACAAGCTACATAGAACATATTTCATTATTTAACATAAAATAGACCTTGGAATGGTATGGATTTAATTTTACAATTCATAAATTCAAAAATATTGTTTATCTAAATAAAAGAATGAATAACATACTTGATATACGAATCATCCACATTGACTGATGAAAAATCAATCTCGTAATGTCTGTTTTTAAAAGAATATTTCTTTTGGAAGAAATTTTGATTATCTTAAACTCATATTAAAAACATTTATATCTTATAAAATTTAATTTAATTATGAAGAAATAGTATTTATGAAATATCAATTATAAAAATTTGGTAAAATAGGGAAAACCCAAAGAACGAGAGTAGGGTTCAAGAATTCTCATTACCTTGTGTCGGGACACTTTCGTCTCTTTATTTTAATGTATAATAACATTAGATTCATTAATTAAAAATGATAAAAACATTTTTACATGAATATTATTTAGTACGGTTTTAATTTGTTCTTTTATGTGCTTTTGGATGAGTTATAGAGTTTAATTTTGTCATAGAGAAGTGTTCATTTTTAATTTTTTAATGATCGTTTCATTTGTATACATGATTGGAAGTACCATTACAATGAGGATTAACATAAATAATTGTTATTATATGTTATTAATGATACTATTGGATAATAAATTATCTTACAATATATTTGTTTATATACTATGAATATGATTCAATAGATAAATGTTAATGATGATCGTTTTAGGTCATTTTTTGTAGTTTTTCGAACACAATAAACTAATTTTGTTTTATCATTTTGTATTATGAATATATGTTTTTTTAAAAACATAAAAATATTTATATAGTAATATTTATAATATTGCTGAAACATTATCATTGTATTATTAATAGCCTTGATTTTTTTTTATAAAAATGAATTTGTATAACCCACGATGTTGGTAAACTGGAAAATCACAGGTGATGATTTCATTTCTAAGATAAAATAGTGATATGAAAGAGTTTAGAGTTATATATTCAATGAAAATGATGTAATAACATTTTATGATAGGTACTGGTGTTACCATTTCATTTGGATGAACGTGGGTGAGGGGAAAATAAGAAATGAAAATGAAATTGAAGCGAAATTAAAAGAAAAACAGAGAGGATTTGGTTCTTGAATTCTCTTATTGAGATCCCCCTCAAGGCACATACATTTGGTCTCTTGATGAGTCTAAGAGCTCTTAGACATGGGGGATGGTCTAGGGAATAGTAATGGTAATAATTTACAAAAGGATCAAGGATTTAGAGGTGTGAGGATATGTGGGTGGAGGGGAATTATTTAAAATAGAGGAAAGCTGTGTTTTTAATTATTTAATTGATACGTTTCTTATTTTTCTCCGGATATGAAATAGTGATAATTCTTGGGAACAATAAGAAATTAGTTCATGTGATTTATAATAATTGTTTTCTATACCATTTATGACTCAATAAATAGTGTATATGTCTTATAATGTATATATACTGTATATTAAAGTATTTCATTATTCCACAAAAATTAATGTAATTTGGGAAAATCCCCAAATATTAACCATGAACATTTACTGACAAGAAGAATTCAAAAATAAACTCTATTTTTAGAAAATATTTTTCTAAATATGATAAACTTACTTTTTAATTAAAATCATTATTTAATTGGTAAATATTTATTTTTAAATTATAACTAATTTAATAACACACCAAAAAATTATTTAGAGCCCTTAAAATTATCCTAAAATCATAAGAAAAAAATATTAATTTTTTAATACATTTTATGGAATAAATTAGGTTTTATATTATTAAATTAATCATATTATTGTAATTAAATATTTATCACTAGTAAAAATTCTAACACTTAATTAACTATGATATAATTATAAAATATTTTCACTTATAAGATGAATAAATTTTGATAATACATTCATTGGTATGGATAAAATTCAAATGTCTAAAAAATTATTCATAACTTTTATATTTCTATTCATAACATTAACAATAATATTTATAATGATATGATACAATTCAATTGAAATTAGTTTTGTCATATGAGACTCCAAATTTTGTATGTATCACAATGATATATGTCATATTTCAGAAATTCAAATAAAAAAAATGAAAAAACACTAATGGAAATGATGTAATGACCACATTGTATTTTTTAGTTTATTTATGCATGATGTGGCATTGTGTTTCCAAATTTTATTTTATGTGACATAATTATAAGAATTAAATTTCCATTGATAAAACATTAGGTCATTAAATTCTTCCCCCCTTTTGAAATTTCCCCCTCGGAAATTAATTTTAAACAAAACTGGTGATGGTGCATCTCCTTCATTTCCAAGCATAACTACCATGTTTATTCACCATACATATGGTTCCTACAAAATAATTTAACAAAGTGGGATGTATTTTTGCATAGAACCTTATATCTCCAATCCAGAATATTTACTGGATTCCCTTCATAAGAGAGATCATATTGCAGTTGTACCACCTCTCATTTTAGTACATTTGAGGGATCCAATATGTAATTTATTAGGAGTGATACATGAAACACATCATTAGTTTTACTCGTATTTGGTGGAAGTGAAAGACATTAACCCATGGCTCCAATGAAACCAAGGATCTCAAATGGCCTAATTTACCTTTTCATTAGCTTCTATTTCATTCTAACATGAATGAATCACTTCCATGGCGATACTCTTAAAAAGACATTTTCTTCAATGTCAATCACAATGTCTCTCTGATAGTTCTCATCATAACCCTTTTTCTGAATATGAGAATCTTTGATAGTTTCCTGGATTGCATGGACCACCTATATCATCTCATGCACACTATCTTATCCAAGAATCATTATTTTTTCAACTTCATCTAAATAAGTTGGAGTTACACATTGATTTCCATACTTGGATTCATATGGAGACATCTGAATACTGGAGTAGACTCTATTTTTTATAAGAACTCAATCAATGATAGATGCTCATCCCATCATCCTCTGAATTCAAAAGAGTGGGCTCTTGGCATATATTAAAGTGTCTGAAAAGTAATTTAAAATTGACCATTAGTATTCAGGTGATAGGCCATGATAAAATTCAATTTAGTTATCAAGGCATGATTAATAATCCTATAGAATTTATTTGTGAAATTGGGATAATGATATGTGATAATCTAGAGTGGAAGTCCATGAAGATTCACTACATTATTCACATATATCTTAGCATGATTTTCAAATGATAGATCATTCCATATAGCGATAAAGTGGGATATCATAAGAAGTCGTCCCACCATAGCCCATATCACATTATTTCATTTGGATGTCTTTTAGTGACCTATGACATCATCCATAGTTATATTATCCCATTTACACATGGGTATAGGCCATGGTTGCATCATCCCTTTGGACATCAGTCACTCTATATTAACTTACTGAGATGTCAAACACCTTGAGATATATTCTGCAATCTTCTTCTTCATGTTGTCCCACATAAGAATTATCAGAGATAAAATTACATTATTGTTCTGCCAATATGGTTAGATACTGTTATAATTTGTGCATTATCCAATAGATCCTTAATTATCCCATATGATGAAGGTACCCAAAGCCTCATTCAAAACCGAATCATACTTTCATATTTGATATGGAACTCCTGCAGCTTCCTTTTATTAACTGCATTAACAATCTTTTGTAACTTTATATCATCCCTTTGTTCCTCTTTAATCTTATCTTGGATATATGGTTGGTAAATTATTTGTGAAAGGTAAGTTGTATTCCCAGTTGTTCTGATTTCCAAATCCATACATTAAATATCCATGATGATTGGTTCTTTCTCAATATAAGTCATAGATAGAGTAGTATGTTCATTTTTTCTTAGATCATCGGCAACCTTGTTTTCATTTCCAGTACGATAATGAATAAACAAATATTAGCCTATCATTAGCTTTAATGATCCCCTTTGACACAAGTTAAGATCATTTTTTATGAATATATTCATTAGGATGTTGTGATCAATATATATGTCACACTTCAAACAATGGAGTTTGTACCACCATATTTTCAAGGAAAAATCACATCCAGTAACTCAAGAACATTTGTAGGGTAGTTCTTCTCATGTATTATCAACTCCCATGAGCCATAGGCTATCAATATATCAATTTTCAAGAGTACACAACCCAATAAATTATTTTAATCCTCACTATATATCAAAAATTATTCTTCAATTTTAGATAATGTGAGTATAGGTGGTGTGATCAGAATACTCTTTACCTCCTTGAATATTTCTAAAAATTATTCAGTATATACATACATTACCACGTTCTTTGTTAACATATTTATATGACAAGACCATCAAGAGATATTTCTCACAAAACATCAATAACACCGTGATAAGACATGAAAACTACAGATTTCTATTCCACTAGAGTATTAGGTCCACTTTTCAATCACCATAGTTTTTAAAGGGTCCTAAAAAATTCCATCACTTGTAAACAAATTTCCTAATAATGTGACTTACAACATCCAAATGTTACACTTTAGGATCTTGGAATATAACTTATCCTTCCTCAATGTTTCCATAAAAAGTATTAGGTGATTATAAAGTTCCTCATTTATCTTAGAGTATATGGGAATATTATCGATAAACACTACAAAAAATTTGTCTACGTAATATCTAGAGACTCTATTCATGAAATCCATAATGATTTCTTAATATTTAGTACGTCCAAAGGTCATCACCAAAAAATAATAGTTCACATACCTTGTAGGGAAGGAAATCTTCCAAATATCATTTATCTTCACATTTAACTGATGATATCTAGAACTATTAACAACCTTTGAGAAGCTCTGGGCACCTCTCAATAGACCAAACAAGTTTTCAGTGCTTAGAATAGGATTCTTGTTATTTAAAGTGATCTTGTTGACTACCAAATAATCAATTCACTTCTTCATTAATCCATCCGTCTTTTTTTACAAATATAATTTGAACACCCTAAGGTGTTTCACTAGGATGCATATAACCATAATTAAAATTCTCTTGTAGCTACTTAATTAACTACACCAGTTCGATTGGAACCATCTTATGGGGACACTTTTATATAAGTGTATCCTAGGGTATGAGTTCAATTAAGAACTCAACCTAACGATCTGGGGGTATTCTGGGTAACTCATTGGGAAATATATCATTGTATTCCCTTGTGATGGGAATTTACACTATGTATAAAAATTTCTTTTGACCTATCAATGTTAGAGAGGTATGGTTCCACACAAGTAATCAAAACCCGCAACATAGAATGATTTTCAAAAGGATATTAATAATCTTCCTTGAATTTGTAGAGAAGCATGGTGTAATACCCCAAGATCTTATGAGATATATTATTTTTAATTTATTTGATTTCTTCTATTATACACTACACCAGGTTTATCTTTTACCGTAAGCAACACCATATTAGCTTGCAGTATACTGAACACTATTCTTGGCTCATGTTACACACAATTTCAAGTTCGTTTTGTGGAAATTATTCTACGCAACATTAAGTCTAGATTTTGTTTAAAGTATAAATGATATAAGTTTTGATTATGTTATATGGAGCACCAAACAGAGCTTTCACTACACGCAGCCCTAACATGGTTTGCATTACACGCAATCAAGACCTTCTTCGATAGCGTGTGTAGTACGCAATACCAAGTTTCACTAAATGAGTTATTATTATAATATTCTTACGAACTAGCCATTATGAATAATAATAGCCACTATTGGAAATTTAATAAAATTTATATTTCAAAATGGGCTTCATTTTTGGATTGGGAATATCGAAATTAGCCAAGGGTGAATTTTTGGTATTTTTCAGAAAACTTTCAATTTTTGATGAATAGTGAAAACACTATGTTACTATTTAAAAACCCGCTTTTTATTTAATTAATTATTTATTTTATTTAAATTTATTTTTGGTAAAAATTGATACAAAATACTTATATATGTTCAATGTAATTCATTGGATTAATTTTATAATAATTTTAGACATATAAAAATTTTATATAACTTTTCACCGTCCTTTACCTACCTCATATGAGCATTTTGTAAATTTACATAAAACATATTGTTACCGCTTCTGGGAGTGGAATTTCAAAAATTCGAGATAAACGGTTAATATCAAGGAGAAAAATGGGGTTCGATAAGATAAAAATAATGTTTGGTGAATAGTAACTTTTTACTTTTATTTACCACGGTTAAAAGTAAATATGGTAATTAAGGGTAAAAATGATATTATTATTAACCTAAAACATGTTCTAATTATATTGGATAAGATTAATTCGACCAAAAAAGTCCTTAGAAATATAATTTTATCATTTAGGTCCAAATGGATTAGATTATGACATTAATTAATATTTTATTAAAAAAAGAGTTAAAATAGTTAAAATCAAAGTTTAATAACTAAAACATTTTAAATATAGGGTTATACATAAGATAAATTCGACTATAAATATTCATTATAAATATAACAAGATTTAATACCTAATATTATTTTATTTATAATTTTTAGAATTTAAATAATTTAATTTATTTATGACACAATGGTGATGAAATAATTACCTAAATAATGAAATATTAAAATAATTGATATTATAAATACCCAAATAAATGTAATTTGAGACTTTTTATTAATTCCACTAATTTTATAGGTTAATATGACATGTTAGTTTTAATATAATTAATGTTTTTCGAAATAATCATTCTGTTATGATTTTCACAAAAATCAATTACCAAATAGTCTCAAAATTGACATAAAATAGTTTTTAAAACAAATATTATATTAGTAATTGTTATTTTAATCTTAAAAATCTAAGGGTCGGCAAAATGACATAGATAAGGTTATATATATCAATAAATAACCACTTTGGGTTTGTGTGTCTTGTTATAGTATGTTTATTAACCATATAGTGTAAGAAAACAAGAAGACATGGTAAAAGTCAAATTATTTTACTTAAAGTTAAATCTAAATGATAAGGATAAAGTAGTAACCTAAACTTATCTAAAATTTATTTGTTGAGATTATTTAGACCCATAACCACCTTATATTATAAATAAATTAATTTGGAGCTATTAAAAAAGAATATGACTTTATTATAAAATAATATTTTAAGTTCTTCTTATGGTGCCCCTCTCATCCCTTATAAAAGGGAACCTCCTCCCTCTCCCTCTCACAGCACTTTTAGCCTTCATGCTTGGCCAAACCCTGCCCATTTCTCTTCTATTCTTCCCTAGAAATATTATAGATGTTCTGGTCTTCTCAAAAGACCAACCCTAGTGCCTTAAGAGGAGGTTAAGATGAGGCGCTTCAATGAAGGGGTAATATCCTTTACCAATTCTTTCCAATTTATTTTTTCTTCTACTTCTTATTATTTATTTGTTTCATCATAAATTAATATAATTAGTGTCACTCATATACTGATGTGTTATTATAAATATAAAACAACCCAATTTCATCTTCTATCCATCCTACGGAAATGAAATCACCATGTGTGCGTACATACAGAATACCGTCTCCATGCCGTGGGGTAATCTATTCTCCACCACCACCTTACTTGGATGGGTATAATGGGGTAAAAAAATAACAATATATGATTATTGTAAAGTGATATTGATTCATAAATATTATACATACACTTAAATACAATTCCATGATCATGGGAATGATATCATCGCTCGTGCGTACGTACGGACTACTGTCTCCACCAATGTGATGAGATTCATTTTTCATGATTAAACATTCAAGTATGATTATAATGTATATATAATAAATAATCCTGAATTATATTACATAATAATGATACTGAATTTATGTACATATACGTTTTATTTACATAATTCCATTTAATTCAATAAGGAAACGAAAACAGCATTCATCCGTAGGTATAGCCTACCGTCTCCATGAACGGTGTATTTCATTTCATTTATAAATCTTATATACATATTTATTGAATATATAAATGATATATAAATCATTATTTACATTCTGGAAGTAAGTAAATCATGATATATGTAATAATAATATCAATAATAACAAGTCCAAACATGTACAAGAAAAAATTGATTTTACCCAAAACACTACATTAACATGGAACTTACAAATAAACGGGTAATATAAAGTCATAAGTGAACCATATATGATATCATAACAATGAATATCATTCTATAATAAGTCAATGACATTATGTAAATCATTATACAGGAGGTTCGGATACGTACGAAACATATCGGACCTAAGGTTAGGGATAATTTTTCAATCTCATTTTTATTCAAGATTGCTTATATGTAAGTATTTACTGAGGTTATATTTTTCATCTATGTCTATAAAAATGTTTTCCATAATGTGTTTAATATTCTTCCTGGTATGTTTAAATATAATTGTACCCCTCTTTGACTTTTAATTTTTTTTATGGAAGGAATCTTTCTTTTGTTTAACATACGTGGTACTTTTTGACTTTTCCGAAAAAAGTATGAGGAGAATGTTTTTTTAACTTATATGGCATGAAAAAAAATTTACTGTTTCATAAAGCCGTATTTTCATGAAGCTTACTCTACTAGATTTAATGAGTATTTTTAACAAAATCCTTTTCTTTTAAATTTGAATTGCACTTTGTGAAAAGAAAATGGTTTTGAAAAAGAAAGGATACTTTCCTCAAGAATTCATTTCAAGTGTTTTATCAAAACCATTTTCCATATAAGATGGAATTATTTTGTATGTGTATGTTTCAAGTATAATGTCTCTATTATTTATATGGATTGATTTTTCTTATGATGAAATGATATCCATTTATTTTATATGGATTATGTTATGATGGGATGATGATTATGAAACCCATTTTATTCGTTTGATTATTATGAATGATGTATGTTTATTTTGTGGCACACAAAAGAATGATTTCATTATGAGATGGGTGTGACTTATATTTCCTACCAATGAATTGGGTGATGATTTATATCTCATGATATAGACATGGCTGGAAAGGTAAGTTAATATGGTTCAGTGTTACAGGACTGGAATGGGGAGTGAACTCGATTCAGAAAGGGAGTTTGTCCACTACGATGGTCTTGGATGCAATGCCTTGGCTACTATGGAAATCATATCATGTGCTCAATGGTTTTCCACAAATACATGTTTTATTCCCATGTTATTTCTTTATGATATATTCCTTACATACTTACAACATTTATGTCTTTGTTCAAGATTTTGATGATTAGATTTTATGTTCATGTTTCTACATTCAAATGTTTATGGATTGTTTTATGTTCTCTATGTTTACCCTTACTAAGAATTTGCGCTCACCCTTTATATGTTTTCTTTTCCCTAGAATATAAATAAAGTTATTAGTTATGAAAACAAAAGGGGAAGTTCTTTATGGGAGATGTTGACGATCTTTCAGCACGATTAGAAGATTGTGTTCTGAGTTTCCAAAGACACTAAACTATTATTGTCCTTTGGTGTCTATTTTTGTTATGTGTTAGATATTCCAAAAAAGTAATGTAATGTCTATGTACGTCAATCTTTGGGTCTCTATAGTTGGTATCAGAGGAAAGGTTTAGTTAACCTTTGGAGAATAGGATGCGAAAACTATAGTGAGATCCCTAGAGATATATCTAAGGTATGTCTAGGGAAGTCTCTAAGGTTAATTATAAGTATAGGTTATAGTACTAGAATTACAGAAACCATATTAGAATCAATCCTAAGATTATGAAATTTAAGGTACTCCCTCTTAATTTTGCTGTTTTCCTAGCATGATTTTTTCTCTCACGCTATTCTTTTTTGGTTTTAGAAAATGCCTGGAAACCATAGGATTCATGATAATTGAGGATATGATGGACAATGGAATGATATTATTCATGAGCTACCAAATGAAATGGAATTTGGAAGGAAAACATGTTTATTATGCCTAATTATTAATTACATAATATGATCAATAATCTCAGATTTGGTAAGATTCCTGACTCCGCTAGTAAGAGAAAGATGGTGTTTCATGATGATCATAGAGGAAAGAAAGTTGAATTTCCCTCATGTAAGTCATGTGGTAAGAGGCATCAGGTGGAATGTTTCAAAGGATCCGGAAGATGCTTTGGGTGCAGAAAATAAGGACACAAATCCAGTATGTGCAATGGAAAAGGTTCAATTAACACCATGGAAAGGATAATGGTATTCTATGACATCAATAGTGATTAGATTTTTTAAATTTGGAATGTATGGGCATTATGAAAACCAATTACCTAAGGGAAAATCTCATATTGAGAATCAGCCTGGTCATATGTGTAGTCTTTATGTGGATGATGATGAGGAGACTACAAATGATATATTAGATGAAAAAAGTTTTGAAGCTTGGTCAATGGTTTAAGAAGGTAATGGAATGATAAATGTTTATCAATAGTTATTTTGTATAGGTAATGGTAATATGGACTAAGATACTCTTAAGGATTGTTACACTATTTTTTTCCTAAAATATTTGAATATATATGTTGAATGGTACTGGTATCCATGAAAGGTTATTCATATTTTTTTGGAAAGCACTTAATACGCGCATAAATAAGGAATAAGGAGATAATGAAATGTTTGATAGTATTAATGAAATCATGGCTGATATAAGGACAATGTTTGAGTATATAGAATTTTTGGGATTTTGGTATGTGGAAAGAGTTAACTTTTGACAACATTTATGTTTTTACTAAGGTTCAATGGGTATTAATTTTTCATGAGAATACATTATTAAGGTATTCACATGTTATGAATGTGACCAACAATAAGATATATATTATGATATTTGGGGGAAAATGAATGAATTCAAATGCTCAGTAGATGAAATTTCGAGTAATCAGACAGAAGTATTTTCGATAAGCCTAAATGTTGGAATGGACAACATTTAGTATTGCTTAAGTCTATAACATTTTGTTTTTATTTATGAAATGTTATGATAGTATAGTTTTAGAAAATGGACAACCTGCAGGATGGGAAACAACCTGTCACGTCAGATAAGGTTGTGGGAATCGAACCCACAATCGAAGTGCGACAAGCCTTCATTGTCTACCACTGGCCTACAGGATGTCCCTGGTTAATAGAAACTAGTTTTATTTTATTAAGCGGTATGATAGATGAATTATATGTCTATTTTTGGAATCATATACGATTAACCTCACTGTATATGGACTTATGTATATTTGATAACTTTTTCTACCCTTTTGTTTGAGATAGATCGAATGAACCATCATTCTATCACATGATCTGCTAACACTTCAAGAATGACACATTCAACTTCATTTCTTTAAGAGATGAAGTGGAAATTTTTCAAGGCATGAAAAATGGAGAGATTGTACCGAAATAATGTAAGTATTTCTTCTAATTCAAATTCTTCAACACTAGGGAAATGGTCTTGAAAACAAAAAATGTTCTCTTAGTGTCCTTATATCCGATGAATCACATGGTACCTTAAATCATCACAAATTTATGGCTTTTTGATTGTCGGCTTTTTCATAGCCATGTTCTCTACCACTCCCCTCACACCTTGATGGATAGATTTCTCGTCCATATCCATATTTTCACCTATGTGGAAACCCAGTGATAAGTTAATTTGGGTAACCGTTATGTTTCTTACTTTATTTTTCAAAACTATGTTTTATTATTCCTTTTTACTATGTGGGTTTCTTTAAAATAAACTTTCAAGTAGTAAACCATTTATAACCCCGACAAATTTCAAGGGCGAAATTCATTTTTAGGGGGGTAGAATGTAACACCCTGAGATTTTATGAGATATATTATTTTTAATTTCTTTGATGTCTTCTATTATACACTACACCAAGATTAGCTTGTACTATAGGAAACACCATATTAGTTTGTAGTGTAGGCAACACTATTCTTGGCTCGTGTTACACACAATTTCATGTTCGTTTTGTGAAAATTATACAACGCAACATTAAGTATAGAATTTGTTTACTGTATAAATGAAATAAGTTTTGATTATATTATATGAAAAACCAAATGGATATTTCACTACACGCATCCCCGACTTGGATAGATTTTACACGCAATCAAGACCTTCTTCGATAGTGTGTGTAGTACGCAATACCAAGTTTCACTATACGAGATATTATTATAATATTATTATGAACTAGTTGTTATGAATAATAATACCACCTTTTGAAATTTTATAAATTTTATCTTTCAAAATGGACTTCATTTTTGGATTTGGAATATTGAAATTCTCCTAGGGTGAATTTTTGGTATTTTTCTGAAAACATTAAATTTTTGATGAATAGTGAAAACACTAGGTTACTATTTAAAAAAAGAATATTTATTTAAATAATTATTTATTTTATTTAAATTTATTTTCGGTCAAAATTGATATATAATACCTATATATGTTCAATGTAATTCATTGGAGGCATTTTATAAAAATTTTAGCCATATAAAAATTTTATAGAACTTTTCACCATCTTTTACCTACCTGCTATAAGCTTTTTGCAAATTTACATAAAACATAATTTTACTGCTTCTATGAGTGGAATTTAAAAAATCTGAGGGACACAGTTAATATCAAGGAGTAAAATGTAGTTCAATAAGATAAAAATAATTTTTCTTGAATCATAACTTTTTACTTTTATTTAGCATGATTAAAAGTAAATATGGGAATTAAGGGTAAAAATGATATTATTATTAACTAACACATGTTATAATTCAATAGGATAAGTATAATTAGACCGAAACAACCTTAGTAGTATAATTTTATCATTTAGGTCCACTTGGATTAGATTAGGACATTTATTATTATTTTATTTAAAAAGAGTTAAAATAGTTATAATCAAAGTTTAATAACTAAAATTTTTTAATATAGGGTTATGCATAAGATAAATTATACTATAAATATTAATTAGAAATCTAAAACTATTTCATACCTAATGGAATTATATTTATAATTTATATACATTAAATAATTTAATTTATATATGACACAATAGTGATGCAGTAATTACCTAAATAATGAAATATTAAAATAATTGATATTATAAATACCCAAATAAATGTAAATTGAGATTTTTTAAGAATTACACTAATTTTATAAGTTACTATGACTTTTTAGTATTGATATAATTAATTTTTTTTCGAATTAATAATTCTTTTATGATTTTCACAAAAATCAATTACCAAATAGTGTCAAAATTGACATAAAATAGTTTTTAAAACAAATATTATATTATTAATTGTTATTTTATTCCAAAAAATCTACGGATCTTCCAAATGACTTATATAGGTTTATATATATTAATAATTAACCACTTGGGGTTCTTTTGTCATGTTATAGTAAGTTTATTAGCCATATAGTGTAAGAAAACAAGAAGACAGGGTAAAAGTTAAATTATTTAACTTAGAGTTAAATCTAAATGATAAGGTTAATATATTAACATCAAATTTTCTAAAATCTATTGGTAGAGAGGATTTCCACCGATACCCACCTTATCTTATAAATAAATCAATTTGGAGCTACTAAAAACCGAATATGACTTTATTATAAAATTATATTTTAAGTTTTTCTTAAGGTGCCCCTCTCCTCCCTTATAAAAGGGAACCTCCTCCCTCTCCACCTCACACCACATAGAGCCTTCAAGATAGGCCAAAAACTGCCCATTTCTCTTCTAATGTTCCCTAGAAACATTATAGAGGTTTTGGTCTCCTCAGAAGACCAACCCTATTGTCTTAAGGGGAGGATTGGAAGAGGCGCGTCAAAGAAGAGGTAATATCCTTTACCGACTCATTCCAATTTATTTCTTCTTCTAATTCCTCTTCATTATTTGTTTCATCATAAATTTTTAACATTTATACCACTAATATACTTATGTCTTATTAAAAATATGAAACAACCCAATTTCATCTTATATCCATCCTACGGAAATGAAATCACCGCGCGTGCATACGTACGGAATACCATATCCATGCCGTGCTGTAATCTGTTTTCCACCACCACCTTACTTGGATTTGTATAATGGTGTAAATAAATAACAATATATGATTATTGTAAAGTGATATTTATTCTGAAATATTATACATACACTTCAATACAATCCCACGATCATGGGAATGATGTCATCGCTCGTGCGTACGTACAGACTACCTTCTCCATGAACACGATGAGATTAATTTTCCATGATTAACTATTCAAGTATGATTATAATGTATATATAATAAATAATCATGAAAGATATTACATAATAGTGATACTGTATTTATGTACATATATGTTTCATTTAATTAATTCTATTTAATTCAATAAGGAAATGAAAACAGCGTTCATGTGTACATACGACCTACCGTCTCCATGAACGGTATATTTCATTTCATTTATATATCTAATATATATATATATACTAAATATATATATATGATATATAAATCATGATTTAAATTTGTAAGTAATTAAATCCGGATATAAGTAACAATAATATCAATAACAACATGTCCAAACACATACGATAAATAAAACGATTTTACCCAAAACTATACTTTAACACATAACTTACAAAAGAACGGGTAATGTAAAGTAATAAGTGTACCATATATGATATCATAACGATGAATATGATTTTGTAATAAGTGAATTAAATTATTTAAATCATTATACAATAGGTTCAGATACGTACGATGCATATTGTACCTAAGGTAAGGGATAATTTTCAATCTCATTTTCATTCGAGATTTCTTATATGTAAGTATTTACTATGGTTATATATTTATTCCATGTCCATAAAAATGTTTTTAATAAAGTGTATAATATTCTTCTATGTATGTTTAAATTCATTTTTACCCCTCTCTGACTTTTACTTTGTGTTATGGAAGGAGTCTTGATTTTGTTTACCAAAAGTTGTACATTTTGACTTTTCTGACAAAAGTACGAGGAGAATGTTTTTTTAACTTATACGGCATGCACAAATTTTTATGGTTTCATAAAGCCTTATTTTCATGAAACATACTCAAATATATTTAATTATTATTTTCAACAACATCCTTTTCATTTAAAATTTCATGGCATTTTTTGAAAAGAAAATGATTTTGAAAAAGAAAGGATATTTTTCTCAAGAATTAATTTCAAGTGTTTTATCAAAAACATTTTCCATATAAGATGACATTAATTGATATGTGTTTGTTCCAAGTATAATTTCACTATTATTTACATGGATTGATTTTTCTTATGACTAAATTATATCCATTTCTTTTATATGGATTATGTTATCATGGGATGATGTTTATGAAACCCATTTTATTCGTTGGGTTATTATGAATGATGTATGTTTATTTTGTGGCACACGAAAGAAAGATTTCATTACGAGATGTGTGGGACCTATATCTCCCTAAAATGAATTGTGTGAAGATTTATATCTCATTAGATAGACATGGTTGGAACGTTAAGTTAATATGGTTCAGTGTTACAGGACTGGAACGAGGAGTGAACTCGATTTAGAAAGGGACTTTGTCCACTAAGATTGTCTTGGCAGCAATGCCTTAGCTACTATGGGAATCATATCATGTGATTAATATTTTGAGAAAAATAACTGTTTTATTCCAATGATATTCCTTTATGATATCTGCCTTACTTACTTCAATTATTTATGTCTTTCCTCAATATTTTGATGTTTAGATTTTAGGTTCATGTTTTTGCATTCAAATGTTTATGGATTGCTTTATGTTCTCTATGTTTACCCTTACTGAGCATTTGAGCTCACCCAATATATTTTTTCCTTTCCCTAGGATATAAAGAATGGTTTTAGGTAAGAAAAAAAGGGGAATTTCTTTATTGGAGATGTTGAAGGTCTTTCAACACAATTAGAAGATTTTGTTCCGAGTTTCCAAAGACACTAAACTATTACGGTCATTTGGTGTCTGTTTTTGTTATGTATTTGATATTCCGTAAAGGTAATGTAATGTCTATTTACGTCAATATTTAGGTATCTACACATGGGATGGTTCAAAATATTATATGATATTTCATTTCCATGAATATTGATGTGCGCTCTATATAACGAGAGCCAATCCAACCCTAGTATAGCATCGACTTCTATCAGGGGAATTATAATGAGACTTTCTAGAAGTATATTCTCATATATTACAAAAGGAGAATATTCCAACACTTGGGTTCCAATGATAGAACCACTTAGTGTATTACAGATATATCTAATTAATGGAATCGAGGCATCAATTCAATAGTGATAGAAATCATTCAAGATATAAAAGAATCCATAGACCCAGAAACAAATATTACTTTTTCCACTATTTAGTGAATATGAAGTGTACCATTTCTGACTTCATTTTCTTGATCTAAATTTGTAGTAGTGATGGAATAATCCTTCCATTAGTCTATTAGATTTGGAAGATGATGTTGATGACTGGACCACAGTTGGTTCTCTCCATTCATCCTCCACATTATCCTGTATTTTTGTGTTTTTTGGACATTAAAGAGATTTGTGGTCTTCTCTACCATACATGAAGAATTTAACTATCCCATTGTGTAATTTCCTTTGATGATTTTCCCACATTTTCTACATGTGGTTGGTTGAGTTTTTTTCACCATTCTCATTAGACCATCTCTCTTGGAACTCAATCATTTATTTATTATCACCACAATAATGGGACAACTCTCCAAACTCTATATCCACCGTGAGAGCACAAAAAATATATTCATAACTCCACAGGCCTTAATTTCAATGACTCTTTTAATGGTGTTGTTTTAACCCACTAATTAATCTATCAGTTTTTTTAAAATAGATGATAACAAAACCTGAAGAATACCTTGAATACCTTCTAAAAAATTCTATATAAACTGTAACAAAATCCACTTACTTTTTCGTCAACTCTAGAAATTATATCTCGATAAATACTTGTTAAGAAACTTTATCTTAAAGATATCCCACACTGTATCTTCAATTTCATCCCTCAGCAATGTGTTCTAAATCAACACCTACCATTGATCAAACTCCCCATCATGAAGATAAAAATACAGAGTCACCTTTTCCATCCCAAGTTAGGGAATCACAGAAAATATATTCTCCATTTAGTTGACCCCCTATTCCTTATCTATTGGATCATAAGATACACAATCCATTGTTGGTCATTGCTACATAAAACACTTGATTTTTAGGATCTCCCTCTTTGGGGAAAGAGAATGTTCATTTTTTTAGGTTATTATTTATAACCCAAGATGACTAGTTATGATTTGCCATGAAGTATTGAATATCACCACACATTGAATTGGGGACATCATTTGGGCAATCATTTCATTGTCCACTGCATGGTTTATTAGTCTGGTTTCACCTGGTTCACACCATTTTCTAAAATAGAAAATGTTAGAACAAAACATAAGTAAAAAGTCATCAATAATAATCCTCTTTGTCAAATTTAATCTAATGGAATATCTTATTGGATCCCTATGTTTAAAAGATGTTCGTTTCTACCTACATATACTTAGTCTCATACAATGGGATTTACTAAGGATCTATAAACCTAATTTACAAATTCACTATATTTTACATTGATACCAACTACTACAACAAATCTTCTTCTTACATTAATATTACATCATTAATATAAAAACATTAAAAAAATATGACATAAATTTATTGCCTCTTTGTAAATAATGTACGATAAATAAATTTTATAACAAAAAAAATTAATGCTTTCTTTTTTAGCTTCTTATTGGCCATTGGATTCTCCTTATTACTTGTTGCCACCTGAGGAAATACATCAATAAGGGGTGAGTTAAAATACCATTAAGTGGAAAATTAATATCATGAACAATAATACATGGGGTGATCATAACCAATATCATCAAAACGTATGAAATTTACCATAATCATCATTATGTAAAGGCTTAAAATGTATAAATGCATAAGAATGAAACTTAATGTCTTTGTGGTTAACTACCAAAAAAAGCTATGAAAAAAGATAACATCATGATCACACATAATTCACATTTACTCATGATATTCATCACATTAACCAATTAATTAAGGAACTATATAATTTCAAGCACACTTGTAATATAATAACATTTTCGTTATGCTATATAATTTGGGTTCACATATCACCTCATAACATTTACATTATCATGCATGCCACATAGAACATATAAAAATCATAGACATAAAATAACACATGGATAGGTATGAGTTTATTTTAATAAATAATTCATTAAAAAACAATGTGTTCCCAAAATAAAGTGGAAATACCATACCTGATATAAGAATCTCGAATTTTATTGAAGAAGAAACTATCTTGAGAAGTGTGTTTTTTGAAAGAATAGTTCATTTAGAAAACATTTTTTTGTGTTAAACTAATTTCGAGAACACATATATCACATAAAAGAAATGATAAGGATTAATAAATGATATTTAAGTAATATTCATATTGAAAATGGGGAGAAAGAGGGATAGCCCAAGGAATGATAGTTGGGTTCAAGAATTCTCGTTACCCTTATGTCTGAACACATTCATCACATTAATTAATTGTATAATCACATTATATTCATTAATTAACAATTATAGATCCATTTTCTTTAATTTTTTAATTATGGTTTTTTATTATCTTTAATGGGACTTTGGATGAGTTATAGAGTTTATTTTCTTCATTCAAGAGTGTCTATCTTGATAGTTTTTATGATCAATTTTATTTTATACATGAATGAATGATTTTTTATAAGGATGATGAAAAAATATATTTGTTATTATATGTTATAAATTATCCAAAAAGATCTTAAGTGATATTAGAAATTATTTTGTTATATTCCATGAGGTTGATTCATTAGATAATAGTTGATGATGATCACTTTAAGTCTATTTGGGAAATTATTCGAACAGAATAAACATGTTTTGTTTTATCATTTAGTATTATGAGTATAATTTATTTCCAGAACATAAAAAGGGTTATAAAATTCATGTTTTAATACATTTTATGTACTTTTATATATCCTTGAATATTTTTAAGGAAAATGAATGTGCCTCGCACACAATCTCGGTAAGCTAGCACATCACGAGCAATGACTTCATTTTTAAGATAAAAGAGGGAGAGGCCAGATTTTAATGTTGTATATTTCATTATAATGATAACATTATAGTATATATATGATAATGGAGTTACATTGAATTTCTATTAGGGGAGGTTAATATATAATAAGAAAATAATTTTAAAATTAAGGAAAATTAGAAGAAAACAAGAGATGATTTTTCTCTTGAATTCTCCACTTTAGATCCTCCTCGAGGCACCTAGTATTGGTCATTAGATGAGAATATGAAGTAATGGATATGGAAGAGGGGATAGATAATTGTATTTGTCATAATTAAGTAATCTCTAAAGGCCTAATAGGTGTGAGGAGAAGACAATATGAGATGTTGTATTTATAGTTTAGGAGAGGTGTGTTTTCTTAATATTTAAATATTTTGATTATTATTTTTCCCAATACAAGAAATATTGAGAATTATTTTAACTAAATAACGTAATTAGTGAATGTGTGTTCAATCCAATGGTTTTTTCATCAGTGATGACTCAATAAATACAATATTTATCTTATAATGTATATATACTGTAAATTACTATTTTCACTATTCACTAAGAATTCAATTAATTATAAAAAATCCCAAAGATTTACCTAAACTATTTTTCAAAATATTGAATTAATAAATTAACTCCGTTTTATGAAAATATTTTTCTAAATATGTGTAATTTAATTTTTAAATAAAATGATCACTTACTTATAAAATTCAGACATTAAAATTATAAATCAATTCATAACACAATGAAAAATTAATTAAGGTCTCGTTAAATTATATTAAAATCATAAGAAAAGAAAATATTAATTTATAAATACATTTTTTGAAAAGAAATTTTCTTTTATATTATTACATTAATCATAATAGTTTAGTAAATTTTGTAGGAATTATAAATATTCAACACATAATTAGATATTATATAATGATATAAAATAATAACTTAGAAGATGGAAAAATTTTATTTATACATTCCATTGTAAAGTTACTATTCACATGGTAATTTACTATTCATAATGGTCATTTTACTATTCATTAGGGTAAAATTAATTATCATAAGTGTATGTTACGATTCACTAAAAATTATGTGCGTCCTATAAAACTCAAAATATCTTAATAATCAAAACCACATATGACAAATTTTTGAAATTCTAATCACAAAAGTGGAAAAATTATTTCTACCGGCTATGCTATAAAGGTAACATATAATATAATAGTAAATTTAAGCATGATGTGGCATTTTGCGTCCTAATTTTATTTTATTTGACATAATTAAAATAAGTGAATTTTCATTGACAAAACATTGGGTCATTACATTCCCTAGTCGAGTTTATAAAAAACATAGTGATTTTCCAAAAGAACTTTTATTTCAAAAAACAGTTGATGAGATTGTTTCTTTTTCAGTCAAGATTGATTATTCATATACCAAGTATGTTATTACTTTTTTTCATTTGAGAACCCCAATGTTTATTCCTTAATATGTTTTTTATAAAATGAAACCCATTACTTTCCATGTGTGATTTTATTTATTATATTGATATACGTTTTATGTGTTTTTCATGAATATGTAAATGTGACGATTTGATTGGTGAGCTTGGAATTTTATATTTCTCTATAGTATTGGCTAATGTGATGTATCACATGAGATAATATGCAATATGTATGACCATGAGGCCAAATTAATTTAGAATGATGATTTTATGACTATTCACATATGTTATACATTAACATAATGCTAGATTTGTAAAAAACTATGTGTGGTATCTTACCACTACTACTGGATGTATCATTTTTTACATTTCCACATTCCATGCCTCTATCTAACGATTCATAAATTTTTTTAACTATTATACCATAATTATGATATTTTGATGATGATTATCTCATCAATATTATATTGATTAATATCCATACCTATTCTCTCACAAGGATTTTAGTTGAACCCTTTTCTTCGATGTATAAAATTAAGTGATAACTTGTAATAAGGAGTTTTCAGGGGACAATAAGAAGCTATAGAATAAATAATTAAATAATATTTATGTTTTATAATGTAAATGTCATGTATAATAATATTTTTCCAAGTACACTAAACCATTTTGTTTGGGATTTATAATGTTATTATGTTGGTTATGTAATGACCTTCCTATTATCATCGGTTGGAGAGTACAACGAGTCACGAATAGGCCTTAAGAGACATCCCCAATATGTCAATGGCTGGAAATAAATTCTGAAAGGATTCAAATACAAGTGGGGGATGATTTACCCTTTATGAAATATAAAAATTATCTAACCATCCATAACCAGACATTCACTATATGATGCATGAGAAAATGAAACACAACTCAATAACATCATGTATCTTAAAACCACATCCAAGCGTGAAACAGTGAAAGATGAAACTAGTGTAAAAGTAAAATGTGTATAAACTACTAAATAATATAAACAAACCACAATAATCCATGTTCCACATTCTCTAAGCTACACAATCACCAAACATCCTAAATATCTTGAGTTAGTGTTACAAACATGGGAAACATTTCCTTTTCCCATATCCCAGAAAATAGAATCTGCAAAAGCACCAAAGTGATAAAGTAGGAGTGAGTATAAAACTCAGTTTGTTTTCCCCAATGACTTCCCTAATCACACCACTAGGAAAGAAGAGTTATCAACAATGATATAAAAAAATATATATAAAAATAACTACAAAAATATTTTATAACTAATTATAAACATGTTCCCAAAACCATTCATAACCAAAACCATACTAGTGAAATTGAGATCAATTTTCCAACAAGTTATTTTTATATAATATTAACTAAAAAATCTTTGAAACCATTTCAAAAGATCCATTTTTGAATAACCGAACCATTCCACACACACATGAAACCATCCATGCATGCTACGTTATAACAGTCCAATACTCATGAGTGGGTTCTCGTCGATCTACAAAGTCATCACAATGTAATTGTTTTCCATGTTCCATTTAAATATTTACACTGATCACAATGTCATATTTCAACCAAGCCTGAGAAATGCAATATGAAATTTATAACTTGTGTTCCATATAACCTTTTTCACTAAGAACAAGGTCATATTTTAAAAAATCCTAATAAATTAAATATGAACTGACACACCAATATGCCCAATGATCATGCAAAACACCTTTTCAATTAAAACACCATTTTTATTGAAAACCAATTCCATTAAAGTTAGTTCAATGCCAAAAAAATTCATCAGAACACCATTTTTTTAAAAAACCCTCTTTTCAACATACTATTTAACAATTACAGAAAACCAATAATTTAAAATCACTATTTTAAATTCATGAACTAATAAAATTTCAAAAAAATTCATCGGGATTCAATACTTCCATAGAAATGATAAATCATCAATAAAAAAGATTTATTCCATGAATTGAACCAAGAATTCACAATAAATTCCATTCAAATTATTCAATTTGGAAGTAATACAATAAATTCTTGCAAGAGGAGTAAAGAGATAATCCTCTCACCTCAATGGTTTTGACAAAACCCCAACGAGCGAATAACACAAAAAAAAACCAGGTTGATTCACCAAAACCCATTGTAGATCTCTTACCCTAGAAAGATCACGACCCAATATCATCATATTTAGAGTCCAAATACAATGATCTACACATAATGTGCATTGGTATAATAACCGAGGGAAGATTAGAAGTAGATCTAAGTTGTTCTACAAAACCAATCATGAACGATGATGAATGATCACATACCTCAAGAATCTTGTTCCGATTCACCAAGGGAAGCCATCAGATCGCCTTAAGATCTATTGGAGAACCTTCTATGGACTTACGAGAAGAAAAAATATGATTTATGGCCACTTATGAGAAAAAATTATCCATTTAGAGGAAATAACGTGTGAGGTGCACTTTTTTAGGATATCACATAAATGTCTGCACGGTTAGTATATATGGATAGACAAACCATCTGAAAACCGTATGTTAGGTACTGCCTAAGAAGGACCTCACCGAACTTCATCATACGGTTTCCCAAACCGTACTCTCACCGTGGGGGAGCCACTTCCTCATGAAGACAAAAAACACACAGTTTGGATGCACGATTAGACAAACTATGTGCCACTCGTGCGACTTCCATTTCTCCTTAAAACTACTTCCAAAGTTCCCACAAAACTCCCAACCATCACCCTTAAACTATAAAACCATGAAGAAAATCATGTTAGGGATACATACTAGAACCACGAGTACTACATTCACCCTACCATTGGACTTTCCATTATCGGAATGTAGAAAACCCTCACCCAACTGAAAGAGTTACAGACCCTACTCATTCACATCCTTTTGATGTTCCCACGTTTCTTCTTAAATTTTCCCATACATCCATAAAAACAGCAATAGACCAATTGTTTTTCCTTGAAAGAATTTATCATTCCTATCAACAATCTGTTCTAGGATATGTATCAACTAAGCATCTGACTCTGGGTCAATGTGATCCCGTCTAATCACATGGCCAAGATTAGGTTGATACTTTTTCAATTTAGATATAGAGAACACATTATGGACTGAACTAAATAGTGGTGGTAATTCCAACTGATCTTCCACCACTCCAACTCATTCCATTATCTTGAATGGGACTATGTATCTATGATATTGGTTGACCTACTTCCCAATAAGATGATGTCCAAGCCATGGAGATGTCCTTAAGAAGACATAATCACCCAAAGTAAACGACAATTGTCTTCTATGGTGATTTTCATATGATTTCTAAAGACTCAAATCTGTCTCCATACTTATTCTGATCAACATGATAATCTTCATTGTTTCATGGACAAAGCTTGGCCCAAAAAGTTATGTTTTACCTGTTTCCACATAGAATATTGATGAATTACAAGGACACTGATAAAATTATTCAAACATAGCTATAAATATCGAGGCCTGATAGTTGTTTTTGTATAAGAACTCCACCAAGGGAATATGATCTATCTATTAGGCAACCAAATCTATTACACAATCATGAAACCTGTCTTCCAACGTTTGTATCCTCTGATCATACTATCCATATGTTTGTGGAAGATATGTCATGCTCATAGTCAATTGAGTCCCATGGGCTTTCTGTAAGGATTTCAAAAAATGATATTTGAACCATAGATCTCTGTACGATACTATTAAAAATGGTTCTCTATTCCTCTACCACTTCATGTATATAAATTTGTGACAGATCCTCCACCGTTTGAGATTCAGGAATATAGAAAAATGGGAATACATGGTAAGATGATCCACTATCACCCACATGGAATTGTGCATCCAAACCATTCTTGGAAGACCTGAAACAAAATCCATTGATATTTCTTCCAATTTCTACATTAGGATAGCTAAATAATACATCACATTAGAAGTTATCTGATGAACTGCCTTATCATGCTCATAGGTTAAGCATCACGAGTCTAACTCGACTACCTTTCTTTTCCAGATGTTCTACAAAACATGAACATTCAACACCATATACATATTCTATGTACCTGGATGTTCTGACAATATTGAATAGTGGTAATCATGAAGGATTTGTTCTTGAAAAGACATAGGTACAACCATTAGATCCCTAATGTTCAAAAATGAACTCCCATCAAGTTTTCAGCCATCAATGGTCACCCCAACATTGAGTTTTGAACTCATAGCCAGACATTCTGCATCAGATGATAATGTCTCATTGACCATTTTTATCAAATTAGTTTGTAGAGTATCTGAAA
Source organism: Viscum album (assembly GCA_963277665.1). Lineage (NCBI taxonomy): Eukaryota > Viridiplantae > Streptophyta > Magnoliopsida > Santalales > Viscaceae > Viscum > Viscum album. The sequence continues at coordinate 1,343,936,345 of OY728119.1, read as the reverse complement.
AGCTAATGACAACATCAACTTGGTCTTCAAATTTCACATGCATATCAGCTAGGACAGACATCTACTACCATTCATCTAAAGATTATTCTTCCAAAAGAGCATATACAAATTCTACTTAATGGAACTAGCAATTAATTTCCTTTTTCTTGATTATACATCAAGTCAAAGTCAATCATTTTAAGATACACCATCCATCTCTATTTCCATAGATTCAAATCTCGTTGTCATAAAATGTGTTTCAAGATTTTTTTGTTCGTGAACACTATACATTTTTCACAAAATAGAAAGTGTACCCACGTTTTCAAAGCATAGATGACTTTAGCTAACTCAGAATCATGTGTTGGGTAGTTCTTCTCATGCATGCTTAACTACATTAAACTATAAACAATCAAGTGGTATTCGTTCATTTGAACACAACCCAAACATGATCTTGAAGCAACACAATGCACCAAAATACCCATTCCTGATTTGGGAAAAATTAATATAGTTGTTGATGTAATCAGAACATTTATCTCCCAAATGGACTTCTGGCATTCCACTTGTAATTGGAATGGATTATTTTTCTTTTTCAGAGCTTTCATTGGGGATTCTATTCATGAGAAATCGCAGACAAAGAATGGGTAGTAACCAACTAGACCAATAAAACTTCATATCTCGAAGACATTCTTTGTGGTTTCCACAGGATAACAGCTCTATCTTTTCAGTATCCATAGAAATGTATTTTTCAATAATTACATGTACAAGGAATCATATTTCTTGTATCAAAAAATCACACTTTGATAATTTGGCATATAAACAGTGATCTCTTATGATTTGTAACACTATTTCCAAATTCCCCTTATGTTCATCCCTTGTCTTTGAATACACCATGATGTCGTCTATAATAACCACAAAAAAGACTCCAAATATCACTAAAATATCCCATTCATAAAATCCATGAAGACCACAGGTGCATTCGATATACTGAAATGTTGGAATACATATTCACAGTTTCTATATCTTCTTCAGAAAGCAGTCTTTGTAATATCCTCATTCTGAACACGCAATTGGTGATATCCAGATCACAAGAATTTTTTTTGTGAACAATTAAACACCCCTTAATTTATTCAAAAAATCATCAATGGTTGGAAGTGTATATAGATTCATTATCGAAACATGGTTAATCTTATGATCATCAATACACATCAAAAGAGTTACATCATCTTTATTCGTGAACAAACCGGTGATGCCCATGGGGATATACCTGGTGGAATGAAAACCTTTATTTATAGCACTTTCAACTACACTTTTAATTGTAGAAACTATGTTAGTTCCATCCTATATGATGAATGATAAGTATGACTCATACTTGGAAGGATATCATTCGTAAACTTCACATCCCATAGAGGTGGTAAGCATGAAAATTTTTCAGGAAAAACATCTGCAAATTTATCCATAAATACAAGAGAACAATATTCCAGGATCTCTTACATTGATTCAAATGTCAAATATTCCAACTAGTAAGAGATTATTCCCACCATTGGTGACAAAAATCTCTAATAACTTTTCTTTACCATTCTCTCTCCTCTGAAGATATGCTCGATGCCATCCTCAGTTGTGAATGTAACTATTCACTAATAACAGTCGATTTGAGCATTAAAAATTGTCAACCAACACATAACATGGATTATATCATATAAATCCTTGCCCAATATTATGATATCCAATTTCAACTAAGCTCCATCAATAGTTATATCACAATATCTACACACCAAATCATGACATTATCTTTCACTGAGAAGTGTTTTTAGTTTTAAAATAGATGGAATCATTTCTAACATTAAACATAGAAATTCAAAAACATGAGAAGTAAATAAAAAATTTAATGAACCTGTATCAAACATCACTTTTAAAAGTGTAGAATTCAAAAGAATCTTACCTATAACTGTAGATGTTTCTTCTTGATCATCAACCATCATCTACTTAGCTCCATAAAATTACGTCGTCACTATATTTTTTTTGGTTTCCTTGATAATATTTCTATGGTTGAGGAGTCACTCTATTTCAAGAATCACCATTGATGGCTCTATTATGCTGACAGGACATAGTCTATTTCCCGGTCAAAACATATGATTCTTGCGACACCTGAGAAGTCTCTCCATCACCATACATTGGAGCACTTCGAAAATAGTGCTGAGGATGTCCAATCATGTCGAAATCATGACATGATCTAGGATGTTCCACACTCTCTCTCATTTTGTGACGCCATGATCCACACTGAAAACATAAAATCTATCTCTTGTGTCTTAGAGGAAGTATAGTAGCTCATGTGACCGGATTCTGATATGTTCCACCCTCTCGAGAAAAGGTGTCCCACTGCCTATTCATCTTACTGATAGAGTTGTCATCTCCTCTATTGAAGATAACACTACATTATCGACATGGGTTTTTAGTAGTGATAGGTATCATATATAGGGTATCAGGTGGTAGCCCCAACTCAATGGTTTTAAATGTCAGAGGGATCCTTTGGACCAACTGTTGCTTCACATGTGGCTCGGCTAGAACGACATACTCCGCAGCATCATCGGGTTGGTTGTAACACCCCGAAATTTTATATGAAATATTATTTTAATTTCATTGATTTCTTTTGTTGTATGCTACACCAAAATTATCTTGTACTATACGCAACACTGTATTAGCTTGCTTTATAAGAAACACTATTCTTGGATCGTGTTACACAGAATTTCAAGTTTGTTTGATAGTAGTTATTCTACGCAACATTGAGTGAATATATATATATATATTCAATGTATAAATAAAATATGGTTGGATTCTATTATAAGAGACAACAAAGGAGTCGTACACTACATGCACCCCTGACTTGACTTGCATTACACGCAATTGTGACTTTCTTCGATAGCGTGTGTTGTACGCAATACCGAGTTTTACTAAACAACGATATATGGTTATAATATTATTATAAACTAGATGTTATGAATAGTATAAACTAAATTTTGAATTTTATAACTTTATTATTAATCTTACAAATTTTCTAGAACATGGTATGAGAACAAAATACATTTTTTCGGGTAAAATAAGTATTTTTCAAAAAATGCAATTTTTCCATATTTTGATGGCACACCCATTTTAAATATATTTTTGACAAGTTTATAAGTAAAACTTTACAAAAGAAAATTATTCTTTTGAATCAGGATATAAAAATTTACACTTGAATAAGTTTTGATATTTTTCTGATAACTTTAATATTTTAATGAATAGTAAAAACATGCTATATTTTAATTAAAAACAACTTTTTTAATCGTAATAATTTATATGATTAAATAATAATATTAAATGGTTTTAAAGTATAAATAGAATAAATATTTACAATTTAATATAATTTATTTCATTAGCATTTATTTTACATTGAATTCAGAGGATAAATCAATTCAATCTTTTGCAATGTTTTAAACAAAAACCCGTTTTATTTCGACAATAAGATTAATTTTAATTTAATTTATGAAACTTCTATGTATTTAATTAAAAAAATTGATTCCAAATTTGGAATCAATGGGTCCTAATTATGTTAATATGCTAATTTTTTTTTGGGAATTATGAATAGTAACTACGATAAATTTTATTTACCATTGTTAAAGGTAAATCCGGTAATTAAGGGTAAATAATATATTATAAAATTACCCTAACACCTCCCAAAACTCTATTGGATGAATAAGAGTCGACCCATATCACCTAAAGGCTGTAATAGATTAATTTCATGGACTTTTGACCATGAAAATGACATAATTATTAATAATACCAAAGAAAGTGACAATATGTCACTCTCTTAAATCTTAAAAGTATAATAATATTAATATAGTGATAAACTTCATGAAAATTCAAACATGAATAGTCTCCAGAAAGATAATTAAATTATAGATATCATGTGAATTTATATAGAATTTTTAGGGATTAAATAATTATCATTAAAGGTGACACAATAGTGATGTTGAAATTATTTTATTGATTGAAATATTAAACAAATGGTTTTAAAAATATTAAAATAAATATTTTATGAAATATTTAATGTTCTCCACGAATTTTATAGATACACATGACATGTTATAAAGCTATTAAATATTTTAGTTCGAACATATCTTCTGTGTGGATTTTATTAAAATTCAAGTAAATGAAAAGTGTCAAAGTTGACACAATTGTTATTTTATAAAAACAACATAATATAAAATCGATTAAAAATCACAAAAACATTTAAAATTTTTAAATTAAAAATTATATCGTCCAAAATGTCATAAATTGTCCCATTAGGGACAATTAAGAACACATAAGTAATTATTTATAACAATGTAAAATTAAGAATCTTATTACCACAAATAATGTCAAATATATTAAATAAGGATAAATCAAGTTGATAATGTTTAAAATAAATTCTCAATATGTCTAAATTTTATTGGTTGATGATATTACAACCCTATATCATCTAATATTAGAATATGAGTCATTTGTGGAGGTTTTTATGTCGGGATTCAATTTATTATAAATTAATATTTCTTGTGTTTCCAAAGGTGCCCCTCTCCTCCCTTCTATAAAGGGTACCCCTTCAATATTCAATTCAAACCCTTTTGAGCCTTGAATCTCGGCCAATCCCTGCCAATTTAACTTATCCACTTTCTTATAATCATTATTGAGGTTCTGGTCTTCTCAAAAGACCAACTATAGTCTCTTAAGAGGAAGATTAAAGGAGGTGCGTCAAAGGAGAGGTAATATCTTCTACTGATTCATTTAAGTTTATTTCTTATTCTACTTATTATTCATTAGTTGTTTAATTATGAATTAATAACATATGTATTAATCATATACTGATATGTTATTATAAATATGAAATAACCCCATTTCAACTTCTATCCATCCTATGCAAAATGAAATCACCGTGCGTGCGTACGTACGAAATACCTTCTCCACGCCGTGGTGTAATCTGTTTTTCCACCACCACATTACATGGATGGGTACAATGGTGTAAAGAATAACTATATATATTTATTATAACATCATATTGATTATTAGATATTATATCATCCACTACAATTCAATTCAATAATAATGGGAACTATATCATCGCTTGTGCATACGTACGAATTACCGTCTCCACGACGCGATGAGATTCATTCTCCATGTTAACCACACAAGAATGATTATAAAATACATATAATGAATAATAATGAAATATATGACATGAGAAAGATACTGTATTTATGTGTGTATATATATATTTCATCTACTTAATTCCATTCAATTCAATAAGGAAATGAAAACAGCGTTCATGCGTACGTACGACCTACTGTCTCCATGAACAATGTATTTCATTCCATTCATCGATCTATCATATATATGTATATTCTGAATAGATATTATATATAAATCCAATTTTATATTCTGGAATTAAGTAAATCAGTATATAAGTAACAATATCAAGAACAACAAGTCGAAACACGTACGATAAATGAAATGATTTTACCCAAAACGATGTATTAGCATGGAATTTACAGAAGAACGGGTAATATAAATTCATAAGTGAACTATATATGATATAATAAAAATGAATTTGATTCTGTAATAAGTCAATGAAATTATTTAAATCATTATATAAGAGGTTTAGATACATATTAAGCCTATCAAACATACGGTAAGTGATAACTTTTCCAATCTTGTTTTTATCCAATATTGTTTATTCATAAGTATTTACTAAGATTATTTTTATCATCCATGTCCATGTTTTCTAAAAACAATTCATGCTTGTTTAATGTTATTTTCTTCCATTTTGAATTTTACTACATGGTATGTAAGGAATATTTTGACGTACGAGATACTTTTTTGACTTTCCGGCAAAAGTACGAGAAGAATGTTTTTTTAACTTATATGGAATGATTGAATTTTTAAGGATTCATAACACCTTATTTTCATGGAACTTACTCTACAAGATTTCAGGATAATTTTAAACTAAATAATTTTTATTTAAAATTGTATGTCATTTTGAGAAAAGAAAATTATTTTAAAGAAAATAGGATATTTTCCTCAAGAATTCATTTCACATGTTTTACCAAAACCATTTTCCATATAAGATGGAATTATTTCATATGTGTATTTTTAAAGTATAATGTTTCAATGATTTATATGGTTTCACTTTTCTTATGATGAAATGATATCAATTTTTTATATAGATTATGTTATGAAGGGATGATGTTTATGAAACCCATTTTATTCTTTGGATAATGATGAATGATTTATGTTTATGTTGTGGCACACATAAGAATTATTTCATTATGAGATGGGTGGGACCTATATCTCCCTAAAATGCATTGGGTAAATATTTATATCTCATGAGATAGACATGGTTGGAACGACAAGTAAATCCAGTTCAGTAATACAGGGCTAGAATGACAAGTTAACCTGGTTCAGTAAGGGACTTTGTCCACTAAGATGGTCTTGGCAGCAATGACATGGCTACTATGGAAATCATATCATGTGCTTAATGGTTTTCCAAAATTACATGTTTTATTCCCATGATATTTTATCATGATTGATGTCCCATTATGATCTATGCCTTACGTACTGTCCTGTTTTATTTCATTGCTCAAGATTTGATGTTTAAACATTATGTTCATGTTTTTAAGTTCAAATGTATATCGTTTGTTTTATTTTCTAAAGGAATACCCTTATTGAGAATTTGAGCTCACCCTTTATATGTTTTCTTTTCCCCAGGATTTAAATAAAGGTTTTAGGTAGGAAAAAAAGGGGAATATCTTTATGAGAGATGTTGAAAATCTTTCACCATGATTAGAAGATTATGTTCCGGGATTCCAAAGACACTAAACTATTACAGTCCTTGAGTGTTGGTTTTTTTTGTATTCCTCAAAAGTATTTTAATGTCTTTCTATGTAAAGATTTGGGTCATTACAGTTGGTATCAGAGGAAAGGTTTAGTTAACCTTTGGAAACTAGGATGCGAGAACTTTAGTGAGATCCCTAGATATATTTCTAAGGTATGTCTAGGGATGTCCCTAAGGTTAAGAATAAGTATAGGTTATAGTCATACGATTACAGTTATGATCATAGAATTAAACCTAGGATATTTGATATTGAAAGTAATACCCCATTATTATGTTGTTTCCCTATCATGATTTTTTCCTCTCACACTATTTTTTTTGGGTTTTAGATGATCGCTGGATCCCAAAGGAACCGTGTTGATCAATGTAATGGACAATGCAATGATTTTACTCATGAACAATCCAATTTTATGGGAGATGGATTACAAAATATTATTGGTATATTTACGCAAGCTATGAATAAATCTCGACTTCCAAATGAGCAGAGAAGGAAAATATTTTATTGAGTCCTTCATGAGGCAACATCCATCTTCTTTTAGTGGTTCTTCTAATCAACTTGTTGCTGAACAATGTATCAGTACCATTGAAGAGATATTTTACATATATCATTGTTCAGAACATGAAAAAGTCATTCTTGATGTTTACCATTTTGAAGGTGAAGTAGATAAATGGTGGACTATAATTAAGAATAAGAGGCCCCGAGATGAAATTGAATCCATGGAATGGGATGAGTTCAAGATCATATTTTTCAGTAAGTACTTCCCCCATATTTTTAGAACAAAGATAGAAAAGGATTTCCTTGAGCTTAATCAAAAGGAAGATTAATCTGTTGGTATATACAAAGTGAATTTTACAAGGTTTGCAAGGTATGCATTTGGCTTTATCATTCAACCTGAAAGTAAAGTTGATCGATTATTCAGTGGCTTAAAACTCGGTCTTCAAAGGGAATTAGCTATAAGATACTTCAGTGGTTATGAAGAAGTTGTGCATTACACTATCATGGTAGAACTGGAAGTCAGTGTTACATATCCATCTCATGGTTTTGACAAGAAACGAAGGATGGAGTTCAAAGGGAAATCCCAGAACAATGGTGAAAAGATGATGAATGTTTCTTTATTCTCAAAGTGTGGAAAGAAGCATGGTGGAGATTGTCTAAAGGGTTCTAAAAATGTTTCAAGTGTTGAAAATAAGTTCATTGAGCAGTTGAGTGCCGAAGTAATGGGAAAATGGTTTCTAATGTCATGAATAGAGAAAAGACTACCGAGAACGCTCCACCAACACTTCAGTGCTTAAAGTGCAAGGAAATGGGGAATTATGCAAATCAATGCCCTAATCCAAGGGTTAATGATGATCGAAGTGAACAACCTCTTAAGGAAAAGGATAAAGGAAAGTCACAAGTGATCACAATTTGTGATGTTGAGTATGATAATGATTTTGTGGAATGAATAAGTGTTTATGTAAGAGGATTCTGAGATAATGTTGTGGAATATCATTTAAAGTATCGTGGAATATTGGAATATCAATGTATCGGATCATTGTGGTTTTTAATAATTTTATGGTACTGATAACCATGAAAAGTGAATGAAATATTTTTGGAAAGAAGATGAAATATGCATAATGAAGGGATAAGGAGAAAATAATACGTATGGTAGTAATCATGAGCTCTTGACAAATATAAGGACAAAGTGATATCATGATTCGAGTATATAGATATGTTGGGATTTTTGTATGTGGAAAGATTTAACATTTGACAACATTCTTGTTTTCACTAAGGATCAATGGGTATTTATTTTTCAAGAGAATACATGATTAAGGTATTTACATGATTGAAATGTGACCAACAAGATATATCAGGGATAAATGATGGTATTCCCATGCTCGGTAGAAAACGTTTCTAGAAATTGTTTTATTTATACAATGAGCTTAGACAGAATTTATTTGGATAAGCCGAAAGATTTGATATGTATTATGTTGGACATAAGTTAGTATTGTTTATGGCTAGAACTATTTTTGATATTATTGATGGAATGTTATAATTATGTAGTTTTAAAAAAAGGAAAACCTACAGGAGAGGCGGCAGCCCATCGTGTCAGACAATGCTGTGGGAATCGAACCCACAACCGAAGTGTGAGAGGCCTTTTTCACCTACCACTAGCCTACAAGAAGTCTCTGGTTAGTAGAAACTAGTTTTATTTTATTATGCGGTATGATAGATGAAGTATAAGTCCATTTTTTGGAACTATATATGATTAATCTCACCATAAGATGGAATTATGTATATAACATTTTCTAACCTTATGTTTGAGATAGATGGAATGACCTATCATTCTATCGCATGATCTGCTAACACTTCACGAATAACAAATTCAACTTCATTTCATTATGATATGAAGTGGAAATTGGTTAAGCCACGGACAAAAGTAAGATTGTTCCAAAATCGTGTAAGTAATTCTCATAATTCATCAACATTAGGGAAATGATCATGAAAACCCAAAATATTTTCCTAGTGTCCTCATATCTGATGAATCTGATGGTACCTTAGATCATCACAAATTTATGTCTTTGTGATTGTTAGATTTTTCATAGCCATGTTCTCTACCACTCTCCATCAGAACATGATGGTTAGATTTATCTTTCATATCTATATTTTCACCTATGTTCTCCTATGTGGAAACCCATTGATTAGTTAATATGGGTAACTATTACGTTTCATACCTTATTTTTTAAAGGTAAGTTTGGGTATTCCTTTTTACGATGTGGGTTTCTATTTAAGAAACTTTCAATTAGTAAACCATTTATAACCTTGACGAATTTCGAGGGTGAAAATCATTTTAAGGGGGGTAGAATGTAACAGACTGAGATTTTATGAGAAATATTATTATAATTTCAATGATGTCTTGTGTTGTATGCTACACCAAAATAAGCTTGTACTATATGCAACAATGTATGAGCTTGCAGTATACGCAACACTATTCTTAGATCCTGTTACACACAATTTCATGTTCTTTTAATAGTAGTTATTATACGTAACATTGAGTTTATATACATATATATATATTAAATGTATAAATGAAATATGGTTGGATTCTATTATATGATTCAACAAAGGAGTCTTACACAACACGCAACCCTTACTTGGCTTTCATTACACGCAATCATTACCTTCTTCGATAGCGTGTGTTGTATGCAATTACGAGTTTCACTAAACAATGATATATGGTTATAATATTATTATAAACGAGCCATTATGAATATTATTAACTACTTTTTTAATTTTTTAACATTATTATTCATCTTACACATTTTCTAAAAGATGGTATGAGAATAAAAGAAATTTTTTCGGGTAAAATAAGTATTTTTCAAAAAAGGCAGTTTTGCCGCCTTTTGATGGCGCACCTATTTTAAATATAATTTTTTAAAACTTTATAAGTTAAATTTTACAAATTAATTTTATTGTTTTGAATCAGGATATAAAAATTTACATTGGATAAAGTTTTTATATTTTTCTGATAACTTTCATAATTTAATGAATAGTACGAACACGCTATATTTTAATTAAAAACAAGTTTTTTCATCGTAACAATTTATAAGATTTAATTATAATATTGAATGGTTTTAAAGTATAAATAGAATATATTTTTACTCTTTAATATAATTTATGTCATTATCATTGATTTTACATTGAATTCGTAGGTAAATCAATTCAATCTTTTACAATGTTTTAACAAAATCCCATTTTCTTTCGACTACGAGATTAATTTAAATTAATTTCTGAAACGTCTGTGTATTGAATTAAAAAAATGGATTCCATATTTGGAATCATTGGATCCAAATTAAGTTAATAGGCTACTTTTTTTTTGAGAATTATGAATAGTAACTGCGGTAAATTTTATTTACCATAGTTAAAGGTAAATCAGGTAATTGATGGTAAATATAATATTATAAGATTACCCTAACACCTGCGAAAACTCTATTGGATGAATAAAAGTTGACCCATATCACCAAAGGGTTGGAATAGATTATGTTCATGGACTTTTGACTCTGAAAATGACATAATTATTAATAAAACTAAATAAAGTGACAATATGTCACTCTCTTAAATATTATACGTATAATAATATTTATATAGTGATAAACCTCATGAAATTTAAAACATGAATAGTATACAAAAATATAATAAAATTATATACATCATGTGAATTTATATATAATTTATAGGGATGAAATAATTATCGTTAAAGGTGACACAATAATGATGTTGAAATTATTTTATTGATTTAAATATCATATAAATGGTTTTAAAAATATTAAAATTAATATTCTATGAAATATTTAATGTTCTCCAAGAATTTTTTAGACAAATATGACATGATAAGAAGATATTAAATATTTTAGTTCGAACATATATTCTGTGTGGATTTTATTTAAATTCATGAAATTGAATAGTGTCAAAATTGACACAATTGTTATTTTATAAAAATAACATAATATAAAATCGTTTAAAAATCACAAAAATATTTAAAAAATGTTAAATTAAAATTTATATGGACTAAAATGTCATAAATTATAAAATTATGGACAATTCACAACACATGAGTAATTATTTATAATAATTTAAAATTTAGAATCTTATTACCACAAATAATGTTAAATAGATTAAATAAAGATAAATCATGTTGATAATGTTTAAAATAACTTTTAAACATGTCTAAATTTTATTGGATGATGATATTACAACCCTATCTAATCTAATATTCTAATATGAGTCATTTTTGGAGGTTTTTAAGTTGGGTTTCAATTTAGTATAAATTAATATTTCTTATGATTCCAAAGGTGCCCCTCTACTCCCTTATAAAAAGGGTACCCCATCCCTCTTCTATTCCAACCTGTTTGAACCTTGAAGCTCAGAAAAACCCTGACCATTTCTTGTCTCCACTTTACTATCAACATTATTGAGGTTTTGTTCTTCTACAAAGACCAACTCTAGTACCTTAAGAGGAAGCTTAAAGGAGGTGTGTCAAAGAAGAAGTAATCTCTTCTACCGATTATTTCAGGTTTCTTTCTTTTTCATTAGTTGTTTCATTATGAAGTAATAACATAAGTATCACTCATATCCTGATATGTTATTATAAATATTAAACAACCCCATTTTACCATCTATCCATCATACGGAAATTGAAATCACCGCGCATGCGTACGTACATAATATCGTCTCCACGCCGTGGTGTAATCTGTTTTTCCACCACCACCTTACTTGGATGGGTACAATGGTATAAAGAATAACTATATACAGTTATTATAACATCATACTGATTCTTAGATATTATATAATCCATTACAATTCAATTCAATAATTATGGGAACGAAATCACCGCTCGTGCGTACGTACGGATTACCGTCTCAATGAAACGATGAGATTCATTCTCCATGTTAACCACACAAGAATGATTATAAAGTATATATAATGAATAATAATGAAATATATGAAATGAAAAATCTACTGTATTTATGTATGTATATATATATATATCATCTACTTAATTCCATTCAATTCAATAAGGAAACGAAAACAGCGTTCATGCGTCCGTACGACCTACCGTCTCCATGAACGATGTATTTTATTCCATTCATCGATCTATCATATATATATGTATATTCTGAAAACATATAATATATGAATCATGTTCTATATTCTTTAATTAAGTAAATTTGGATACAAGTAATAATATCAAGAACAAAAAGTCGAAACATGTACGATAAATGAAACGATTTTACCCACAACAATGCTTTAGCATGGAATTTACAAAAGAACGGGTAATATATAGTCATAAGTGAACCATATATGATATCATAACAATGAATATGATTATTTAATAATTCAATGACATTATTTAAATCATTATATAGGAGGTTTGGATACAGACGAAGTATATCAGACATATGGTAAGGGATAACTTTTCCAATCTCATTTTTATCTGAGATTGTTTATTCGTAAGTATTTACTGGGATTATTGTTATCATCCATGTCCATGATTTCAAGAAATTTATTCATGTATGTTTCAAGTACTTTTCATCCATTTTTACTTCTACTACATGGTATTTAAGGAAAAAAATTTCGTACGAGATTTTTTTTGACTTTCCAGCAAATGCACGAGAAGAATACTTTTTAACTTATACGACATGATCGAATTTTTACGGTTTCATAACGCTTTATTTTATTGAAAAATAATATACAATATTTCATGATTACTTACAACAAAATCGTTTTCTTTTAAAATTTTATTTCATTTTGCGGAAAGAAAATTATTTTAAAGAAGAAAGGATATTTTCCTCAAGAATTCATTTCAAGTGTTTTATCAAAACCATTTTCCATATAAGATGGAATTATTTCATATGTGTATGTTTCGAGTATAATGTCTCTATGATTTACATTGCTTCACTTTTCTTATGATGAAATGATATCCATTTATTTATATGGATTATGTTATGATGGGATGATCTTTATGAATCCCATTTTATTCTTTGGGTAATGATGAATGATTTATGTTCATTTTTTGGAACACGTAATAATGATTTCATTATGATATGGGTGTGGCCTATATCTCCCTTCAATGATTTGGGTAAAGATTTATATTTCATGAGATATACATGGCTAGAATGGAATGTAAATCCAGTTTAGTAATACAGGGCTGAAACGACAAGTAAACCCGGTTCAGTAAGGGACTTTGTCCACTAAGATGGTCTTGGAAGCAATTCCTTGTCTACTATGGAAATCATATCAGGTGCTTAATGGTTTTCCACCATTACATGTTTTATTCCAATGCTATTTTATGATGATTGATGTCCCATTATGATCTATGCCTTACGTACTGCCATGTTTTATTTCGTTGCTCAAGATTTTGGTGTTAAAACATTATGTTCCTCTTTTTATGTTCAAATGTATATGGTTTTTTTTATTTTCACAATGGTTATCCTCACTGAGCATTTGAGATCACCCTTTATATGTTTTATTTTCCCCAGTATTTAAAGAGAAGTTTTAGGTAGGAAAACAAAAGGGGAAGATCTTTATAGGAGATGTTGAAGATCTTTCACCACGATTAGAAGATTATGTTCAAAGTTTCCAAAGACACTAAACTATTACGGTCCTTCAGTGTTAGTTTTTGTTATGTAGTCCACAAAATTGTTGCAATGTCTATGTACGTCAATCTCTTGGTCATTACATTGGTTTTGATGAAACCTACTAGGTTCCATTTTCTAAACGATCAACAGACTCCACAAATATCAATATATAGAAACTAATGTCTTAGAATTTCATATTCTATCACATCAAATATCACAACATATATTTCTAAATTACAACCTTTTCCTTTGTTTAACCATTTTTGAAACATTCATTTGTGCTATTTAAAACAAAACCATTTTCAAAATACACCATATATCCTTGTTTCAAACTCATTCATTTAAAAAAATCATCTTTTTAAAAAAAATTACACCTTGCAGAAAATCATAAATCAGTTCTCTAATTGAAATATGAAATCCTAGTGGGAGGTCATTACCCTACCATTAATGTCATCGTCATTTGATTGGATAAAACAATGAAAATGGGATTCCAAGATTCTAAATGTTTCTCCAAACACTTGTTTATTGAACTTCCTAGTTACATGAATTTTAGAATAAAATGGGTTTCTTCTTCTTTTTACGCTATACATTTCATGTTTTGAAAATCCTACTATTTTCTATGATTCTAACATGAGGAATATAAAATAAGGAATTCCAACTCTTAGAGAATGAACAGTGATGACTGCTTTTTAGGAAATGATTGAACAAGATAATAACATTTATACCACAAAGGAAGGACCAAACTGATACGCTTTGTAATGACCCACCAATTCTCATTGGCTTTAGTGTTCAACAAGTAATTAATAGGCCTTATGTGACATCCCCAAGATGCAAAAGGCTAGAAATAAATGCCAAAGGGTTTCAAATATAGGGTGGGATTTACCATTTAAGAAATAAACAAACAAACAAACCAACCAACAATAACAAAACATTCAATATATGATTCATGAACAAATGAAATACAACTCAACAACTTCATGTATCTCAAAACCTCATCAGAGTGTAGAAAAGAGGATGACCAAACCAGTATCTAAGTAAACAATAGATAAAATACTAAATACTCTCAAGCGAAAATATGAATCCATGATCCACATTATCCAAGATCCACAATCACTAAAAACCCCAAATATCATGTGGAAAGGATAAAAACATGGGAAACGTTACCTTTTCACCGTTCTTGGAAAATAGAATCTGCAAGATCACCAATGTGCCAAAGAAGTAGCGAGTATAAAACTCTATAGGATTTCACCCAATGTGTTCCCCACTCAAGCCACTAGGATAGATGATTTCGAAACAATTATATAAAATAGTTTATATAAAACAATTTCTAAAAAAATAGTTTATAACAAAATATAAACAATTTTCCAAAACCATTCATAACAAACATTATAAAAGTACAATTGAAACCAATTTTACAACAACTTATATTTATAGAAAAATAACTAAAAATGCTTTGAAACCATTTCAAAATATATCTTTTGGCATACCAAAACCATTCCACAAACTCACACAACCAACCAAGAATGTTGAGTTACTATAGTTGCATACTCATGAACAGTTTCTCGTCGATCCATCAAGTTGTCAAAAGGTGATTGTTTTCCATGTGCCATTTTACCTTTGGCACTGAGCACAAGTTCATATTTCAACTAACCCCCAAAAATTAAAAATGAAATTTATATCTTGTGTTCTATTTTACCTTTGGTAGTGAGCACAATGTCATATATCATCCATGCCCCAGAAATAAAATATGGACTCACACACCAATATGACCATGGATAATGACAAATCACATTTTCAATAAAAACACCCTTTTTATGGAAAAAAATTCAACAAAAGTAATTTCAATACCAAACAATTTCCATAAAACACCATTTTTATTTAAATCCGTTTTTATCATCAAACCATTTAACAGTTATAGAAAAATCCATAAATTAAAATCACTTATTTAAATTCATGAAGTAAGACAATGTTTACGCAATTCACTGGTATTCCAAAATTCCACAAATACAATAAAGTATCACTAAAGAAGAATTATTACATGAATTGATATAATAATTCACAACAAATTCTATTTAATTTAATCATTTTTAAACTAATACAATCATTTATTTCAAGAGGATTCGATAGAGAAGCCTCTTACCTCAATGGTTTTGAAGAAAACCCCAACGAATGAAGAACACACAAGAAAAAATGTTATATTATCCAAAAAAACCCACCATATATCTATTCACATAGAAACATAAAGACCAAATCTCTTCATATTTTGATTCCAATCACTTAGATCTACCCATAGAAAATGAATATAAAAGGATCTGTAGAAGAGAAGAGTAGATCTATGTAGATCAATGAAACCAATAAAGAACAATGAATAACATTCACATACCACATGAATCCAACGTTGATTTTACAAGGGGAGCCTTTGGATATACATTGGATCAATTAGAGAACCTTATTTTTCCTTAGGAGAAGAAAAATCCGGAATTATGGCCACATAAGAGAAAAAACAAGCCACTTAGAGGAAAAAAGTGTGATATCTACTTTTTTAGGATATCACATAAACGTCAGCATAGTTAGTTCGAATAGTTAGACAAAACACTCACTAACGGTGTGTTAGATATTACCAAAAATTATTCTCACACATCTTCCTCACACATTTTCCCTAACAGTTATCTAACCGTGATGAAGCCACATCTTCAAGAAGAGGGAAAATGAATGGTTTGGTTGGACAGTTTGACAAACCATGCGCTGAACATGCATCTTCCATTTTCCTATAAAACTATTTCCAATGTTCTCCCAACTATCCCTACCATCACCCTTAAATAATATCACCATAAAAAACATTATGTAAGAGTTTCATTCCAAAATCTGTGGGTACTATAGTTTATTTATTAAATGATATAATTATCATTTATAAAATAAATAAGGTTGGAAGAAACATTCCCATAAAATATCTCTCCCTAACAATGATAATGGAGAAGGGAAAATCCTATAAATGGGATGATAACTGAAAAAAACCACTTAGAGTCTCATGTAGTAACTTTTCCACAAACCGTTCTTGATGCCACCAGTGGAAGGAAATCCAATCATCATAAATGTGTCTTCTATTGAAAAATCTCTTAGCATTATCCTCTAATGAATGAATGATGCTTGGAATGAGAAAAATCTTTAATACCATAGTTTTACATTACTATGTACTGAAATCTAATACTTTGATGATGATTAGATCCTTCTTGTAATCATCTTTTTAGTGAAAATGATAAATCATTACATGCAACACCATGATGTCCACATTGAATCTTGTATTGATAAACACAAGTATATCCATGAACGTACCATAATAATTTGTATCATGGCCCAATGGGAGGTCATTCTGCAATAGTATGACCTCAAGATTTTATTATATATGTTACTGATTTGGAATTCCATATTTAATTTACTCAAAACACAATCCCCCTATAATTTACACCATGGGATACTCAGACTCAAAACGAGGAGGATTTCTATGCCCATGAAAGTCCCTAATCATGAGAGATATATTTTAATGATTTATTGGAATGTCCTATTGGATAAAGGATGGAGAATCGAAATATCAACCCTGTTGTCATAGGGATTGAATTTAATTATTTAGGTAAATTAATTTTACCATAAGAATTATCACTATATGAAGGCTGCACAAATAATGAGACAGATTATCAATCACTCATCGCTAGTTTTGAAAATATCTATAGCTTCAATTAGCCAACCTGGCCATAAATGTGGATTCAGAGCTATAGATAATTCATATCAATGGTGAATATTTCATAAAAAAGAAGTACTAGACATTCTAATATGCTATGTGAGGGGACTATTGGTAATGTTCCCTTTTGAGACAACATTAAATCATTTTCCTGATCATAAAATACTATTTTTGATGCATTGGAATATTTTTCAACATTTTTGGTTGGCCATGGTCTGGGGGAAACAATATTGTACTTCATGCACCAAACCATGGTCACATCAAGCACCATCAATAAAATAGAATAGATAAATATGGTCAGCACCACCCTACAACCAGATAAACTAGTATCTACCCCTGGGTGGATAGAGCCCATTATCTACTATCTCTAGAATGGTACCCTCTTGATAGACTGATCTATATGGAAACATATTATTCACCCAGATTCCAACATTACCCTATGGGATGGTCCAAATGAATGAAAGGACCTCTAAAATATATGATTTTATAGACTCATATTCTCATGAATATTAGTAATATAAATTACCTCCATTATTAAATAATCCCATGCATGATCTGGCAGCACTCATTAGTTTGGGATATGGCCCTCAATTAAATTAGAAGGATGGGTTACTGCTGAAAAAACCTGATACAGAACTCTGTAGAATTCACCATGAAATTACCTAAATTAGAAATATATTTTAAATTCTTCCATAAATACTTGGAATTGCAAAATATCGACTAATATTCCATGCCATTTTTGGTTTGAGGTATGGATATTGTTTGGCCATATCCCCCAGCCAAACCTACACTATTTAAGTAAATCCATACTACTGCTGACAAATTATACAAAGGATCTGACAAAATAACCCTCAAATATGTTATAATGACGAATAATATAAATAATGTAATGTCCCATATCATCACTATGTTTTACTTTTATCACATTATACTAATGGGAAACAACATAAAATTCTTTTCCATATTGATAAAACCGTATACTAGGTATAGTACATCATGTCCAGTCATTTATCCCGCTATTATGTAGTGGAAAATTGAATGATTTTCGTGTAGAAAAATATCATTCATATATACTCTATATGATATTGAATAATGACAGGAATTCATTTCCAGACTAGATCCTCTATGATTTATAGGCCCACTATACCACTACACGTATTGTTAAAAAAAAGAAACATTATATTCATTGGTGTAAAGAATTGATATATTGTTTTTAATATAATTAATGCTATATTCACTCCAAAAATCCATTTGAGGAATACAATTTGTAGATGATATATCAATAAATCAACTGGATGAGCTGTATTGACTCGATGGGATGATGTTGCTATTATTTCACAACCTTGATGTTCATCAGAATTGGATTGTATAGACATCCAATAAACATGACTATATTGATAATTTCCATCAAGGAGAAAATTTTGTTTCTCTCAGAACACCAATTATACTAGGACATATTCCTCCCAAGTTAGAACCCTGCTGTGAATGGAATTATATAATACATGTGGTCTATTATAATGGAGCAGTCTTATTAGACACCATATATTGTGAACATTTCAGAAACACCACTAATGAAATATTTTAAGAAACACATTACATAACTACCATCAAGATTTTAACATCATAACTATCTGATGTTATAGATTAAGAGATCACATCCTGGTTTCATGATGTTAAACTACATAATGATGTCCATGTTGGAAGACATTAAACTACAAAACATATCACAACCAAGGCACATGATGCTAAACCATATGGTACATGCACTAACCATAAAAATTAAAATATTTAAATCTCATCCCACTTATATAATGATAATCAATAAGAAACAGTTCCATGTTATAAGTCATTAAACTATAGACCATCTCACATTCTTAATCACGTGACATTAAAATTCATGATTAAGGTCCTCACTAAAAGTATTGAAACAAAATAGATCCAAGATGATTCAACCTAATTCTTAGTAGGTTGAATATTTCATAGTCACATGATGTTAAACAAAATGGAACTAATTTAGGTAGTACGAAGATAAACTACATAGGATACCTTTTCCATATCGCAAGTGTAATGACCCAAACTATTATAAATAAAATTCCATTATGATTTATTGTGTTATTATATAATATGGTTTTCAAAAAACATTAAATTTATTAGTTATATCATTGGATTTAATATAAAATTACTAATATTAGTGTTGCTAATATATCCGTTGAACAATGGTAACAGTATTAGTATAAATATCAAGATTTTAAAAAATACAATTGATCAAAACAAAGGATATGATGGAATTAAGAAATTGAATCATGTCCTATGAAATATATATATTATAGAATTTTAGAGTGATATAATCCATGTAATTTTCATCTTAATGGGACCAATTCGATATCCAACGACTAAAGATTTATAAAAACCACTTACAGGAGAAGTTCAAGCTCATTGAGATCACAGTTCAAACCATATTCACCGAACGACCCCATGAAAGTCTAACCAACACACACATTACTCATTGGGAGTACGTTTGTGTAGTTAATGGATAATTATCAATAACACAATAATATTAATTTATAAATTGTATATAATGATGTATTCATTTTCATTTTAATTGTTACTTTATGAAATATTTTTATTTTGATTCAATTTGGTAAATATTATATTTTTGGGTAATATTCAAATTCTATTAAGGGAATTTTTTTGATAAATTTGTGTATTTTTCTGATAAATAGATTTTTAATAAAATTACTTTATTAAATTATATTTTCATATCCCTAAATGTTCATATAATTATAATGATGTGAAATGTAATTTTAATTTGGATTTAAATATTGTTATTACCAAAAAACCAATCATTTTCAACAAATATTGGTTATCATTTTTAAAAATGAAAATTAACATATTAAAAAATTTATTTACATAAAATGAATTTTATTTATGAATGAAAACCTAAAAATTATGAAATAGTGATTTCTTCTATATTTTCTAATATAGAAAAATTCTCGGGTAAAACATCAATATCACATAAATGCATGGTGTGTTTTATGGCATCATAATGACCCAAATATGAATTAATAAATAATTTATGTGTATCCTCAATGAAAAATACGTTTTCCCCTTAAAATAATGTTTTTTTATGTCTGTTTTATTATTTTTATTAAGCCTTTACAAATTATCTAAAACCAATAATACATTTTAGAGTTTCAAATTCATTTATTTATAAGTGTGACTCACCTCCACATAATGAAAGGTAATTATTATAATAATATTTTCCCATTTCATTATAATATAATGATAAATACCCCCTTTGTAAAAACCATGTACATCCATTTTTGTTGGGTTTTTTGTTTTGAATATTCTATTATACAGAGTCCAAAACCATTGTTTGTTAAATATTAATGATTTCACCTCTAATTTTCAATATAAACCCACCAAGGATTCTACTTCCCTTCACATAAAATCATTGTCCACATCCTTAAACCGACCTAACCTCTCTTGAATCCTCCCAATGTTACCAATTCTCTCAATTATCCCATTTTAATTCTTTTGGAGTCACACAATCTTGTAAGGGTTGTTTGCTTTCTCATCTTTATCCATGTTTGGTTATTTGCTTATGCAATTTTTACAATTATTAAAGACAGGGTTTGTTTTAAATCATCCCCCATAACTCCATTATTATTTCTAAATTATGATAGAACCCATTTCCTCTCATTAACCCATCCCATGTACATCTGTTACCATGCTGAAATTTAAGAATCATCTAATTCCTTGGGTTTTTATTCAAGCTAATTTATTTTCGTATGATTTTTTTTCAAATAATAAATGGTTGAAAATTTCATTTAACATCCCAACTAAATTACACATCATTTCTAAATAATAACATATCCATTTAATTTTCATTAACTCAATTTAGTAATTTTAATGTTACAATGTTATGATGTCAAATTTTCACCTCTGTTTTCCATGCCAAACCAATTGTGTAGTGAGCATTGTAACAATTTTTTGTAAAGGGAATTCAAATTTATTAACATATACATTTTCAATTGGGAAATACATGTATGTATTTGAAACTCCTTGATCTTGGAATAAATTATGATCAATAAATCCATGTTATATGATTTTTGTGGAAAACATGTACATGAAAATGAAATAAAGTTGATGGGTGCACCCTGAATTATATATCACTCCAATGAATTAAGTAATTTATGTATTATAATATTTAAATTGGGGACATGGGTGTACCGAATTCCATTAAGGAACATTTTCCAACATGAATTCTAGGTAATTTATCCTTGACCTATGATTTAGTGTTTTTAGTTGTTACCGCATTTCTCATGTTATGATTATTATGTCATATCATTATTTATAATTTATGTTAAATTATTCCCAGTTTAATATCAATTGAATAACATTTATTATTATCTTCATGTTATTCCATATTTATTACCTGAATGGGATTTATGTCTTACCAAATTATTATATAATTTTCCCCAAGAAATCCAATGTATTTTTTACCTCAATAATGTTAAATAAATTTTCAGTAAGGATGTTTCAATTCATGTTTAATTTTGTAGTTCAATGTACCTAATTCACAAATACACTATAAATTTTGTTCATATAGGTTTAATTATGTTTAATTTTTTGTAATTAATTCATGTATGAATGTGTAATAAATTGAATAGTCCTTATAGTTTATATTAGATCAAATGATTAGATATTTTTGGGATGAAGATTTTGAAATTCAAGAAAAATACACAGAGACAAGAATATATAAAGTAATATATTCATAACACTTTGGTGATTATAGAAAAAGGGTTATTATGAAAATTCATTCATGTCTACATACATCATGTGGTAGTGGTTCTAGAATGGATGTAACTAGGAGTAACATCTTCGACAAGGTGTTCCAAGACCAACTCATCTTATCTTAGTACATGAAAATAGTCCTTACAACACAACTGGTTTGACACTCTTAGAGGATATTCAATGGTATATTCATAATCTTAGTATGAACTAATTTTTGGGGAATAAAAAAATTTATCATAATATTATATGTTTCAAAATAGATCAGAGATACTATAGATTATATCCTAAATCAATATTTATTACAGAAATACATTTACTTTATAAGTTTGACATTTAATTTTATTGGATTCTCCTTTACCTATATAATAGTTTGATAATAATCACCCCTAATTTTTTTCATTTATAGAAAGTGTCCATAAATAGGGGAAATTAGGGAAATAATCATTATCATGGGAAATGTGAAGAATAACTCAATGATATGGAAAACCTAATTGGAGTAGGAATAGTGAACTTCATGATGATACTCTCTTAGCTGACGCATGTTCTGAATATAAACCTAGATCAGGAGGAGCATCCAAATACCCCTAAAAGAGAACAATCCATAATTTAAATCTTCCTATGACCAAGGTCTCCCACATTCAATGGATCATCTAATAAATTATTCACAGATTAGTGGATCAAATCCCTTGATAAAATCATCTCTATCTATATATGATCCAAATAAGATATGGTTAATTTGGTTCTTTATCATATGGAGAGTGAAACTGGTAAATGGATGACATTGATAAAATATATGAAGTATGAGGTATATATTGAAGAAATATGATGGATGTATTTCTATAATTTTTTTTTGATAAACATTTTTCCTACACCCTATAACTATAAGTGAAAATTTATTTACATACCCTTAAGAAAAAAGATGATGAATATATTAGGGAATATGAGGTAAACATCAAAATTCTGGCACAATACACCTTCGTCAATGTTCTTATCCCCGAGTGAAATATTAAATTCTTCTTTTAGGGTCAATAAAATAGCCTATAGAAATCCCTAGTGATTTATATAGTTGTTAGATGTGAGGAAATAAGTTGATGTCCCCTCAAAGTCAAAATGGAAATCAATGAATCTAAGGTGTATCATTGGTATATGAATAGGAATTTAGAGATCAATTATAGTAGTTTGATATAATTATATAATGGTTAAATGAAATTTAAACATCCCACATTCCCAAGGTGATAAAAGAAGAACCCATGAAATTGAATGAAGGAGTTGATAAATGCTTTCGATGGAGGAAGGAAGGCCACCATACTTGCAATTTCCAGTAGGAAAAAATATTCAAATGTAACAGAATAAAAAAATGCTCCAGTCCACCATTTTTATGTTTCTCATTTCCAAAACGATAATAAACTGGGTCATTTTTAAAACCAATGCTCTATGATATGGGTTTTCAAAGGCAACCAATATCCTCCAATGTAGAAGGAGAGGGATTTTTTATAACAACTACCAGAGAAGATCGTAACAAAGTGGTGGTGATAGTAACCCCGGTTATTCATTCAATAATAGAAAAAATTATTTTTTATTATTGTTATTGAAATTCCATTATTTTAATATTTTTTTTGAAACTATTCATACACCATAAGAAAGCATGGAATTGAAGTTATAATTGATAACAAAAATTGGAACATTTATTTCATACCTAATATATAACTCCTTCTATGTCACAATTTGTGAGATGAACTTCTTGAAGAACCATTTCATACACCCATTTGTGGAATTTTATGTGATTATCAGCATGGATTGGACTCTCTATATTGAGCCAAAAAATATAGTTACAAGATAGAAATTTGTCTTTTTATAATGGATCGAACCCCAATTCAGTACATGTTTAAGGAGGGGGATGGATCTTCTTTATAACCATCATCTCAATCATGAAAATTATTTCCCTGTGAGTAAGAATATATAACTAAAAATTATTTATATTGTTGATATAATCACCCATTAATACGTGGCCATTGGGAGGGAATACACTAATGTGTTACCTCATGAACTTGTTGGTCTTACTCTTTCTAGATAGGCTGAATTTTCTATCACTCTTATACCTGGGAATTTCTATTTCCAAAGAATCCATATAGAATGTATGTTGTGGAACATGATAAGCTAATTGAATAGATATTTTAGAATCTAGATAACATATATATATTCTTGAGTTCTTCACCTCAAGGGCACCAGTTCTCTTCAATAAGAATGTGTATGGTTTAATTCACACTTTTATTAATTACCGTGAGATCAAAAAGTTCACTATAAAAAAGTATCATATTCTACCAATTGATAAGTTTTTAGATCATTTATTTAGATAAAAATACTTATACATGGTGGATCTATATTTGGGATATTATCATGAAGGGTGAAGAAGGTGGATATCTCCAAGAAATTTTTTTATACAAGGTACTTGCATTAATAGTTCATAGATATTCCTTTACAACTCACAAATTCTCCAGAAATTGTGATGGACATCATTAATCGTGACATTAGAAATTACATAAAAATATTTATGGAGGTATTTGTAGATGATATTCTAATATAATACAAAATTATGGAGGAGTATGAGGAGTATCTGAGCACTATGCTGAAACCAATGAGAAATGAAAATACTTATGAAATGTATAACAAATGTGACTTCTCATTAAATGATGTCTCTTTATTAGGGAATGTCATCACATGAAATGGGATATATGTGGAGCCATTAGTGACACATGAAATTAAAGGATTTCCATGGAAAATATATGTGACACATATCCATATTTTCCATTGGTTGGGTGGGTATTATTTCTTTTTCGTGGAAAATTTATGATGATTGTAAAACCCTCTGAGAAAAAAAACATGGATCAGAGTCATATTTGTTTCTAATGTTGAATGAAAATAATTATTAATAGAGTTGAAAAATGGTCATATCATGATTTCTATTCTCAGAAAACTAATAATTAATGATCTTTTCAAGGTAGTCAGTGATGCTTGGTTGAAGTTCATGCATTGTGTGATGATGATAAATGACAAATCCATTTCTTATACTTCATGGGAGAATTATTTTCCTATATAAAGCTACCCAACACAGGATCTAGAGATGGATGTATTTTATATTGTCATTGAAAATGTAGTTGTGTTATCCATTTAGGTAGAAGTTCTAAATATATAGTGATTACAAAAGCATTAGGTGACATGAAGTACTACTTTCTATTGTATCTGATAGAGATCCATGATTTCGATCCTTGTTTTGTAAAAGTATTCATCATGATCTAAACACTAGATTTATCTTCAACACGAAATATCAGCCTTCAAATAATGGCCAATCAGATTGGAATATCCAGACAAATAATTACATATTGAGAGAAAGCTATTTGACTTTTAGGGAGTATGGGATCAGCCTCTTTCTTTCATCATGTTCTCTTAGAATAATATTTACCACAAAAGCACAAAAATGTCTCCCTATGAATCCTATTATGGAATAAAGTGAAGGAAACATGCATGTTAGGATGATGATGGGGAACAAAAACTTCTAAATCCTGAAATAGTGGAAAATTTTAATACAATTTAGTTTCACCTCAAGGCTGCAAAGACTTTACAAACGAGCTACGCTAACAATCAATAATGAAACTTAGAGTTAGATAATTGAGACATGGTATTCCTCTCTATATCTCCATGGAAGAATTTGATGAGATTGTGGAAGAACATAAATCATTGTCTTAGATACATCGTCCCCTTTGAGATCATTATTCCCATCGGAAATGTGGTCTATCGACATGCACTCGCACATAACCAATAAAATGTTAATTATGTATTCCAAGTATCTTTGTTGAGTAATTAAATTCTTGACCCCTTACACGTACTAGTCATAAGTGGGTACCGTTGCAGAATGATCATTCCTATGAGGAGATTCCAATTAATATCATAGATTTTAGAGACAATGTTCGACAAAATAAGACAATACACCTTATCAAAGTGCTGTAGTGAAACCAAAAGTTTAAAGAATCAATGTGGGAACCTGAGTAAGCGATGAGATTCATTTAGCATAATATTTTTATGGTGGTGAAATTGAAATTTCAAGGGTGAAATTTCTGAAGGCGGAAGATTGTAATGACCTGAACTATTATAAATAAAATTCCCTTATGATTTAATGTTTTTTTAATGTAATATGGTTATAGAAACACATAAACTTCATTAAGAATATATTTTATTTAAATTATAGTTTATAATATTCCCATTGTTAATATATACATTGAACAGTGATCCATGATTAGTATAAGTATATGGCCTTTAAAAAATATAATTGACCCAAAAAAAGAAGTTATATCCCCAACCATAAGAATGGTGCCCAATAATGCCAATTTATTAATGCACCCATGGTAGATAGAATTTCTATGATTATCCCTTTACTAATCCAAAGATGAGATCCACTAACTTAATAAAGAGAGAAACTATTTATGAGAGAAGTTAAAGCTCATCAAGATCACAACCAAAACCATGTTTGTGGAATTATCTTAAATTTATCATTGCCATAGACATTATTTTTAGGTAATATGCTGTTTTAATGAAGGGATATGTATCAAGACCCTAATAACTTGAATATGTATATTTTATAGATTAATTAATATATTTTCATTTGTATCTTTTAGTTATAAATGATTTTGATTTTGATTTAATTAAATATAATATGTTTTTTTGGGTAATATTAAAATTCGATTATAAGATCTATTATGTTGAATTAATGTATTTTTTTTGAAATAATTAGCTTTTTCATAATACATTATTATAAAATAAGGTTTATTAAATATAAATGTCCTTATATTTTTTATGATGTGAAATGTAATTTTAAATTTGGGTTCAAAAACCATTACTACCAAAAGAATCATCTTTTTCAATAAATGTATATAATTATTTTTAAATGTGAAAATTAACATATTTTTAATATTGTATTGATAAAATGAATATTATTTTTGGAATTTGAACACACTAATTATTTAATTATTAATCTTTCAATATTTTCCAATAGAGATGAATTAGTATGTAAAAATTAAATTCCAGATAAATATATAGAGACTAATATGAAATCAACACGACCATTAAATGATGTAATAAATAAAATAATGGGTATCATAGGTCAATTATATTTTTCCCCAATAAAATAATTTGATTTTATGGGATTTTATAATTTTTAGTAGTCCTTTATGAATCCTCTAAAATCATTAATATTATTTAGAGTTTTAAATTCCTTTATTTTAATGTGTGACTCACCTCAAAAAAAGAAATGTAAATATTTTCATAAGTTATTCCAATTTACTAATAAAATAAATAATAACACTCTCCTTTGGAAGAATACATGGGTAAAAATCAGGGGACAGTTTTTGGTTTTGAATATTATATTATATAGTGTCCAAAACCTATGTTTGTGAAATATTAAAGATTTCCCCTCTCAGATCCCATATTGTCCCACAAAATTTCCCCTTTCTATTCACTCAAAATACTTATTGCAAGGACTTACTCATATCTACACATTATAATATCCAACTATGTCACTGTTTCCGACGCTTTCGTTGGGGCGCGCACCCGCCCGTCCGTGGGGGAGGACGCGTGGCGCTTCTGTTGCCCCGCATTCCCGCTTTCCAAAGGCGGGCGGCATTCGCTCCTTATTCAGGGACGACTGCTCCTTGATCGAAACGGGATGATGGGATGTCGGTTCTTCCTTCTGTGGATTCCTCCTTGGAACTCGTCACCTAGTCCGGGTCTCCCTCATAGATTTAATACGTAGTTCGTGAAACTCTTCCCAGTGTCGTGTTTCCATGGGTGACGGTTAATTACACTGCTTCTATCGGGACATTCCAAAGGGTCCAGTCAGGGCAGCAACTTTTAGTCAGGGGAGTAGTCACGTTGAGGCATCAATAGCGTGTCTGGATGCTGGGGTACCTGGAATGTCTGTCTGTTATCCTTGACCTCAAGGCTTCTCGACGGCGTGGAAGCCCGAGGCATCCCACATCGAGCGCGGGGAATTATATGTCATGGACACATATCTGAGGTTTTCCTCAGCTTCCCGTGCTCAACACAGGGTATGACGCAAGTTTAACTTCCAGCGGAGACGGATCAACCCAACCAGAGCATTATATAGGGTAGATCGGTTTGAGGGATCCTCCTTGAAGGGATATCGATACCAGGGCCAGCCCATAGGCGACTGTGAAGAAGGGCGTACCGACATGGTCTCACCAAGATAAGACGGTTCGAGTGAGAATCGGAACGAGTGGTAGGTTGATGGATGGATTGGAAGGTGGTAAGTTGATGGATGGAGTGGAAGGAGGGTGAGATGGGACCATCGCAGGGGAGACAGTGAAGTTGGGCTTGAGCCTTAACAAGGCTTCCTACGTATCCCCGTGGCAGGGAATCAAAGTCCGCGTAGTTCGGGATGACGTTGATAAACTGATGTGAAGGTGGACCTTGGCCCGATGAGCATCGTCAGAGTACCGACGTGAAAGTAGACCCGTGGGTCCACTAGTGGTGGGCTTGAACCTTGGGAAGGTTTCCTACGTACCATGCCTTGACATGGATCAAAGTCCTCGTCGTTCAGATGGGGCTTTGTCGGTGAACCGACGTGAATGATGATGGGTGGGCTTGAACCTCGTGGAGGCTTCCTATGTACCATGCCTTGACATGGATCAAAGACCTTGTAGTTCAGGTGGTGATGGCTGTGCAGTTTAATGTCATGCAGGACAAAAGGAGGCATGCAGTTTAACGTCATACTGGACGAGGGCGAAACTCGATGTGAATGAACGACCGAGCAAAGTGGCTTGGACCTCATGGAGGCTTCCTACGTACCATGCCTTGACATGGATCAAAGTCCTCGTAGTTCAAGTGGGATGAGTCACAGCGGATTTCCACTGGACTTGAATGGGACCCGACGTGAAATAACGGGTGGGCTTGAACCTCGTGGAGGCTTCCTACGTACCATGCCTTGACATGGATCAAAGACCTCGTAGTTCATAGGATGGGTCGCAACGGCTTACCACTGGACCAGAATGCAGTTTAACGTCGTGCTGGACGAGGGTGAGACCCGACGTGAAATGACGAGTGGGATTGAACCTCGTGGAGGCTTCCTAGGTACCATGCCTTGACATGGATCAAAGACCTCGTAGTTCATATGGGTTGGTTTGTCGGTGAACCGACGTGAAAGTAGACCCGGAGGCCCACTATTGGTGGGCTTGAACCTCGTGCAGGCTTCCTACGTACCATGCCTTGACATGGATCAATGTCTGCATAGTTCAAATGGGGATACAGTTTAACGTTGTGCGGGACGATAGTAAACCCTGATGTGAATAAACGACGGGTATTGGGTGTCGGTGAACCGACGTAAATGAGGGACCTTGGTCCAATGGGAGATGGGGGTTTGGCACACCAACAAGGAGACGGTCTGGGCCAATGTTTGTTGGGCTTGAACCTCAGGGAGGCTTCCTACGTACCATGCCTTGACACGGATCAAAGACCTCGTAGTTCGGGTTAGTCACAACGGCTTGTTGTCGGACTGGAATTGCAGTTTAACGTCATGATGGACGTGGGTGAGACCCGACGTGAAATGACGGGTGGGCTTGAACCTCATGGATTCTTCCTACGTACCATGCCTTGACATGGATCAAAGACCTCGTAGTTCATAAGGGTGTTAGGGTCGGTGCTCACTCTAATCCCACGCGAGTCATGCTCGGTGTGAGAAACAAGAGGTTGCAAGGACCTGACGATCGCGTCGCGAAGGAAGCGTCCGTGAGAAGCAAAGAGAGGCTTACGCGTTAGGCGGCCCACGGTGTTGGGACTTACTCTAGGATGGAGGCCCATGGCGCGACAAAGCGCGGGAAAGATGGACCTTTGTCCAATTATGGGAGGTGCCTCGTCCCCTATCACGCCCTCCACTGACCTTGGTAGTGGGGAAGTACGGAGATGCAGAGGTGCAGCCATCCGTTGGGGGGGGGGGCTAGGGTCTCCCTTCTCTTACGAACATACGCCACTTCGACAAGGAGGATTTCATTCCATGTGAGGAAGAGTTCCATTCCCGTGGAGATGAGTGGTGTAAAAAATGTTCGAGTTGGGGGGACCCTTCGCGAGGGGCACGAGGTCGGATCACAGTTTAACGTCATGTGTTGAGGGCGTGGTGCTTGGAAGTTTAACGTCCTGTAGCTCGGACGAGGGTGGGTTCACTCCACACCCCTATGACATACATAACCGGTACCCTCTGGTCCTTCGGGAAGGGAAGGTACTAGTAAGGCCATCGTTAAGGGGGTCGTGGAACGAACCATCGAGGGGTCCACATTAGTGTGGCTATGCGAAGAAGTAATAGCCGTTAGCGTGCCTATGTGAAGAAGCATTAGGTGAAGCAACGCTACGGGTGGTATTGTCCATGGGACTTTGAAATCTCATCGTGCAAACCTGGAGGGTCGCACGGGAAGAGGAATCTCTAAGCAAAGGAGTGTGCTTCGCGAAGTGGAGTGCCTTGGCCTTAGCATGGGGCATAGGTGTGAGTGGGAGGTGCTTCATGAAGTGGAACAGTGTTCGCGGAGCACTGCCTCGCGAGGAAGGGGTGCCTCGCGAAGCAGGGTCCTGCGAAGCAGTGTGCTTCGCGATGTACAGTGATCCTGCCTTGGCATAGGGATCTGTAGCATGGGTTGGGTGTTTCGCAAAGCATAAAAGCTCCACGGCTGCCCGGGTTCCCTTGGGAATCCCCTTCCTTCGCGAATGCCCTTGAGCTTCGCGAAGGTCATCCCTCTTAGAAGAGGGGCTCAAAACGAAACAATGCAGAGGAGTCTCGCGAAGGAGAAGTACCTCGCGGAGCTCATGATTCCCGGGGCAAAGCGTGCTTCGTGATTCGGGAGAGGAGAAGCCGAAAGGTCGGATTGTTCGTTCTCTGGGACTCAGGGGGAGTCCAGTATTTATAGGGAAGGGGCGCCGCGAAGCTGGGCTCGCGCGCCGCCTTCGGTGCTTCGCGGCGCACCCGCGAACGTCAACGCCAACCGCAGAGGATTACTGCCTCTGGTGCTTCGCGGCGGCTCGCGATCGTCAAATGTGTTCGCGGAGTATTACCGCCTCAGGAGCTTCGCGGAGGCTCGCGAATGTCAAATGGGTTCGCGGAGGATTACCGCCTCCGGAGCTTCGCGGTGGCTCGCGAACGTCAAATGGGTTCGCGGAGGTGCTTTGCGGCCGGGCTTTGCGGCTGTACTTCACGAGGCGGTGCGCCAGCTATCTTTTTCGTTCCTTTCTTTCGGGCCATATTTTTGGCGCCAACAAATTACCCCCCCTCGTACTTGGAGCCGCGGAGGGAGAAGGGTCGATGTCTGAGGGATAATTTCCAAAATTGTTGGTGGTTCGCGATGCAGCATCGCGAGGGGGCCCCGCGATGCTCGCCGGGGCCGCGGATACGGACGCGCCGCGATGCTTCACGCGGGTGAGGTGCGCCGCGATTCTCCGGGGTCGCCTCCTATAAATAGAGGGTCCGACCTTTTTTGTCTTCACGTGCCTTCCTTGTCTTTTTGTGCTCTCGACTTCGCGAAGCTCCGCGTACTCCGTGACAGCCCTCCGCGAATTGAGCTTCACGGCGAACCGCGGGTCTCCGACTTTGCGTCCGCGCCAAGCGAACCTCTGCTTGTCGGCCTTGGCCAGACTTCGCGGCTTGGTCTCGTGACCGATCTTCGTGATCCGGCTTCGCGGTCGAGCTTCACGGTCTAGCTTCTCGATCCATCCGAAAGAATCCTTTTCTGAGGGCCAGAGTTAAAATGGCCCATCAAGAAGTTGTCTTGGGGGTCCTTGCAGATGCTGCTCGTCGAGAGAAGATGGCCAACTGTCCAGGCTTAGGGGAGATGACCTGGAGCCACTCGGACCACACTTCTTTGACGGATATACTCTCGGAGTGTCAGAAAGATTATCCGCAGTGCAAGAAACTACCGCTGTATGGCTCCGGGTTGAGGGACGATGTCTTTATCCCTGAAGCGAGTAGGGACGAACCAGCATGCAGGTTCAGGAGCACACCGTGCCAGCACCAATGGTTCAGGGCGGCCGATGGTCACGCGCGGGAGGAATTCACACCCGTTACCGCTGACTGTCTCTACAACCATGTGAACGACATCGACGGGAATCCATTGCTGCCGGAGACTTCCCCTCCCCTCTATCGTACCATGCTAAAGGAGGCTATGCAAGATTCGAAGAAGGGATAGTCTGATGAGTGGGACCTGCGCCATGGCGACAACTATACTGATGACTGGGCCTGGGCCTACTGGGTAGGCACCTCATGCGAGGAGTTCGGGGCCGAGTTGAGGAGAGTGGGGTTGTATGAGGCGGCATGGGTCTCCCAATTCCACATTTACCAACCGAAGCAGCTAATGTCGGAGTTGCTGAGTAGATGGTCATCTAGGACCAACACCGTTCACCTGTATCACGGGGAGGTGGGCATCAGCCTGTGGGATGTCCACCAGATTTCTGGGGTCCCGATCTTGGGGGCCATGTATGATGAATTCCTCCCCGTTGCCATCGCGTGGGGGGATGCGAAGAAAATGTCGCGATTGGTGTCGGCGCTGATGGCACTTGTCCCTGGAGAGGACAAGGAGTCAGTGAGGGACGTCCACCTCAGGAGGTGGGTCAAATGCTTCCTGAATCTCCCAGAGAATCGAGAGTTCCCTCTGAGGCCTCGAACATGTCCAAGGGCAGCCCAACGAGGCAAGGGGCACTCGTATTGGCGGGTCATGGAGGAAAGCCAATGGAAAACATGGGGTTTCAGTGTTAGCACTGAACAACAGCCGATAGTCAGGCTGGCGACGTTCATCACAGATCTCATCTGTGGTTGGATCCTACCGGTGAGAGATACAAGCATGGGGGTACGACCCAGCTCGTTTATCATGGCGTCGATATTGGCCAAGGGGCAGCGGATCAAACTGGGGATCCAGATGCTCACCAAACTGTACAGAATGTTGCGGCGTATTGGCGAGGGCAAGAAGCCACCAAGGATATGCAGGCCCTTCCACATATTTTATGGGTGGATCACAG
Source organism: Viscum album (assembly GCA_963277665.1). Taxonomy (NCBI): domain Eukaryota; kingdom Viridiplantae; phylum Streptophyta; class Magnoliopsida; order Santalales; family Viscaceae; genus Viscum; species Viscum album. The sequence goes on along the minus strand of OY728119.1, from coordinate 1,343,902,758 downwards.
CGCATATCAGGGGGATTTACGAGTATCCAAACCCCATTTCGCCATCGGGATCGAACTTCCGCCCCTCCATCCGGAATGCGGTCGGGATCTTCCCATTCAAACTGGCTATTCCAGTGGTGCTGAATCGGGTGTGGAGGGCGGATGTGTTCAATTTCCATCCCTTCCCATTGCCGATGGGGATGCTTACTGATGAAGGACGGGGAACGGAAGAACATCGGGCTTACCTCCTGGCCTTATGAGGTGGAGTTTTGGTGGCACGAATAGACCGTGAGCCGCTCTGTGAACAGTACACTCCGCATCGGTTTGCGAGGTAGTTCTGGTGCCTCCAGCGGCTGACCCCGCAGGTATACTGGGAGGTGTGTCACGAGGAGCACCCGTGTGTGATGAGGCAGTTGTGGCTCATGTTCACGTGGGAAGATGGAAAGATGCGGATTGCATTGACTCCATCCACCGCTGCCTTCGGATTAGTGAAGGAGTACGACATCAGTTGGGAGGCTGCTTACCCAGGGGAGATGCTGAAGCAGCCAAAAATCCGGGTTGGTGACGGTGGGCCTCCCCTATCTCGAGGTCGGGGTCGGAGGGCAGCTAGGGCCGCTCGCGGTAGCGGGGCTGCCATGGCGGCGAGACCCGCACCGGCCGAGGGTATGGAAGTAGTGGTAGATCCAGTGATTCTAGAAGAGCAGGGTCATCCGGAGGGGTGGCCATTGAGGGGATTTCGTAGGATATCCACCCAGGCTCCGGGGAAGCACCTGCGCCACATTGATATGGAAGAGGATGCCGTCTTCCTAGAAGATTGGGACATTTGGGATGTCAACCAGCAATTCCTCAGCCCATCTGATATATGGGCCCACCTGAATCGCATCGGGATGGAATTTCCGGGCATAGGCCCAGTTCGGGTTGGATTCATGGCGTCTCCGGCGGAGGTAGAACAGTACCTGGAAGAGCTGGAGGATTACGTCCACTCCAGTGGCGTCCCTCGCCCAATGACGGACCGGGTGAGGGTACTGTTGAATCAGACGGTCCCCCCACTGTTATCGGCTGCCGATCTGAGGGAGCGCTTCCCCTTGGTGGAGGAATCAGAGGACTCCTCTCGGGAGGATGAGGCTGGAGGAGGGAGCCCTCTGGAGAAGGGTGAGGTCGGAGACTGAGGCTCAGAATCCGACGATTTCACGGAGGCTCTCGAGGTAGAATTCTGAACTTCTCTCATTACGATCTGTTCTTGGGTCTCTATGGACTTCTCACCAATGTTTGAGCCATGCAGGAGGAACTTGTTCGTAGGCCTCGTTCTCGCTCCTTTGCGGGTGATGATGCGGGACCATCAAAACTCGCGCCTATGGCTGCGTCCAGTTCCACGTCTGGTGGGACCAGGGGGCCCGAGGTGGCTCCTCTGGAATCCCCAGACCTTCCAATAGTATTCGGGGGGCCACGTCTCGGGGTCCCGTCAGTACCGGCTCAAGAACAGCGCTTGGAGGTCTATCTTCGTAAGTCTCCTCCACCGGTCTCCTCGTTTTCACAGGTAGGCCATGCCAACTAACGTTTATGTCTCTCTGTCGTACAGTTCTTCGACTGGCGTGGGCCGCTGCGGCAAGGATGGTCGGGATGTCTGGTGGCGTCCCTCCTAGGGGAATGCCGGTTATGGTGGCGATAGTCCTGCCATCTCCTCAAGCCACAACACACATCATCACTGGAGGGTCCACCAGCAGGGCCGTACCCGAAGTCATCGAGGTGGACTCCGAGGAGGAGGACCAACCGGTCGGTCCCAGTTCTGTCGCGCCTGCTTTGGCGCCATGTGTCGCACTGGATTCAACACCAGATGTTGATCCCGCCGAGGATTTCCTGCGGGCGTATCCCGCGTACGAGCCTGCCAATCACGCAGAGTGGGATGAAACAACCTCCGATGAGGAAGACAACAGCATAGTCCGCTGCCAGTCGTGGAAGCTGATCGCGCGCTTTATCAAGGACACTCCCCAAGCACAATGGCTGGCCAAAATGGATAGTCTTCGCTCGCGGTTGCGCGAACTGTGCGCTGGGGGAGTGGATTCCCAACGTCCTTACGCACTCATCCGAGATCTTATGGATGAGAAGATCTGGGAGCATGATCGTGGGCTCAGCGTGGGCTGGCAGCGGAGGAAGGCGACCAGCATTAAAAAGCTCCAAGAGGCTGAAGGCGAGTTTCAACGGATGCAGACCTGGGCAGACGAGCTTTCAGCCTATCTTGATGCACAATCTGAGCTGGTCTCACGGTTGAAGGCCCAGCTGGCAGAGGCAAAAGAGCACATGAGGAAGTCCTCTCAGAAGATGGCTGTCGTTCGAGCTGATGTAGAGAGGGCCAAAGCCAGAACTGACGAACTGCGCCCTGCCGCTGCTGAGGAGGAGCGAGATCTAATTCAGCGGCAGCAAGCCTTGGATGCCGCAAGTCAACAGGTGGCGGAGCTGCAACGCTCTTTTGACGGGGTTAACCCGTCCATGGGGGAAGTCAACCCCCCGAGTATTGTAACAATCCCAAAACCCTTTTATTGGTACGTTCGTGCTTCCAAATTTTGCCTTTGTTTTGAATGTCGTAGCATGCATGATTTCCACTGTTGAATTGCCTTGTTACATCCCTACAATGTTTGCGGGACGTTTGACGACAATTCCCCATGCCAATCCAGATTCTCGAAAGATGGGGAAGTCTTGATCGGAGGAGGAACTTCTAGGATAGCCGAATTACCGTTTCTTCAACGTGCTCTTATGCACGGACGGGGAAACGCCAGGGGTACTGAAATCAGTCCAAACAGATGAAAATGGGAAGTGTGAATCATGATACCCCAGATTCGGAATACTGTGGGGATGGCATGACAATAAAGGACAACCGCTAGCCGTTGAGGAAAAACGGTACCCTTACTGCGTTAGCCTGAAATGGGGGCAACAAATGAGCATCGACCACTGATCGTATTCGCAACGCGGGATTTTATCAATTTGTTGTCGATCAATCTTTCGAGATGTTGGCCCAGGACAGTAGGCGGACCATAGGTCGAATATCCATACTGTTAGGGGGTCCTTCCAAACATGACCAGTCTTCCGGAACGATGGCCCAGGACGGTAGGTGAGCCGATGCGGCATGAGACCAGGCCGTTAGGGGGTTCCTTTATACACGAAAGAGGACATGGGTCCGAATAAGGGGCACACAAAGCGTGGAATATGGAGTGATGGTCTGTCCGAACAGAATCCAACACTTAAGTAGTTACACCACCATGGTGGGAGTACGTCCGATGGGCAAATCTGTTTGATCATGGATCATTCCCTCTTTCAGACAGGGCCTCTCTGGCGAGGGGGATCTCTCACTTCCCAGTGGGATCTTGGGGCATCCTGAACTTGTTTAGGGTAGAACCGCAGTTTATTGTCATGCGTTGAGGACACATAGACTCCTGTAGTTTAACGTCATACGATAGGACATGGAATAAGAAGGAAGGAGGCATGTGGCGCGGTAGATATTAAACCGACGCGAATGAGGACTTGGAGTCCAAATCACACCATGTACCCCTAGAGGAAACTCTTCAGGTCGAGGGACCAAGAGTGAGGATTGGGCTGGGCCCGGTCGGGCGTCCCTACGTACCCCACGAGGATGGGAATCAAGCCATACGTAGTTCTAAAAGCGCATGTTAACGTCATGCAGGACGAGGAGCAGCCTGACCGCGTTGGTACACATCTCGCCAACACTACTAAGCCCACGTGAGTCGTGCTCGGTGTGGGAAACAAGTAGTAGTGGTGGGATTTTCCCGACACAGAGAGGGGTAGGTTAGGGCAAAGTTACGCTTGGTGAATACCAGCCCAATGACACTAACATGATCATTTAGCACACCTGTATGCGCGAAGAGAAAGAGCCGAGTATGATGGAATTCCACTTGAACATGAGGAAGTGGAAATGTGTGAATCATGGTGCTCGAGATTCAGATCACGATGATGGCGGTTTGACGATGGAGGATAACTGCTGACGTATTCTCAACACAGTACCCTGTCGCGTTAGCCTAGATTGGAGACAGACAAATTAGGGCCGACCGTTGACCATGTTCGAAACACGGGACCGTGTCAACAGATGTTGTCAAATATCCGTAGGGACGTTGGCCCGAAACGATTGAAGGGCCCTTAGGTCCATCATTCATGGAGAGCCCTTAATCCAAGTATCCATGTCGTCCGGGGGTCCTTCTAGACGTGGAAGAGGATGAGGATCCAAATAGCGAGTTCACGAAGCTTGGTTGTGGGACTAAGGGAATGTCCGCATGAAAGTCCCACACTTCGGGTTCTTTGTCGAAACACATCTGAATACGACAACGAAACGTATTAGAGAGAGGGAGCAGATTTCTTTCCCTTGGGGAGATCTTAGTTTAGGGTCGTAGAATTCGGACCATGAAAAGTTATACTGTGCCCATGGGGAAGTTCCCGGGCGCTCCTACGTATCTCATAGGGATGAGAATCAAGCCTTACGCAGTTCTTGATGGACCTTAGACCATAAATGGGTAAAGGGAGCAGGGGACGCATGGCATCAAAACCCGACGTGAAGGAGGACCTAAGCCCTACTTACCATGCATTCTCTGAAGAAATTCTCGAGTCGAGGGACCGAACACAAAGGTTAGGCTGGGCCCGTGGGGGAGTGCCCGGGCACTCCTACGTATCTCATAAGGATGAGAATCAAGTCATACATAGTTCTGGATGGTGACACGGTAGGATACCAGTGTCAGGGGAAAAGAGAATGCGGGCGTGACCCTTGCACTAAAAGAAGCGGAATTTGATGTATCTTGTTTGTTCTTTGGGGTGAATGGTTTTTTTTTTGTGAAGTGACAGGCCTAGAATAGTAGGCCATGATGTCGCCACAAGGATCAAGCCGCGATGGGCATTGAGAAATGGCATGGCACATGGCCAGTACCCAACGTGATGTCCTCTACAACGAGGTTACCACAATGCAGTGCCATTTTTCGTCGTGCAGCTAGGACGATAATGTCACAGTTTAAGGTCGTGTGATAGGACCAAGATTGCATTTTATCGTCATGCAGTGCACACATAGCAGAGACGATGCTAGGCGGGAAATGTGTGCAGTGTTGTAAAACACAATTGACGGAGACATGATCCCACATCAGATTTTACGCCATTTGGAGAGGGAAACCTTAGGCCGAGGGGCCTCTATAGAGGGGAAACAGGGGGAGAGACTGGTTTCCTGAATGGGTTGTACCCAGAGACAGGGTGTCTCGGCAGTCCTACGTATCCCATGAGGATGGGAATCAAGTTGGACGTAGTCCCGAATGGATCTTAGTTTATGGTCTTAGAGCTCGGACCATGGGAGCCCCGAAGGACGCCAAATTGCAGCTTTGTCCCCCTGACATGCAAAGGTGCACTGAGGGATAGCGCCAAAAGTGTCAAGATTCCACCTGGACATGATAGGGTGGAAGATGACGTGAATCATGCAACCAACATTCAAGGACTGAAGGGTCTGGCATGACGACAGAGTATTACTGCTGACCATGTTCGCAATATAGCATCCTGTCGCGTTAGCCTGAGATGAGGACAAACAAATGAGCATCGACTGCTGACCATATTCGCAATACAGGATTTTATCGATTTTTTGTCCAAAACCCTCGGGGGCGTTGGCCCGTATCGGTAGGAGAGCCCTTAGGCGTAGTATCCAGGCCGTTCTTGGGGGTCCCTCTGGGTGCGAGAGGTGATGGAAGCCCGGATGGAGGGGAACACGAATCTTGACAAGTGGGAGGAACTTGACCAAGTTGAATCTGACACTCTTGGCCCTAGACCAGAGTACTCTTAATACATGGGTGAACCACTACAAGGAGTCAAGGGACTCAACCTTGAGGGTGATCGAGAGATGGCAGATTCCCAGGGGAAGGGGGGCACGGTGCCCAAAACCTTGTATCATACCTACACATCCCCCCTCCTGGAGAGGGATAGGAAAAGTGGCATAGGTGACCGGGAGATCAGGAGATCACTAGGAGGTGGGGCTGGACGCGAATCTTAAATATTCGGGTGGTCCTACGTATCCTATGAAGATGGGAATCAAGCCACACGTAGTTCTGAAGGATGCCTTTTAATGTCATGCAGGACAACCAATAGGAGGGCTAACTCTCAGAACGGGGTATGCGTGGTGCAGCTATTGCAAACCCGACGTGAATGAGGACGTGGTCCTACACTATGCCACGCAGTCCCGTGATCGGGGTCCTGAAGGCAGGACTGGAGAGGTGAACATGCTGAACTCAAGCTGGTCCAAAAGACAAGGGGTCTCGAACGTAGTTCCAGATGAGAATCTTAGTTTATGGTCTTAGAGCTCGGACCGTGGAGGGTGACAACTCCCGAGCAAACATAGATGTCAACCCAATCCCTAAGCCCGCGTGAGATAAACTCGGTGTGGGAAGCAGGGGGAAGATCCTTATCGCAATACTTGGGGCGTCCATCAAAGGGGAGTCGGCGGAGAGTTTCGAAGGACACCTTTGATGAAGCTTGTTCTCCCAACGCGCAGACGTGCACAGAGGAAAAGTACCAAGAGTTCTGAGATTCTACTTGGACATGATGAAGTGATGAAGGATGTGAATCGTGTACCCGACATTTGGGCTTAATGGGTTGGCGTGGCAATAGAGGAAAACTGTTAACCATGATGGAAACACAGCGTTCGTATCGCGTTAGCCTGAGGCGGGAACAACAAACGAGCATCGACCGCTGACCATATTCGCAACGCGGGATTTTATCGATTTGTTGTCTGAAACCCTCGGGGGCGTTGGCCCGTATCGGTTGGAGAGCCCTTGGGCGTAGTATCCAGGCCGTTCATGGGGGTCCCTCCGGGTGTGAAAGATGATGAAAGCCCTGATGCGGGGATACGCAAAGCCTAGAAAGTAGGTGCGGACGTGTCCGAGTAAAGCTTGGCATTCCAGGTAATAAACCAGTGTACTCTTAAGCACATTGGTGAACCGCTGAAAAAGGGATCGACGAAACAACTCAGTAGGTGGGGGGAGCATGGCGTGGTCATTACGAGATGGTCTTGATTGAGGACATAATCCCACACCACACCATATAATCCTCTCTTGGATGAAGGATAGGCCATGGGGCCGGGATGGGATGAGGATTCCCGAAAGATGGGGCTGGACCCGAATTTTGGACATTCGGGTGGTCCTACGTATCCCATGAGGATGGGAATCAAGCCACACGTAGTTCTCTATATGTAGTTTTATGTCATTACTGGATGAGAAGGGGAGAAATATACCCTGAAACAAGGGAGGTGTGCGGTATGGAGAAGAAGACGATGTGAATGAGGACATAGTCCCACATCACACCGTACACCCTGGGTAAGAGGGGACCTGGGACGTGGCCCGGAAAGGCCAAGGGGCCTAAGGTCAGGCATCAGTCAGGAAGGCCTGACTGGTTTGCAGTTTAACGTCTTACATGAGGACGAGGGTCGGGGACCCGAGAAGGCCAAGGGGCCTGAGGCTGGGCCTCGTAAAGGGAGGGCGTACGACATGGCACATGATCCCGACGTGAATGAGGGCATAGTCCCACATCACACCGTACACCCTTATGAGGGATCGGGGCCGTGGGCCCGATCGCTAGCACCACCTGGGGGAAGTTTGTCACCTCGGGATGAGGCAGAATGAATCACTGTTCTTGATGCCTGGGACATCTTGGGGTGGACCCGAAAATCCAGGACACTGTTGACCATGTTCAAAACACAGCGTTCCTATGGTGACCCGTATGGGGGCAACAAATGAGCGTCGACCGCTGACCAAATTTGCCACACGGGACCTGTATCGGCTTGTTGCTTGAAAACCCTCAGGGGTGTTGGCCCGTATCGGTAGGAGATCCCTTGGGCATTGTATCCAGGGCGTTCTTGGGGGTCCCTCTGGGTGTGAAATATGATGGAATCCCAGTCAAGGAGTGGGTGAAGCATAGTTGTATCCATCAAAGAAATGGGCAAACACCTCCAGGGGGGAATGTGCAGCCGGGTCGAGGCTTGCTCGATGTGGGTCGGGGAAAAAGTGTGCACCCTGCCATGTCTTGACCCGAGGGGAAGATTTTGGCTTTTGGGTTGGGCCAACGGACGAAATGTCCGAGCGTTCTTACGTATCTCATAAGGATGAGAATCAAGCCATACGTAGTTCATGAAGGCCATGCAGTTTAGCATCATGCGGTGAGGACGTGGGAGGATAGAAGAACGGGAGTGGGCGCATGGTTTGACCCTTATAATCTTTGTGCGAGCGGGGTTGCATAAGCGGGGCCAAGAAAGCCTACTCCCTGCTACACAAAGATCCTCCAAGAAAACTATTCCTAGGGGGGATAGTGGAAGGGAAAAGCATGGGGGTGGGCTCAGTACGAGGCATCTGAGTGTTCCCACGTATCTCATAAGGATGAGAATCAATCCACACGTAGTTCTAGAAATTCATTTTAACATCATGCGGGAAGATAAGAAGCATCTCATTTGGGGATATGTACGGTAAGAAGAGTAATCCGATGTGAATGAGGACATAGTCCTACACCATACCATACAATACCACAAGAGAATAGATCAGGGAAAACCAGGGGTCCTGAGGCCGGGCCGCGGTCAAGGAGACCTGACCAGCTTGCTGTTTAACGTCTCGCAGTGAAGTCGGGGCCGGGGCCTGAGGAGGCCAAGGGGCCTGAGGCCAAGCCTCGGCCAGGAAGGCTTGACTGACATGCAGTTTAACGTCTTGCAGTAAGGACGGGGATGCAGTTTAGGGTCGTGCAGGACCTTCTCACAGTTTAGGGTCGTGCTGGACCATCTCATAGATTAGGGTCGTGTTGGACCTTCTCGCAGTTTAGGGTCGTGCTGGACCTTTTTGCCCTAGGCAAAGTATCGTTTTAGGAATTTGGCATTGGTGGGAGGGGTTATATGCTCTCCATCCGTGGTCACCATGGAGTATGCTCCCTTAGGGTAAACCTTATGGATGATATAAGGCCCTTCCCATTTGGGTTCTAACTTGGGCGGTTTCCTACCGAGAATCATTGGCGCTCGAAGGGCCAGTACCAGGTCGCCCTGTAGAAAAGAGCGAGGACGAACCTTCTTGTCGAAGTCTCTCGCTATCTTGTCCTGATGCCTTTCCAGATTGTGTAGGGCACGGAGCCGATTCTCTTCCAGTGCCTCTAATTCAGCCAGACGGATCTCGACTACCTCATCTGATGTCTGGTGGTCGTAAACTGCAGTGCATAACGATGGCAGTTGGATCTCAATGGGTAGTATGGTCCCAGCTCCATACACTAGGGAATATGGGGTCACCTGGGTAGAGTTGCGAGTCGTCATCCGGTAATCCCAGAGGGCATTGGGGAGCTTGTCTGGCCAAATTTTCTTGTTCTGACCAACCATCTTATGCAGAATGTTAGAGAGGGTCTTGTTGAACGCCTCGATCTGTCCATTCGCCTGCGCGTGGTAGCGGGAGGTATAGTTTGACCGGATGTCTTACCTAGCGTACAATTTCATCAATTCAGCTGCTCGGAAGTTGGTGCCATTATCGGTGAGGACGACGTGAGGGACTCCAAACCGGTGGATTATGTTGGAGCTCACAAAGTCAACGATGGAATGAGCCTTGACCTCATTGAGCAGAACTGCCTCTTCCCACTTGGAGAAGAAATCTGTAGCAGTCAGGATGAACCTACACTGGCGGGCTGTTTCCGATGGATATGGTCCCACTACATCAAGTCCCCATACCGCAAATGGCCAAGAGTACTTGGTGGGGTGGAGGGGATTCGGCGGCCGATGCAAGAAGTTGGTGTGTACTTGGCATGCGTGGCATCTCATGGCATATCCAATACAATCGTGGATCATAGAGGGCCAAAAGTACCCCAACCTCCGGATTTGATGGGACAGTTTCGGCCCAGCTTGATGGGCGCCACAGGAACTGGCGTGAACCTCTTGCATAACTTAAAGTATCTCCCCTCCTTGGAGGCAACGGAGAAGGAAACCATCAAAACTCCGCTTATAAAGGATCTGTTCCAGGCTGGGGCTGCTCTGGAGGGTAAATTGTAACGCATGACGTCTAATTCGCTCGCGCTCGGCCCGGTCGTCCGGGAGCTGACCATTTTGGAGATACTCCACAAAAGGTGCTCTCCAGTCAAGGGTGGTTTCAACCACTGCATCTGACGAACCCGGGACTCCTGCTATGGAGGGTCCGGCGGTGAGATGGATTACCCACAGGCCATCATGGTCCTCTTGGGTGATGGGGGAAATGACTCTCCGGTGTTCCACATGTATGACCAAATCATCTTGCTCGTGTCCTGCGAGCAACGCGGCTAAACCTGCCAAGGCGTCTGCTTGGCCGTTCTACGACCATGGGACATGGGTAACCTCTGGTCGAGGGGAGAACTGGGCCATTAGGCAGAGGGTGTACTCCAACAACGGTGCGAGCTTCGGCTTCCTGACGACGTAGTCACCATTAACCTGTTTGATTACCAGTTCAGAATCTCCCTTCACATGTAGGTGGGGAACATGTATCTCAAGGGCCAACTCGAGGCCGGTGATGAGAGCTTGGTACTCTGCCTCGTTGTTCGTATAGCCTTCTGATAACAGGAACAAGTACGACAGGACGGCTTGCGCCGGGGTAATGAAGACAATACCCAGGCCCACTCTGTTGAGCTTGGGATCGTTGAGCCTCCTACCGGTGGGGCTCCGGGAGGCGCCGTCGAAATGCATTTGCCAACACGGGGCAGCATGATCAACTGAGAGGATCGTCTCATTAGGAAAATCCAGGTCCAGGGATTGATCCGCGGAGGTTGGATGGGCAGCTAAAAAGTCTGCCAATGCCTATCCCTTAATGGCCTTCTAAGGTACAAACCTGATATCAAACTGCTGGAGAATCACCGCCCACTGTGCTAGTCGTCCAGTCAGCATGGGACGGTTCAGGATGTACTTCAGTGGGTCTTCCCGGGAGAACAATTGCACCTCGTGGTGCTGTAGGTAATGTCGCAACTTCTGCATGGCGAAGACGAGCGCAAGACAACTCTTTTCGATAGGGGAGTATCGAATCTCCGTATCGAGAAGCATGCAGCTGAGATAGTAGAGACTATTCTCAGTACCCTCGTTGTTCTTCTGGGTGAGCAGCGCACCGAGGGACCTCTCCAGGGCGGTCACGTAAAGGACCAATGGCTTTCCGGAGACGGGTGGCATCAAGACTGGAGGTTGGAGTAGATACTGCTTCATTTCCTCGAAGGCGGTCCGACACACCTTATCCCATTCATAGGTGGCACCCTTCTTCATGAGCCGGGAAAAGGGCTTACACTTGCCGACCGGATTCGCGATGAATCGGCGAATATAGGCTAAGTGGCCTTGAAGGCCTCGAAGCTCCCGAATGTTGCTCGGGGGAGGCATTTGGCTGATGGCCTTGATCTTCTTCGGGTCGATCTCGATACCTCGGTATCTGACAACAAATCCCAGAAACTTCCCGGAGGTGACCCCAAAAGCACACTTCAGCGGGTTCATCTACAGGTGACAGGAACGGAGGAAGCCGAACACTTTCTCAAGGTCTCTGAGATGGTCCTGGCGCTGGCATGATTTGACTAAAAGGTCATCCACATATCATTCCACCAATGTCCCGAGGATCAGTTTGAATATGCGATGCATGGCCCTCTGATAAGTGGCACCTGCATTTTTCAAACCGAACGACATTACCTGGTAGCAAAAGGTACCCTGGGGAGCCCTAAAGGCAGTGGAATCCTCGTCTTCGGGGGCCATCCGGATCTGGTTATACCCGGAATACCCATCCATGAAAGAGAGGGCTTGGAACCTGGTCGTGGCGTCAATCAACAGATCTGTCACTGGGAGTGGGAAGTCATCCTTTGGGCAGTGGCGATTAAGATTGGGGAAGTCGATACAGACTATGATCTGCCCATTCTTCTTCCTGACTGGCACAATGTTGGCAAGCCACTTGCGGTACAGGACCTCCTTGATGAAGTTGGCTTTGATTAGCTTATCAACTTCAACCTCAACCATAGCACCATGGGAAGGGTGCATCTTCCTGGGAGGCTGCTTAAACCCACGATGTTTTGCCGGGAGGCCCAGACAGTGAACGGCTACATGGTGATCTAGCCCTAGCATCTCGTTGTAACTCCATTCAAACACATCACGGTGCTGTTTGAGGAAGTCTACGTACTTTTGCCGCTCCTCGAGGGACATGGCTGCGCTGATCAATGTGGGTTTCGGATCTGCCTCGCTACCAAGGTTCACTTGTACCAGTTCATCAACCGTGGTAGAGACTCCTTCTTCAAAGGCTGGGGGACCATCCTCCAAGTCTTCCTCCCCACCCGTGGGTGGGATTCCCGCGATGGAGGGGGGGGGGGGCTTCTGGGCTATCAAAATATGAGGGGCAGCTGGTGCCGGCTTGGGCAGCAGCGGTCATCACATCGGGAGACTCGCTTGCCATCGAGACCATAGCAATGAATGCAGTCGACCCTATCCCATATGGCCTTCGGCCTAAAGGGCCATGTTTGATGATATCAAAGCAGTGGTGACGTGTCGGCCTAAGTCGGCTAATTCTAACCCGGCGGAAGAGACAAGTATGGAGCACCGCCGTTGTCAGGAGCTTGAAGTCCCGGTACCGTACAGGGGTAGGGGGTTCTGGGATGACTTGAGCCTGGTTGATGTAGGAGTACGAGGTGATTTTCCGTCGTTGCTTGGACACGGGAACATGCCTTCCTTGCGTACCCGAAACAACGAACCATTGTCCCATGTCGGGGGTCGTGGCCTCCAACCGGTGGATCGGGAGGATGTAGGCGTCATCCATGCTTTCCCAGGGATCACTTGTGATCGGGGCGGGTTCATCCTCGCTTACCAGGATTTTCTTGTCCTTACTTTTGTAATAACCCGCATCCAGATAGCGGGCCTCAATAGAAGCGAAAGGGGACGCGTCTCCTTGGAGCACGCCTACTCGACCGTTGAGCATGTACTTGAGGCACTGGTGATACGATGAAGGGACCACTGCATGCAGATGGAGCCATGGCCTACCCATCAATGCGTTGTAGGCGGTGTCCTGAGAGACAACCATGAACTCGGTGCTGGAAATCAAGCCACCGAACTGAGTCTTCAGGCGGATCATGCCGACTGGGGTTTGCTCTGTCCGGTCGTACCCCTAGATCCTGAGGTCAAAGGGAGTTAAATCACCTTCGGACAGACCCAGCTTTCGTAGTGTCCGGGTCGGAATTAGATTGATTCCGGAACCCATGTCAATGAGGCAACGACGGACCTCCACACCATTGAAGTGGCCAGTGATGTACATCGGGAGAATGTGCCCCTGTATAGGAGGGTCCTCATCTTCACTGAAGAACGAGATAACCACCTGACATTCGACGTTTTCGATCGTCTTGGTATGGATGGCTTCTGCAGCTGCTACTTCCGTCTCGAACTGGAGGAGGCTCCTTAGGGCCTCGGCAAGTGCCTCGCGCATTTCAGATGACAGGCGAAGGGCCCCAAGCATGGAGAGCCTCACCGGAATACCGGCCAGGTGCTTCAGAACATCGTACTTTCGTGCCAAACGCGAGCCTCTGCTTACAGGAGGTCGTTCGGCATTTGGAGGCACAGCGGGTCCGGCCGGCTGAACCGGCGATTGACTAGTATTGGTTACATCTTGCTGCCTACTAGTAGAATCCTGAAGGGTAGTCGCCAGACTGGGATCGGACAACGGAGGCTAGCCTGTAGCTGGGCAAGACTGACTGTGATACGAACAAGGCAGCTCCCCCCATCCAATAGCACGAATGACAGTGGAGGTAGAGCCGAGGGTGTTAGATGGGTTTGCGCGTGCTGAGATCTGCGCTGAGCCTGCTGCCTGGTCTCGGTAGCGTGCACGGCATGGCCAAGAGTGCCTGCTAACGTACCTCGATGACTGGCAGGATTGCGATTCCGCTGACGTCGACGTCGGCTGGAAACGCTGGGGAGGTCTGCCTGGCGTTCCCCCTCGTCGGGGGTCATATAGGGCTTTACCAGCTCCACGGTGTTAACCGAAGCGTACCCCTGGTTGTCGCTCGAGGAGTCATCCACTGCTGGGTGGATTCTGGGAGGGATCCCCATCTCAGGGGGCATAAAGTCTCCGAGAGTGCGGGATGACGACGGCACTAGCGGTGCACGTTTCTTCTTCTTGTGTCACCGCTGCTTTCCCTTTTGGGCAGTGGTCGACTGTGAAGACGATGCGGAGGCACCAGCTACTTCTTCTGGAGGTTTCGACTGCTTCAGGCGCGCACGGATGATACCCTGGTCACGGACGACGGGTTTTTGAGCCATCCAGTCGTCATATTTCCGGGTCCCGCGGCTAGGGACCTGCTGCCACTCACCTTCACTGTCGCTGCCGATCTATGATCCTGCAAAGACACCTGCAACTTGCGCTGGTGCTGGGCCCAACTTGACTATGTTGTTGTTGAACTGCTCCTGAACCCAGTCTTTAAACACATAGCATCGCTTGAGGGTGTTCCCCAGGATCCGATGATAAGGGCAGTAGTTGGGGTGATCGGTGAGATGCGCCTCTACCGGCCTTCTGCACTCAGGCAGATGCACAATCCCTTGCTCTAGAGCACTTTAGAAGTAGCCATGGACCTGATTTTCGTTGAATGAATAGGTCTGGTATCTTCTTTCCAGATAGGGGGCCCTGGGGGCCTGGCCATGACCAGGGGCCGATGGGGCCTGCCGGGGAGGCGGCGCCTGATTGTCTCGCCTAGGTGGCGGTGGCGCGTTGCGCGGGGGATCCTGTCGGTTCTGAGGCGGTAGCTGCTGGGCAGGATCCTATTCTTGAGGTGGAGGACCTCTACGGGGTTACGGGGGTGGAGCCACTGGCAGCAATTCCAGCTGCCTCGGGGCTTCTATTTGAGCCACCACGGCAGGTTCAGCCCTGGCGGTCCTCCTGGCTAGGATCATAGGGGGAAGCAAACGTGCCTGACTGGCCTGTTGCAGGGCTTCCTCGAGGCGTTGATCCTTATCCGAGAAATCTATGAACCCTCCAGGGTAGTTCTGGGTAATCAAGGAGGGTACCAGCTCTGTCTTGACGTTTCCCACATACATCGTCAGTAATTGCTCCTAAGTTAGTGGCATATCGAGGAAATACGTAATTCCCTTCCACCGGGCGATGAAGTCTGTGACTCGTTCATCAGGCCTTTGCTTGCACTTGAAGAGGTCTGCATTGCTGGTCTTTCGCGTGGTGGAGATAAACAGGTATAAGAACTGCCGGTGAAGATCCTCCCAACCGGTCACCGATCCGATAGGGAGCTGGTTGTACCAGACGAATGCCGGACCTTCCAATGTCTGTACGAAACATCGGAGCTTGGCAGCTTCTTGCTGAGCCGGGGTCCCCAGCATGGGGCCACACCTGAAAGAAAAATGAGCCAAGTGCTGCGGAGGGTCCCCTGTCCCATTAAAAGGCAAGAATGTGGGGTTCCCAAAACCCGGAGGTGCGGGCATATCATCCACCCACGTGGGATAAGGCTTTCCATCCGGTGGGACCGCCACCTGCCGCGTTTCCAACGCTTCGAGGCGAGCTGTGAGTGCCGCAATAAGATCCTCCGGGTGGGGGTCCCCGTCTTGACGGGGATCCCTAACCACAAGTGCATTTCCATGTTCTTCAACACGGTAGACGGATTCGGCCGCTCGTGGGTCAACTGGATGGACGACCTGCGGGGCGACTGGGGGAACCCGGAGTGGATTCTTCAGATTGCCTCGTCGCTCGGGGGGATTTGGCGAGATGTATCGCGCCCTCTTTCCGTACGTTCTGGCTTCCGCCCTATCTGCGGCAGTAGAATGATCAGGGTGGCCTGGAGGCATCTCACCGAGTGAAATTGTTCCTGCCCCTGCTACCCTGGCCTGGGATAGCCATAGTCGGGTCGCCGCTCTGCGGCGCGCTCAGCCAAGAGTTCGTCAACCAGCTTTTTCTGCTCAGCAGGTATCTGGCGTAACGTGGCCTTCTCGGGATCTTCTTCCATTTTCTGCACAGAGGCGGATGGGTCGGAGTGCTTGACTATTCCGACGTGCTCCTTACCCTTGCCAGTGTTTCGACCGAGTACCAGCGACTCGGTGGGTACAGGGAGACCTAGCAGGTTCCTCTGCTAACGGGTAGCTCTCCCTGACGGGTCGAGCAGCGGCGGTACGCCCTCGGGTGGTAAGTCTCCATCAAGGAACTCAAGCTCATCTTACTCATCCACAACGTTGGCCATGTGGACTACGACCCCTCTTGAGGGCATATCCCCGGTGTCGCATAGAGAATCGGGCTGCCGTCGGATAGGGTCGAAGAGGAGAGTCGCATAGTGTCCCCAACCATAGACTTGCACATGGGGGGTGGATTCCCTGACGATTCTGCGGAGCACTTTAAGACTCTGAACGCATTTTCATTGAAGGGCGCTCTGGTGGCCTGGCGACACAGGGTGCTGGGCCACAAGAAGTGCAGCTGCATCGATCAGGCGGCACTGCTCGCCGATTTCTTCGAAGTGCTCACGACTTCTAGGGTACACCACCCGTTCATAACGGAGGCGGAAGTGTGTCTCCCACAGGGTTCGACAAAAGCACCCCACGTCTTCAAGGGTAAGAGACTCTGGTATGCGGAAATTCAGTGCCACCGTCGGCCAGAACTTCTCCGGGAAATAATCCGCTGCAAGAATACTCCAGAAGATCCTAGGCTCGGACTCAGTGTCTGGCCCTGTGTTGCCCCACTCGTCAACCGGGGGCGGCTGAGGGACCGGTAGTGGTACTGAGGGAGACCTTTGGGATAGCAAGCTCAGCGGTGGAGAATACGGCAAACGAGCTGACTGGCCGCCGAATTCCAGGCCATCCTCCGAAGAATGAGGTGACCTGGTCACGATGTCACGATACGACGGGCTGATAACCACAGCTTCCGGAACAGGAGCCGCGGCTACCGGCAACAGGTCGTGTCGTCGCTCTACCGTCGTTGGCCCCCAAAATAACTCTCTGTGATCTCTGGTAGAGGTAGAGGGCTCTTCTAGTGACCGGCAATGATTTCACGGTCGAGACCTGCGGAATTCCCAGGATTTCTTCCTCTTGGATGTACCTGCGGAGGGAGATGGGAATCTGGTGGACCTCAAATTCTGGGAGAATGAGGCTAACGCGTCTGGTTCCTGCCCCAGTCCTTGATACGGAGGAGCGAGGAGAAGGTTCAATCGCAGAATCGAATTCCGCTTCCGAGTCGGAGAAGCGGACAGGTTTGATCTCCACCTGGGCCTTCCCAGGGTTCTTCTTGTTGCGGCGACGACCCGCTCTCCTACCCCGGGGTGGCTCTTCGGGACAGGGTTGACCCCTATCAGGCAGCCTCGGGGCGGCGTTGGTGCCGTGGCGGAGAGGGCCCCAACTCGAGATAGCCGGGGTGCGAGGGGCACCGGAGAAAATGTCGAAGGGTACATGGGGAGGACCTCCATGAACAGTACCCATGTGGGCGGGGCCTCTGTTGGAACTGGCAGGAGCATGGGGAGGACCTCCATGGTCGATGCGAGTGGAGCGAGGCTGACCTTCACTCCTCGAGTTTCTGGGGCGAGGAGGGCCTTCGCCGGTTGCAGAGAGGATGTAGGGAGGGCCCCCACGTTGGATAAGGACCGGATGAACGGTGCCTTCAGGAGGATGGACTCTGTACCCTGTACAGCGGGCGCGGGAAATGTTCCTGCGCTGAGCATCACTATCGCGGGGCAGGTCTTCCTGCGGGATGGGGGTAGCACGAGGCATGCCTCCATGAAGAACCTCGAAGTGGGGAAGGCCCACGCTCTGTGGAGTAGTGGTACGGGGAGGACCTCCGTACGGGGTGACATTACCGCGGGTTAGCTCACGGCGATCACCACTTGGGCCTGCAACCCGGAGAGTCAACCCGGCCTGCCCGTGGGGAGGTTGGGGTCTCGAACCTGGTTGGGTGAAGGAGTTCCCCTGCTCAGTGTACGCAGGGGCTTCACGATACACGTCGGCGGTGGCTCGGGCCACTGTAGCTATCGACGTTGACGCGCCGAGGTGAGCGTCCTCAGCCTGGGCTCGGCGCTGACGTCGGGTCAGTCGAACAGGTGCAGGTGATGCGGGTACGTAGTCTGCCTGCTCTTCCTGCCGGGCCGGACGGTGGCGCTGATGCAGCCGGGCGGGAGCTCTCGCATGGAGCCCTCGTGTCGGGACCCTGGGCGGGCTGAGCCAGACGGCGCCCGCCTCTTCAGGGTATGGCGAGGAGTCTTCAAGGCGTTCCGAAGACAAGCTCCCGAAACGGTTGAATGTTGGGGTGGGGATGAGGGGCACCCTGCGCGGCCTGTTAGGGCGGCGTTGATGGCAGGGCCTGGAGGCCTCCAGGTCTAAGCGGGCCATATCCCGGGTCGGGATGACCCCTTCTTCCTCGTACATGCGCACGAGGTTGTTGATCGACCTTCGCTGGATGACCTCTGATGGGGAGAGGGGGCGTGGGCGCCCCGTATTCTGCGATGTGGCGGCCGTCGTGGCGGTAGTGGCGCTACATGGGGTGGCCGTCGTGGTGTTGCCCCTGCCTCTGCGTGGGCGATGAGGGGACGGTGATCGCGTCTATGTAACAAC
This sequence comes from Viscum album, assembly GCA_963277665.1. Taxonomy (NCBI): domain Eukaryota; kingdom Viridiplantae; phylum Streptophyta; class Magnoliopsida; order Santalales; family Viscaceae; genus Viscum; species Viscum album. The sequence goes on along the minus strand of OY728119.1, from coordinate 1,343,884,244 downwards.
AACCTGGTTCCTGGTAAACGAAGGGATCAACTCGTCAGTACTGAGAGGAAAATGATTGACAGCCAGTGCCCCAGCATCCTTCCATTCTCCACGTCTGTAAGAAGGACCCATGCCAACACGCTGCAGAGCGGAGTGCCCCAAGTTCTACTGCCCCGACTTCTGGTGAGTTTCACGACAGGCCCGCTATTTGCTTGGTGGGACCAGGCACCAGATATCTGGATCCGGTGACACGTCAATCTACTGGTGTCTCGAATGCTACTAATCCCCATATTGAGGAGAAGAATTTCACGTCGGGATCACCATTTCTGTTTCTGACGCTTTCGCCGGGGCGCACGCCCGTCCGTCCATGGGGGAGGACGCGCGACGCTTCTGTTGCCCCGCATTCCCGCTTTCCAAAGGCGGGCGGCATTCGCTCCTTATTCAGGGATGTCTGCTCCTTGATCGAAATGGGATAATGGGATGTCGGTTCTTCCTTCCGTGGATTCCTCCTCGGAACTCGTCACCTAGTCCGGGTCTCCCTCATAGATTTAATACGTAGTTCATGAAACTCTTCCCAGTGCCATGTTTCCATGGGCGCCTGTTAATTACACTGCTTCTGTCAGGACATTCCAAAGGGTCCAGTCAGGGCAGCAACCTTCACTCAGGGTAGTAGTCACGTTGAGGCATCAGTAGTGTGTCTCGATGCTGGGGTACCTGGCATGTCTGTCTGTTATCCTTGACCACAAGGCTTCTCGAGGGCATGGAAGCCCGAGGAATCCCACATCGAGCGCGGGGAATTATATGTCATGGACACATATCTGAGATTTTCCCCAGCTTCCCGTGCTCAACACAGGGTATGCCGCAATTTTAACGTCCAGCAGAGACGTATCAACCCAACCAGAGCATTAGCTAGGATAGATTGGATTGAGGGATCCTCCTTGAAGGGATATCGATACCGGGGCCATCCCATAGGCGTCTATGAATAAGGGCGTACCGACATGGTCTCACCAGGATAAGACGGTCCGGGCGAGAATCGGAATAGGTGGTAGGTTGATGGATGGAGTGGAAGGTGGTAGGTTGATGGATGGAGTGGAAGGAGGGTGAGATGGGACCATCGCAGGGGCGACAGTGAAGTTTGGCTTGAGCCTTAACGAGGCTTCCTACGTATCCCCGTGGCAGGGAATCAATGTCCGCGTAGTTCGGGATGACGTTGATAAACTGACGTGAAGGTGGACCTTGGCCCGATGAGCATCGTCAGAGTACCGACGTGAAAGTAGACCCGTGGGTCCACTAGTGGTGGGTTTGAACCTTGGGAAGGTTTCCTATGTACCATGCCTTGACATGGATCAATTTCCTCGTAGTTCAGATGGGGCTTTGTCGGTGAACCGACGTGAATGATGATGGGAGGGCTTGAACCTTGTGGAGGCTTCCTATGTACCTTGCCTTGACATGGATCAAAGACCTCGTAGTTCAGGTGGTGATGGGTGTGCAGTTTAATGTCATGCAGGACAAAAGGAGGCATGCAGTTTAATGTCATGCTGGACGAGGGAGAAACTCGATGTGAATGAACGACATAGCAATGTGGCTTGAACCTCATGGAGGCTTCCTACGTACTATCCCTTGACATGGATCAAAGTCCTCGTAGTTCAAGTAGGATGAGTCACAACGGCTTGCCACTGGACTGGAATGGGACCCGACGTGAAATGACGGGTGGGCTTGAACCTCATGGAGGCTTCCTACATACCATGCCTTGACATGGATCAAAGACCTCGTAGTTCATAGGATGGGTCACAACGGCTTACCACTAGACCAGAATGCAGTTTAACGTCATGCTGGGCGAGGGTGAGACCCAACGTGAAATGACGGGTGGGCTTGAACCTCGTGGAGGCTTCCTACGTACCATGCCTTGACATGGATCAAAGACCCTGTAGTTCATATGGGGTGGTTTGTCGGTGAACCGACGTGAAAGTAGACCCGGAGGACCACTATTGGTGGGCTTGAACCTCGTGCAGGCTTCTTACGTACCATGCCTTGACATGGATCAAAGTCCTTGTAGTTCGGATGTGAATACAGTTTAACGTCGTGCGAGACGATAGTGAACCCTGATGTGAATAAACGACAGGCATTGGGTGTCGGTGAACAGACGTAAACGAGGGACCTTGGTCCAATGGGAGATGGGGGCCTGGCACACCGACAAGGAGACGGTCTGGGCCAATGTTTGTTGGGCTTGAACCTCAGGGAGGCTTCCTATGTACCATGCCTTGACACGGATCAAAGACCTTGTAGTTCGGGTTAGTCACAACGGCTTGTCGTCAGACTGGAATTGCAGTTTAACGTCATGCTGGACGTGGGTGAGACCCGACATGAAATGACGGGTGGGCTTGAACCTCGTGGAGGCTTCCTACGTACCATGCCTTGACATGGATCAAAGACCTCGTAGTTCATAAGGGTGTTAGGGTCGGTGCTAACTCTAAGCCCACGTGAGTCATGCTCGATGTGAGAAACAAGAGGTTGCAAGGACCTGACGATCACGTCGCGAAGGAAGTGTCCGTGAAAAGCGAAGAGGGGCTTACGCGTTAGGCGGCCCTCGGTGCTGGGACTTACTCCAGGATGGAGGCCCATGGCGTGACAAAGCGCAGGAAAGATGGACCTTGGTCCAATTATGGGAGGTGCCTCGTCCCCTATCATGCCCTCCAATGACCTTGGTAGTGGGGAAGTACGGAGATGCAGAGGTGCAGCCATCCGTTGGGGGGGCTAGGGTCGCCCTTCTCTTACGAACATACGCCACTCCGACAAGGAGGATCTCATTCCATGTGAGGAAGAGTTCCATTCCCGTGGAGATGAGTGGTGTAAAAAATGTTCGAGTTGGGGCGACCCTTCGCGAGGGGCACGAGGTCGGATCCCATTTTAACGTCATGTGTTGAGGACGTGGTGCTTGGCAGTTTAACGTCCTGCAGCTCGGACGAGGGTGGGTTCACTCCACACCCCTAGGACTTACATAACCGGTACCCTATGGTCCTTGGGGAAGCGAAGGTACCGGTAAGGCCATGGTTAAGGGGGGTCGTGGAACGAACCATCGAGGGGTCCACGTTACCATGGCTATGAGAAGAAGCAATAGCCGTTAGCGTGCCTATGCGAAGAAGCATTAGGCGAAGCAACGCTACGGGTGGTATTGTCCATGGGACTTTGAAATCACATCGTGCAAACCCGTAGGGTCGCACGGGAAGAGGAATCGCTAAGCAATGGAGTGCGCTTCGCGAAGTGGAGTGCCTTGGGCTTAGCATGGGGCATAGGTGTGAGTGGGAGGTGCTTCGCGAAGTGGAACAGTGTTCGCGGAGCACTGCCTCGCGAGGAAGGTGTGCCTCGCGAAGCAGTGTCCTGCGAAGCAGTGTGCTTCGCAATGTATAGTGATCCTGCCTTGGCATAGGGATCACTAGCATGGGTTGGGTGTTTTGTGAAGAATAAATTCTCCGCGGATGCCCGGGTTCCCTTGGGAATCCCCTTCCTTCGCGAACTCCCTTGAGCTTCCCGAAGGGCATCCATCTCAAAAGAGGGGCTCAAAACGAGACAATGCAGAGGAGTCTCGCGAAGGAGAAGTACCTCACAGAGCTCATGATTCCTGGGGTAAAGTGTGCTTCGCGATTCGAGAGAGGAGAAGCAGAAAGGTCGGATTGTCCGTTCTCTGGGACTCAGGGGGAGTCCAGTATTTATAGGGAAGGGGCGTCGTGAAGCTGGGCTCGCGCGCCGCCTCCGGTGCTTCGCGGCGCGCCCGCGAACGTCAACGCCAGCTGCGGAGGATTACCGCCTCTGGTGCGTCGCGGCGGCTCGCGAACGTCAAATGCGTTCGCGGAGGATTACCGCCTCAGGAGCTTTGCGGCGGCTCACAAACGTCAAATGGGTTCGCGGAGGATTACCGCCTCAGGAGCTTCGCGGCGGCTCGCGAACGTCAAATGGGTTCGCGGAGGTGCTTCGCGGCCGGGCTTCGCGGCTGTGCTTCGCGAGGCAGCGCGCCAGCTGTCTTTTTCGTTCCTTTCTTTTGGGACATATTTTTTGGCGCCAATAGTCACCTAAACTCTTAAGAATACCCTTTTCATGGTTTTTGAGTCCCATAATCCCAACTTTTTTCTTTTCTCATATTTACCAATGTTACCTAATTTTTTATGACCTTTTATGTTCAATTACATAAATAGATCATTTCTTTCACCTCCACTATAATTCCCTTACTATGTATATATGATGATATACCATTTATCCCTCATTAATCCCTCCCATGTACACCCATTACGATGTGGAAATTTTGTACGCATCCTTTCATTTCTATTTTTATTCAATATTATTTATTATCATATGCATTAATTTTTAATTCTATTTTTCCAGAATTGGTGTTCAATGTCTCTATTATTATTCAATTCATGATCAAATTATAATAGTTCTATTTCCCTCCCATAAAACCATTTTTTATGTGATTATGTTATGATGCCGAATTTTCACCTCAATTTTCAATTCCAAATCAATTGTATAGTGGAAACAGTACCCATTTCATATCAAGGGTGTTCACTTTTATACACATCAACCTTTTTATTGGGGTATTATATTTATTTTTTCTTAAATCCTTTATATTTATGTCAATTGTAATTAATGAATCCATGTTTTATGATCTATGATGTAGACATAATCATGCGAATGAAATGAATGTAACGGGTGCACTCAAAATTATATAGATCTCTATATGCATTGGGTAATTTTTAGAATCGTGACACATAATGTTGATAAAGCAGTGTACATGGTTCCTTTATGGTAATTTTTTCACTTTTATGTGTTTTCATTTTATCATTGACCCATGATGCGTTTTGTTGTGATTTTTCCACATTTCTCATCTTATGCTTATCATGCAATGTCCTGATTTATGATACTTGTTACTTTATTTCCAATGTTATGTTTATTATCTGAAATGTATTATTATCATCAGGTTATTCCATTTTTATTACCTTACCAGGCCTTATATCACACACCATTCTTATGTATTCTCCCCCTGTAAATCCAATAAAATTTTAAACTCATGCATGTTAATGATGTTTTCAATAAATATGATATAGTTTATATTTAAAGTTGTAATAAAATGTATACAATTCCAAAATATAGAGGTAGTTTAAATAATATGGGATGTATTATGTGTTGTTTTATGTAAATAAATCATGTCTGAATGTGTATAAAATATATGGGTTGTTATAGCAGGATGCTAAAATCCCCTTAAAGCGTCATTACTCAGAGAAATTAAATTGCACAACTAATGTCCTTGATGCACAAAAATAAACTGCATGATTCACAATAACTATAGAAGTCTTGATTATTGTATTCATGGGGTACATAAAAACACAAAACCCCCCATTAATAGCCCCTGATGCTGAAATATCCTTCTTTAACATTGATCCACTTATATCATTACCGTTAGATGTTAAATTGCTAGGCTAATGTCTTTTCCCCCAAAATAAAATAATATGTGTTTCTATGACTATATATAACATGAATATAATCATAATGAGACATTTATGGATATTATGATCCAATATAATGGTCTATACACAACATGATACACAATTCCTCTATCCCATGTCTAAGTGAATCTATATATTGATTAACATTCTTCAGTCCATTATCTACTGACTAAGCATCAAGAACATGAGATTTAATTTTGTTTGAGATTCTAAAAATAAACAATGAATATTAACTCAAAAAATGGTTATAATATTCCCCATTTATTTCCATATGATGTTAAAATACATGGTTGATGTCTCTTTCATGTCATAAATCTACACATTTCTATATACCTCACTTGAGAGGACCACAATTGTTGGTGTTGGACTCCCTGCACGCCACCTTTATGGAAGTTTTTTTTACTTTCTTTTTGACATCACATGATACTTAGTGAATCATTTTTCTCCAACACTAATTATACTTACATTAAATAGACATAAAAAATGAACCCTCTCTATATACTTCCTAGAAATGTATAGTGTGATTTATTAAGAACTAAACATGGATTGAATCCTATAATCACATGATAAGTAGTAACACCCATTCCTTCATTCCGTAGATATATCCATTGCATTCCATATTTATGTCATGGATCCAATGTATGATATGTATGACTTTAAACTACATAGATTCTTAATATGTTTTTTTGGATTGATTAAATTCATCGCATGATACATAATGAAACCCAGATATACAATCTTGGGATTATCCTCATCAACCAATGATAAAAACCCCTCTACACCATATTCATACGGGTTATACTAATTTGGGGTATACCACTCAAGAACGTCATGTGTATTGATTTCATTAGTGAGATAATATGTAGTGACTCTCAATTCTAAAAAGTAGGGTCCCACTCTAACATTAAATGAAAAAACATCCCCAACTACATAAGTGTAATTTCATTCAATCTCATTTTTACTACATATGTGTCATATCTACATATATATTACTTTTGAATGTAGTAAATCTTGTTCAATTTTTTACATTGGTTCCCACTTCCTTACGACGTGATGTTAAACTGAAAAAATGATACGTAAAATCTAAACGATTATAAAGTAGAAGGAAAATGTAATGGCCACATTAATTTAGAACTGGAAAACAAATACTTCCCCACATTATGATTTTCAAATTTAGAGTCCTTTACGTATCATCATTCATTATCAATGGACCACAGTAGCCTTACCTTATTGAACCAATGTAGGTCGAACTTCCAACATATTATAACCACCTTAATTTATAAATAACACATAATGTAACAAGATCCTTTGTTTTTTAAAAAACATTTCATTCCCATGGATTGAAAGATAAAATTATTTATTTGACCATGATATTAAATCAAAAGGGACTGTACCTTTTAATCAGAGACATCTTCACTAAATACAATGGGATATATAATCCTTGTGAGCGTGTTGTCAATGTGGAAGAAGTTAAATCCTTATGGTATTTTGTTCCATATTATAAATGATTTCACTACATCATTATACATGATCTAAGAACCTCAATCCATGATTGACAACATTTTTATCACCCACCTAGAAATATTTTAGAGTACAATTTACTATAAGTATCCTAATTGGATTCTTGTGAAACATTTTCATAATGATAAGTCATGATCTATCACAAATTTATAATACATTGAATTTGGTCAATGTTTTATGAAATTATACTATAGACATTCATGGTCTAATGTGAATGACCCTATACTTATATAGAAATAGAAACAAATCATTTCATGTCAAAAAACCATAAAGTGTGTTCTAATCATAATTTATGTCTTCAAACTCTAAAATCTTCATCTTTAGACATTAGGAAAAATTTAGGGTATAATTAAATAACCTATAATGTTCATAAAGCATGCGTTTTTGCATTATTGAAAAATTATTTATGCTCATTAGACCCCCATGTCCAAGTAAATGTTTGAGTAATGATTTGATACATATACTCACATCGATAATGTGTTTACTAGGTAGAGACACTTCTTCTAGGCTGTTAAAACGCATATTTAATATTAAATTTTATATAAATCACACATCAATATTTGATTTTGATGGGTAACATTAATTAATAATAATTATTTACAAAAGTATAACTATATTTAAGGTACCTTTATTTTTGGAAATTCGTGTATTATTTTGGATCATGCACATGTGACTTTGATTGTCGATAGAGTGTGTCACTCTAAAAAACATGCATCTTGATCCTTATGGGGTAGGATGTCACCATGTTTGAATCCATCAACTATGGGTGTTATGGGACATTCACAATAATATTGTATTATAAAAACCTAATGTATTGTGAACATTGGAACATGAATTACAATCCCCATAACTAGAATATTCAAGAAGATCTGACATACTCGAAATTACGTCTCCATGTTTTGTACCCTTTCTCAATGTAAGAATGAGACATTCCATTCTAGATCCATTTGATTATAACACCCAATGACTCAAAACCGTAGGGTACAAGGCTCAATCTTTGCATATGATCTAAAAAAACTTTTGGTGTCATAACCCTCCCTATAAAACCTTTCATTCCATTCCCAACTTCATAATCTATACATTTGAGTCTTTAAAAATCATTAATTTTCTATGGTGTGGTATGACAATTACATTTTCATTACTATATAATCAATGAATAATGTATTTTCCCTAATAGATAAAGGAATATCGTTCTTTCATAAACATAAACCTAGTCACTGTTAACACTTGTATCATTTCTGAAGACCTTTTCACCTCATGATATCATGGGTAATCGTGGAAATTGTTTCCAATTCCATATCTCTTGTGGCTGATTTTTTTTATGAATTACATCACCGACATTCCAATAACACAAGTGGACCTAGAATCCTAAGTATTTTTCACTCAAACAATTGTACACCCATAAATCATCCACAACCATTGGAGAAGAGTTATAGCACCTTTGTTTGACCATGATATAAACACATACGGTATTTGACCCAGTTGGAAGAGGCGTCTACTCTTTATCGAAATAGTACATTTACCATCATTATCCCTCGGTTACACCAAGATGTAAATCAACATCATACGGTTTTTTGGTCATCCCTGACATGTTGTCCTCAAATTCATTAGTCAAATCATGGAGTATTGATTTACATTGCATGGAATCTAAATATATTATTTTTAACCTAAAATGCATTAATCGAAGTTCCAAGATAAAAAACCGTAATAAACGACAATATATGGTCGTAGAAAAAATTCCTTAAACTACATATATAAAATGTATGATCTAAATGACCTAGAACCACTGAAATAGAATGTCACTGCTAAAAGACCATAAAAGAAACCAAATTAATGGTCTGATCCTAACGACCATGAACTATATAACAATAATGAAATAGTCTATATGAATGAAAAATGAAAAAAAATCATTGCTCCAACCATATATCTAATTAATGAATCAATATTTTCCCACCAATCCTATTAACATCAATAAAATATTGATTAATATCCCTCAAATACATATATTATAAAAAAATCATTTTTTGAATAAGGTAGTCTTAAGAGAACTATAAGAGATATGTTAATGAGTAATTTCATGTTGGTTTTCAATCATGATAATTACTCAAGAAGAACATGTAAGGATTTATGAAATCAAACTTATTAATGAATTATTAATTAATACTATAAAAATGAAGGGTATCGTTGACGATTCATATAAAATCTGATTAGTGAAATTTCATGAACATTGTGAATAAAAAAGGGGAAAAGAACATAAAATGTTCTTATGATCAATTCATAGGTATCATGAAAGGAGGGATCACCACAAGTAGGATCCTCTCCAAAGATTAAATTAAAAAAATTTACCTTGATGATCAAAATACAATAATATTGGCTCGAATAATCTAGAAAAATTAGAAAGAGTCATACGAGAATAGTCAATTGTAACATCTTGATCAATGTATCCACTATATAGTTCGTCAAACAGGATTGGATACATTGCCTCAAGTGCATCCCCCCAAAAACCAAGGGCTACCATCTAGCTGTAATGGACTATTGAGTTCATGTGGGGAGAATATTTACTTTTATCTGAGAGTAAAATAGAGCATACTACTATACAACAATAGAGGAAGAAATAGGTTGATCGGTACATTGAAATAAATCCATGATATTGAAACAAATAATTATACACTAACTAATTACCATCAATAGTGGAATAAATAAATACACTAAACATAAATATTTAAAAACAATAAAATATATAATCTCATTAAAAAGGTGATATTTCATTTTATGTGTATAAAAATAACACAACATTTTTTTATAAATATATACAATAAATTTATAAAAATAAAAAAAAATAAAAAAAATAATCTATCCATGCTAGAATCTCAGGCCACTGCTTGGTCATGTACTCCATTGTTTCTAATCATGGCATAATGGCATGCATCAAATTATAAGAACTTTAACCAATCCCTAATTGCATTAATAATGTCTATCTCGGTACCAAACAGTGTCCCCAACATGGTAATATATTCAATCCTATTATGTAAACTCCCAAAGTTCATATAGTAAATCTGGGTTATGCTACCCATGATAAAAATCACTACATAGTATAAAAGCTATAGAATTACTAAATGTAAACATACCATGGAGAATATAAATTAATATGTGATCATATAGTTCAATACAAGGATACCCTAAAAATGTGTCAACCACTTCTAATAATGTAGATATTAGTCAAAAGGAAGTAAAAACCATGACAATGTTGTATACATGGGACATTTCATCACCAAATCCTTTTCATACAACATGTATATTATATCCATCATGGAGATTATATATACAAAATGTATCAATATTTACCATAGTCGAGCTATAAAATTAAATAAGTTACAATTATCCTAGATTTTGCATACAATAAAATAATCTATACCCCATAAGCTTATATCCAAGTTATATATGACCAAGGAATCCTCATTGTTTCCAAGGATAATATTAATAGAAACTGGACAACGTCAAATTTGGAGTCCATGGATCATATCTAAAGATCACTTCCATATAGAATCCATCAAGACAGATCCAACAGTTATAAAATACCTTAGCATAATCTAGAATCAATATTCATGAAACATACAAGATCATGGAATAATATACTTTAAATAAGTAACCATGGGTGAAACATCAATGGAAATAAAATGGAATCAAGATCTGTGGTATACCAACAAAGGAATCCGCTACCATTTTAATTCACATATCATCAAATTCTTTAATTCACAATAAATCTAGTTCCATGAGTGTACCCACTCATGTAAATATCCATAGAATCATTTGACAAAATGCATCAACATTTATGGGAGGTAATATCCTTATCCTAACAATAAATTGAAATCAATTTATGAAGTGATTACTATAAATAGGATGAAAAAACTCACATCACAATTATTAAATGAATTCTCAATCTCAAAGGCACACTACATGTGTGACACTGGTTGAAAAAAAACTCCAACACGTCTCAAAGAACTATGGGGAATCCTAAATGAGTTCCATTACATTAAATTTTATTATTCAATTCATTTTATATCCACAATAGAAGTTCTAGATGGATGAACCATGGTATGTAGCTCTATAAAGAACCATACCATTCGAGAAAAGAATAGAACACCTACTCATGATCCATAGTGGAGTCATGGTCTCATATCAGCTTTTGATTTGATATATATTGAATAAAAAATGATAAACACAAGAGAATTGGAATATAAAAAAAATTAAATTTCACCAAAATAACTATATTGATCTGGTGTTAATTGAGGTGTAGCATAAAAGTTATTGATAACTCAACAGTTTTATTCCAATGCATCCAATGGCACATGATTATGATATTGGATAGAAATGTGAGATAAAAACCAATAAATAAGAAAAAAAATTAGGTTTCCCAATGAAAAAAGTATTCCCAATGAAGGGGGAGAATATAATATCTAGGTTATAATATAATTTGAGTAAAAATTATAATTTTTATAAAAAAATGTGCCATACAGTTTTCTAAATTGTGTCCCAATTATGAACCATCTTCTATTATATTTGGGAACCCAACTGGTAAATATGAATGGTTTTTGAAGCCATGTAAAATCCAAGTGATTTGGATCCTTTAAACATTGAATGTACCTCTCAAAGGCATTAGCCTCTATCAAAACAGTTTACACATACCATACATACTTTTTATGTACATTTTTAATCCCCACACATTTTGACTAAACCATGCATCTTAGCTCAATGATTACACCTAACCGTTTGGCCTAACTATGTTTCCCAAAAACTGTTTTGTTCCTAGCTCGGTAAAATCCCAAAACACCCCTGATACCCCCCATGAACTCAATGACAATTAAAATTAGTCCATAAAATCGAATTTAAACTTTAATTTGGGAGATCCATAACTCATACAAAATACAAAGATATTACAGTCATTCCCATTATATAAATTACTCCTAGAATTTCTCTCTCATTGCTGGTCATGTATTTTCAGAGAATATCTCTAACCACTGAGCATGTTTATCCGACTACTGCTATTCAGTCACAACAGGTATGTGGCCATACTTCCATAACACCCATACTTTTGGAATTGAACATGCTTGAATAACCTTCATTCTCTTATGATTGATATGAATAGGATGTTCCTACAATGATCCATCAACATATAAATCCTCCTCTTAAGCCTGTAGAACATGATATTGTTCTAAATAATAATGGTTCATTTGAGATCCCTAGAATATGTATTGCATGTATTGATACCATTGAGATAACTACAACATATAGGAAACCATACCAAATCTCTACATAATCTTTAATGTCCCAATACATCACGTTGAAAGATTAATTTATCTCTAGATCCATCTATGTCTCAACCTTAATGTGATACAAAATAATACACGATCCCAGACCACCAAATTTAGAGGCAATCTATAGCGATTGGAAAAAGATATTTTTTAGGACGGTATAGTATCCATCTGTTTCATGATCAACTAGATGATCTTATAAGATTCATACATGATATGTGGTCTGAGTAATGATTCATCGCCAACCTCTTTCCATTACATGGTAGATCAACATTTTCTACTATAAAAATCCTTATAAGGTTATATCTATACAGAAAAAAAGATAACTATTATTGTTTCCGAACCCAACCATGGTAATTTTCAACTTCAAGAATCCCCAAAAATCCAGGACGTATTCCCCAAACTTGTCTTGAATATCTTATTTCTAACACTCAAAATATCCATTAGTCAGAGGGTTGATTGACATTCTTAAAATAAACTATTTTCCAAATTCCAATTGAAAACACTTCCAAAAAATTTACATAAATAGTGTATCCAAACAATAAATGATTAAATCGGGGACCCCATTATTTTTTATTATCTCAATGTTGTAAAAACTCCCAAACTCATCACTTTGATGTTTTCCCTATTCATCTACAAATGAGAAACCTTCACGAGTAAAAAAACCAATAACCATCACTATATTGACGTGACATCAGTAAACCTATCACTAAATACATCATGATGTTTTCCTATTTCATATCATAGATATGTGACTGTCATAAAAGACCACATGGATGATAATGTTCCACCTTCATCTGCAGATTAGTGTAATACCTCATGATCTCATGTTTCATCCCCAACAACTAGTACAACTGGTATATGTAACGATACATCTTGGTAACACAAGTTTTCATGGACAAATCAGAGGCATTAAACACTTTCATCAACTCCTTGTGAATGTCCACTAGATCCCTAAAATGACCATGTAAATAAAGGATCTCTTCATTTCCTATAGTCAATCTTGGCGGCAGGTGCTCATATAACACACATTCTTATAGGATTAGGCCTATAGAATCTAACACCTTCCTTATCATTATTGTATGCAGAAGTGTAGAGGTCATAGATAAATAGAAAATAAATGTTTATCCCTAACATTCCTACACCTCCATGTACATATCAGAGAATAAATATCTAACCTTTCAATCACAACTAGCCTCCTAGAATACCTATATTTGTATCTTTCTACACATTGAATTGGACATTTCATTACCATTACCAATACTATAGTCTATCTTGATGACAAAATATTGAAGTTAATAATACCACCTTCAATTCCTCAGATTCAAAACACATAATTTAAATATGTATTTCATTATTATTTTATATGTGTCCATAAAAAGATGCTCTCTGATTAAATAGTGGCTGCAACATCGTAAAGCATAAACAACTATAGCTTACTCAATATTCTATGAGGGGTAGTTCCTCATGTGTGGCCTCATTTAATGAAACTCATACAAAATTAATCTACCCCCTACATTCTAACTTTTCCACACCCAATACATAATGTGGCATAATGAACAATTTATCTTCTTATTTACACTAGAACAATCAAGACTGATCCTAAAGATAATCATCCTTTCATCCCCTTAATGGATGTATCACATTTATCTATCAATACACACATCACACACTTGTTATTCAACCCCATAAAATGTGTTGAAAATGTAATAAGTCATGTTATTAATGCCTATAATATCAATCCATACCTAGTAGAAATTTAATGTCAAATATTTTATTTTAATTCCTAAAGAAACTATAACTCTCAGATTCTCCAGATCAATTAATACTCCCCTCACTAAGATAATGTGACCCATGATGTTAATATTTTCCATCATGAAGTAGAAATTTTTATGCATACAATATATCTAATTCTCAATTAGTGTATATGAAATGATCTCATGATATTTGGTATAGTCATGTAGATCTTGGGAATACACCGAGATATCATCAATTGAAACCACCATAGAAAAATCTAGATATGGATATAAAAGATGGTTCATCAATATGAATAAAAGAAATTATACATTCATGATACTGAATTTAATGACTAGACACTCATATAGAACATTCTTACAATTAGTATAGGAATGAGGTTTTCCTGTTATTTGAACAAGCACCTAATGATATCAGGATATTAATTCAATTTTAGAGAAAACATGAGCTCCTCGATGATGGTCAAAAAGAAAATATATCTTTGTAAGGGATACATGTTCTTAATTAGAAACTAGATTAATTTTTAGAAAACAGTGCATAGCCTAATTGGATAATCTGATTTTTTCAAAAAATGGACTAGAGAACCCCATGAATAGGTACAAGTTAAAATAAATCAATTCACATCCAAAATCCTATAGCTACCTCTTGAGATCAAATAACTCCATTATATCACACCTATAAGAAATAATGTTTAATGGTTTGTCTCTTAGAACTAGTAATATGGAAAAATAAACTTATATCCCCTGAGGATCACCATAGAAGTCATCTGGGAAAATGCCTCTGAAATGATCAACTGCTTTATGAATGTCTTATTGACGCAAACCCTGATCATCAAGACAGAAATAAGAAATATATTCTTCAATATCACCAAACCCACAACACTCTTGTCACTTCCTTCACCCTCAGACATTCCATTAATCCAATTGAGTATAATAAGACCCCTCATGTGGTGGGAATGTAACCCTTATTCAATATTGTTCAATGTAGGCATGTTAATAGAATCACTAGTCTATACTGTGTATAATTTCAAAACATTTATTCATGAGGTGTAAAAAATTCTAGATGAATTGACACCCACCATTCTCAAGGGGGCTCCCTAAATTGATTTATATTCCCTATCATACTCCACAATGGAGTATAAATAGTCATAACACCCTCATAATAATAAATCATGAGCCGAAATCTCTCCACAACATGGTCACATATTAAACTATACAATGTACGAGTGTCAAAAATAAACGATACATGATTTGAGTCCACTATGATTGTACCTCTCACTATATATTTTATGATAGCATTATTCTTAGGGATTGGTTTCACATAATATATTTTGTCGGTACCACCACCCCGTAACAGAAACTCACTCCCTATAGTTATCCCTCTCTATAGTCTCAATACAATTTTTTCCTAACTACATCAACCACAACCACCTCAACCTCATCCTAATTGATTAGCACTATACCAAATCTATGGATGGTGTGAATATGTGAAACCCACTATCTATCACCGTGTTAGAGCCATTCACCTACCCATCACTACATGAGTGATGATCCAACAAAATCAATGCACATGGATCATCCTACTACATGACCAGACCATGATTGGGTCATGATAACACATCTTTCTCTAGTGGCCCCATATTCCATATATATGATAGAATATTGAGCTACCATTACTCATAGCCTAGCTGGCACTCATCTCATAGAAATCCTCAAAACATATCTTCATGCTACTAGAATTTAAACCACTATGTCGAGAGACTGTACTGATCATCTATGCAACTCTATATTCCCTTAGGTTACTCTCTATAAATTGAACTTATTTTACAATATTGGTAACAATAATCAACCTGTTCATGATGAACTAAGATCAAATTTAATGTCCATGAACTTCCTTGTTATGTCTCCCCTCAAAGCTTGATCATCAAGATATATCGAAATCGAACCCTCATGCTCTATAAATCAATCCAAATATGACATAACCATCATGTTGAACTACTCCAGAAACATCATATTAGTAGCCTGATCTTCTCTCAAGGGCTCATGGAAAATATATTAAAAGAATTTGGTTTGGAAATTCTAGAAGACCAAATCATATGTCACATCAACCTGGTTTTAACGTCCCACCAGTACTTTACTACTCACTGAAGCATGTATGTCACGAGCATCACTCTTCACAACAGATGTGTTTAAATATTGTCGTTGATAAATTTCATAGTTTCATCCCACAAATTAGTATCCAATATAACCGCCCCGAGTGCATGTGAGTATGTAACATATTGAATATAATCTTCGGTTCAGCCATAGATGACACATGATACAGTGATTCAAGAAAATTCTACATGAAACATATAAAACTGTCACAGAACTATGCCTCATCACATGTTTGTGGTAATAAATTATTTTTCCTTATGAATCAGTATATGAGGATCCACTGATATCCCATTTCCCACATCATATGGAGCATGTTCATATTCATAAACTAGGAATAATAGTATAGGTTATTATGGTGTAATTTCTCTATAATTCCAAATGGACACATAGGTTCATCAAGAGATCCACCTTCATTATAAATTACATTCAAATCCAGTGGTGGAAAAAATGTGTGATCGAAGTGAACAGGTGGGCTCAACAAATTGGAAGCCTTATTAGGGAACAATTTCATGGACTGAACCCCAAATATGTTTTATCAACTATGAATGAAATAAGCCACCAGGGATCTTGGTGGTATTTTCGTATCTGTATTAGTGAAAAATGATCCCCTATATTGTCAAATAAAAACTGGAAATGACCACTTATCCTATAAGGGATGCTACCCTATTGAGTGTGTCCCAAGACCTGGTAAAGGTGTGAAATAGTTGGTTCTCCCAGAATTATAGTATTCCCCATGACTAGTCATTCTTCCGACAACTCCTTACTGACCCCATTTCCTAAATATTCATCCATATCCAAAAAATATATTAAATCATAAAATATATATAATGACTTCAAACCTATGGCATGATGATAATTATGTACTCATATGGTATCCCCATGCAGTATGGTCATATACTGCCACGATACACCATTATGAACTGACATTATCATAGACCTACAGAGAAGCACACAGATGGGTGAAAATAAAAGTCAGCACAACTCCGTTGTCATAAAGGAAAACAGTGATCCAATTGTTAAATGATATGAGGGAGATCATAGACACGTCCATTCATAAAATTTACATCACAATGATGATCATATACCTCACTAATAACAGTGATTGAAATGGGTTATCCTAGAAATATGTTGCAAGTAGGAAAACAATGTATATCTCCCAAAAAAAGTTCTCCCTCCATGTTGATAGATATTATGAATGCTTATTCCTACCACAAAGTAAGACAAATTAAATTATTTTGGTCTAATGAATCAATGACAGCCCAATTATATGATAGGTTTAACCTATTGATAAATGATAGAACTAATAAATGCCTACCACATCATAAACCTAGATAGTGTGAAGTTGATCAACAAACTTTTATTAGTTCTACCTAACCAAAAATGATTATTCATGTTCATAAAAAATGTTTCCACAAGGGTGAAAATCCCAATTCGAGCTCCATCCAAAACACATGTTTTTCAAATAAAATAGAAATATATTCATTTATAATTTATAGATAGGATGGTAGGAAAATTTACATCCATCTAGATCCATAGGGGAGTTCTCGAGCATATAAGACCACCCATGAGACTAATATGTGGCTAGTTTTCTATCCCAAGAGTTTGTCATATAATTTCAATAAGTATATGTAGATACCCAGTGTGATGGAATATTATTGTTAAGATACGGTTTGAATACATCGTCAATCTAATCAATCCAATCTAATGGATTATAGTCAGATAAAGGATTGTTCGGGTTTTTGAATTGGAGAATAATTTTCAAAACCTTTTTATTAGAATTCATTCAATATCATGGGTTAGAATTACAGTTTCTAGTAATCATGTCCCTCTAATTAGCCACAAAATAAGAACAATGTTAAGAGATGGAATCCATAATTTTGTTGAATTTCTAATATAGATGAAAACAAAATCATCTCAAAAGAAATACATAATTCCTAAGGGAATTGTGTGAATGAAAAGAATCATAAAAGGGATTCATGATCTCATAAATTATTCATGAATTACCTTGAACAAAAAATAACAAAAGAACCACATAAATGTAAATAACTTTTCAGGAAATATTTTTTTCAGAAGATTCAAAATCACATGACCCAGAGATGGAAAAATGATCCATATAATAGTCAACATAAATATAAATTTGACCAAGAATATCTTGAAAACCCAAAAAATAAATCTATTGAACATTATAGCCAAGGTACAAAAAATTACTAAATATCAATTCATTTATGATTCAAATTAGCATTGGGAAAAAATGTCTTTCGAACCAATTCTCAGAAAATGGTCACATGAACATGTTTTGTGATCTATTCTTGAGATAGGTCCTTTGAAATGGTCACCCCATAGAGGAAGAAGGAAATAGATATATCATTTTGGTTGTTGGTGAGTAATCCACCATTTTGTCACCTATTTATAGGGACATCTACAGAATACCAAACATTATCCAGAAAACCAAGCATCACCTAAGATAGGGATTGGAAATAGTTCTAATGCTTTGGAGGGCACTTACATTCATCATAATTGATCCTTTTCCCCATAGATGTTTAAACTCAGTGGGGAATTTATTGGATATTGTAAAATGAGCAACATCAAAATCCAAAAAGATTAAAATTCATGAAATATAGTTTTCATATTTACAAAAAAACAATCAAACTGAAGGATTAATGAACTAATATATCATGTAACCTTCTAATGGACCCACAATCTCATGAAATTTAGATATTCACGTGAACTACCATGCATAGTGAACAATTTGATGGAAGATACCACAATTACCATTTTACAATCCCACCATTATCCTGCAAAAGAATCAATGATATTCACTTATCATATGACGACATCTAGATAAGCACCCCCCCATCCTGGTGACTTATAAATCCATGGATGCCTGATAACCCATCCGAAAATACATATAAAATAAGAAGAACAATATGAGAAATGTGGGATCCTTTTTAATTATAAATATCACAATACATTACCCTATGTGTCCCAATACACTATGGATGTCCAATGGATATTCATGCATTTCCCTAAAAAGCACGATGTCATGTCATTTTCATCACAGAATGGGGTTTAAACATGTAGAGTAGTTTTTTAACACCCCCTTCAAGATAAAAAGAAAAATAAAATGTTTCAATAATAATTATCACTCATTACCAAAAGACCCTTTATTGGTCATGTGGTGTGTCATCGATGCATGGAGTGATAGTCTTTGAAAACACTCATACTGTAATGACCCGAAATTTTGAATAAATCATGTTTCCTAATTTTTTGTGTTGTTTTATTTTATTTTATTTTTATACTCAACAAAAATGTTTCATTTGATAACATGAGTATAATTAAAATGAGACCGTTGTGTTTTGATTGTTATATGACCATTGGTCAATATGACTGCTGTAAACTAAACTTTTCAATTATTTTCTCTAAATACAAGTAATCTTGGTTAATTAATATAGAAAGAAGATTTGATGGCCTCACCCAGTAGTCTTGGACCGATCGAAGCCCATCTAACAGAACTTGGGAAGGAGGAAGCACCACTGGGCTTTGCTCTGGACCAAACCCAAGCTGAACTTCATCTTATGAAGCTAGAAAGGGATCGCCTTCACGAGAAGTTAAAACTAATAGAAATTAATACTCGTGCGATGTTGGTCGAGCCTCCCTCGGATTCTCTCACCTTAGCACACCTTACACTTAGGTCCTATGCTGGTGTGATACGGGGCTATGTAAGGAGACCGTAACTGCCTTGTGAAATCCTCTGTTTGAAATAAAAATTTTGATTACTTCTTATAATGATGTTTATGAATTTTCAAATGACCGGGTAAATATTGTATGCATATTTTTGATGAATTTTAGAAAAAAGGATATTTTAAAAATGTTTATGTAAAACTTAAATAATTAAAAATGTGTAATGATTTTCGAAAAATGGTATTCTACAATTATGTTCCGTACGAGATTTAGAGTCTAATAAGATCAACTTAATTTTTTATGAATAGTAAATTATGAATAGTTATTTTATGCTTAGGATTAGTAGTGTGACTAAATGGATTAGTAATCTCACTTAAAGAAAGTATTAAAATAAGCTAGGAACTTTGATTAAGTAATGTGATTCAATAAAATGGTTAAATAACGGTTTCATATATTATCAATCAAATATTAGTTTTTTCAGGTGAATAGTGTTTTTTAATTAAAAGTTAAATTAAAAATATTTAGAAAATTATTTTTATAAAATGGATTTCATTTTTGAACTTAGAACATCGACATTATGATAAGGTAAATTTTGGGGTTTTTTCTGAAAAAAATGAATTTTCGGTGAATAGTGTATTTATTTAAAAATTAAATTAAAAATTATTAGAAACTTGTTTTTATAAAATGGAGTTCATTTTTGAAATCAGAGCATTGATATTTGGTTAAGGTGAAATTTTGGGATCTTTATGAGAAAGTTGAATTTTCAGTGAATAGTAAAAATACGGTTTTAGGGTTTCGGTATGTTTAATGACATCATAACTGTGTCATGATGATGTCATGAGATATTGTAAGGGTTGTCCGGCCAATGGTGATGAATTATTGTTTTGGGGGCCCCATGTGGCCTAACTCCATGGTAAATTCCAATAGAGAGCACATGGTTTTGAGAAAAGCACTTTTGAGGTGTCCCTTGGCCATTAATGAGTTGTCCCCTCACTTTCCCTATAAATACCAAGCCATCCTCTCATACATTTCGACTACCCAGTCTCCCCAACGATTTTATGGTCTCATTACCTCCCAAGGAGTCCTCCCAAGGTGCCCCAAGCCCTCAAGGCCCAAACCTTTGAGTTTTAAGAGTTACGTTTTAAGGTAAGGGATCCGACCTCTCTCTTTCTTATCAAGAAATCTCTTTTATGTAATTTCTTTTATGCTCTATGTTATTATGTTAAAGGATGTTATTTTATACTCCTATTACATCCCTTTTCATGTTCATATAATGAGAGATCCCATCTTACTCTCATTATTTCGTTTTATGATGTTTTATGTGGCGTCGTTAGGCTGCCGAAATTTTTGTAACGGATTCTTTCTCCCTTCTCATTTTTCAAGATCTATTATCATGTAAAGTATTTCAAGTTCCTTTTTGTTATGTTGGGGTATGATCTCTATATTTATCATACTTATATTTTTATGATCATATGATGAGGGAACCCATTCGATCTCTTCAATTTAGTATTTTGAAGTTTTAAGTGGGGTCGTTAGGCTGCCGAATTTTTAAGTGGTTCTTCACCCTTCTCGTTTTGACGTTCTACTTTCATGTCAATTCATTCAAGTTACTTTTTGTTATGTTGGGGTATTATCTCAATATATATCATACTGGACTCTTATGTTCATATGATGAGAGACCCTATTTGATCTCATCAATTCATTTTTTGTTGAAGTTTAAGTGACGCCGTTAGGCTACCAAATTTGTAAAGAATTCTCTCAATCTTCTCCTTTTTCAAAGTTCTAATTCCATGTCAATTCATGCAAGTTCCTTTTTATTATGTTGGGGTATGATCTCTAAATCTATCATACTGATATTTTATGTACATATGATGAGAGACCCTATTTTATCTCATCAATTCATTTTTGTTGAAGTTTAAGTGGCGCCGTTAGGCTGCCGAATTTCTAAGGGGTTCTTTCACCCTTCTCTTTTTCAAGATCTACTTTCTTGTCAAGTATTTCAAGTTCTTTTTTATTATTTTTGGGTATGATATCTACACCTATCATACTGATCATTTTTTTTCATATGATGAGAGACCCTATTTGATCTCATCAGTCCATTTTTGGATGTTTTAAGTTATGCTGTTAGGCTATCGAATTCTCATAAGAGAAATCTTATTTTTGTCTTCCTTCATGTTTTTCGTTTCATATGGTATGTCTTTAAAATTTCATTACCATTTTCTTAAATACTATATATTCTATTCCCCTACTGTTTTATGTATCATTTTTTAGTGGGTGACCCATGTCCCCTCTCTTTTCAATGTTTTCTAAAACCATGTATCGTAGACGTTATGCTGCATAGTTTTCGTCTCAAAATGCCTCCCTCTTTATCTCAAAATTATTTTATGTTATTAAGTTAATACTCAAACCTCTTATTTCTAAAGGGGTATTCACATATATATATATATATCAAAATGTTCTATTTTAAATTCTGGGATTTACATACATGAGACCTGTTTTCCCTTTCCGTGGGTTTAAAGTGACACAAAGATCATGTATTTAAAGCAGTTTTTAAAACGTTTTGATTATGAAATGAAACCCATTTATTTTGTGCTATGTGGGTTGTTTATGAAATTATTGATGATGATATATGTTGCTCACATGATAATAAAGACATTTAAAGGGTGTGCTCAGATAGCGCTCCAATGCATTGGGTAAAGACATAATCTCTAGAGATGACCATTTTTAACGACGCATTGGTGAATAACCTTGGTAATTTTAACGACGACTTGGTGAATAACCTTGGTAATTTTAATGAAACCATGGGGATGGAACTTGGTGAAACGAAATGATTGTTAGTATTAAATGTTGTAGCCACATCTTCAAAGTTATGAAAAATGTTATTTTTATTATGATGTATCTCATGATTTCCTTCTCATGCCTTAAAGTTATTTTCATGTCCTTATTGAAGTATCTCAAGTTCAAATGTAAAATGTTTCTCTTGTTTCCCTTACTGGGCCTTCGGCTCACCCTTTCTTTTGATGTATGTCCCCAAGTTATGAGATGCAGTAATGAACCTAGGATGAACTTAAGGAGAAGCCTTTCAAGTGTTTAAGAAGAGTATTTTTTTCTTTTCATGTATTATGTTCCTTGTTTCCAAGACACTAAACCTTAAAGATCCTAAGTTCTGTGTAATGGAATGACAGTTCTGTTATAAGAAGACAGGGTGCTATAGTTGGTATCAAATGATGGTTTAGTTATTTGTGGAAATTACGATATGAAAACTCTAGGAAGAACCCTATAGAAGAGTTTAAATATAGTAAATCTTCCTAGTACTTTGGTGAGTATTGAGTAAGGGGTTGCCCAGAAAATACATCCCTGTCTGGATACGAGCAGGTAGAGGTTTCTCTGGCACAGATGTACATAGGGGTAAAACCCGAAAACACCGCTTTGAGCTAGAATTGAATGGGAACTGGTACACGACAATGGGCCTTGCTGCACTCTTGGTTACGACACTCCCGGGGGGATATTCTTTGGTAAATTCATAAGCTTAGTATGAACCAGTTTTAAAGGAACAAAGATAAAATAAAATAAAGATTCACATAAGGATATATGATCATGGATAACCTAGTTTAAAATCTAGGGGATCACAAGTTAGGGTATACTTTTCTTCTACAATTTATCCTTATATGTGTTAAGTTCCTTTTCATGATTAGTGGCTAAGTATTAAAGCCCCTAATTGTACTTTTTTTCGTAGTTAATGGCGGGAAATGGAAGAACATGTCCCAACAACCAATGTGATAAGAAATGTGATGATTTCCATATTAATATGAAAGAGGTGATTAAGGGATTAAAAGATGATTATTATTTAGGAATACGTTCACTATTTTGGGGACCCTATATGATTGAGGTAAATAGATTACTACGTTATTTTCATTGAGAAGTAAGGTTGACTTATATTTTGAAGAATCGATGAATTTATTGTTGACTTATAGTAATTTAGGTTACTTATGGGAATGATTAACCTATCTTGGTTAAAATATGTTTAGGTTAGCTACTTTTGTTATAAGATGTTAGGAGTGGTTGATGTTGTTTGGAGATGAACAATGAAGTTTATTTTGGAAGACTATGTTATCAAATCCTTCTTGTATTTGGGTTTCAATCTTAGTTTGGTTTATTTTGAGGAATTTTAAGGACCATTATTTATGGAATGGTCTATGATGAACTTTGGGTAGTACCATGGAACTTTGAATATTTAAAAGTAGTTTCCATTCCTATGGGATTATTTCTTTTTGAAGAGTTTTTTTACATTACCCTTTCTGTTTTTGGGATAATGTTTAAAGATAGATGAAATGGATAGTTAATATTTTGTGGATTATGTGATTCTCTATAAGATGACTCTTGTGTTTTGATGAGACCATGTAGTTTTGAATGCTCATCGTTTGGAGAAAAGATTAGTTTTGGTAGAAACTTATTAAAGGATGAAACTCTACATGAAGGTAGGTATATTTTCTTATGTTTTTGTTCTATTTAGTAAATGAATTCCTCAATATTATGAAAAGGAACGTAAAAAAAACGTTGTTGGTTTACGTTTCCTACTAGGAAATCAAAGACCGTTTACACACATCATATGTTTGGGATTTTCTTATGGGTAACTTTTTCCTAATCATGTTTTCTATCACTCTCCCTTAGAATGTGACCCTTGGTTTTTTCCTCCATGTCCATGTTTTCCTACATGGTATCCTAGTATGGGTTAACTTGGGTGACCATTGTACTTCCCTTTCCTTCTTTTAATGTAATAGTTTTACTGAATCATTTTCCGATGTGGCGATTTCAATAAAATTTCAAAACCCAATTTTAAAAAATTGCAAGGACGCACTTTCTTAAGGGGGGAAGATTATAACGACCCGAAATTTTGAATAAATCATGATTCCTAACTTTTTTGTTGTTTTTTTTATTTTATTTTTATACTCAACAAAAATGTTTCAAATGATAACATGAGTATAATTAAAATGAGACCGTTGTGTTTTGATTTTTATATGACCATGGGTCAATATGACTGCTGTAAACTAAATTTTTTGATTATTTTCTCTAAATACAAGTAATCTTGGTTAATTAATATAGAAAGAAGATTTGATTCCCTCACCCAGTAGTCTTGGACCGATCGAAGCCCATATAACAGATCTTGGGAAGGAGGTAGCACCACTAGGCTTTGCTCTGGACCAAACCCAAGATGAACATCATCGTATGAAGCTAGAACAGGATCGCCTTCACGAGATGTTAAAACTAATATAAATTACTACTCGTGCGCTGTTGGTCGAGCCTCCCTCTGATTCTCTCAACTTAGCACACCTTACACTTAGGTCCTATACTGGTGTGATAAGGGGCTATGTAAGGAGACCGTAACTGCCTTGTGTAATCCTATGTTTTAAATAAAAATTTTGATTTCTTCTTATGATGAAGTTTATGAATTTTCAAATGACCGGGTAAATATAGTATGCATATTTTTGATGAATTTTATAAAAAAGGATATTTTAAAAATGTTTATGTAAACCTTAAATAATTAAAAATGTGTAATGATTTTTGAAAAATGGTCTTCTACAATTATGTTCAGTACTATATTTAGAGTCTAATAAGATCAACTTAATTTTTGATGAATAGTAAATTATGAATAGTTATTTTATGCTTAGGATTAGTAATGTGACCAAATGGATTAGTAATCTCATTTAAATAAAGTATTAAAATAAGCTAGGCACTTTGATTAAGTAATGTGATTCAATAAAATGGTTAAATAACGGTTTCATAAATTATTATTCAAGTATTAGTTTTTTCTAGTGAATAGTGTTTTTTAATTAAAAATTATATTAAAAATATTTAGAAAATTATTTTTATAAAATGGATTTCATTTTTGAACTCAGAACATCGATATTATGTTAAGGTAACTTTTGGGGTTTTTTCGGAAAAAAATGAATTTTCGATGAATAGTGTATTTATTTAAAAGTTAAATTAAAAATAATTAGAAAATTATTTTTATAAAATGGAGTTCATTTTTGAAATCAGAGCATTGATATTTGGTTAAGGTGAAATTTTGGGATCTTTCTGAGAAAGTTGATTTTCAGTGAATAGTAAAAATACAGTTTTAGGGTTTCGGTATGTTTAATGACATCATAACTGTGTCATAATGATGTCATGAGATATTTTAAGGGTTGGAAGGCCAAGGGTGATGAATTATTGTTTTGGGTGCCCCATGGGGCCTAACTCCATGGTAAATTCCAAGGGAGAGCACATGGTTTTGAGAAAAGCACTTTTGAGGTGTCCCTTGGCCATTAATGCTTTGTCCCCTCACATTCCCTATAAATACCAAGCCATCCTATCATCCATTTCGACTCCCCACTCCCCCAAACGAATTTCTGGTCTCATTACCTCCCAAGGAGTCCTCCCAAGGTGCCCCCAGGCCCTCAAGGCCCAAACCATTGTGTTTTAAGAGTTACGTTTTAAGGTAAGGGATCCGACCTCTCTCTTTCTTTTCAATAAATCTCTTTTATGTAATTTCATTTATGCTCCATGTTCTTATGTTAAAGGAAGTTATTTTATACTCCTCTTACTGCCGTTTTCCTGTTCATATAATGATAGATATCAACTTACTCTCATTATTTCATTTTATTATTTTATAAGTGGCGCCGTTAGGCTGCCGAAATTTTTGTAACTGATTCTTTCTCCCTTCTCATTTTTCAAGATCTATTATCATGAAAAGTATTTCATGTTCTTTTTTTTATGTTGGGGTATGATCTCTAAATTTACCATACTGATCATTTATGATCATATGATTAGAGACCCCATTTTATCTCTTCAATTCAGTATTTTGAAGTTTTAAGTGGTGTCGTTAGGCTGCCGAATTTTTATGTGGTTCTTCACCCTTCTCATTTTGAAGTTCTACTTTCATGTCAATTCATTCAAGTTCCTTTTTGTTATGTCGGGGTATGATCTCTATATCTATCATACTGGACAATTATGTTAATATGATGAGAGACCCTATTTTATCTCATCAATTCATTTTTTGTTGAAGTTTAAGTGACGTCGTTAGGCTGCCGAATTTTTAAAGGATTCTCTCACACTTCTCCTTTTTCCAAGTTCTAATTCCATGTCAAGTCTTGAAAGTTCCTTTTTATTATGTTGGGGTATGATCTCTAAATCTATCATACTGATATTTTATGTTCATATGATGAGAGACCCTATTTGATCTCATCAATTCATTTTTGTTGATGTTTAAGTGGCGCTGTTAGGCTGCCGAATTTCTAAGTGGTTCTTTCACCCTTCTCTTTTTCAAGATCTACATTCAGGTCAAGTATTTCAAGTTCCTTTTTATTATTTTGGGGTATGATATCTATACCTATCATACTGATCATTTATGTTCATATGATGAGAGACCCTATTTGATCTCATCAATCCATTTTTGGATGTTTTAAGTGACGTCGTTAGGCTACCGAATTCTCATAAGAGAATTCTTATTTTTGTCTTCCTTTAAAGTTTTTCGTTTCATATGGTATGTCTTTAAAATTTCATTAACATGTTCTTAAACACTATATATTCTATTCCCCTACTGTTTTATGTATCATTTTTAGTGGGTGACCCATGTCCCCTCTCTTTTCAATGTTTTCTAAAACCATGTATCGTAGACGTTATGCTGCATAGTTTTCGTCTCAAAATGCCTCCCTCTTTATCTCAAAATTATTTTATGTTATTAAGTGAATACTCAAAGATCTTATTTCTAAAGGGGTATTCACATATATATATCAAAATGTTCTATTTTAAATTCTGGGATTTACATACATGAAACCCGTTTCCCCTTTCTGTGGGTTTAAAGTGACACAAAGATCATGTCTTTAAAGAAGTTTTTAAAACTTTATGATTATAAAATGAAACCCATTTATTTTGTGCTATGTGGGTTTTTTATGAAATGATTGATGATGATATATGTGTCTCACATGATAATAAAGACATGTAAAGGGTGTGCCCAGATAGCGCTCTAATGCATTGGGTAAAGACTTAATCTCTATAGATAACCATTTTTAACGACGCCTTGGTGAATAACCTTGGTAATTTTAACGACGCCTTGGTGAATAACCTTGGTAATTTTAACGACACCTTGGGGATGGACCTTGGTGAAACGAAACGATTTTCAATATTAAATGTTGTAGCCACATCTTCATGTTATGAAAAATGTTATTTTTATTATGATTTATGTCATGATTTCTTTCTCATGCCTTAAAGTTCTTTTCATGTCCTTATTGAAGTATCTCAAGTTCACATGTAAAATGTTTCTCTTGTTTCCCTTACTGGGCCTTCTGCTCACCCTTTCTTTTGATGTATGTCCCCAGGTTATGAGATGCAGTAATGAACCTAGGATGAACATAAGGAGAATCCTTTCAAGTGTTTAAAAGATTTATTTTTTCTTTTCATGTATTATGTTCCTTGTTTCCAAGACACTAAACCTTAAAGATCCTCAGTTCTATGTAATGGAATGAATGTTATGTTATAAAAAGATGGGATGCTATACATACAAACTCTTGAGATCCCCTAAACAAGTAAAATAAAAAAACATAAAATGAAAAATTATATGAGATTCTTATGATGAGAAGATATGATGACATTATGTGACTATATTTATTCACATGTGGTGATCACCATTTGTATTGTTCATTCCCTTAGAGAAGTCGTATTTCTCTCATTAACACCCCATGGTGATAATCATTTGTCTTGTAGAAGGTCCTAGAAAAAACATCAGTGATATTGTGAAATCTATTTGATTGGTGTTATAATATATTGAATGTATATAGAATTTTCATCTTGACATTATATAATCACTGTGGAATGTCCACATGAATCTAAAAGTTTCATTTGAGTTGTAAAAATATAATAAGAGAAGAGTTGACAGTATGTTCATGTGGCCACAAAAAATATGTGAAAACTACGACATGATTTTATAAATCTTGTGAAAAAAATCCCTCCATAAAATCAAGACTACATATGTGAAATACGAATTGTGAAGAGTGGTGTATAATATGTGTGGATAGTACTAAAAACTCCCAATCCCATCTTTGAAAAAACACATATTTGGATTCATGAACTAGAACTCACAAGCATCATAGAAGACTTCTCAAAGTCATCAATACCATGATTTCAAGGTCTTACAATAGGTAAAAGTCTACTGAATTCCATTGAAGATAATTTGACTTGAATCAGAACATCACATGATCACTCATAGATCACATGAAAGAATTACAATAGATTATTGAATAAACATCACAAACACTTATTAACTCATGCAACACATAAACAATCATAGAATGAATAAATATAAGGAACACAATTAATTAAATATGAAATAAAGAATAAAATATGATAAAATTATGATAACAATGCCCATGATGATCCTCGTGCACTACACATCACTGATACTGATCACGAGACATCATTTGGACATGTCTCATATGCAGTGCAACATACCCTGGATAATACTATTTGGTTAATGAATGTATTTTATGAACATAATGCAAGTCACACTACACCCTGTTAATATTCAACCCATGTATTGGGAATCCCATATCGATTTCCATATAGATCAAGCGATTTCCAATAGTCACGTCACCCAAGATACATGGAGACCCAAGTGTTTTTCAGGTGGGAATCAAGAATCCCTCCAGGATTACCATCCAAATCTTATCGAACCCTTCATGATTATTATCCAGGTCACATGATGGCCCTAGGACACACCAACATAGATCGTGAGATATCACTCAAAAAATTATCTAAGACCATGTGTCATCCATAAAAGTTCCAAAATGGATAATGGGACACATACGAGGCCTATCAGTATGATCTTTCAACAACCACAAATTTCTTATCCCAGATCATGTGATGTAATTCAGAAAATAGATCTAATATCATGTGATGTAATACAAGAAATTTCATATAGGTCTTGCGATTCCCTTTGGAAAAGTTTCCCATGGTAATTAATTTTTCTACACTTTCCCATGATACCACAAAACATTTACAAAAATCATTCGACAAGTTAGAAAGGAAATTAAGGCATTTTAGTAATATAATCATGTGTATCAAGTATAAAATTAATCGATGTCAAAAAAGAATCCCAATGAATGATAACAATGTCCATCATCCAAATAATTTAATCCACACTATGTACTCCCTGACTAATTAAACTATGATAACTCTCATTCCTTCAATAACAAGGATATGTAAGATGTCTAGATAAGGCTTGAGATCCTTGTAAATAATCCAAAGGGTTGTACCAAAACATAAGTCACACACCCACAAGTAGTGATACTAATTATATACTATCCCATGTTTTCCAGACTATGCATAAATAATTTATTGTTATAGAGTTGCAGTGATCATGTCATTTTATTCTTAAACATCTACCAGAAAAGGAAAACATACTGTCTATGCCTCGATCAACGGAATTATATGAATTCCACCAAAATAGTTCACTAACATTAGGAAATCCCATATTAGTGATAGGAAAACCTTTTACTTCCTTCATACTATGGATTACAAACTGTGTAAGCCCCAATTAGTGGCATGATATGGATCCCTAAATAAAATGTATACAACAGTGTGTCTAAAATGATAAATTGGACTATGATGAAATCGATTACTTCCATAGACTTAATATATGGGAAACCATTTTAACACTATATAAAAAATAAATAGACACTTTAGTGTATGTATCCCCCATTTATATAAATTTTCAACAATTAGGTCACAATCATTTAAATGGGGTGATCATTATACCTCATTCATCAATGGACTATGAAGTCAAATTAAACGATAATAACAATGATTCATTGGGTAACCTAGATACATAAAATTATATTTAATTGATCAAACATTATATTAAACCTCCAATGGGATATCCTAAGGCATAAGTACCACATCCATATGCAGTAAGAATGATTTATTGTTATTCTTTATTTCAAATACTAAGTATTAATCACATGGGATTAGGGGATTAAAATGATTATATAATTTTCATCATGAATCTATACCAATAATGGAATGATCAATGTGTAATCCCATATCATTGTTAAGATAGGAATACACCATACAAGTGCATTTACCTCAAGGTATATACCAATGGCGTGATTGAACTATAATGTATATGAATCTTTGTATAACTAGGTTATTTATGAAGCCACTTCATTGTTCATGATCTTGTACCAAGTGACTATGTGCTACCATATATATCATTTATGTATGAAATTAATGTAAAGGGTTTTAATAAACTACATGGTTTTGATTCTGGCTATAAACCAAGAGACGTAAGATATCTCATAAGGGGTCATTACCATAGTCAAAATATTAACAGAATCCCAAGATAATGAAAAACATGGGAGTGATTTGTTATAAAAAATCATCATATATGTACCCACACATAAATGTGGAATTTTTAAAAAACCATAGATGTATATAGATGAAGAAGTCGTTAAGATTCTCATTTTCATATGATGTTGTTGAACCTATGATATTTTTGTTAGGGTATCCATCCATTTACTGGGATTAGGAAGATATTATTGATCATACCATAGATATATATATGACAGTCTCGGAGAAGGAAAAAATTCCCCTTAAATGGTTGTTATGAACCAAAACTCCCACACTATTTATCAACATGAGTTTATAAGTTTCATTGGATCTAAAACACAAATTGGATTCCAAAAATTGGAATGTATGTTTTTACCTAGTTATAGATGTTGGAACTGTATGGTGTTTCTATGAAAGGTAAATAGAAATAGTGAAAATTAGGTGAATGGTAATATAGACAGTGACCCCACCACCATGAATCAACCCATCGGGGTTTGTATCACATGTTCTACATAATGTGAAACCACTCAAGTATGGAATATCTTTCAAAACATTATGTGGGAAAAAATCCCAGTTGTAAAAAAATAATTTTTTTATTTCCATATGGGTTGTCACTATTGACATCCATATCATTCAAAAAGAAATAATTTAATATGGAAAATGAGGGAGAACTCAATTTGATTTATAAATACCAAGTGTACCCTCTCCCTTATATATAAAAGGCCACCCATTCTCATATATTATTCAAACCTCTATCCTATTTTGGATCTACATAGAACATAAATGATAAATTCCCTAATACTCTCCTATCATTCTATAATCTTCATTTTGGACAAAAACCATAATGGGAAGAATTTTATTAAAAACTTATGGAAGCTACCATAAGATGAGGTAACATTAATAAATGAGTTTTTTTATTTCCCCTTCCCCAACATTCAATTATTATTATTGATAAGTATATATTGAAATCAATATATTACATATAATAAATTATTTTTATGTTAATGTAATTACTTAAAGACATATTCACTTAAATGAAATGAGTTATCAAGTCACCTTTTATCTGTATGGTGGACTACTGCATCATGAACCAATGTCATTAATTTCTTGAATACCACATCACATGTTATAAATAATGATATATATATTTGTAATATATGATATTTTTCATATAAATAATATTATTAATCATTTTTAATTATTATATCAGACAGAAATCCATGCTTTCCATTTTTATGGATTTGATAATGTCACTCATCTCTATATTGGACTGCTGCCTCAAAAAGAGATGTGTTTCATTGAAACATTAGATTGAAAGGGTTACAGATGGTTTCAATGAAATTATGTTGTATATATGACATTAAATAGATTTTTTATGAAAATATATCATTTAATTTTCTCACTTTGAATCTGAAAATAATATAGAATCTACATTCATGTGTATTTTTGGCTTACAGTCTACCTGAATAGTGTGTTTCATTTAACATCAACAAATATAATGGATTACAATAAATATATATATACTGAAATATATTATATTTATATAATTGTTTATATTATGGATGAAATGAAATCATGATTAATATAATAGTACTAAAGAATAAAAAATCAAATCATTCAAAAAAACAGAATCATTATTTATCAAAACATGATTCTAACATTAAAATTGGTACCAAATAAGAAATAATAGGTCATAAGAGAATAATATAGGATATGAAATGAATAAATATCGGTTTTTAATAGATTTATTATAAACTTATATTAATATACATGATCTTTTAAATATTGTGATGTATCTCATGAATTACGGTATGCGATTTCCTTTTCACTTGTCACTTCTTTTAGACTCATGCCATATTCTACACAATTTCCATTATGTGGTGTATATAACATACATTAATTAATTATAAAATTATTATCCTTTATATCCTATTGATATAAACATCTATTATAGTATCTCCCACTTATATGGTTTATTGTTCAAAATTTACCAAAGCGGTAAGGGATTTTCATATTAATTTAACTTTTTTGAGAAATATATTATTTTATAATCAAATATTCATTCATGAGGTGTATGTACAAAAATTTAGAAATGTAATATAATAAATATAATTATCCACATGATACTTTATGTTTCATTTTGTGTTTTTATTTCATCTTTCATATGAATGAATGTTATAATGTTTTAGGATTTTTTATTATAATCACATCATTTATCATATTTATTTCCTATAATATTTATGATGATAACATATTATGATTACTATCTCAAGATACATATGAATTTAATTATTCTTATATTAATAATGATATTTTCAGGTGAAAGATTCATTTTTTTCACACTTAACTACTTCAAATTATTGAGAATCTATTTTAATGAAAATCTGACATTATTTATCCCTTTGATCTAAAATCCAATTTATTTGGAAACAATGTTTTGTAAAAAATTATGCAAAAATGTATTATTATCCTTATATAATTTTTATATGATATATTTATCGATGCTTCTTAAAAAATTGTATTAATGGAATCTTCATGTACTTTTCAGAAATAATTCATGTTTGTAATTTACAAAAAATCATAATGGAATATAAATTTTTACATGGAAAACATGAACACAACATCTAGTAATGATGAATTGTATTTACATTAAGGATTATGTTATATTTCGTAAATTCTATTTTAAAATTAGATAATTAAAAAAAATTGTTTTAAAAAATTTATTTTTAATGGAATTCTGTTTTTCTCATTAAATTTCGCATGAAATATTTCAATATTATTTTCTATATAAGATTATATCCTTTTATTTCACTTATTATTAAATAGTGATATGACCCATGGAGACTAATGATATTATTTCATAAAATGTTTTGTATGTATGATGACAAGTTGTATATGAAACCTATTTTTTCCATGGGTTCTGTTATGATGAAATGATTATGAAATAGATTTCACTTAAAAGGTCATGATATGATGAATGATTTATGATCATATGGAACACATTTGACTGAATATGATATTTTTATGATTTTTATGTCATAACCAAGGATTGTGGTTACATTATATGTAAAGTTGGGAGGGCTTGTATCACTCTCCAATGCATTGGTAAAAGATTTATATCTCTACAAATAAAATGAGAATAAAGTTGATGTGATTGATCCACAAATTGAATCATGTGTTTCATAATACACTATAAGAAATTGGTGTGTACAAATACACTATTTTAAATAGAATTTTATTGTTCCACTCTTAGAATCAGGTGTGTCCTATTCCACAATGGGAAACATGTGATAAGTCCCGATCTACTTTCTTAATATTCTTGGAAGTTAAACATTACATGTGAAATGGATTTATGTATTTATTATTTTTCCACAATTCTTTGATATGGTATTATGGTCAATGAGTTATTTATAATAATTTATCACACTTATGGGACTTGTTTACATAAATGATAATGTTTTATTCCTTGAATCATGTTTATAATTTATGAATGGTTGGGTATGAACTTCATAATTTATGTTATTGATGACATACCCATATTTTATCTTATTATACAATATTACCATAGTGTGATATATCATATGATAACACATAATTACAATTAATGTTCAACCATTATTATGTTTCCATTCACCAGGTTATAATGAAATGGTCTATGTAGGATATGTCTTTAGAGATTATGGAATTATAATATCTTTGTCTGTAAAATTGAATATATTTCACTAGATTAGAATACTGCGTTCTTTGATCCTAATAGAATAAAACACATACAATTTATAGCCTTTTGTTTCTGTTTTATAATTATTATTCATCTAAAATGTTGTAATATTCACATATGAGAATTCTGGATCACTCTAGTTATTATTAATTAAATGGTTTAGCAATCCTTTGAAAACTAGTATGTGAAAAATTTAATGATATCCCTTGGGTTATTTCTAAGGGTATATATTGTGTTTTCACTAATGATAAGTCAAATTATGACTCATGGTTTATGAAAATGTCTTCTAATTTTGGTAATGGATATAAGAATTTTTTTCCAAGAAATTGAATCTCTACGGATGTGTCTCTAGCACATATATCCCTAGGGGAAACAACCTCCAAAAAATTAAATGATTTTGAAACTTCCAAGGACCTATGCACACCAATGGGACTTGCTGGCTTTCTCATTTGACACTTCTGGGCCTTACTCTTTGAAAATTAAAAAACACTTTAGAAACCATAATGAAGGATTTTAGTTGACTGTGACTATGAATTAACACTTATTAACATAACATGTCATATATTTAAATGGTGATTTCAAGAATTCAACATCATATGATAGATATATCATGATTATCATAATTTCAACATTGATTGGTTTTTCTCACACTCATCATTCATGTTTTAGTAAAAGGATCACACATGAATGAATGATGTTTATGGTTAATGAAATAGAAAAATAAATAAATGTCATCATGAGAATCCAAATGATACTAGTGATGGAATGAATTTTTTTTGATATTCTCATCCAAAATTTTCAACCTATAAATATGTCAGAACAATAAATGCGAAAATGAGTAAAAAAACTTTTGTTCAGTACATAATAAGGTAATGACTACTGTAAATTAGTGGATCCAATGATGAAACTATTTTTTATTAGTGTATCAGTGCCACTACAAATATATTTTATGTTATTTAGTTTTTGGTTCCAGAAAATTTTATTTTAGCAAATAATCTCTTGAATGGGGATGCAGATCAGTGTTGGATTTTTAGTATTAACATAAGGGAATGTTAGGGAATTAAATATATGGAATGTGAAGAGTCTAACGGGATGTTTTTCAGAAATAAAATCTATTGTACTCTAAAATCAATATTTGTGTTGGAATTAATTAATCTAATGAAAATGGATGATAAATCTATTAGTATATAAGAAAATAAATTTACATGACATTAAAGGTATTCTTATTGTTTAATAATATGTAATGAATTTAACATTGATTGATTCTTGGGTGTCATAAAACCATTTCATAAAATATATTTTTCTATTAGAAACATTATTAGCTATGAATAATTCATTCTAAATGCATTGAAGGTAGAAACAGATATTGTATATTCCCCACATTCAATGGTTTTGATGTGAATAAGAAATTCCAAGTCTCAGGAAAACATAACCGGTGGGAAATTTTAGGGATCAAATGTGTGAAGAATCATCATGTCAATTGAATAAATAGAATTGGGATGTTGTTTAATTGAAAAATGATATGCCATAAAGGATATCAATATTTAAATATGATTACACATTCTGTTAATATAAGGGGGATAATAGGATTCCAACTAATTCACACACAGACTCCCTTGTTTAATTTGAAAGTATTTTGGGATTATAAGGCTCAATGAACCAATCAATGTTTTAATTTAAATGATAATACATAAAAATATAAATATAACGGAAAAATAGAATGATTATGGAAATTCATTGGATAATGTTAATCATGATAATTAAGGAACACTTATCCTTCAATCCTTGGAAGGGAAATTCATATATGATTTTGTATGAATGATCCTTATGAAAATATTTTTCTTCATCATTTAATATAATATAATATGATTATATACATCTACATGGATTTTGGAATAAATAAATCACTTCTTATATTCTATCATCACATAGTGAAAAACATGATTCCCAATGGAATTTTTTATATGATAAGATATTTAATAAATAATAATGGAAGAATGAAATTTTGGAAGAGTATATGTCATCTTGTTTGATTAAATTTATTGTTATGTACATGACCATTTATTTATGTGTTTATGGTGATCATTAGTTCATGTTCCCTAACACCCATTTTGAGGTTTCATTAGGCTAGAGTTTGTTTTTATTTACGATATTTTAAGGAACATTTATGGTAATACAATATATTTTTTTGGTATATGTTTTCATTACAGTGTTATTTTAAACAATAATGCCTATAATATTCATGAACATATGATTAATGTTACTAGTTTTCATTAGGTTTTACCTTAACTTTGTTGTTAATCTAATTATGGGATATATCATATTTAATTACCAATCCAAAAAACATATTCACTATCAGAGAATATTTCTATTTGGATCTACATTCCAATATAGACATTATTGAAGTTGTATGCTAACATGGATTACTAAATTTAATTAAATCTGATCAGGATAATAATATTACCTAAAATATTTAGAGTATCCTTCATTAAGAACTCATTATAGAGTTCAATTTCAGAATTTTGAGAATAATTCAATCCCTATAAGATATTCTATGATCATGATAATGAATTTTAATGTTGGATAGGATAAAAAATTTCTTTACTTCAATTTATATAAATGATACATTTACATGAATATTTAGATGGATCCTTATTATCAAATTGATATCTACTGAAATGATTTTACGTAATTAATTAAATTTTTACATGATCTAGTTGATGAGATGGATGTTATGGTTAGAGGCATTCAATAACATGTCAGAACATAAAAATTTTCACAGAGATGTTATGATGATTTTTATTCATCTGATCAGTAATTTTATATAGTGTAGAAGTTCATTATATAAATTTATATACTGATAGAAATGGTAAAATTAATATATATAAATATCAATTCACATTAATTAAATGATTGTACTAGGATAATAGATTATCATTTGGAAGTTACACTGATCCTCTCTTAGGTTCATGATTTTTTCTATGTATCACTCAGGAAGATATGGATACACGGTCTATCGCATATAATATGAATAGAGGTTATACTTTTGAAAAATGATATATCTGATAAAGATTGATCAGAATAAATTCTTGATTGAGTAGTGAAAATTATATGAACCATGAATAGTAAAATGTAAATGTTGTTTTTTTACGGAATATACTAGTTTAAAAAATCAATGTGGGAATATGAGGATGTAACGATGCATAAGTAATTTTTTCATTATCATGCAGAGTTAAAAATTTTGATGGAGAAATTCATTTAATGGTGGAGTGTAATGTTGCACTCTGATATATTTGTGATAATATTTTCTTCCAATAATTTTTTCATTTCTTTATATTTTCTTACCAGAAAAATTAGGTTTATCTTATGTTATATGAAACACTTATCATCACTTGTGTTAGATAGAACACTATGTTTAAACAAAACATTCCATTATATTAATATATTATTATTTAATATGATAGTTTCCACCAAGCTGTTGGAATGCTGGGATTGAGTAAGATTACTTTTTTTAGGAAAATATATTATTTATACATGTGTATATAATTAAATCATCGGAGGTCACATGCTTATAATTGAAAATAAAAACCTTTGGAATGTAAATGGAACAATTTTCTCGAAACTAATTTTTTGGCACATAAATGGATTTTAATTCATTAAATTAGATGAATCACTTATAGTGAATTATTATAATTAAAATAATATATTATATATTTTATCATATGTTTAATATTAAACTTATGGTTTATCAAGATAACAGATAATGATAAATCCAATTTTAAGCATAAAAGTGTATCTCATTGAAAATATTTTGATTTATTTGGATAACTTATATAAAATTTTTTACCCACATTTATAAAATTTAAATTTATTAAGTATTTTTTCAAATTTCAATATCAAAAATATATTAAGTTAAAATTTAGGGAGTTAAAAAAATCATTTTTTGATAAATAATGAAAAATACTAAATTTTATTTTTGAAATAGAAATTAATTTAATTTATCTATAAAGATGAATTATATATTAATATGAACTTTTAGTAACATTAGATCAATTTTACATCCATTATTCCAATTTATTCCATTTTAACCAATTATATATTTAATTGTGGTATAAAAACATATCAAACATATGAACATTTTATCTTTAAAAATATACATTCTCATCATGTATATGGGATTATTTATAAATTTTATTTTTCCACAATAATGAATAGAATCTTGAAAAATTGAATCTATATTTGGAATCATCATAATATATAATATATAACAATATCAGCTTAACATTCTTATCAAAATGAATAGTGAATATAGCGAAAATAATTATAGTGGTTACAGTAAAGATAGTTTAAAGGGGTTAAACTAAAATGAAAAGTGTAGAAATGACCTATTAACATGTTTTAAGGCCATTTATAGACAATTAAAACAATATTTATTAATAATGGCCAATTTTATCCCTTTTATAAACATGAAAAATGTGGAATCAGTCAATTAAATTAAAAAATTCCATGTTTGTCCTCTACCCCACTAATAAAAGGAAACCACCTCTCTTTTGTTCATCCAAATTCCAAATCTATTTGGTTAGACCAATACAATCCAAAATAACATAATATAATTTCAACTATAATTCTAGAATCATTTTTTTCGAAACAATTCATACCAATTAATGTATTTAGTGAAAACCTCAT
This sequence comes from Viscum album, assembly GCA_963277665.1. Lineage (NCBI taxonomy): Eukaryota > Viridiplantae > Streptophyta > Magnoliopsida > Santalales > Viscaceae > Viscum > Viscum album. Next base: position 1,343,844,583 of record OY728119.1, on the reverse strand, counting down.
AAGCATACCTCAAGAAGGTGTAATACTTATCAACTAGATTTTTTGTTTATTTCCTTCTCCAACAATATAAATTATTATTATACCATGATTATAAAATAAACATATTATATTACATATAATAATTATTTTTTTGTTAATATAATGACCCAGAACTATCTCTACAATCTCAAATGTGTTCCAAAAACACCATTCATGAGTATGACAGACTACTACAACTTGAACCAATGTCATTTGTTTCAATTATAACCTCTAATAGATGTACGTAATTATTGATTTAGTATTTTTATATTAAATTTATGATATATATTATATTATTATACTTATATATTTATTATATCACACATACCATCAAGCATTACTTTTTGTGGGGATATGATTACGACGTTATTGAGTACGACCGACTACCACTTCACGAAGCGATGTGGTTCATTTAAATTATACATGGAATATATTAGGTAGTTTTTAACAATTTTTTTGACATATATGGAATACTAAGAATTATTTAATGAATAATTATCATTTATTATCATTTATTTTTATCCAATAAAAAAATGTAATTAAATTTCAAGCGTATGTATGGCTTACCATCTCCATGAACAGTTTATTTAATTTCCTATAGAAAATAAAATGTATTACTCTATATACATATACAATGAATATATATTATTTTTTATCATTGAATAAATTTTTATTTTAATTATGCCATGTTTTAATTCTGATGGAAAAAATTTAGCATGTCAAAACATACTCAAAAAAATAGTTATTGCCCAAAAAATGAATTTAGCTTGAAATTGATATTAAATGGCAATTAAAAGGCCATAAGAAAATAATATAAATTATTCCACACACATACATATATATATATATATGGATATTAAATATAATTTTTAAAAAAAATTATTTTTCAAGAGGTTCCAATGTGTAAGAACAAAGTCAATATATACAGAAAATGATTCTCATCTCACTTTTTTACTTATAAGAAGCTCACTCCATATTCACCACCTATATCATTATTATATATATTTAATAAACATGAATTTTTTTTATATATAATATTTTTTTAAAATCATATGTACTTATATATATAAATTTTATGATATAAATATCTAATGGTTTACGGTTCATAAGTTAGAAGGTGGTAAGAGAATTTTTATCCCAATTGGCCTCCTTTGAGATATACATTATGTTTTACACATATATTCATTAGTGAGGTGTATATAAAGCCCATAATAAATTTAATATAAAGAAAATTTTAAATCAAGATGATATATTTTGTTTCATTTTATGTTATTCTTTAATGAGAATAAGAATTAAAGTTACCAAAGTGGTATGATTTTATATTACAATGTAATTATTTATCATGATTTTTTATGATTATGATTCCGATGAGAAAACATTATTATATATATAAATAAATAATTGAAATTTATTTTCCATTTAATTTCATGATTTTTTAAAATAATATTTCTATTTTACACTATTTAGAATATAAATTAATTGAGATAAATTATAATGTAAATATACCTTTATTTCACTATATGGCCAAAAATCAATTTTTATTACAAATTTTATTAATATATTTCCAAAATTATATTTTATCATTGTTTACATAATATAATTAAATTTTAATGTTTAATTAATTTTTTTAAAAAATTGTTTTTATTGCATCATTCCCTTATGATTTAAAAAACAAAAAACGTTTTGATTTTACAGAAAATATGAATAGAACCATTAATTTAAAGTTTTATGAATGAAAAATAACTCCTTCATTCATGAAAAATATATTTTATAGAATTTTAATTATATGTATTCAATGATATTTTATAATAACATCTTTTTCAAAAAAAAATACATGTTAAAAAATTAATATTTAATAAAAACACGTTTTCTAAAAAATCGCATGTATTCATTCAAAATTATTATCCATCAATAATGAAATCCTTTGATGTTACATATTATTTTTTGGGTATAATATATGAGCATATCATTATTATTATTTCGTTTAATGGTTTTTTTCTGATGAAATGTTGATTGTGGAACTTACTTCTCTTCCACATGAATTAATATAATGAAATTTTTATGAAACCCACAACATTTCTTGGTTTATTAAATAATGATTGTATTATGTTAGTGTGTCACACATAATTATGATTTTATTTATAATATGGTGGAGACCTTATAATCATATACATTTATAACATTTTAACCAATCACATTTGGCGCCAATATCTCTCACTCCAAAATGACATTTTTATTTTCAAAACACTTTTATGGGGGAAGTGAGAACCCTATCATCAAAACAGTTTAACAACCAAAATTTAATACATCTTCTTGATGAAAATATTGAGCTGATTGGAATCAATGTCCCTGAACCGTATCCTAGGAATAGAATTTACCTGGGACTCTAGATCTTCCTTCAGGATATCATCATAATTTTTATCCAAGATGTCCCAGGATTGAAAGCATTCCTCCATGTTTATCATCCCCATATTGAAGCCTCTCTTAAAAATACGGTTCTTCTTATCAATCCATTTACCTTTCTCCTTTGAAGTTTCCACATGAAGTGGTATTCACCATATTTGTTTGATCACTTCCTTAGGTGCGTTACTATCAGGCACTTTCTCTAAAATTTCTTCATCCAAGTGCAGAAGAAGGTCCATGTGATGTAGCACTGCTGCTATCTGACATTGTGGTTCATCATGGATGCCCACCTCACGCTGCTACCACGGAGGAAGTTCAGCCTCTACCCTACTCACTTCCTCGAAGTTATGAAGCCCCCCTTGCTGGTCTTTAATATGCTCTTATACTTCCCCTTGAGGAGAAGTTGCCTCTTCCGAAAGTGGGGGGTCAGAACCCCCAAAGGTTGCCAACTCCAGATATCCAATGACCTAATATCTAGCCTCTTTAGAGGCGACAACCCCCACCTTCTGGTCAGTGCCTTTTCACACCTTTGGGAGAAGATTGACTTTACTAAAGGATGTGGTCAAAGGAGGTCTTGGTATGTTCAAGTAGTCTTTCCATTGTCATGGCCTCTTGGTATGTTTGATAAAGCCTCTAGGGTCCATAGTGGAATTCCTGCCCTTCCTTGAAGAGGATCTGAAAAAATCCTCTTCAATGCCCACTTCCTTTGATATATTAGAGGAGTCCAAAGCTGACTGTGAAACCACTTGGCTGGCGTCCTCTCCCGTACCAGTATCACCACCAAGGATAGCCTCCATCACATTTTCATCCCCAATATCATGGAACTCAACTTCACCCAGTTGTACAAACCTGTTATGAGAATTGTTGAAACTCCCTCCAGATTTAACCTTCTCAGCATCAGAAGGTTTGATATGCAAGGACGACGCAGGAAAATCCGATCAACTTGGTTGTTCAAAACCACTTACCATTTATTGAAAATGTTGATCTCCTGAGAACAGACTAATGGGATGATCACCCATGTCTATTTTCGTGCCCACTTCCTCATTCCCCCTCGCTGCATTGAGTGAAACAAACTTCATATCTTTATTAACATCCATCCCAAATTCTGGGTGCACCTCTCTCTCTACTTGTCTAACCTCTTTCGTGAATATACCTGCATTCTTGCTGGTACAAATAACCTTTTCAAAAAGAACATCCGAAGAACAGGGAACTCTAAAATCCTTTTGCAGGTGGCTAAAGACATCTGAAACAATAAGGTTCAAATGAGTATCCTTTGAGGCTGACTGGTGAGCCACCATCGCTCTAGGGGTCAAAGAACGCAGGGGAAGCCACCTCTTATACTCCTCCTGTGAACTGACCCCCATATAATTCTGGATCACCAGATCCATCTCCCCTGGAACATCCCGCGCACCAATATCTCCCTAAAATTAATTTTATAATGATTTGTATCCCATGAGATACAAATGGGGAAAAAGACGCATGCTAGATCCATTATGTGAAATAAGTGTTTCATGAAAAACTATAAGAAATAGGTGTGTCATTATCAACTATGTGAAACAGGTGTGTTTTGATCCACTCTCGAAAACTTGTGTGTCCTAATCCAAAAATTGTAGGTAGGTGATAATTCATGATCGAAAATCTGGATATTTTGGGTGGTTACTATTTATGTCTAAAATGTTTTTCTGTAATTAGTATGATGGGAAAATTTTATGGATTGAATTTATGGTCCATTATTTATTTATGGTGTTCTATAAAACATATGGGTACTGTTTTGGGAAATAATTAATTTTTACTCTATTAATCATGTTTTTGTTCTATGACATGTTGGGTATATACATAATAAGTCATTTTTATGATCACATATCCTTATGTGTATCTCATGATTTTATAAGGTCCTCGATTATTTCTCATATATTTACCCTTACTATGAATTTTATCCCACACATTCATTTTTTTATTGTCCCTAGGTTATTATGATTTTTTAATAGGGAGGTTCAATTAAGAGTACAAAATAAAAATATCATTATGGGAAACATTGTTGATCGTTCACTAGACTAGAATAGTGTATTCTATGTTTCCAAAGGAAGTAAACTATTATGGTCATCATGCATATGATGTATTCATGTAATGAGTATTCATCTAAAATGATTTAATATCAATGTATGAGAATAATGGGTCACTATATATGGTGTGGTGTATTTTAGAATTGCCACTTTCTAGTGTTCCAAATGTCAACATGGATAGCTGTGAAATGATATTAGAACTGATCATTCTATGAATGTGCAGCTAGTTTTGGAATGGTTCTTTAGTATTCATCATAAAGGATGAGGGTTCTGTCTCTTCTATCTTAATTTAGTGATATAATGTGGGATTTTGTGTATGATTCAATGTAGACCCCTAGGGGATATACCTTCCCTACTCTATCAACTTGGGTATATTCTTTGCATGACACTTTTGTTGGTCCACATTATTAAATAAGGTTTAGAGGTTCTATGGGAGATATTAGGGGATCCCTAAATGTATTATTTGATGGTCTCAAATTCGAAACATTATGACGTTTCCTCTCATATTGAATTTTGGATTAGGTAAAACCCCTAGTAGTTGAGACATTGATTATATGTTTGCATCTTTATTTAGTGAAATTATATCCCATATAAAATCCATCATTCCTTTGGAAATTATTATATTATAATTTTCCTTCAATCCTTATGAAACAAAATTCCATATTCAAAATAATTTTATCCAATTTCTTATGTCATATCACCAATAATCTATAGATAAATTCATAGTGATTCAATGTTTTTTTAATAATCTATATTTTATTCATTTTTTTACATAATTTCATTCAATTTTATAGTAGTTATGTTTCATTGAGTTTTTATTTTGATATTATTAATGATTGAATGATGATTACTAATTGATGATATTGTAATGAATCATTGGATACCTTTTTGAAGAGATGTTTGGAGATATATGATTCCCATGTAATTCATTATTTAGGAAAATTAAATGAAAAATGCAGTGGAATAAGAATCAAGACATTATTCTTTATGTTATTTATTTTTGGATAAAATGAATTTGATTCATAGGTTAAATAAGTGTTTGATAAAAATTATCATAATTACAATAATTAAGAATATATCAAAAGGGTATTTGGTCTCATGTGGTGATGTTATATCGATGATACCTTATGTTATTTTATATATAATGTCACATATATAATAAAATATTATTATTTTCCTTTATCAATGATGATATTTATAAAATTAATAAATAATAATAATTATGGTTCTTGTGAAGTGAGTACTGAAAGATGAATGTTAAGTTATTTACCATTATACCATTAATGTTTTTTAATGTTAATGATTCTGTGAACTATGTTAATTGTTATTCCTTGTTTAATTTCTAATGTATATGATATGTAATAAATTTTAAGATCATATGATGAGATAAAAAATAATTAAAAATGATAATGAAATGGTATTTTTTATTGATTAATGTTCTTGGGGATGTTGGGAATGGAGTATTTTTATTATGTAATGTTTTATAGGAATGTGTTGCTGATGATAAGGTCATTCTATCAAATTGATGTTTTTTTGAAAATATGTTCATTTAAATTTAATTTGATATCGATAATGGTATAACATTTTATAAATATAATATAAAATTTCTAGTATGGTTATTTTTTTAGGAAACGTGTGGATGCCATTTTTTATAGTGGATATTACATGTTTTTTATGCACGGAAGATAAGCTAGATTTTTGAAATGGTAGAAAATGGTGGGATATGGGATTTACTACTGGATTATTGTGTTTTACTTCTTATTGGGTGATCATATGTCTTGAGTGTTGGGAATTCACCCTTTTCAAGTTGTTTTTTTATTATTAGACATGATTTGTGATTGTATTGTGTTATTAAATTTTATATTGTAGTCGTCTTATTCACAATGACTGTATATCTCTGTGTGTTATTATTATTCATACAATACAATTTACAGTCTATAGGATAGTCAATAAACAATAAATTAAATATTATCATACAATTTTAAAATTTAATGGATATTTTTTAATAGAAAATATTTATGGTTGAATATAAATCTATTTGGGAGTTTGATGGTAGTCTATAAATTTTAATGTAAATTATGTAATAATAAAATTTTGTGATAAAAAAATGATTGAAAAATAATTTCAATTGGGATTAATGAATTAATTGTTATAACTATATTACTAGAATAATATTGTTAACATTGATATCTCTTGACGCTTGTATATATGTATGAGATCAGTTTTTTATATATCATCGGTCGGTATTTCATTTTCTTCTAAAATTATATGTGTCGTAGAGTTTAAGGATGGGTAGTTTCTCTTAGATTCATTATAATATTTAATATTGATTATGTTATATGATTTCATACACTGCACTACCCTTGTTTGGTAGGTATAACACACCCAACTGTTTTTCTATTTATTGAGTTTTCCACAATATCTTGGTTAGCGAGGGAATAGATAGATGAATTTTCACTCTTCCCCTCTCTCCCATTTTCATGGAAAATATTTCAGTCAATCGGAGCCCTGATGGATTAAGGCATATTGTACATGTCTACATGGGTTGTAATGTCACTCAAATTGAAAAAAAACAAATGTATGGGAGTAATAATAGATGTATGATAAAGAACATAATATTTTACTAGTTTTGGTGAATGTTTTTTCCTCCGTGCATACAACCATCGGCTATAGGAAATTATAGAATAATTCATAGTATGTGGGTTTTAGTGGAGTTTGGATAAAATATATTATAATGGATTTTATTTGTATGTGTTTCTAAAAATATACAATATATATGTGTTGGGATGTTATATGTATTAATTATGGAAAGATTCTTGATTAAAGGGATTATAACATTAGATATAGGGAATTTTCTTGTGAGAGAAACAACTCGTTAGGGAAGTAGATACAAAGTAAAATTATTATGTATTTTTTTTGATATGGAAATGGAAGAGATTTATAATTAACATGATTAGAGATACATAATTATGATTACATATATTTTTTATATCCTATTCAATGATTTGGCTACATTTATTTCATTATTGAATTTTGTTATAATTATTTACATTTTCATTAAGAGGTTTTGAAACGGATATTTCTTTTTTGTATCTATATACTCAAACAATATATATATATATATAATATTGTTTAGGTCAGTAAGATATATTTCCTAATAATTGTTTGTGTTATTAGATTAGAGTGGTTTTTTAAGTAGATAAATAACATGTTCACCTTCTATGATTTTATTCACGTTTTAACATTATAAATGAAATTTAATTTATATCATTGGATCTGTTATTTATTCACACCTTTGAGTTTATTTGTGTATCTCATCATGAATATTATCATTAAGGTTATATATTTTCTGTAACGGGACCAATTTTGTATGAATTTAATAATTTATTTTATGTTTTTTAATTTATGGCATTATGGAGGCATTATTCAAGGGACATATTCATATTTAATACATTCCAAACAGGGTAACCAATAGAGTTGTGGCCTTAAAATAGTTTTATAAAAGTTGACGGTTAGGAGATTTGATGGAGTTTTGAGATATGACCTCATAAATATTTCATGGTTTGGTAACACAACACTATCAGTTATACATAACATGTGACATAAGATATGTATTCCATATTGGGAAAGGTTTATTTAGGGACCCCTATTATCCAATAACAGGATCATCATCTTTATTAAACATTTAATGTGTTGTGATGTTTAATGTGGGGTAGAGGCCTAGCTATGGACGAAACATCCTGATTACGTAATCCTATTTTTGAATATGGTGGAAAATTGGAATTTGGTTAAAATTGATTTAATTAATTAATATTTATTATTCTATATAGTTGGTATGTGAGGCCTAAATGTATGCACTTTTTAATTTAATTATATAGTTATATGTAAACAACAATTTATCATTAGGGGTATTCAGAATGATTATTATTTAGATACACATAGAGTTAATATCATTATTGGGGAATATTTGAGGAGAAGAATTTCCGCTCAAGGGTTTGTAGAAGTATGAGTAATCCATTTAAAACAAGGAGACAAAATATTTTTCAGAGGAGGTAATGGTTTAATTATGTTAAATTCATGATTAGAGTGAGAAATTGATTTATTTTTTGTGTAGAATCATTATGGGGAGTCATGATAGTGGTTTTTAAAGTTCATACGAGATCCTAAGAAGATTGAAATTTAATGGGAGATGTTTCATGACTAGTTTTTTATAGAGCATCATTCTTCAACTGTGAAGGTGTGTTATTAATAGTATATTAAGCCTCTCTATTAAAGGAATTTTAGTTTTTAGGACCGTTGAATTATAAAATAAACACTTACATTATTATATTTTATCTCTAATAGATGACGATTCTAGTAGGAGGAACACCTATGATATTTTTTATTTAATGATCCTGCAACATGTAATGGTTTATATTGTACAATCTTGTCTCTTAGTGTTTGGAAAAATATGTGACTATAAATAGTGTATTGGCTCATTTAAGGTTATAATATGATTGGATTCACCTAGACTCTCCATTTCGAAAAGATGTGAAATGATGTTCTTATTATCCTAGTTAGTAGATGATTATGATTTTAGAGAGTCAATTCTAGCATTTTTCATCTTGTTTAACAAGGGATGATAAATATTGAAACACATCAAAGGAGGTGGGTGTATTCTTCATGCATGAGGATTTCATAGGAAATAAAATCATGATTCCCCAACCTTCTATATGCTCTAGTGTAAAGTTGGAGGCTCTCATCGTGGTTATTCATTATTGAAGCAACCTCATTTGAAACTCCAACATGTTACTCTTGATTTTAATCGGTAAAGAGTGGATATTGTGTAAAGATGATGAAACCAATATATCCATCATATATTTGGATAATGAGCATATAATGATCTTGAAAGTGGACTCCATTAAGTTAGGATAGGTCAAAGTGAATATTTTATTATATATATATATATTCATTTTTATATTTTATATGTATTAACCCTCAGTTTTTAATGCCTATATTAAATGAATTGGAACACAAATGTAACACCGCAAGCATCCACGATACGCTTCTCCTTCAATAATGCAATAACTTGCATTGTACGCAACTTTAAGTTCTAACACACTGCAACCAATCAAAGTAGCCGTTATGAATAGTAATACCCACCTTTTGAAATTATCTAAATTTTATATTTCAAAATGGACTTCATTTTTGTATTTTGAATATCAAAATTATCCTAATTTGAATTTTTTGTAATTTTCTGAGAACTTCCATTTTTTTATGAATAGTGAAAATATATAAAAACATCTTTTTTAATAAATATAATTTATAGTGATAAATTATACTATTGTGTGGTTTTGGAGTATAATTAGAATATATTTTTACCATTTTATCCAATGGTGTTCATTATAATTAATTTCACTTTGAAATTGGACATAAACAATTGTCAATCTTTTGATATATATTGTTTCTTAAAAGAACGCTATTTGTTGTGACAATGGGAATTAATTATAAAATTAATTAATGAAAATTATATGTTTGGATTTTTTTAAAATAGTCATCAATTTTGAATTTGGAATATCAATTTTAGCTTATGGTGAAATTTTGGCATTGTTCTGAAAATCTTTAATTTTAGATGAATAGTTAAACCACTAAGTGGTAGTTAAAAAACTGATTTTTCATTTAAATGAAACATTACCACTTCTGTGATTTGATTTTCAAAAATCCAACATACATGGTTGTCATTAGGAAGTAAAATTTTGTTCAATGGGATTAAAATAATTTTTTGGTGAATAGTAACTTTTATGTTTAATTAATCACGATTAAAGGTAATTAGTGAAATTTAATTTAAAAATGACATTATAAAAATATGAAAATACCTTTACAATTGTCATACCCCTATTGGATGATTCATGGACTACCAATACAATCCATGGGTCAACTTGGGGACCCCATGGAGCCACTTTGGTAGGAAATTGACATTAAAAACCTTTTATTTAATGTTAAAATAAAAATGTCACAAACATGAGTTGTTTTACTAAAACAATTTCTAAATGGGGTTATAAAAGTCATAATTTTAACTATAAATATTAATTATAAATCTAAAACGATTTCCCACATCATGATATTTTATTTATAATTTTTTAGACATTAAATAAATTAAATTAATTATGACACCATGATGATGCAACGATTACCTCATTAATTAACGATTTAAATAAAATGAAACCATAATGTAAAATCCAAGGCATACACTTGTCAAAAAAATATTGGATGAGTAGATTTAGAAACCTTATATCCTTAGACTCTAAATATATCCTTGTGGGACCTTTAGAAAACAAAAATCATTTCATAATAAAGTAACATTTCAATCTTTCCAATAGTGCCCCTTCTCTCCTCTTATAAAAGGCCCCCACCACTACCACCTTATTCACACCTTCAATCCATTTGGCTCAGCCAACCTCTGCCCCAATACTCTCCCAACTTCCATATCTTACTCCTAGAAGCCTCACTTTGGGCAGAAGTCTTCCCAAGGAAACCTTTGGCTCATATCAAAAAAGAGTTACCTGATTTTAAGGTAATGTCTTCTCTTATGTTATTTTGTTTTATTTGGTTCTCCTACCCCCTAAACTCTTTTTATCCATTTATTTTGTAACAACACCAGTATCATCAATATAATAGGATTTTTTTATAATATGTATTCGAGCTACACTTACAAACACCTACATCTAATGGTTAAAGAACATATTGTTTCTGTGGATGGAGAATTTCTGCCTCACGAAACGATGATTGTTCATCACTCATATATCACCTTCAAAGGTGGCCATTAAGATGTCACTATATTTATATATGATATATAATATGTTTATGTTTTACTTAAGATTCTGTATTTTTCATTTATGGCATACCTTTATGGTTTCCACTATGGGTAAACACGATATTTTTATTTTAGAAAGTGCGGACTACCGCCCGCTCAAAGTGATTTGAATCGTTAATACCGTATGTAGGATGTATAAAGGATGGAGTAAATGGTATTATACATTATATTATACTAGAATTACATTATACCTTTATATAATTATGTTTCATTCCATTAAAATATGAAATAGAAATGAAAGTAGAGTTCATGAGTATTTACGACTTACCGTCTCCATGAACGGTGCATTTCATTTCTTACCTCAAAATGTTATGTAATATTATAAATGCATGTATAACCTGAATATATATTTTATATATGATATCTACATCATGAATATAATTCTGGATATAATGGATATTTCACCACATGAACAACTTGTAATTATAAGAAGTATATTTTCGAATCAAGTACCAAAGATCGACAAAACGACTGTTATTAACATAAATAATTACATAATGTAAATAACATAGTAATAAGTGATATAAATGTAATAATTAACATGAAAAATGTTCTTAATAAAATTGAAATTAACTCTACTTTATTATTCAATAGATTAAAGAACGGTCGATTCAAGTCGGACACGAGGTAAGGGAACTTCTTAACCCAATTTCCATTCTTCGGGTTAATCTCCTACTTTCAAATTATGACATGATATTATTATGTAATATCTTGTATTTATACATTATTTATGTTTAAATATAGTGAGTAAACATAATAGTTATATTTTATTTAAAAAAATTTCTATGTAAGGGAACTTCTTAACCCAATTTCCATTCATCGAGTTAATCTCGTACTTTGAAATTATGTCATGAAATTATTATGTCATATCTTGTATTTGTACTTTCTTTATGTTTACTTATAGTGAATACACATAATAGGTATATTTTATTTAAAAATGATCTTTGTAAGGGACTTCGTCTCAATCTCCATTCATTGAGGCATATTTTGTTTTATACGGAAATTTTTTTTATATGGTGTATAAACCCCTTTGACTTTTATGTTTATGCAAAAGGAATCTTTATATACGAAGTGTTTTACTAAACGACAAAAAGGAATGTTTTTAATGTTGTACGTATGCGGCGACAACGACTTCTCCACTGCCGTGACCATTATTTGAGTTTCGGCTTCCTCTACAAGCCATAATTTTTCAATGATAAATAAATACCAAGTTTTAATTTTCTTTTATTTTGGTATTGAAAATGGTTTTGAAAGTGTTTTTTTATTATATCAATGTGTTGTATTGATATCTTGTGATTGAAATGTGGAAATGTTATTTTTCCTTTATGCATGTATTATGTGATACGATTATGTTATGGTTTATGATATGTTTAAACCTATTCATATGAGGAATGCATTGGACTTAATAAGTGACAGGTGGAGCCTGCTATATCTCCTCGATGCATCAAAAGGTCTCATGAGACAAACTAGTGTCTTGGAACGAGTATTTGACAATATATTATTTGTAGTCTTGGCATGAGCCCTTGGATACGTGGTTATGATAGTCTGGAATTATGAATTCCATCATTATGAAAGTGGTTATTGATATTGCATGTGATTATTCGACCAGTAGAATATCCATGTGAAGAAGTAAATGGCATTATCTCATTTTACTTTTGACCTATTATGTTGAAGTTCATTTTTAAAAGGCTTTTGTTTTAGTTATACATTGCCTTAAATGTTTATGTTTATTTATGAAAGATTTCACTAAATTTTTATCCTTACTGAGCATCTGAGATCACCCCTTTTAATGTTTTAAAATTTTCAAGATGTGAAGAAGTATTTTATGAATGACCTAAAGAGATAGTCAGAAGAGGATATGAGTGTGGACTATGGAGACTTTGTTATAGTAGTTTTTCACTTTATGATGTAATGTAACATTTATGAATGTATCTAGTGTTTCCAAGGCTACTAAACTAATCGGACTTTTGAGACTTGATATTTTGTGATCATGCCAATGTTACGAAGTAATGCACCGACACTGGGTAACTGGGGTCGGGACATTACAGTTGGTATCAGAGGCAGTTTAGTACTAACTATGGAAGCTAGATTTTGATAAACTGTGATTAGAGCACACAGCCCAATGATAGACATTGAGGATTAGTATAGAAGAATTTCCTATAATTTTGGTATTATAGAGATTTTGTGAGTTTTCCGAGCAGTACATACCTGTCCGGATACGAGCCGGTAGAGTCAGCTCTAGCACAGATGTACCTAGGCGTAAAACCCGAAAAAACCACTTTGAGCTAGACTTGAACGGGAACTGGTGCATGACAATGGGCATTGCTGGACTCTTGGTTATGAAACTCCTTGGGGATATGCTTAGGATAATTCTCATTTTCTTTACAAACCATTATGAAGGGTTTATGAGTATATACATCCCCAAAGAAAACATTTCTTTTTGTGATTATGGATTATATCCATAAATAGTTCAATTTATGTTAAGTGTTTTACAAGTATGGAATTATGTATTTTAATTCATAAACTAATCTAGTTTATGCCATTGTTTAGAAATGGCGCCTAGTGGGAGGAATGGAAACCGTATCAATGCACGCACTCTGTGTAGGGATTTCCCTCTTGCTCAAGATAATTATTGTGGAGCTGGAGATACAACTAGTGCTGATCAACTTATTACCATACTAGGAAAACTCACTCAGGTTATAAATAATAACTTTACTCATACGGAGCACCCTGATCCGCAACGTGGAGGATCAATGTTAGACTGCTTCACGGGGCAACAACAACCAACATTTAATGGGGGTACAAATCCATTAGTAGCTAAGCAATGGATAAACTCCTTAGATAAAATATTCCACGCCTTGGGGAGTAGCGAAAGGGAGAAGGTTGTCATGGTAGTCTACCGCCTCACTAGAGATACCGATTAATGGTGGCCGCTGATTCAAAACATAATGGAAGATGAAGATGTATCAAGTATGGAATGGACGGAGTTTAAAGAAATTTTCTTAGAAAAATACTTTACACATGACCATCAAGAAGATATGGAAAGGAAATTTCTGAGTCTAAGGCAGAAGGAGGATGAGAATGTCGCAAAGTATGAGGCAAACTTTACAAGGTTAGCGAGGCGTGCTGCAGATTATATACGTATCCCAAGAAGTAAGATCAATCGTTTCATTGATGGGTTAAAACCGTTTCTTCATCGAGCACTAGTATCAAAATCTTTCTCAATGTACGAAGATATAGTCAGGTTTTCTATCAAGACAGAAAAAGAATTCTTTAAATCTTATGACAATTAAGTAATGTAAGAGAAGAAGAGAATGGTGGAACAAGCGACAGATAAAGGGAAAAAGGGAAAGAAAGATTTTCCATTATGCAATAATTGTGGGAAAAATCACCCCGGTACCTGTCTAAAAGGAATGGGAGTTTGATATAAATGTTCAGAAAAAGGTCACCAGGCTCGTGATTGCAAGGGAATGATAGAGGATATCAATGTTGAATGCTACAATTGTAGGGAAATGGGGCATTATAAAAATGAAAGTCCTAAGCGTCAGGGAAACATACCTCAGAAAAGGCCAAGGGATCAAGGCCAATATTATGCTATTACTATAGTTGAAGTGGAATAATTAATGTATTGGTGCTTTTGGACTCAAGGATTATATTCTGGTTATAAGAATAATGTGATATATATATATAAGGATTGTACTGCAGTACTTGTTGTTTCAGTAAGGTTTTAATATGATGAAGGTAATCATATTTTTAGAATGTGACAAAAAGAGAAACTTTAATTTGTTTAGGGAATATGATGTTACAATTGATTTTGGAATTTAGAGACCTTTTAGAGATAGTCTGGACCGAGGTAATTTGGATAACTATAAAGTTTGGAATAGATTAAGTTGATATTTGTATAGTATTGTTTAAGGTTAAAACATTTCTAAAGATTATTTTTGGAATATTATAATACTATATTTTTAGGAAAAGGACAACCTGCAGGGTGGGGCATAACCCGTCACGTCGGACAAAGCTGCAGGAATCGAACCCACAACTATAGTGCGACATGCCTTTATTACCAACCACTAGCCTACAGGAAGTCCCTCGTTGTTACAAAATCGTTTTCCTAATCTAAATGGTATGTGGTAATATTTAGAACCTTATACAATTAGGATAAATAGAACATTTTTGAGTTCTGTTACCATTTGGAGTGAAATATGTGTTTGTGGTAAAACATTATTAAAGAATGAAAGTCTACACGACAAGTAAGTATATTTCCTTACATTCTTAGTAAATCTCTTAAATAAATTCCTCAACTTTATGAAAGGTAAATTAAAAAAAAATGTTGCCGATTAACTTTTCCAACTAGGGATTCAATGATCATTTAACCAATCAGACATTTGTGATTTTCTTATTGTTAACTTTCTCCTAATCCTGTTTTCTACAACTCTCCATCAGACCTTTCTGGTTTGTTTTTCTTCTATATCCATATTTTCATTGAATCCTAGTATGGGATATCTCAGGTGACCTTTGTACTTATCTTTCTTTCTTTTAATGTTATATTTTTATTAACCTTATTTCCGATGTGGGTTTTCCACAAAGGTGATTTTTTTTTCAACCTTTTATTTTCAAAGAAAAATTTCAAATTGAGAGGATGCGATTTAATAAAGGAGTGGAGAATGTAACACCCCAAGCATCCACGGTACGCTTATCCTTCAATAATGCAATAGCTTGCATTGTACGCAACTTCGAGTTCTAACACACCGCAACCAATCAAAGTAGCTGTTATGAATAGTAATACCCACTTTTTGAAATTATATAAAATTTATATTTCAAAATGGACTTCATTTTTGTATTTGGAATATCGAAATTATCCTAAGTTGAATTTTTTGTAATTTTCTGAGAACTTTCATTTTTTTATGAGTAGTGAAAAATACTTAAAAACAACTTTTTTAATAAAAATAATTTATAGTGATAAATTATACTATTGAGTGTTTTTAGAGTATAATTAGAATATATTTTTACCTTTTCATCCAATGGTGTTTATTATAATTAATTTCACTTTGAAATTGGACATAAAAAATTGTCAATCTTTTGATATATATTGTTTCTTAAAAACAAGTTATTTGTTGTGAAAGCGGGAAATAATTATAAAATTAATTAATGAAACATATATGTATGGAATTTTGTAAAATAGACATCAGTTTTTAATTCGGAATATCAATTATAGCTTATGGAGAAATTTTGGAATTTTTCTGAAAAACTTCAATTTTTTATGAATAGTGTAACCACTAAGTGGTAGTTAAAAAACTGATTTTTTGTTTAAATGAATCATTACCACTTCTGTGATTTTATTTTAAAAAATCCGACATATGTGGTTGTAATTATGAAGTAAAATGTGGTTCAATGGGATTAAAATAATTTTTTGGTGAATAGTAACTTTTAAGTTTACTTAATCGCGATTAAAGGTAATTAGTGAAATTTAATGTAAAAATGACATTATAAAAATTTAAAAATACCATTACACATGTCCTACCCCAATTGGATGAGTCATGGCCGACCAAGAAAATCTATGGGTCAACTTGGGGACCCCATGGAGCCACTTTGGTAGGAAAATGACATTAAAAACCTTTTATTTAATGTTAAAATAAAAATGTCACAAACATGAGTTATTTTACTAAAAAAAATTTATATTGGGTTATAAAAGTAATATTTTTGACTATAAATATTCATTATAAAGATAAAAATAATTCCTACATCATGATATTTTTTTTATAAATTTTAGACATTAAATAAATTAAATTATTTATCACACAATGATGATGGAGCGATTACCTCATTAATTAACGATTTAAATAAAATGAAAAGATAATGTAAAATCAAAGTCTTAAACCTGTCAAAAACATATTGGATGAGTAGATTTCGAACCCTTATCACCATAGCCTCGAAATATATCTGTGTGGGACTTTTATAATCCGAAATGCATTTCATAATAAAGTAACATTTCAATCTTTCCAAGAGTGCCCCTTCTCTCCTCTTATAAAAGGCCCCCACCACTACCACCTTATTCACACCATCAAGAAATTTGGCATGGACAATCACTGACCAAATACTCTCCAAAATTCCCTCTCTTAGTCCTAGAAGCCTCACTTTGTGCATGAGTCTTCCCATGAACGCCTTTGGCTCAAATCAAAAAAGAGTTACCCGATTTTAAGGTAATGTCTTCTCTTATGTTATTTTGTTTTATTTTGATTCTCCAACCACCTAAACTATTTTTATCCATTTATTTTGTAACAATATAAGTATCCTCAATATACTAGGATGTTTTTATAAGAAGTATATGAGCTACAATTACAAACACCTACATCAAATGGTTAAAGAACATACTTTTCCTGTGGATGGTGAATTTCTGCCTCACAAAATGATGATTGTTCAACACACATATGACACCTTAAAAGGTGGCCATTATGATGTAACTATATTTATATATGATATATAATATGTTTATGTTTTACTTAAGCTTCTTTATTTTTCATTTATGGCATACCATTATGGTTTCCATTATGGGTAAAAACGATATTTTCATTTTAGGAAGTGCGGACTACCGCCCCTCAAAGTGATTTGAATCGTTAATACCATATGTAGGATGTATAAAGGATGGAGTAAATGGTATTGTACATTATATTATACTGTAATTATATTATAAATTTATATCATTATGTTTCATTCCATTAAAATATGAAATAGAAATGAAAGTAGCATTCATGCGTACGTACGGCTTACCTTCTCCATGAACGGTGCATTTCATTTCTTACCTCTAAATGATATGTAATTTTATAAATTAATGTATATACTGGATATATATGTTATATATGATATCTAAATCATGAATATAATTCTGTATATAATGGATATTTTACCACATGAACAACTTGTAATTATAAGAAGTATATTTTTAACTCCAGTACCAAAGATCGACAAAACGACTGTTATTAACATAAATAATTACATAATGTTCATAAGATGGTAATAAGTAATATAAAAGGAATACTAAAATGAAAAATTTTCTTAAGAAAATAGAAATTAACTCTAGTTTATTATTCATGAGATTAAAGAATGATCGAGTCAAGTCGGACATGAGGTAAGGGAACTTCTTAACGCAATTTCAATTTTTAGGGTTAATCTCCTACTTTCAAATTATGTCTTTATATTATTATGTACTATCTTTTATTTACACTTTATTTATGTTTAAATATAGTGAGTACACATTATAGATCTATTTTATTTAAAAAATTATCTTTGTAAGGGAACTTCTTAACCTAATTTCCATTCTTCAGGTTAATCTCCTACTTTCAAATTATGTCATGATATTATTATGTCATATCTTGTAATTGTACTTTCTTTATGTGTAATTATAGTGAATACACATAATATATCAATTTTATTTAAAAATGATCTTTCTATGGGACTTCGTCTCAATCTCCATTCATTGCGGCATATTTTTTTTATACACAAATTTCTTTTATATGGTGTATAAACTCCTTTGACTATTACGTTTATTCAAAAGGAATATTTTTATACGAAGTGTTTTACTAAACGACAAAAAGGAATGTTTTTCTTGTTGTACGTATGGGGTGACAATGACTTCTCCGCCACCGTGAACATTATTTGAGTTTCAGCTTCCTCTACAAGCCATAATTTTTAAATGATAAATAAATACCAGGTTTTAATTTTCTTTTATTTTGGTATTGAAAATGGTTTTGAAAGTGTTTATTTATTATATAAATGTGTTGTATTGATATCTTGTGATTGAAATGTGGAAATGTTATGTTTCCTTTATGCATGTTTTATGTGATACGATTATGTTATGGTTTATTATATGTTTAACCCTATTCATATGAGGAATGCATTGGACTTAATAAGTGACGGGTGGAGCCCGCTATAGCTATTCAATGCATTAGCAGGTCTCATGAGAAAAACTAGTGTCTTGGCACGATGCTTGAAAGAATATTATTTGTAGTCTTGGCACAAGGCCTTGGCTACGTGGTTATGATAGTCTGGCATTATGCATTCCATCATTATGAAAGTGGTTATTGATATTGCATGTGATTATTCGACCAATAGAATATCCATGTGAAGAATTAAATGGCATTATCTCATTTTACTTTTTTCATATTATGTTAAAGTTCATATTTAAAAGGATTTTGTTTTAGTTTTACATTTCCTTAAATGTTTATGTTTATTTATGAAAGCTTCCGCTAAATTGTTATCCTTACTGAGCATCTGAGCTCACCCCTTTCAATGTTTTAATATTTTCCATCATGTGAAGAAGTATTTTATGAATGACCTGTAGGGATAGTCAGAAGAGGATATGAGTGTGGACTATGGAGAATTTGTTATTGTAGTTTTTCACTTTATGATATAATGTATCATTTATGAATGTATCTAGTGTTTCCAAGGCTACTAAAATAATCGGTCTTTCGAAACATAATCTTTTGTGATCATTCCAATGTTACGAAGTAATTCACCGACTCTGGGTAACTGGGGTCGGGGCGTTACAACAAAGGCTAGTGGAATTCAATTCTCCTGGAATTAAATATTCTAGTTAGAGGATAAGATATGTTGTTTAATATATTCTTATAATTATAGTTTATGATGGGTTAGAAAAAATATTGGTTATATTTTATAGGAATGTAGATACAACCATATGATGTCAACATCAACAAGGATTGTTTGTATGGAATACATGATTTTCAGGATTTATATAGAATTATTGTTATATGTTGTGATATTTTTTAGGAAGATGATACTATTATTGGGAATTGAGACCCTATTTTTGTTAAGAGGAATTTTATATTATTCATTGTATATATGTTTTCGTTGAATATCAAGTAATATTTGTGATCAATAATTTTAATTTCTGAGGGTTCCATAAGAGTACAATAATTTTTTTTGAAGATGTTTTGTCCCTTTCCTCTTAATATGAGATAGATTTTAGATGTATTTTAAACTTGGGTCCCCTCTGTTGTCAATATCATTATATATTTTGACACCCATTGAGAGATATGAACTATAGATTTAGGTTGCTGATCTTATACATCAGCATTCCATTTGGCCATGTGTGTCACCATGGGGTTCTCATGTTATATTTTTGTAATACCATAATATAAGAATGAATATATATAAATAAATATATATTATAATAATTTCTATTATAATCTCATATTTAAAAATGAACGACCATAATTAATCACATACATAATATGAAACAAAAAGAATAAAAGGAAACATTATTATTATTTAAACATGAATGGTAAGACCGAGCAATTAAATTTAAGGGAATTAAAAGTATTAAACATATTATGAAATATATAACATTCTCACTCAATCCTATTGTTTTAATTTATTCTTTTTAAATAAGCATATTTTTTATAAATTTTTTTTATTCTTCAACAATACATTTTCATTAAAAATAGGTTTTCATTATTTTTAGGAGTGTATAATATTAATAATTTCTATAAATTATATAATATTTAAATATAGAAATTAACTAAAATTTTGATTTTATTGATTAAAAATTATATTAGGACTATATGTTGATTGTTTTAGATAAATACTTCTTTTTAAATAGTAAGTGAAAAATTATTATTTTTATTAAAAATTAAATATAAATTTTAAGAGTCGTCATTGTAAAATTATTCCCCTATTAGTTATAAAATTAAATTTGTTGTTTTTTTTGAAATAATCAAACTGTTGTCTTTGAAATGAATATTTTAGATGATATCATTATGAAAACATTTTTTCCTTGAATGGGTGTCTTTCTAGAAACATGTTTTCATATGTTTATTGGTTTAATATTAAATTAAATTAGTCAAATTATTTATTTTATATTTTGGAAAATTAATCCTATTTATTGTATATGTAATTAGAAATTTAGTATTCATTTCACTTTTATTTTATAAAACATGAAATGTAAAATTTATAATTTGTGTTACTATGGAAAATGATAAATTTGGAAATTAATGTCAAAAATACAATTATATTGACTAAAAAATAATCATAACACATAAAATAATTTTATAGGATAAGTATAAATCATCTATTATAAGGCCCCAACATTAAACATTACTTAATCTTGAGTTATTAAAAGATTAAACATTAGGGTTCTTTTCAGGTTTAGAGTTTTAGATAATTAGATCATAAAACATGCATTACATTACACATTTAAACAAAGTCTTTATATAAAAGATAGTATTCATTTTTCCCATCAACAGAAAAATATTTAAAATAATACATGTATTCTTTATTGACATTTCCTTGACAGTATCATCATTTCATGTACCATTCCCTTGACCTGTGAAAAACATTTAAAAAACATGGGATGAGCATAAAAAGCTCAGTAAGGGTTATAAAAATATGGAAAGGAAACATGAGTTCATATGCACATATGAATGAAATCATAATTTACCCATAAAACATAAGCACTTTTGCATACCTCATCAAAACATGAATAAATCATAGAAATCATAAGACCAAAAGGTACCTTGAGGCATTCATAAGATTCTTACATAGGGAGTAACCCTCTTGGTTACGTTTGGAATACCCATCACAGTATATTCCCTAAATCTCTACATAGAAACCATAACGTTTAACTCATTCGCATTACTCAACGCATTGGAGAGCTATATCGGGCTCACCTGCCTTTAGTTTATCACGGAACCACCCGTCTTCATAACAATGCCCAAGAACCATAACATAATCGTATCGCATAAGACATGCATAAAGGAAACATACCATTTCCACTTTTCAATCACAAGATATCAATACAACACATTGCTATAAAAACATTATGAAAACCATTTTCAATACCAGATTAAATGAAAAGTAAAACATGGTATTTATTTTTCATTCCAAAAATGTTATGGCTTCTAGAAGAATCTGGAACTCAAATAATGGTCATAGCGGCGGAGAAGTCGTCATCGCTGCATACATATGACAAATAAAAACATTCCCTTTTTTCGTTTATTAAATGATTCGTATAAAAAATATTCCTTTTGAATAAACGTAAAAGTCAAAGTGGTTTATACACCGTATAAAAGAATGTAGTGTGTAAAACAAAATATGCCTCAATGAATGGAGATTAAGACGAAGTCCCATACCTCGGGTCCGACTTGACTCGATCATTCATTAACGTCCTGAAAAATAAAATTGAGTTAATTTATACTTTCTTAAGACTCGTTTTCATGTTAATTATTCCTTTTATATCTCTTATTACCATGTCATGAACACTATGTAATTATTTAGGACAATAACGATCATTTTGTCGACCCTGGGCACTTGAGTCAAAAATAAACTTCTTGTAATTACAAGTTGTTCATGTTGTAAAATATCCATTATATGCAAAATTATATTCATTATTTATATATAATATATTTCATATATATCCATTATATACCTGCATTTATAATATTACAAAACATTTAGAGGTATGAAATTAAATGCACCGTTCATGGAGACGGTAAGCCGTACGTACGCATGAACGCTACTTCCATTTCTATTTCATCTTTAATGGAATTAAAAAATAATGATACATAATATTATTGTAATTATAGTATGGAATTATATATAATATCATTAAATCTATTCTTTATACATACCACATATGGTATTAACGAATCAAATCACCTTTAGGGGGCGATAGTCTGCACTTCCTAAAATGAAGATATCACGTTTACCCATAATGGAAACCATAAAGGTATGACATAAATTGAAAATACAGAAGAATAAGGAAATCATAATCATATTATATATCATATATAAATATTGTTACATCTTTATGTCCACCTTTGAAGGTGTTAGAAAAATATTGAACAATCATCGTTTCGTGAGGCAGAAATTCGCCATCCACAGAAACAGTATGCTCATTAACCATTAGATGTAGTTGTGTGTAAGTGTAGCTCGAATCTTTCTTATAAAAACATCCTAGTATATTATATATACTGGTTTTGTTACAAAAGAAATTTATAAAAAGAGTTTAGGGGATTGGAGAAGCAAAATAAAACAAAAGAACACAAGTGAAGACATTACATTAAAATCGGGTAACTCCCTTTGGATTGAACCAAAAGGGTTTCTTGAAGAGATTCCTGCCTAATTCAAGTCTTCTAGGATGAGGACTGGGATGTGGAGAGATAAAATGAGCAGGGCTTGGATGAGCCAAAGGCTTGAGAAATGTGGGTAAGGAGGTAGAGGTGGGGGCCTTTTATAAGAGGAGAGGAGGGGCACTCTTGCAAAGGTATAAAATGATACTTTATTTTCAAATGGGTTTCAGATTTTAAAGGTCCCACATTGATGTATATCTAGGATAAGGTGATAAAGGTTCTAAATATACTCATAGAATAGGTTTTTTACATGTGTAGGCCTTAGATTTTACATTATCTTTTCATTTTATTTAAATTGTTAAATAATGAGGTAATCGTTGCATCATCATGATGTCATAAATAATTTAATTTATTTAATGTATAAAAATTATAAAAAAAAATATGATTTAGGAAATATTTCTATATTTCCAATGACTATTTATAGTAAAAAATCTGACTTGTATAACCTCATGTAATAATTGTTTTAGTAAAACAACACATATTTGTGTCATTTTTACTTTTACTTTAAATAAAAGGCATTAATGTCATTATCTTACCCAAGGGGCTCCATGGGGTCCCAAAAATCGACTCATGGTTTTCCTTGGTCGGACATGACAC
Source organism: Viscum album (assembly GCA_963277665.1). Taxonomy (NCBI): domain Eukaryota; kingdom Viridiplantae; phylum Streptophyta; class Magnoliopsida; order Santalales; family Viscaceae; genus Viscum; species Viscum album. The sequence goes on along the minus strand of OY728119.1, from coordinate 1,343,820,506 downwards.
ATAACATAAGGGTAGTACATGTTTCAAGGTCATTTCATATTATTAAAACATTATTTTTAACTTAAACTACACTAATTACCTCTAATCGCGATTAAAAACTTAAAAGATTCTATTCCCCCAAAAATTATTTTAATCCCATTGAACCACATTTTACTTCTTAATGACAACCATGTATGTCGGATTTTTGAAATTCAAAACATAGAGGTGGTAAAATTTCATTTAAACGAAAAATCAGTTTTTTTAAGTACCACATAGTGGTTTATCTATTCATCAAAAATTGATGTTTTTCAGAAAAATACCAAAACATCACCCAAAGCTATATTTTATATTACGAATTCAAAAATGATATCTATTTTAAAAAATTCAAAACATATAAGTTACAATAATTAATTTAATAATTAATTCCCACTGTCAGAACAAATAGCATGTTTTTATGAAACAATATATATCAAAAGATTGACACTAGTTTAAGTCCTATTTCAAAGTGAAATTAATTATAACGACCACTATTGGATTAAATGGTAAAAATATATTCTAATTTCACTTTATAAACAATTAAAAAGATAATCTAATCATATAAATAAATTAGATTAAAAATGGGTTTTGATTTAAAATACAACATTTTTCACTATTCAAAAAAATGAATATTATCAGAAAAATACCAGAAATTTATCCAAAGTAAATTTCAATGTCACAACAATAAAGAATAAGTTTATTTTGAAAAATGTAGCTTATAAAATTGTCAAAATATAGATTTAGAAATGGTTCTCCATCAAAAGGCGTTAAAACGATCTTTTAAAAATATTAGAGTATTTCATGCTTTAGGTTGGATTTATTCTCATTTTAAGCCTCTAAAACACTATATAATTCATAAATAGACATAGATAACTATATTTATTAGTTATTACTTACATGGGATGTTACATCCTTCCCCCCTTTAGAAAATTGTGTCCACGCAATTTATTTACTTATCGAATAAGTGGGGGTATTTATCCCTCATAGCATTTTGAGGTTTCCACGTTGCCTCTTCAACCATATGGGTTTTCCACAAAAACTTTACCTGGTGAATTACCTTATTTCGCAACACTTTCTCCCTTCGGTCAAGAATCTATAATGGTTTTTCTTCATAAGAGAGATTCTATTCCAACTGAACTACCTCTGGGCTCAAAACCTGAGATTGATCTGACATATACTTTCTCAACATCGAAACATGAAAAAAATTGTGTACCTAAGATAAACTCAGAGGTAAAGCCACTCGGTAAGCAACTGATCCAACTCTCTCCAGAATTTCATATGGTCCAATGAACCTTGAAATCAGCTTTCCCTTCTTACCAAATCGCATCACACTTTTCCATAGTGAAACTTTGAGAAAAACATGATCACCTACCTCGAATGATAGATCCTTCCTCCGGTTATCTGCATAACTCTTCTGCCTGCTTTGAGCTGTTCTCATGTGTTTCTGAATCATCTGAACTTTTTCTGCCATCTCAATTACCAATTCTGGTCCCATCAGCTTCCTCTCACCCACTTCATCCCAAAAATCTAGAGTTTGACACCGGTTCCCATATAATGTGTTAAAAGGTTCCATCTATATACTGGAATGAAAACTGTTATTATATGAAAATTAAACGAAAGAAAGATGTTGGTACCAACTTCCCTGATAATCCATCGAACAAGCACGTAGCATATCTTCCAATGTCTGAATTTTTCATTCTGACTACCCATCTGATTGAGGATGAAAAGTTGTACTAAAATTTAATTCAGTACCCAATGACTTATGAAGGCCTTTCCAAAAGTTAGAAGTAAACCTCAGATCATGGTCAGATACAATGGAGAGGGGAACTCCATGTACCCTGACTATCTCATTAAGATACAAAAGAGAAATTTGTTATAGGGAAAAAGTATATCGTATAGCAAGGAAATGAGCAGATTTAGTCAAGTGATCAACAATAACCCATATTGTATTATTACCTCAAGGTGTCTTCGACAATCCCACCACGAAGTCCATGGATATATTCTCCCATTTCCACTCTGGTACTGGTAAATGCTGAAGAATCCCATTCAGGAATTGCCGCTCGGCTTTTACTTATTGACAAGTCAAACACTTCACAGTAAAATCAGCAATATCTCTTTTCATTCCATCCCACCAGTAATACACCAGAAGATCTATATACATCATAGTACTTCCTGGATGAACTGAAAACAAAGAACTGTGAGTGTCACATAACAACTCTCCCTTCAACTGTGAATTAAAGGGCACACACAATCTCTTCCCAAATCTCAAAACACAATCACTATCAATGTTGAATTTAGGCAACTTACCCTTCTGAACTAGCTCTACCTTTTTCTGTAAATCGATGTCTTGCTTCTGTGCTTGCTTAATTCTATCGGATAGAGATGATTTCATTTATACCTGAAACAAAACAGAAGGACATCCTGAACCAATAACTTTAATGCCAAAGTTCATAAAATCCTTAACAAAAGGATCACATTCCAAATGCAACATTGTTAATGAAGCATTACTTTTTCGACTCAAAGCATCAACCACTTTATTTGCTTTTCCTGGATAGTAATGAATTGTACAATCATAATCCTTGATTAATTCTAGTCATCTCCTCTATCTCATGTTCAATTCTTTCTGAGTGAATATATACTTTAAACTTTTGTGATCGGTATATATTTCACACTTTACTCCATACAAATGATGCCTCCAAATATTTAAAGCGAAAACAACATCAGCTAATTCCAAATCATGTATAGGGTAATTTAACTCTTGAGTTTTCAACAGATGTGAAGAATAAGAAATTACCTGATCATTCTGCATTAGGACACAATCAAGTCCTTTCAATGAAGCATCACTATAGATAACAAACTCACCATTCCTTGAAGGTAGTGCCAAAACTGGAGCATTCACCAAAATTATTTTCAATTCCTGAAATCAATCATCAAATTCTTTTGACCAGATAAACTTAACACCCTTCCGAGTTAGCTTAGTCATTGGAATAGATAACCGTGAAAAATTTCTAACAATCCTTCGGTAATATCCTACCAAACCAAGGAAGCTATGAATCTCAGTTACATTTTTGGGTCTTGTCCATTATTCAACAACCTTTGTTTTTTTAGGATCAAAAGTTATCCCATATTTAGAAACAATGTGACCAAGGAAAGAAATTTTTTGCAACCAAAACTCACTCTTGCTGAATTTACCATACACTTTCTTTTCTTTCATGGTTTTCAAATTAACCCTTTAATGTCTTTCATGCTTCTATTTACTTTTTGAAGACACCAAAATATCATCAATGAAAACCACCACAAACTTATCCAAGAACTCATGGAAAATTCCATTCATAAGGGCCATGAATATAGCAGGTGAATTGGTTATCCCAAAAGGAATTCCTACAAATTCATGATGGCCATATCTTGTACGAAACGCGGTCTTTGGAACATCTTCTCTCTTTACCTTCAACTGATGGTACCCTGATCTTAGGTCAATATTTGAAAAATACTGATCTCCCTTTAGCTGATCAATCAAATCATCGATATGAGGCAAAGGATATTTTTTCTTAACAATGATGATATTCAAGGATTTATAATCAAGGAAAAGTCTCATAGAACCATCTTTATTTTTAACAATTAAAACATGAGAACCCCATGGTGATGTGCTAGGTCAAATGAAACCTTTCTTTAATAAATCATGCAATTGCTCCTCCAACTCTAAAAGTTCAATTTGAGCCATTCGATAAGAGGGTTTTGAAATTGGATTAACATTTGGAACTAAGTCAATAGTAAATTCAACTTCTCGATCTGGTATTATTCCAGGAAACTCATCAGGAAAAATATCAGGATACTCATTTACCGCTGGAAAATCATTAATCTGAACAGTTCCCTTGTTATCAACAATATGTGCAAGGTAACATTCATTTCCTTCTTTTACATGTTTCTAGGCCTCTTGAAATATTATCAACAGTAAGGGTTCATTCTTGTACACAAAATGAAAGTGTTTCTGAAAAGAAACTTTTTTATCTCTACAGTTAATCTTATAATGGTAAATAGAGAGCCAATCTATACCAAGGATAAAACCAAACACTACTAGAGGTAAAACAATAAGGTTCGCATGTAGGATCTTTCCACGGATAATGATAGGATGATTCTTATAAATTCTTTTTGCCTCAACATTTCTCCCAGGTGTTTCTACCAAAAGTTCAGGAGTCAATTCATGAGATGGTATTCCCAATTTACTAGAAATGTGTTCAGAGATGAAAGAATGTATAGAACCTGAATCAAACAACACACATGAATAATCTGAAAAAACAATGTACCTGATACCACTTTATTTGATAGCCCAAAATCTGTTGAAGTAGTTGCAAAGGATTTCACCACCCCTTTCTGCTTGTAGTATAACTGTTTCCCATCACTCGAGCTCTTTGTGAGACACTCGTTTGCATAGTTACCCATCTCATTGCACTTAAAACATTTCACTAACTGTAAATCAAATTTGGTCTTACCATCACCCTGATCTTTTCCAGTGCAATCACGAGCCTTATGTCCCATCTTACGACATCGATAACACCTTCCGGAATTTAGAAGACATTCCCCAGCATTCCTTTTACCACATTTATCACAAACTAGAAACTTAGTTTTCTTACCATCAGACTTTTTTGAAGAATTTTTCCCTTTCTCCAGCCACCTCGGTCTCTTATTCTGTTGGTTGTTATAGAACAATTGATCATCGGCAAACTCCATTTCCACCTTCTCAGCACATCGAACAATCTTTTCATAACTTTTTAACTCACGAGAAGCTAATGCCATTTGATATTTTGGTTTTAATCCTGAGAAAAAATGATTGATTTTACTATCAAGTTCTCGGATAAAATTTGTAGCATACCTTGCCAATCGAGTGAACCTTTATTCATAGGCAACCACTGAGTCATCCTCTTGCCTGAATTACAGGAATTGTTTTTCCATACTAAGTCGAACAACCTTAGGAAAATACTTCTCAAGAAACATACCTTTGAATTCATCCCAGTCGAGAGCATCAATCTCATCAGCATCCCTAATATTTTTAACCATCGACCTCCACTGATCTACTTCACCCTAAAAACTATAAATAGCAAGACTAACCTTTTGATTTTCTGAACACCCCATGACATCAAAAATTTTCTCCAGTTCTTTAATCCACCTTTCAGCTAGCGTAGGGGTAGATGATTTTCTAAATGATGGGGGATGTTGCCTCATGAAATGTTCCACCACCGACATGTTCCTCTGCGGTTGATCTATCTAATCTCGTGCATGGATACCTTCACCATTTATCGCTTGAGTCAAATACACCATTACTGAAGAAACTATTCAGTTTGAATTCAGACCATCTCATGATGCTGATTCGGAAGGTTATTTCCTTATGTATGCCTTCATAGCACTTCTTCCATGTTTCCTTTGCGGAAAACCATTTTGAACAAACATGGCTTAGATGAAACTACATGGTAATCTTCAAATGCTATATAATTTCAATTTGACCATAAAAAATATTTTTGGATAATAATTTAATAGAATTCTAACCCCTAAAGTTATCTAAACCAACCTCTAATAGAAACTATAAGGCCCCAGCCTTAAAAAATACTTAATATTGAGTTATTAAAAGATTACACATTGGGGATCTTTTCAGGTTTAGAGTTTTTGAGAATTATATCATAAAACATGCATTACATTCCACATTTAAACAAAGTGGTTACATAAAAGATAGTATTCATTTTTTACATCAACGAAAATATATTTAAAATAAAACATGGATTCTTTCTTGAGACTTCTTTGACACTATAATCATATCATGTACCATTCCCTTGACCTGTGAAAAACATTTCAAAAACATGGGATGAGCAAAATAGCTCAGTAAGGGTTATAAAAATATGGAAAATAAACATGAGTTCATATATATATAAGAATGAAATCATACTTTACCCATAAAACATAAGCACTTTAACATACCTCATCAAATCATGAATAAATCACAGAAATCATAATACATAAAGGTAACCTGAGGTATTCATAACATTATTATGTAGGGAGTAACCCTCATGGTTACGTTTGGAATATCCATCAAAGTATATTCCCTAAATATATTCAGAGAAACCTTAACGTTTAACTCCTTCGCGTTACCCAATGAATTGAAGAGCTATATCGGGACCACCCGCCCTTAGTTTATCACAGAACCACCCGTCTTCATAACAATGCCCAAGAACCATAACAGAATACTATCACATAAGACATGCATAAAGGAAACATATGATTTCCACTTTTCAATCACAAGATATCAGTACAACACATTGATATAAAAAAATTATGAAAACCATTTTCAATACCAGAATAAAAGAAAAGTAAAACATGATATTTATTTTTCATTCAAAAAAAGTTATGGCTTATAGAGGAAGCCGAAACTCAAATAATGGTCATGGCGGCAGAGAAGTCGTTGTCACCGCATGCGTACGTCAAATAAAAAAATGTCCTTTTTTCATTTAATAACGCTTTGTATAAAGAAGATTCCTTATGAATGATCATAAAATTCAAAGGGGGTTATACACCGTATAAAAGAAAGTTGTGTATAAAACAAAATATGCCTCAATGAATGGAGATTGAGACGAAGTCCCTTACCTCGGGTCCGACTTGACTCGATCGTTCTTTAACATCCTGAATAATAAACTTCTTAAGAACATTTTTAATGTTAATTATTAATTTTATATCACTTATTACCATGTAATGAAAACTATGTAATTATTTAGGATAATAATTGTCATTTTGTCGACACTGGGCACTTGAGTCAAAAATAAACTTCTTATAATTACAAGTTGTTCAAGTGGTAAAATATCCATTATAAAAAAATTATATTCATTATTTAGATATCGTATATATCATTTATATCATTTATATATGTGCATTTATAATATTACATAACATTTAGAGGTAAGAAATGAAATGCACCATTCATGGAGACGGTAAGTCATACGTACGCATGAACGCTACTTCCATTTCTATTTCATATTTAATGGAATTAAAAAATAATTATACATAATAGTATTATAATTATATTATGGTATTATATATAATATCATTAAATCTATCATTTATATGTACCACATATGGTATTAACGAATCAAATCACTTTGAGGGGGCGGTAGTCCGCACTTCCTAAAATGATGATATCACGTTTACCCATAATGGAATCCATAAAGGTATGACATAAATGAAATATACAGAAGCCTAAAGAAAAAATAAACATATTATATATCACATATAAATATAGTGACATTTTAATGGCCCTCTATGAAGGTGTTAGAAGAATATTGAACAATCATCGTTTCGTGAGGCATAAATTCGCTATCCACGGAAACAGTATACTCATTAACCATTAGATGAAGGTGTGTGTATGTGTAGCTCAAATACTTATTTTTAAAACATCATAGTATATGTAATATACTGGTTTTGTTACAAAATATATGAATAAAAAGAGATTATGGTTTTGGAGAAGGAAAATAAAACAAAAGAAAACAAGTGAAGACATTACCTTAAAATCAGGTAACTCCTTTTGGTTTGAACAGAAAGGGTTTTTTTGAAGAGCTTACTGCCTAAGGTAAGGCTTCTAGGATGAGGAGAGGGATGTGTAGAGATAAAATTATCAGGGATTGACCGAGCAAAAAGCTTGATATGTGTGGGTAAGGAGGTAGAGGTGGGGGCCTTTTATAAGAGGAGGGGAGGGGCACTCTTGGAAAGGAATAAAATGATACATTATTTTCAAATGAGTTTCAGATTTTAAAGGTCCCACATTGATTTATTTCGAGGATAAGGTGATAATGGTTCGAAATATACTCATCCAATAGGTTTTTTACATGTGTAGGCCTTATATTTTACATTATCGTTTCATTTTATGTAAATCATTAAATAATGAGAAAATCGTTGCATCATCATGATGTCGTAAATAATTTATTTTATTTAATGTCTAAAAATTATAAAAAAAATAATATGATGTATCAAATATTTTTAGCTTTCCAATTAAAATTTATAGTAAAAAATATGTCTTGTATAACCCCATGTAAAAATTGTTTTAGTAAAACAATACATGTTTGTGTCATTTTTAATTTTACTTTAAATAAAAGGCATTAATGTCATTATCTTACACAAGTGGCTCCATGGGGTCCCAAAAATTGACCCATGGGTTTTCTTGGTCGGCCATGACACATACAATAAGGGTAGGACATGTCTCAAGGTCATTTCATATTATTACAACATTATTTTTTCCTTAAACTATACTAATTACCTCTAATCGCGATTAAAAACTTAAATGTTACTATTCACCAAAAAATTATTTTAATCCCATTGAACCAAATTTTACATCCTAATGACAACCATGTATGTCAGATTTTTTGAATTCAAAACACAGAGGTGGTAAAATTTCATTTTAATGAAAAATCGGTTTTTTTAAGTACCACTTAGTGGTTTCACTATTCATCAAAAAAGATGTTTTTCAGAAAAATACCAAAACTTCACCCTAAGATATATTTGATATTAAGAATTAAAAAATGATGTCTATTTTAAAAAATTAGAAACATATAAGTTACAATAATTAATTTAATAATTAATTCCCGTGTCAGAACAAATAGCGTGTTTTTATGAAACAATATATATCAAAATATTGACACTAGTTTAAGTCCAATTTAAAAGTGAAATTAATTCCAATGACCACTATTGGATTAAATGGAAAAAATATATTCTAATTTCACTTTAAATCCAATTAAAAAGATAATCTAATCATATAAATAAATTAGATTAAAAAGAGGTTTTGAATTAAAATACAACATTTTTCACTATTCAAAAAATGAACATTATCAGAAAAATACCAGAAATTTATCCAAATTAAATTTCAATGTACCAATCATAAATAATAAGTTTATTTTAAAAAATATATCTTATAAAATTTTTAAAAGATAGATTTAAAAAATTTTCTCCATCAAAAGGCGGTAAAACATCTTTTAATAATATTAGAGTATTTAATGCTTTAGGTTGGATTTATTCTCATTTTAAGCCTCTAAAACACTATCAAATTCATAAATAGACATATATAACTATATATATTATTCATTACTTACTTGGGATGTTACATCTATACTCATCTGAGATTTGAGGATATTACATTTTTTCAATTTTTACTTGATTATAAAATTTTAATTATTTTTTTCCGGGAAAAGTAAAAACTATCACATTCTTGTTTTTAAAATCTATGATATTTTTATGATATGAATAAAAATATGATAAGTTCAGTTATAAATATATTTTCAAAAAAATAAATTATTCGTCTGCATAAAGTTAATTTATTTATTTTATTACATAAAAAGTAACCTAAAATTCTTAAACAATGTTAATAAAGTAATTATTAAAATAATGAAAAAATTAAATAAATGATATTAAAGATATTTCAATTAATATACTTTATATAAATAAATATAATCCATGATTATTTTAAAAAACTATTCCATGTTATAGATATTGAAATTTATTATATTATAATTCGTTATTTTTATTGTTGTTGAAAAAATAAATTTAAGTGAATAGTTCTAAAATTTAGGTTATTGATATTTTATGAAAATAAAAATATATTCAATGTTATTAAAATTATAAAAATATTTTGATTAATCCATATGAATTTTATATTGTTAATTAAATAATTAATTAATCAATTTGTCTCATTTATCATTTTATGCTACACGGCTGAACATTAATTTGTAGAAAATATTAATATTACGGAAATTATAAAAAGGATTATTTAATGGTTGAAAACCAATACTTGTAAATAATTTGGAATTTTTTTCATCAATTTTATATAAATAGATTAATTTGATCTATGTTTATTCTACCATCTAAATATATCAATATTGATCCATTTAAATTAAAATTTAAATTAAAATAATGAAATATTTTAGGAAATTCTAAAAGTACCCATCCCCTATCTTAACAAATTGAAATTTTAATTATCTTTATATCACCTAGCGTTACCAAATTGAATTCGAATATTTCTATCCAATTACATTCTTCAAATCCCTACATGCATTATATTGTTCTTATATTGAGACCAATACCAATCATAGATTTTTTATATTCTTCGAAATTGATATTTTCCATGGAATAAGTATAGATTTTAACCACATTTTATAGTTTCAATTATTCATCCTCAATAACAAAATTATATTAATCATTGACTAAGTAATATAATGAATAATATATATATATATTTATGTTATTATGTTAATGTAACAACCAATATCAATTATTTATTCCATAAAATGGGAGTGGAAATCATCGATCGGGTTTACAAAGTACTATTGACTGATGAACTAATGTTATTCATTTTCAACAACCTCATCTCATGAATTCTTAAATGATGAAATTCATAGTTATATATTATATTAATTAAATAATTATCATTTTAAAAAAAATATATATTATAAATTATCTTTCCTTTTCATCATATTGTAAATGATAACACCATTTATGCATATGTGTGGACTACCCCCTCCCTGAATCTTTGGGTTTAATTTTTCACAAAAACATAAAATATAGTATAAATATATATTTTTAATATTTAAAAAATTAATATGATATTTATTATATTGTTATCATTCTAGAAATATAAAATAATACTTATCTACCTTCTATAATGTCATTGAAAAATGGGAGTGTCGGTCATGTGTACATTCAACCTATCATCTCCATTACTGTAACAAAGTTCATTTTCTATAACCATAATCCATGATTTGTTTTTAATTTATAAATGGCATCCAAATATGAAATTTACATCAGGGTTATTATATTTATATTATAGAATAATGATCACATTGACCATATATGAATTAAAAAAGTCATTTGGGTTTATGGAACAAATATCATTAATTTTTTTGATTTTTATGCTACTAATTAAAATTTTAATTATATCATGGTAAGGGTGGATATGAAGGAAAAAATAAAAAAATAAAATAGATTCTTATAAAAGTAAATAATTAAATTATGATTTTTATTTTGGATGATAATGAATGTATGTGATTAGTAGGTTTTAGGGGTACTGACTTTCTATTAAAAAAATCAACTTTTTATATTTCCATTAAAACTCTATATTTTTACATTTCCATATTTTTTAAATTATATTATGGATGTATTTTTATATACATAGAATCTTTTTTAAATAATTTTATATATCATTTGACATTTATTCTATATTTTTTTCAATGTAATATTTTTATATAATTTTTTCTCGTTCAATACTAAAGTAAAAAAGGGAATATACTATGTCATCATCTATGGAGACAACTTTTACACCCACAATTACCATTTATTGTTTGGATTAAATTTTAAAATTTCATGATTTCTTTATGAAAAAAACCCTCTTTTAGTTTATTCTTATAAATTCATTTTTTTTTTATGAAACAAAATGCATATATTTATATTGGAAGATTCATTCTTATGGTTTTGAAGAATGTCTTTATGATGTTATATGATATATTCTTTGATTATTTTAAGGTTTTTAGGAATTTTATATATTGATGGGTGATTATATTATTAATAAAGGATAGGAGGTTCCCTGATAAAACATTATTGGTTGTACGTATGATATATATCCATTGAATTAGGTAAATGGACATAGTTAAATGATTAGGTTTCACCTAAAATATTTTGGGAATATACCGTTTTAGTTATTTAAAGAATAACTATTTTGGTTATTTCAGTTTTAAATGTTCTCGTTACTCCATGTGTATACATGATGGTAATTCCATGAGTATATAATATGATTCCTGATGTTATCTTCAATATTTTCTCATCTTCTCCAAGCTTTTTATGGAAATAAAATTATTAGAATAGGTAATGGATTGTATTTTCTATTTCATATGGTTGAAAAGTATTACATTGTTTAATGAATTTATTATTATTATGAGATTTTCATGACATTATGAATTCTTATGAAATGTTTTATGAAATAAAATTGGGTAGAGAAGGTGGTTTATTAGATATAAAAATTATTATTTTGAGCCCATAGTGTATTTTGAAGATGGATATTTTTTATAAGTATTCATCCAATAATAGATTATTACTTCATTTTTCCCCATTTACCATGTTTTTGTAATCACACAACACATTGAAATGTTTTACATTTGGTTTTAAGGATGAGTGGGGAAACTTATGTGGTATAGTTAAATATAATACAAATATTTCATGAAAATAAAATTTGTTCCATTAAAAAATATGTTTTTTATCAAGAACAATGATTATATATAGATGTGTACACATGTAATTTTACATTTTCTTATATATGATTTATGAACTAGTTTTAAAAAAATGTAAACGTAAAAGTCATTTGGAAATTTAAAAAAAATTGAATTCTTGTTTAACGTCTCTAGAATATGTAATATTAATTTTATGTCCATATAGTTGGTATATGAGCATGGTTACGATAAAAATAAAGGATATTTTTGTATTAGATAAAGACATAATAATTTTATATAATCACAATGGATATTTTTTAGGGATAATCATCGATATTTAGGATAAATCAAATGACTTTGAGAAAATATGAACATAGATTTAAAAGTATTTATTCATTTAATATGATGTTATATTGTGATTTTTTAATCATCCAAAATTATACATCTTAGTTTTAATAAATGGATAGATCCATAACAAACCAAAGTAATAATTTTATTAAATGCGAATATAGCGGGTTTCAGAATATGATACTAAATCAAATAGTAAATTTAGTGAGAAATCTTATCATCAGTCAAAAAAATTTATCTTGAGTAATGATTAATAATATGAACCATGGTGAGTATCCTAATATATCAAATATAAGTGAAATGATTCCTTGGAAATATTTTTCTGATAAATATCTTAAACGTAAATTTTGTCAACATCCAATGTGTTAGGAAAGTGGAACGAAGAGCCTAAAAATTTTGATATAATAATGGGGATGTGTTTTATATATGTTAAAGGTTCTACTAAATCAATAATTTAAAAATTAAAATACAATAATTCAAATAAATACAGAAATGGAAAAAATTTCATCCTTAGGATTCAATTTAATTTTATTAATATGGGTATAATTTTTATTATGATAATTGTCTTCGATGGTGGAAGGCTCATGAATTGGACCAGTAATACCATATATATATATATATATGTTTAGAAATTCCTAATTTCATTTAAATTATATAGGGAGAATTATGAAATGTTATATGAAAGAAATGTATTATTTAATTCCTTAGGTTTTGAATTTATTGAATCATATGACATGATTCAAATTTACGTTTTTTGGTAAAAAAATATATATAAATAAGATTCAAAAGTATTGTTAATACATTATGAAGAATGTAGAATGATTAATTTTCTTATATATAAGTGATTTAAGAGTAATAGTATATTTAAGGATTATCATTTGATTAAAATAATTATTACACATTTTATGATCGTGGTACATTGGGATACTTTTATTGAGTCTTGATAAGTGTTTGAGGTATATGTAACCGGTATGTTTAGTAAGAAAAACATTTATTTGAGGAATAATGTTAATTTCAATTTATTAAGAAAATTTAATGTTATATAAAATATTTATATTTTATTAGACATATGATTTTATAGTAATTATGGGTTATTATATTTTTTTAGATGCAATGTAAACGGATAGACATAACCATTGAAGTTAAAACCCTTCATTAATATGTGATATATTTGGGTTGTTTTCTATTATACATATAACCTTTCTTGGAATGAGATATAAACTATATTAATATAGTTTCTAAATAAGGACAACATATAATTTGGGTGACAAATTGTTACATCCAATAGGGTAACAAGGATTAAGAGCCACCCAAAGGGAGAAATGTTTTCAATGCATACCACTGTCCTATGTGATTTGTTATTTAGTTTTACATTAATTTTCATTAAATAAAATATTGGAAAATAATAATTAGGCTTAATATGGGGGAAATGGTTTATTATATAGATAAAAGTGGGATAGAAAATTTAGTGATTAATAAATTTATGTGTTTTCTAATTTATGTCAATATTTTGGGAACATTATTTGATTGTTGTAAAATAAAAATAATGAGATTTTATTTTAAGAGCCAATATTAAAATATGATTTGAAGTATATATAATCAAAATCTGTAATTATGGTGATTTATGTTTTTTATGGGTAATATTATTAAATAAATTAAAATTTCTTATTAGAGAATTTACATTTTTTTAATATCTCAATATGAGAATATTATATTTTGACACATTTTTGAAATTAGTATAATCCATAGAATCAAAATTTATATATAAAGGCATAAAAATCACCATGAATTCTCATCATCTAGATAAAAATAAATGATTATGGTCGAAATTGAACACATGATGAAATTATACTAGAAATTAATGTATATTTCCAGATTTTATTATTTTAGGAGATATGTAATACAAAATTTCTATGGAACATTTCTTAAAAGAAATGAGTCACTGACTTACATTTGTTACCAACAACTAAATTTTAATTTAACCCTTTACAGATTTAATGTTTTTTGGTCATTAACTCTCTCCAGGATATGTTCTATATCACCCTCTATTAGTCATTGGGAGTCATGATTTTAATACATATCAATGTTTTCACATTCCACCAATGGTTTTTAATATAGAATCTAGGTTATGTATTATTCCATTAGGCCTTCAAACTTACCTTTTCTCTCTGTAAGTATTGATGTTTTATAAACTCATTCTATGATGTGGGAATTCAACAATGTTATTTTTTAAGGAAAAACCTAGTTAGAAAACCAAATTTTAGATTTAATAGACAAAATTTCTTCATTGGGAGTGAATTTAATACCTCAATATTTTAAAAAATAATACCGTGTTCAATAGTTTACAAGATACGCAACACTAATCACAAATGAAAAAAGAATTATTATTATTTTAATGTGACTATTATTAATGTATAATTAATTTTTTAGTAATGAATATTGTCAAATTGAATATATATTATATAATGGGTCATATAATTTCTAATAAATTAATTACTTCATTATAATTAAAATCAAGATTTTTATTAGTAATTTGTTGTTCATAAATATGTTTTTTTCCATAATGGTGTTTTTTCATTCTAGGAGTCAATATTATAATTCATATTTTGAGATTTTATAAAAAGTATTCAAAAATTTATTGTCACATTTAAATTAAATATTTAAAAATTATTATAGGATAATTTTTCAATATGTTAAAAAAATATTAAATTTTCAATGAATATAGAAAATTACAGATTTTATAAAACATTATATTTTCATTTAAGTACAAACAATGTCAGATTATATTTTTGATTATTGTAAAATTCTTAGTATTTCATTTTAATTTAATATAATCAAATTTTTTTTAAAATAAACATTATACATTAATTTAAAATAAAAACATTATTTAATTAAAATGTATATATTATGGAAAACAACATCTCATTGTGTTTTCCATTTTAAATTTAATGTAGTTTCAAGCACTTATGTTTTCTATATTTTAAAAATTTTATTCCATATTTAAATCTCTATGTTATACATTTATTAAAAAGTAGCATTTTATTTAGGAAAATATGACATGTAAACCTATTTATTTTTATTTTAAAGGTCAAGTGTAAATCGATAAATTATAGTTAAAAATTAAGATACAAGAACTAGAAAATGGCCTTAAAAATTACATAACATTGTTAGATTATTCAGCTCCATCAATACTAATCCTTGAATATAATATATTCCCTTTTTCTATTTTTTTGTGTAATTCTAACATTTATAATATTTTATTAAATGAAAAGTAAAAAATGTCATACTTTTGTTTTTAATAAATATAATATTTTTTAACATGACAATAACAAAATGATAGGTTTAGTTAAAAAAATTATTCTGAAATATTAAATATTTATCTTCATCGTGGTATATTATTTATTTAGTTAAACAATTAATTACATTAAATTCTTAAACATCATCGATGAAGTAATTATTCAATTAAAGGAAAAATAAAATAAATGATATTATAATATTTAATGTAATATAATTTGAATGATTTAATTTTATGTAATAGTTTATTAGATTTCTATTTAATGTTATGGCTATTTATTATATTATAATTACTTATATTTCTTGATGATATTAAAAATCAATGTAAATGAATATTTCTAAAGGTGCCATTATTGATATATCTGTAACATTATACTTAATTAAATGACATTGAATTATAAAAAAATATTATAATTAAAATATAGAATGGTATATTTTTAAAGATATAATCATTGGATTATTTTTTAGTCTTTTTCTATTTTATATAATATTATTAATCCTTTTAGTGTAGAATGTTTCAATAGATCAATAACTATAAAATGGATTAATAAAGGGTTTAGAAAAATAGATGAGGTTAAAAATGTCATCCATGAAGTCATATTTTAATTTTATGAGATTAATTTTATCCATAATCAAAATATATTCTTAATAAATCATTTATGATCAATTTGGTTGTGAAAATTAACTTATATCGATTTAATATTTTATGAAGTTTGAAAAGTTCCTCGTCCCTCTATTATAATAGGGAACCCCATACAATCCTTACATTAAATAGACATACATATTTGAATGTGAACATATCTACCCATTTCATTCATATAATCAAAACTCCAATCATAGAGGACTTAGTTATTACAAAATACCAACATTATTCTCTATATGGTGTTAATGAATAGAGATTTTCTATAGAAGCATAATAGTTTTTAGGGACATCATTGAGTTTTGTTTGTTATTCCACATCCTTAATTTTTTTTAAACTATGATAAATTTATAAAAATGTTACATTAATATTATAATAGTTTATTATATTAATTTGATAACATAGATCCCCCATAAACATCCACAAAATGGTATATGAACTCGTTACTACTGTGTTTGGTGGAATACCACCATCCAGACGGATGTAATTTTTTTCTCATCACTAACTCTCGGGGATGATTATAATGACATAATTAATGTTTATATATGATACTCAGGAAATCGTTATTATTTTTAAAAAATAATATATCATATATGTCCTTATTATTTCTTTCATAGAAAAAATACTACATAATTCCTATGTCTCTGTAGACTACCACCTCCAAGAATCAAAGTCATTAATTTTTCATCACCACATCAAAAATATGGTATATATAAATATATTTAAAAGTAAATATTTGAAATTTATAATAATGTTAATATTATGGAATGATAATATAATACATATCCTATTTCTATATTGCTCAATGAAAAATTAAAATGTTACTCAAGTGAATGTACGACTTCCCATCTCAAAGATTATAATGTAGATCATTTTTCAAAATCATCACCCATTTTTGGTTTTAGAATAATAATTTATGCATATTAATGATAATTATTACATTGTTATTATTTTGACAATGATTGAATAATCACGTATTTGACCATTGTTGACTTACCAATACCATTTGGGACATAAAAATGGTGTATAATCCAAAAATACGACATGAATTTATGTAATTAAATATATAAACATAGCATGATAATTGGTAAAATAAAATGAATAAAAAACATGAAAAAGATTTTTAATAAATTAATTAGTTAAAAAATTTGTTTCATTCGAGATAATAAATAATTGATTTGAAGAGTCAGACCCAAGGTTATGGATTTTATTTTTAAAAAATTATATTTTAAACATTAAATTAAATCTAAAATTTTCATAAATATAGGTATTTTTGAAAATATTTAATGTATTTATTAATATAGACATAAATCAATCATGAATGCCATTTTATCACTATTTTCACTTAAATTTAACGGTTTTTAAAGTTATTTTTTAATGATTTTATTAATGATCTTTAAAAAATAAGAAAATATTATATTTTAACATATAGTTTAAAAACATTTCTCTCTTACACAACAATTATTTGATTTTTTTATTCCATAATAAGATTCAATGTTTTCCTCATATAAAAACCAAATTTACCATTATTGTATGGAATTTAGTTTATAAAATTGTGGTTTTAAATGAAATGGATTTATAAATATTTAAATATTATTGTTTATCTATGAAAAATGTTGATGTGATTAATTCCTATATATTTAATGACTTTATTATTATTATTTTTTAATTTATCGTGACAACATTTAGATTCGTTATTAAAAAAGGACTAGTGGTTCTATGATAATCAATGGTTGTGTGAGACTATTATTCCGTTCCCATGCATTATGTAATGTGATAGAGTTATCCAACTATATATTCCTTAAGACATTATGGTAATATACAATTATTTTTATTCATTATATAGCCATGATGAATATTTCAAGTTTAACTACAATGTTGAATCCATGTATAATTGTGATGGTTATTCCATGTGTAATTAAGATAATAACTCATGTTACCAAACTAATTTATCTATGGTCTATATGGGTTTTTTTGAAATATTATGATATCATGAGGTAATTGATATATACTCTAATTTCTTATGATGAAAAATGTATCATTGGAAAAATATTTTATTATGATATTTTCGTTACCACGAAAAAACATTATGTTTTTTAGTTTGGCATTTGGATTTCTCATGGAATGTTTAATGACATCTTTCAGAAATGAAGGTAATCTCATATTTAATAAAAGATTATTTTGAGCTTAAATTTTATTTTTAAAATTAAGTGTTTATTTATATATCAATTTAATAAGGGTTTATTTATTTATTTTTAGGTTTCATTATGACATTGTTTTGTCTATCAAATTTTATTTTAATTATCCATTGGTTTTTTTGGATTTTTAAGGATAAGGATGAGTTAAAGAGAAAAAATGTAAATATATTTCATAAATATAAAATGTGATCTTTCTAAAAAATAATTTTTTATTGGAGAATTAGATAATTTGTAAAAGTGTATAATTGTAATGAATCTGTTAATTGTTTATAAATTATGACATTATTCCCTAAAACAATATAACTAAATAATATTTCTGAGTGATGTTAATTTAATTATATATTGATGGTAATATAATATATAATGGTTATAGCTATAACCATACAATTTCAAGTAGATATTGGTAACATACTATAATCATCTCCAATATAATTACGAAATGATTGATAAAATGAATGGAGAATGTTAGTTATTGATGATCGATTTTTGGACACAGTATAATTAAATATTATTTGATAAAATAGATGTTTCTATGGATTCATTATGATGAATTTATGAGAATTATATGATCAATTTAATGTGGTTTAGTTTCATGAATTCTCTCAGTGTGTTCATGGGAGTTATATTTTTTTGTCAATTTTTAGATCAGTTTAGGTTGATACTTATCAGTGAAATATATTATTATTATTTATATTAGAGTGAGTATTTATGAGATATTATCTAATTTAATTTGAAATATATTTTATTTTTAAAATATTGAATTTTGATATTTGAGAAAATGTTTTCTATTTCTTAAGAAATGTTATATCATAGAAAAGAGTGTTCATATATCCTTTTAATATATAGGATATGATTTCTTATGTATCTATAAAAATAATTATATATTTTAGTAGTCTACTCACAAATTTATACTACTATAAGTGGTTTTTAGTCAACTTATATCTAATTATGGATCCTTTAAAAACTCTAGGCTGGAAAGACATAAATTTCATTTTAACTAATTAGTGTTATGAATATTTTAAGTATTAAAATTCTATATTAGATAGTGATTATGTTAATTATTCATCGAAGGATAGAGTTGTGATTAATATTTAACATGGATCAATCTGTCTAGTATTATTTTATGTTGTAGAGAGATGTTATCACTTCTTTAGTCTTGGATGTTATTTTCAGAAAAATGGGACATGCCTACATAAAAACATAACTATACTATAATCATGATTCCCCTATATTTTTGTTGAGTTACCAAAATTTTTAGTTATTAATTAACCTAAAATGTATTAATATTTTGATCTATATATATTTTCTAAAAAAAAATTTATTTTTCAAATTGGTGTTTTAGGTAATTATTTTTTCATTAATACATAAATATTTCATTTCCAAATGATGAGGTGAATGTTATATCTAATTCATTGAAAAAAAATTCATGTAGAGATTTTGTGAATTAGTATTATGATTTTTGAATATTGGTGGATAATATATTCATGATGAATCATGATATGGGAGTTCTTTAGGGTAGTGGGATTTCTTCTGAGAAAATTGTGAAATCATATTTAGTAAAGCTGGTTGAGGTTTGTTAGTTAGGGGAATTTGAAGGGGACGTCTGGGGAGATTGAGTTTTATATATAGATACACCGAAGGTGTGGTCTTATAATGGTCCATACTTTTTACACACATATATTTCAATGAAATTTAATAATATTAGTAACATAACATTGGAAAACCATGTTATAACCATATAGGTTTTGTTTCTCTAGAGACTGGGAAATATAAAAAATTTGTTCATAAACCATCTACATCATATCCTAATTATTTCATCATAATTATAACCTATTTTTATACATATTACTTAATAAATTTCTTCATATCCTGGGAAAAAAATAAGAAAAGTTGAGCTTATATTCTCATCAAAAGTAATCATAGAATATATCATTCCTATGAAAATTGTGAGACATAATAATGTAATGAAAACATTTGATAATTTAATCCTATATATCAAATATCATGATATAATGTCAATTTATATATCATAGAAGAACATAATGAACATATTTCATTATATCGTAATAGATGACATGAAATAATCATATCCACATTTTCCAAGAAAATCATTTCCATATTATTCAAGACTTACATCCAACACCATGATAGATAAAAAATTACATTACATAATCAGGTTCACTCCACATTACTACAATTAATTATGGAACCGATTTTACAGTAGTTTTAGTCATGTATTACTAAACATAGTTCAGTTCCAGTTCATTCCATTCTATTTCATTAGATATAAATCATTTACCAATTCATTATATAGATCTATAGGTACCAACTATAACATAATGAAAATCATACATATGTCTTCCATAATGACATAATTCATTCATCATATTGGAACCCATAAAAATAAATGAATTTTATAAATATCATTCCCATATAACAAAATCATTGGAAATGGAATCAGTTTCAAAAATATCATTCGACCATAATCATAAACCAACCATCTAAAGAGTAGGGATGGTATACTTGTAAAATATCCCCATTAAAACATATGTGTCATCAATGAATGCTATCATATATGGAGATTAATCATTGAATATCAAATTGAAATACTTTTGGAAGAAAATATATATTTTTCTTTATAAATGTTTCATTTTCTTAAAATTTCACTAAATATTTTAAAAAACTTATTTGAAATAACATTTTATGCTTGTAAGGGATGATTTAAGTAATGAAGGTGTTATAAAATATGAAAATTTTGAATATGATGTAAATTTTTAAAAAATGACTCATATTTTTTCTTAAAAAGATCAAAAAGTAAATTGTAAGGAAATCTACAAAAATATTCCTCTCAAACCATTTAAAATATAAAATTATTTTTCTTTTCATGTATACCCATGTTTATAAAAATTTCCAAAATATCTTTTCAATACATTGAAATTAAAAAATTTCCAAAACCCCAAAGATGATGAATTTTAGATCCTTGTTCTAGCAATAGTGGTGAATGATGAAATATATTAATTTATGGATTCAATTATTTTCAATTTTTCTTAAAAGGATTATTTAAAATGTGTTAAAGTATTTATGTTTTTATAAATGGTTATATTATGTTTCAATAATAAGGAAAATCAATAAAAATCAATATCGTGTGAGAGGAACTACTGGAAAATTGATCTATACAAACGAATTTATACCAACGGTTTAAAAAAACGTGGGTATATGTGGTTTGATTTGACCATACAAAAAGATCAATTAAAAATATCAGTATATTGACAACAATTTGTTGTTTTTAAAAGGGTACCTCCTTTTAATATTTCATTTCCTCCAACACATCTCCCACACGCTCAAGCCTCTTCACCCACTCTTTTCCCCCCCGACCATTACCTCCCATAATTACCTTCGATTCATGGCCTTGCCTCCCTCCCCCCATTATTCCCCCACAAAAACATCCTCCTTTTCCTCTTAGACCCCACCTTCACATCTCGAACCTCTCCTCTATTTCCACACCTGCATCCTCTCATTTGCGGTTCCCTCGACCAATGCCTTATATCCCTCACTTATGCCTCTTCAGTATCTTATGCCTCTAAATTCTAACAGCCATGGCCGCCTTCTAATTTACGCTCTCAAATCTAGTTAAAAAGGATCTCTATGTATGTATTTATCTAGCTTATCCACAATTTTTTAGGATCTTTGTTTATAGATTAGTGTTTCAATGTTAGATTCACAATTATCTTCTATATAATATCATTCATTTTAAACTATTTTTTTGTTAATTTTTTTCCCAAATCCTATATATGGTTTTTTATAAATCTATCAGGGTTATTGATATTATGGTGTGTTTATTTTTTTATTAGTCCTTATATTATTATCTCCAATGGATTCATATCACCTATTTCTCTAATGATGCTTGTTTTCTCCATTCATGATTCTTTACAATTAAAAATGTGATATCATTGAATTTCAAACATACGATTATATTAGATTATTCCCTTTAGTGTGTTTATTAAATATATTTTTTCAAAAATAATTAATTGTACATTGGATATCATATATTCAATGAGGGATTCATTTATGATTCTTTGTTTAAATTGGATCTAAATTTTGTATATACATGTTCTGTGTTTAGAAATTCCCTTTTCTCTAATTAAAAATGGTTTCTTAACCTAATATTCGTGTTGTGGTTTAAAAAAACTCAATTTCCATCTTTATAACCTGTTTTTATATGATTATTAAATAATAATTTTATTTCGTGGATGATTATAAATTTTATCTTTAAATTTAAATTATATAATTTTAGTTTTAATAGTTATTTATTTTCAAAATAAATGTAATAATGTGTTTATATGGAAATTTTGCATCATTTTATTTTAAAATTATCATGTAAATTGTTTAAAATGTGTTGGTTTATAAATTAATTTCATGATTTGGTATGTTCAATGAGTTAACATGGTTTTGTCGGCACATTGGAGAAGTTTTTTGGATCATACCATTCTTATTTATTTTTTAAACATGATGTTTGAATGAAAAATTGATTATCATGTAATGGATAATGCATATAATAGGTGAGTTGGTTTATTATAAGTCATTTATTCTTCATGAGATTTATCTTATGTTATTTATTATCATCACTACATAGTTGGTTAGAAGAACATATGAACATGGATTAGGAAACCTAGAACCAAGTAGTTTCTTTTTACCCATCATGTGTGTCTCTCTAACTAGTGAGAAAATATAAATAATTCCCCCACTACACTAGTAATTCTTTATATCACAGTGATGTTAGTTTAAATTTTCTCCTAATATAATCAAGTAATTTCACAATGTAACCATATCATTAGTTTTATTAGTTCTATTAGCATGATGTTATCTAATTTTATATATTTATTTATGTATTATTCTTTATTTATAATGAGTTAATTATAATTATTTAGTAAATGATGTCTCTATATTTATTCTATATTTTATTATATATTAATTATAGTTGTCGTAAATGACTATTTACATATAATATCATTAGTGTCACTAAATTTATTAATGTTTGATAACTATGTTTTCGAATGTTTTGAACGTAAATTTATCAAAAAACATGTTTTAAATCATGTTGCTAACATTTTTTGGTTTTAAATGTAATTATAATATTTTCCTTAAAAAGGGAACTACCATAGTTTTTCATGTAAATTAGTGGTGTTTAATAAATAATGTAGATTTATAATATAATGTTAAATCTTGATTTTAAATAGGTATTTTGGTATCTTAAATGATAAAATCTCCCTAATTTCATAAACAGTATTTCAAACTACCATAAAAGAGTTTTATAATTAATAAATACATATGGGGTGTAGGGAGGATACATCTTGAGAATTTGTTTTCTCATGTCTATATAAATTTTAGGATCTTATCATCTTTTATAAGAGTTTTCTTTTCCTAACACATTTTTACATGATTTAACTACTATTGTTATAGTGTGGAGGCATGGTGGTGACAATGGGTTATATGGAAAATATAATCTTGGTGTTGGCCCCATATTGATTATTCCTTACTATGAATGTATTAGTCACATTTTCCTTCTTATATATTAAGACCAAACACTTTTTTATCGCATATATATTATATTATAAATATCATAAATTTTTGTATATAGAGTCTTACCTTGTTTATTATGATTCGTATTTTGAAACAATTATTTTTTTTGAATGAATGTTCAAATTACAGATGTTTTATTCTAGATTATCATAATATTTATATTTTGTATTTTATTTATATAATTATGTGGATCCATTGCAACAAGAATATATTTGATTCCTTAGTGATTTTACACATCCCTATTTTATTGAAAACATGACTCAAATTATGTCATGGGTATGCTATGGTGCCAATTTGATGGGTGTCCTGAGTTAGATCATGATAGTCATCATTTGTGTCCATTAGTGGCATATATGTTGAATATATAACTTATATATAAGACAAATAGTGTATTTTCTAGTACTTATCATTATTTAGTTTATTATAAACTTATCATACTATTTTCTCAAAGGATATTCTCAATGCTTTGACATAGAACATGTTTGTTATTATAATGTGAAACATTTTTTTATATAGAGAAAATTTTGTGGGTTTTTATTTTGGTTTATTATTTATGTTTAGTGGTCGTGGGTCTGATTGGACTTTATATGAAAATTGTTTCATGTGTAATGAAAAAAAACCAAAATTGTACCCCTCCAAATAGAAATGACATAAATAAACCCATTCTAACCCTACATGAACCAAGAAGAACAAAAATATATTGAATTGAATCAATTAAACATAAGATAAACTAATAAAAAATGTATAGACACAATGTAACTAAAAAATTCAAATGAATCTTTTTAAAAAATTCATTCACAAACTAATAGATCCTTACTTGAATAAATGTAAATCCAAATAACTAAAATAGCTCTAAATGATCAAAATCATGAAAATAAAATAAAAATAAAAAACAATTGAATGAAAATATATCAAACCAAAAAAAATATACAAATGTAACTAACTTGACATTAAAAATGATGAATCCAATTGGACATAATATAATTAATTCAAACCACTATGATCACAACCAACATGAACTAAAGAAAACAAATCCAAATGATATGAACCAAATTTAATCAAATTGATTCTATTAGAACCCAAATGAATGAAATTATCCAAGCTAATGTATATAGGAAACATGATAAAATAAACATAATGAAAATTTCCAAAAACAAACATCTGTCGAAAAAATAAAACATAGCACAATCTTGAGAAAAAAATTATTATATAAAATTAAAGAAGAGTAATTTTTAATTAATTGTAACATTCTATTTGAAAAATATCCTTATTGAATCGTGGATATCTTTCCCCTTGATTGGAAGAATATTATTGGACCCATGGGGAATTTTGTTTTTGTTATATGTTGTATGGTGAAATGTCTAATCACAGGAGCCTTGTATTTTTTAGTTTAGTTTATATATTATTTTATTTATCGCAGCAGCCACTTAGGAAATTTAACTATTTCAACAGATAGAGGGAACTTATATTATACAAAGGGGTAATGAACAAAAATGGAGGGGGAAACAAGGTTTTTATTATAGGGGAGGGAGATCAGTGTAGTAGAAGGATTAATAATGTGTTTTATTTTTTGTCTTCTTTTACTATGTTTCTTCTATTTATTTTCATTGCCTTTTGAATATAAATATGACATAGATATGTGTCATTCAAAAAATTTATTTATTTTATATGGATGTTTTAATTAAATTATTTTGGTATAAATCCTTCATAATAGATGATTCCCAAACTAGAGGTAATGATGGATTCAAAAAGAAAACCAACCGTGAATGATCAATGAATCAAACCAATTCATAGGTCTAAAACACTAAACCCTAAATTTTTGTGGTAATGTTAACCTAAACGATTAAACCATCTTAAGGTCATGGATGACCTCATGGTCCCCTATGTTTTGGAATTCACCTTTTAAAATTTATTCACTTTTGTGTGATCAGATTTAGAATCATGCATTACTCTTTCCACATTTTTTCAACTACACAAGGAGAATTACGCATAGAGAATAAATATATACCCATAAATTGATGAGGAAGTTTCACACAATATTTGGTGATTCCTAAAGAATGAAATATTCTTATAATTTGGATCCATATTTGAGTAATGAATTTATTTATATTCATTGAATTAAAATATGGATTCCAAACCTAAAATATATGAATATAATATTTCAAAATGGAAAATTAAGAAATTTATCCTAGACAATGTGTACATAATCATTTACTATATATACTTAATCCCACTAGATTTGGTATAAATTAAAAAAACATAATTCAATCACTCCCTACCTCATTAATATCAACTTCATCTGTTTGAGATAATTCCCATAAAATGTTCCAAAAAAATTAGGCCTATACTCACATATTATTTTAATTATGAAAATAGTAATTAGTATTTCATCAGTGTCTTGTGGAATTATAATGAAACACCGAAATGAAATAAATTTTTGTAGAATAAATGTAAAGAATTTCTAAGGGAAAACATTGTATCTTTCATTAAAAAATTGAAATTTTTATTCTACTATATTTGAACATTTATTTAACCATAATGGCTCTAGTTTATCTTATACACAATATAGTAGTTATAATGATACAAAAAATGTAAAGGGTAATCAATGTAGGTTTCTTCATTTAGGACACCATGAATAATTTTTTTCCCCATTCTACTACTCATGATGATTTCTTTACAATGCTACTATACATAACAATTTCTAAATAGTCATGTGATTTATGAAATGAGAAATTAACTCCTCGAAATATACACTTTCCATTTGATAAAAATGCATCACAAGTAGATATTCATTGAAGCATAATTTATCTATGGATTCATCCATGATCTTATAAACCCATATTTCTTATACAACATTCTTCAAACTTAGGTCTCTCATTCGGATCCCTTAATTCAATCAAAATAATGGAATTTATTACATCCATCATAATTAACAGCCAAAATTTTGACTCTTCTTATCATTGTGATTTATTTTGGAATTTCCATCATCTATTAAATGAAATATTAAAAAATCAATTTCATACTAATAGACTCTTTTTCTCTACCTAGTAGTTCTCAATACTTTATTATATAGATTGTGATACTTATTATAGTAAAATTTCAGGTCTTATTCACTAATTATTTTTATCATGATACCATATTACATTATAATTTTCAAAATTTATGCCTCAAAATACTATTATATTTCTTCAGCTTCTCGTAATTACTCTAGATATATCGATGCTTCGAGAATAATTTGGTCTCTAGATCTTTTGGAACATCTATAATATCAAGATGCATGTCTTGTAAAATTATATCTTTCGATGAAACTTTTCTCTCAAAAAAATATTCCACTTGGATCTATTCCATTCATATAATATCCTCATTAAATATTAAATATTAAATTCTTAATTTTTAGGACACTGTGACTGTTTTTCCTAAAGTAAAAATATAAATTCATTGTCACTATATTAAAAAATGTAATATACTCAAAATATTGAATCCATCACGTATCACTCCATGAAATCATTATATACATATCTAAATGCACTAAAAATATTTTTGTCGATTATGTAAATATTCTTTCTAGATGAATAATCATATAATTTCACTGATCCATTTTTGATGATAATCTCTTATGAATTACGTAAGTAACATTGTTCACTATTTCTACCCAAAACATCATGTAGACAAACTCTTGAATCCTAATTATTATTTCCATATCTTCTAGTATCTAGTTCACCATTTCTAAAAATATATCATATTCCAATGACCATTGAATGACTATTTCAAAACTAATCCAATTTCTACAGCAAGGCATCTATTTCTATTTTATTGATACTCCCAAATCTTTTCTAACCATATGAATCATACATTTAATTTCATATATTTTTCTATGATGTCCCGTTACTATATGATGATTTCACTAATCTCGTATTTTTTCCAAATTCATTTCACCCAATCATTGCATGTGGAATCATTAATAAAGGCAGTATAAAATATCGATCCTCTAAGATAATACCCATGATCTATCCTGAAAAATTTATTTTTTAAAAAATCCAAATTATCAATCTTTTGTGAACTATGGTTATCTAAATTGGTTTTATTGTGTATCCTGAAACCTTATATATTATGGGAATATTTAGGGTTATACCTATATTTCTATAAAACCATGGGTATAGTTTTATACTGATGTGTTGATATAGCACGATTTATGGAATCGTGGGTATATTTTATACCCATAGATTTAGGGGTTATAACCACGATTCTAAACCATGGGTATATGTTATTTTTTTAGTTGGGAGGGCATTCTATGGGTTATGGTTCTATTAAAGGATCAATATAGAATAAAAAAAATTTAATATGAAACCATGAAGTGATAAACCATTTAATTTTTTTGAATATATCGTTTTGGTATGTAGTCTACCATTATAATACATGAAATTTTGACATCCAAACATGAAAATATAATGTATACAATGAGATAAATAAAATACATAATGGCAATGAACATGGTTGATGCATCATATTAATGATTTTGAATTTGGTTGGAAAAATTATTTATTTTAAAAGGTTGTTCTAGAAACTAATGAAAAATACGGTGAAAAAGAATTATTCTATTATTTGATCTGTTATATTAAATAATATTTTAATTGTTAATTTTTCAAATGATGTTATAATATTATTTCATCGAAAAATTCTTATATTATATTTTTGTAAAAATTATCATTTAATTGAGATGATATTATATTTCAATTTTTTAGATTTAGATTACATGAATAATAAATGAAAATAAATTACTAGATTAATATATTTTAGGTTAGGATATTAATGTTAATTCATTGAAAAATAACCTAATTACATGGTTAGGTATAATACCCCATTGACTACAAAATATATACATGTTTTTGTATATTTAGATAAATTTAAAAATTTAAAAATATATGATCATTGATGTTATATTTTACAGTTCTATAATATATTATGTTTATTCCAAATAATGAGGATATATATTGTATACAAATTAATAAATTTATAATGAAAAAAACTTTAGAAAAAATATATTTTATAATAAATTATAAGATATATAATATTTAATTAGAGATAAGTGATTATATATCTAGGAATATTTAGATTCTTATTTTTCAAGGATGAAGAATGAGAATGTAACTAAGGATATGGATATATTACTAGATAATAATATAAATATAAACATTATTATTGGATTATTTTACATAATTTATATTTATAATTTCATTATAATAACACAGTAACCATTATCATTTTAACATTATGTTAACGAAATAAGTATATGGATAATAGAATGTCGAAATCCATTGAATCAAGAGTAATTCAACCCAATATCTATATTAAAATGATTATATATTATTAAATTATTTTTATAGCATAAATTAACTATTGTATTCTACTTGTAGTATCAATTTCTTTTTTTCAATTAAAAAACACTTACTCTAATAAATCAATATTTCACATTATTTGAATATTTTTTATGTTGTATGAATAGATAGATTCAAGTGTTGCTAATAATAATGTAAAACTATAAATTTTAAAAAAATAAAATTCACATTATGTCTCCCCACCACTTCAAAAATGTGGGATGGAACATTGGTAGTAATTTCAGTTGACTCCCTCAAGTTATACGATGGCTATTGTGTTATATAATGTTATATAATTTGTGAAAAGGATATGAATGAGTTTCATGGATTATATCATTAAAATCATATATCATATTCTATATTAAATCATATTTTTCCTTTTAATATATTCCATTTTTTAGACTTCATGATCGATTCATCCAGATTCGGTCTTTTCATGAAGATATAATGAAATTTAGATTATTAATGAATAGTGATGATGTATAGGAAAACATTGAAAAATCCATTCCCATGATGAAATGTAATTAAATGATAATATTTCCCCAAATGGGTAGGTTCACTCCCTTCTTCAGGTATTTATGGAAATATCGAATAAGTCTAAGAAGGTCAATCCCATAGTAGAATTATTTTTGAAGCTTTGATGGATTACCAATGTGCCTTTACAAAACGTGGTCTCCAATCTGGGTTGCAAATCCACAATTCCAATCTTATAAGTTCAACAGACAAGGTTATAGAAAATTAAATGTATGTATATATATAAAAATATGGAAGAACAATGTAGAATATGTCATGTCATGGAATTCAATTTATTATTGAGTAACTTTAAAAATGATGATTCTAGAAAAAACCTAATGGATCTCTATCTTGATCTATGTTGTAATTTATTGTGGCTTTATTTGTGTTTATAATTTCTAAAATATCCAAATAAAAAAAATTAAATAATTATTAATTAAATTTTATAAGGTATGTTATGGGTTGGAATTTTAATTTTAGAATTTAAATTGAATTTAATTATTTTCATTTTTATGGATGGAATGTAAGTAATATTAGTAAGTTGAATAAAAATATATAGGATGAAGAAAAATTAAATGGAAGGAAAAAACTGGGAGTAAGGATTAGGGTCTATGAAAAATTGAATAAATTGATGGTTTTGTACCGGATATTATAACGTTTGAATTTTTTGTGGAAGAGAAGACTATATAATAATATAAGGATATGTTTGGGGGGATTTATTCTTCTTTATTATATAGTCATTATAATTATTATAGTATTGGAAGAACAATCAGAATTGGGATATTTTTTGAAACATGATTATAAGGATAAAGACTAATGTTTGTACATATATGATGAAACTAGTAGGTAGTATGAAATTAATGATATATGGAATATTACAAGTACATGAATACATTTTTAAGTGGTGTAGCCTCTAATTGTTTTTCCATTATCTTGATTATGTAAGAAAATTTCAAATATTCAATCTAACCAATGATAAAGGATCATTAAAATTATTAACAAAAAAAATATATTTAATCCATTATTCACCACCTACCCCTATTTGATTTATCACTAATATTAGATAATACATATAAATATATTTTAGAATTGTGGATACCCTAATTATTTATTTTCCATGAGAGGTTTTCAAAATGGATTTATGTATGAATAATGTGATTATCAATTAATATTTATTAAATACATGGACAATTTTAATTCGATAATTTTTAATGGGAAATTATATTCAATTAAAAAATATATCACTTAGGGAAATAATGGATTTTTCCAAATCTATTATATATTATTTAATAGGTTTCGGTTGTCAAAACAGATGGTCTA
This sequence comes from Viscum album, assembly GCA_963277665.1. NCBI lineage: Eukaryota > Viridiplantae > Streptophyta > Magnoliopsida > Santalales > Viscaceae > Viscum > Viscum album. The sequence goes on along the minus strand of OY728119.1, from coordinate 1,343,789,002 downwards.
ATTTCCAATGATGATTTATTAGCTACCTAAACAATAGATTTGAGTAATTTGAAAAATTATGGTCATGATGAATATTATGTTCTATATTCCCTCTAAAAAGAGTGTTTTTGAATTTCAATGTACTCAATACCACTAAAAACATATGGGATAAGAATAAAATAACCATAATGTAATTAAATTTTTTTATCAAAACAATATATAGTTTCTGAGTCAATATTATGGTAGTATTCATATGCATGATGGGGAAACTATTAATTATTTATTCACATGGGTGATTTAATTTGTGATCAAAATTATAGTTTATGTTATAAATTTATTATATATTATTATTACATAAATGATATTTTTTACCGTAGCATATATGACTGATTAAAAATATATTCTTCCATGGAATAAAAATATAATAGTGATATTTTTCATAATGATTTTCATAGTTTCATAATATCTTATAAAAAGATGAAAGATTGTTCAATAAATGTTAAGGTCATATCTAAAAATGAAATCAATTTTAAAATAAAAAATTGCCAAAATTTGAATAAAATTTTATAGTTATAGAATAATCTTATTTTTATGATTCCAATTCCGATTTTCTTTAAACATTTACCAATAATTTATCTTTAATAACTATATATGTGATATGTTTCATGGTATAGTTTAAAATTAGGAACACACTAAAATTATTTAGTTGGAGATAAGTTATACATTGTTCTGAAAATTTTCTTCTGTTAAAAAATGGATTCATTGATAATGGTGAACAAAATGCAAGGATATTATTATTGATGAAATCATCATCTTTTTTAAAACATAGTGATTCAACTAAATATAATAGAAAATATTTTTCAAAATTAGATAAGGAGTTTGTAATCAAGTAGTGATTATAGTAACATATGTGACAATGAATGGTTAAGTAATAATTGAAAAGATTTTATTGGAAAAAATCACATTTTTTAGGATATTGTTGACAAATTCACAAGGAAATGGAATAATGACGGTAATAACATTGAAAAAAATTATATAGAACACAAAAACTATATATAATTACGATAATATCTCTTAAATAGTTCTAAATAACATTAGGTGATTAAAAATATTATTATAAATTACAATTATGTCTTTTAAAAAGAAAATTCAATGTTTATTGATGTGGTCAGTGTATTGAAGAATATTCTTGATGGTTATATGACTCTTAAAATCTTATTGGATGACAATCAGACGGATAAAAAAGGGATCAATAATTTACATTAATGAAATTTATCAAAATAAAATTGGATTTGATGAAATATATGTTCAATTATTTGATTTCACTTTTATACATTTTAAAATGTCAAAAAAATATTGATGATGAATAATACTAATGTAAATAAAATTATAAGGTTGAATGTAATGTTTATAATATTGGTAATTATACATAGAAGAATAATTAGATCCATAATACAAAGGTTTTAGAAAATTCCATTTATTATCAAGATTTTGGAAATTTTGAGTGCATCTAAAAAATTAAGGTTTCTATAAAAGGTTAATGAAATATGTATGAAGTTATGTTTTAAATAAACAATTATGATTCAAAATTTATAAAAAATTTGATTCATACCTGATTAATACTATGAAAAAATATGAATTACATGTGGGAAATACTAGATAGAATTATAATTTTAGAAAGAAATATTATTTGTATGATTATTATCTGAATTCTAGAGGTTATGGGAACATGTAATGGATGTGATGGTTTATTAACATTTAAATTTACTATGTCATATGGTTTGATAGTTCTAAATCAAGATGGATTCAACCCATTCATCTATGGATAAATCAGAAATAACCATAGAATATGTGGACTTAAAATTGAAATAATTTTTAACCATTTTTTATGTTTTTAAATTATGAAATCATATAAGAAAACATTATAATGGTTTTATTTTTATGGTACCATCCCAAATTATCAAATAATGTATTGCTATGAAGTCTAAAAAAATGTAGCATAGAGACCAAGAGAATGTTTTGCTTGTAAATTTTTCAAAATATCATCTAAAGGAGAAGGTCCATGGATTTTTAAGAGTGGTTTCTCCTCCCATATATCATTAAATATAAATATACGAATTTTTCGTGAATATATAAATAAGGATAAACAACTTTTGGAAATGATGAGACACTTAAAATTTATGGTTTTAGATCAAAATTGATTGTAAAATAAAAAATTTCCATCAATTGTACATTATATTTTGAAGGAATGAAACACAATAATAATATTGATTCATTGTTATGTAATGATTTAAAATAAGTTATTTTTGAGAAATATGGGTTTTTTGTGACGATCATGAAATATGGGTGTATAATTAAAAGTGTATATTGAATAATAGAAACATTGAATCAGATTAGTGAAACTAGAAATTTATTTTTAAGCCTGAAATATAAAAATCAATTTTGGAATCAAATATATTTACATATTTGAAAAAATATAATGTTTCATCGTATTAATGGATATAATGCTTGTTATTTTTCAATGGTGAAAGGAGAAATAATTCATATTTGTCCTACATTTCAAAATGTAATGATTATGAATAATCTAAATAAGAAGGTAGAAAAAAAAATCCAACGACACTATATTCTAATTTCACATTAATATTTATGATCCCATTATAATATAATAAAAAATATAGATCAGTAAGTATTAGCTTCATTGATTAATTTTATTACATTAAACATATTATGTTTATGAAGCATGAATCAATGTATAAAAAAATTTATGTGAATATAGATAAGTTTGTATAATTATAGTTCTTACACTACAAATATTATTTGGAATGAAATTATTTTTGAGTATACAAGAATAATATTTTAGGAATATCATGAAAAAATGGAATCCATCATGAACTATATGAACCCCGAACTCATCATAATTTTGGTGTGAAAAAATGAATGAATACATTTTGAGTAGAGATGCATAAGAAATTATTTTAATATCATTACATATGTATTTTTTTTAGATAAAATCATTTGGCTTAGTGGTTCATATTTAAATCTTTTTATTTATAGGAAATTTTTTATATTTACTATTTGAGATGTATTATAATAAATATCCATTATTGAATTACTGAAGAGTTCTATAAGGACCTTTCATTACCAATCATAAAGTTGTAACTCTTGTAAAATATGATAAAATAGTAGATTACATAATCATCCATGAGTATCCACCAAATGGTATATGACATCATTATAAAAAAATAGAAATATTAAATATTATTATTTTTTATTTGAAAGTGATGGGACTAAAAAATAATGTAAACTCATATGAATAAGGAAATTGTAAATGTGATGATAATGATTTAGTTTTTAAGAAATTGTAATGTGCTATTTTAGGCATTGGTGATAATTTAGAATAATTTTAGGATGAAGAAAGAGATTTAGAAAATCAATGTGAAATTGAAAATTATTTTTTAATACAACCAAGGAAGAGTAGCAATAATAAGGTCCAAAATATCATTGGAAATCATATTAAAAGACTCAATCTAGATGGAAATTATAGAAAACCTCTCATATCTCATTATAAATTCTTGATTAACCTATAGATGTTCAAGAATATGGGAAACAACAAATATTTATTGTTGAAATTATTGAAGAGATGAATATTATAGAGAAGTGTGAGACTTATTATATTTTTCTAAATAATTATGATATGAATATTTTCTAGAAAATATGGGTGTTTGGAAACAAAATTAATAAATTGATTAAATGGTGAAAAAAATGAAATATCATTGTTTGAAGTTTATATATAGGTCAATGGATTTGACATAATTGATAATCATTAACTATTTTCAATAATTGACACTATAATAACATTTAATTCCGACGTATCATAAAGGAAATGAAATATCTTACCAATGGTTTTCAAGCAAAGATTCATTGAAGTGGAATTTGAAAACGATGTGTAAATTTGAATTACTATGTGTTTTACTACATTATAAATATGAGAATTTTAATTACAAGTAACGATTGATTTATATGGGATTATGTAATTCCCAGAAGAATAGTATTTTAATCTAGAAACCTACTCGAAGAAGTTCAATTTTACGACTTGAAGAGTAATCAAAAATCATAAAATAAAATATTATTACAATTTATTTCTCCTTATAAATTTTTAGGCAGATGAAATTGAATTTTAAAAAAATGATGAAGGTGTCAGTGGATATTATTTAAAGAAAATGAATACCTCCATGGAAATTTATATTCATGTTGAATTGATGGAGTATTTTATCTTATAATTTTCTTAGGGATAAAATATTATTTTTCAATATTAATAGAACCAATTTAATAAAATTTTTATGATTTTCATAAAAGATGATATGAACTTATTTTCTCGAGAAAAACATTATTAGAATAAAAACTCTACAATGGTGATCACTGTATGACTGTAGAATATATGCAATTAAATAATATAATTGATATTCAATTATATCTAAGAGAATCATTATCAAATGTTATGTATGATGTAATTTTTTTATCATTATCGAAGTGACCGAAAATTTTATTATTTCATGGATGAAAGAAATACAAAGATACATAATAGTTACATCACTTAGTAGATTGTAATATATAATCAAATGGAAACATGATCTATTGGGTTTTAATTATAAATTTGGAAGGATGTGTTGATGATTGGAAACCCACATCTCATTGAAATTTTTCTATTTTTGAAATATTTTCTATTAGAATTCAAATATGTATAATTTAGTCACCTAGAACACTACCAAGGATGAATATGTTCAAAAAATGCTTTCAGAAGACATATTTTTTGATTGAATACTACGATAGAATATTTAAAATTTAATTTAATGTTTCTATTACTATTGGTTTATGATAATAAAAGTGTTATTAATCATTAAATATTTTTACAGGAGTATTAAATAACCCTGAATATTGATAAAAAATATAAATTATTCACAGGAAGGAAAATACGAATGAGCTAATGCTAGAATTTTCTCCAATGAAGGAAGAGATAATAAAGGGGATTTCAAATTCATTATCAATATAATCACCTCAGTATATGATACAATTGTTTGGTGTTCAACCATATTTATTATTTGGATACGTTATGATTTAGTCATCCCATATCTCATAATTTGTAGAGAATTTTTTCGAAGGGGGATAAAATTTGAAAACATAAATTCTTTTATGATGTTCATCTTCTTATTATTTATCATAGGAGGTGTATATATTTAGGTTATATTAATTGATATGTGTTATCATTGGGGGTATTTACCCTTAAAAGAAATGTTTTTTAGATAAGGTTATTAAAAGGGGTAATAAATGATTTCATTATGTATAAATATTTTTAATACTTCATTATAATTCATTACATGAATCAATCAAGATTTTTATAAATTATTATGTGACTAAAATGATCTATTTGATGTTTGTGATGTTTTAATTAAATAATATGTATATTGATCATTATTATATAGACAATAGGATATTATTTATTCAATATACATGTTTATGACATTGATTTCACTCTTATATGACTGTTATAATTATATATTCTTCCATTATGAATTTTTTAGTGTTTCATAGTGATTTCTATTCCTTGTTTCCAAACATAATACATCATGGAATATTTTTTAGAGCAATAGGTTATATGATAGTTGTTGTGTTGGGTGAGTTTAAATTATTTTTATAAAATATATGATTGAATGTGTTATATTTTTTATAAATAGATATTTTTTATTCAATTATAGATTAGACGATTCCTTAAAAAATATTTTTTTGGTAATATATCATTATTTATACGAAATGATTTTGGATATTCATAATGTGATGATAGATTTTAGATGATTGGATAATGATGGATATGTATGGGAAATTATAGGAATGTACATACCCATTATAAAGGGAATTATATAATGGAATTTCCCAAAATATGAGAATTCATTTCCCAATGGTGGTTATGGTGTTTATGGAGATAGAGGTAATGAAATCCTCACCCCTAATAGAGGGAAATTTGACATCATGGAAGATTGACAGTTTCCTACGAGAAACAACCCCGTAAAAATTGATAATATTGTTCATATGGTTATATTCCAGTAGTACAATGTGAAATGGTAAATGAAAAAATGAATAAGGTCATCCCTTTTTCATTTGATTCCACCTTTGTAAAATAACCTAAATTTGATACCATTCTAATAATGTACAGTGTCATGGTAAAAATGTAACGTTATAGATCCAAACATCCAAAAATAACGATCCTACCCAATCATTCAAGGAATTTTGAAAGAAACCTTGTATGGAATTTTGCACTATATAATGTTATAATCCATGTTGGGGGATACAATTAAGTTACCATGTATTTTGATGATATGGATTATTGAATGATCCCATGGATATGTATGTCGATATTTGAGAATTTTCCAAGAAGAATAATTGATATATATAATATGTAGGTAGATCCAGTAGATAAATATTATGTGGGAGTAGTTGAGTTGCTTTAATGAAGTTGTTCGTTTGAATATGAAATTTAGAATTAAAAATGGATTTAATTAATTGAAATAAAAGTAGGGTAAAGAATGGAAAATGTGTATGAATAAAAAGAGATAGAGGAAGAAAAAATGGTTAAGAGAGTATGAGAGTTGATGAATAATATAAGGTATAAAATAAGGTTTTGTAATTCTTTTGTACATTTTAAATATTTTATATCTATGTTTCTAAATGTTGATATAGTGGATGAAAAACATTTCATAAATATATAATTTTTTTGTAATTATTATATATTATTAATTTCATCTTAATTGTCATTATAATAGAATCAGAAGAACAATAATGGCCAGGATACATTTTATCTTACAAGAACTAGTATAATCTATTATCCTTGAACATAAATTTTAATACTAGTGGGTCATATGATCTGAGTGAAATACAAGTTATTCCACATAATATAATATTTTTTTATATGTTGAACCTTTTCAATCAACATTGATCATCGTCTACTTTTTGTTATGAGATCAATATTCACATTTACTGATGAAGAGGTTTTTCTCATAATGGAATCATAAAATGTGGGTGATTCACTAATTCTGTCCTCCCAATTATTATACATTGATCTAGGATATTCCATTTTAAAATACATAATATATAGAAATGTGTTTATAACCTTTGTAAATGTAATTTGTATCCATCAAAAAAGAATTGCAACAAATTTAATATTCTATTTTTTTATCTATTACACTTTTTCCAAAAATATCAATTTTTTTCTATAGAATATATATTTACTGAGTGCCTCATAATTTCCAAAAATAGTACATCACATGATGTGTATTGATTTTTATATTCATTTATTATAAAAACTAATATTTATTCTTTCCAAATTGTATATTTTTCCTTGTATTTGTATTTTTATCCATTGATTATACTTTAATTGCATTTTTTATAACATCAATTCCCTATCTAATATTCGTTCTTTATGAATTATTTATTTATTTAATCTAATATCTTTATAAATATATATCCATTATTTACTTACTCATTACAAATTTACTATATAAGAAAACATGTTTATCTCTTCAATGTATTTTTATAAGATTTTCATTATAAATAATTAATGTCATGAAATTTAATTTACCATAAACACCTTCATTTTTTGTTAACTTATTCATTATTTGAGTAATAACTTAAATTATTTTTGGACTCTTATACACCTTTATCTTTTGTCCAAGTGTCACCTCTAAGCCATCTTTCATTTCAAATCCATGACATTAAATGGAATCGATTAACTCAAAATTATCACCTTACTTATAATTCATAATAAAATGTTTTGAATAACATAAAAATATTTTTTAAATATTTTTATTCTCTCAATGAACATAAATAAGATCCTATGCATCATAAAATAAAATATTAAGTAAAAAATACACAAAATATATTATATATCTTTTGTACTGAAGTTTATAATTATTTTTACTAATTGATAACAGAATAAAACACTCCCATGTTGAGTAATTTTTAGATATTTATATAATATTTTCATGATTCCTCCAATACTGTATTTAAATAATATATATTATTTTTCATATAGATGGAATTTTTCTTATTAATCCACTTGACCACCATATCCCTTAAAGATTTCACAATGGGTGGTTCATCATTCTCATATTCACATAATTTAATTAGGTTATTTTTTTTGAATTATGTATCCTCTCATCATTAATTGTATCCACATTAATGATTCCCTATATACATTTCATTATAACTTATTAAGGTTATTTGAAGTGAATGATTTCACATTTTATCCAAATTTACTGAAAATTCTTTCTCTATCATGTAAAAATTCTACACATTCAAATACACTTATCTTTTATATCTAATTTTGAAATGGACCATATCTAATTATCAACAATGTATAGAACCAAAAATTCCATGAAATGTTTTTTTAATTAAATGGGAATTTTACGAGTCTACCAAAAATTGGCGGCGCATGATTCCGAGGCCAAGAGTGCTCAGAATCAATTTCTGATTTTTTTTCCTGGTACGTTCAGTGAAAGTTAGAGCGGGGTTTTATAACTTTTGAACGGGTGCTAGGAATTGAAATCTGAGGGCACCGATGAACTCGCAGCGCCAGTATTCTCTAAAGAATAGTATTACCTCGACGACAGTTGGTTGAGGGTGAAAGTTAGTTTTGGGGATTTTTAGGGAAATAATAAAATAAAATAAGGGCATGTTTTATTTTATTTAAACTATTATAACCAACCATGTGGATGTTGGATTTGGAGACCAACACATCTTAACCTCGTATGAGAGGTTATGATGGTGGGGCACATCCGAACCTAACCTCCCACGAGAGGTTACGGTGTGGGGTCCACCCACGACTACCCCCACCCCATTTAATTGAGGAAAACCCTTCAACACCCTCATAAATGAGGAAGAGCCTCTTGACCTGCTCTACCATTGATGGTGCCACCCCCCCTTAATTAATGGTTTCAACCTTCCCCCTTTAATTAAGGGAGCCAACTCTTTTAATTAAATGCTACTATTTGAATTTTAAACATGAAAAACTAAATAATATGAAATCTATTATTTGGAGGGGCTACCTAATCCTTTGTTGGAAAAAGGTTGGTAAAAGAAGATTAGAGCTCTTGGGAGGTAAATATCAAACTAAGAATGATTCCTCCATGAATAATGATTCCACCAGTGAAGAATGCTCAACCGACGAATAACATCGACCTCTACATCGACCATATTCCTCGTAACTCCTTCCAACGTGATACATCCCCATCCAAGGCGAATTGACATTTGTTGTTTCCCAATTGTTCATCTTCTACCCCATGACCCCATCGATGAACAGTGAACAAGGTGGGGATTTTATTTTATGTATGATATTATCTCCTTGATTCTTTACTTCTAAAACAAATAACATAGACCGAGTTATTATCAATATGAACCACGAATGTTTTTCCTTACGGGTAGGAAATATTTTGTTAAACGACAGATTATAGGAATTTATGTTTTTAAGATATCTTCCATAATGTTCTTGGCTTCATTCTTGTGAACCATATGCTACCACTCAAATCGTGGAGGGTGTGGGCTGACTTAACATGGTATGACCTCCCACTGATCTTCTTTGTGGTGTTCTTAGAAACTATAATGAAGACGATGAAGGACAAGAAGGCAACGACCGTGCCCCTCGCGGCCTCCGCGACCGGTGCCGCCCCCGCAACGTTCTGACCACCTGATGAACCATGCCCCGTGCCCCCAAAAAAACCACCCCATTGGCCACAGAATCTCATGGACAGGCCGACCGTACCCCCGCACCCTAGCCGCGCGGGCAGTGCCCTCGCGCCCCATCAGTGCTGCCCCCGGCCAAACTGGCCACACCCTCTCGGCGCTCCAGGCCGAACTGGCTCCGCGCCAACGGGCCAAGCGGCCTGTGTGGCGCCCTTCGGGCCGAACCGCCCTCACAGCCTAATGGTCTATGCCCAGCGGGCCAGGCTGAACCCAACCGGCTCGCCTGCCCGACGGGCCAGGCCAGACCCAATGGGTCCAGTGGGGTCGGGCCGGGTCGGTCCGACCAGGTCGGACCGGACCCAGGCACACTACGACCCATTTTTCACCTCTTTTGACCATATCTTTGGAAACAGATGTCTGTTTGATGAACCATCAGTGGAACTCTAATTCTTGGGGTGTGAATGTCCCTTTGAGTATACCCCACTAGAGTTTGAGATGTATTTTAGATACGGCCAGGTTGGATCATGCACGAATCCAATCAGGCCCACGAGACTAGAACGCTAATAACTCACAGACCGGGTGTCCAATTGATGCGCCATCAGTTGCGTTGAGATCCATATGATGTGGCTTATCTATGGGATACTTCTTCAGGGGAGTTCGTGGGAGTTATAGCATCAAATAGTAGCTTCTAGAGGAGATATTCCAGAGAAAAATGAGCATTTGTTCGGGAACCTAGTAGTTGGCTGAGACATGATGACTGCTGAGCCAGAGGTAGCAGCATTGGTCTTCCCCTTGATGATGTGGCGACACTATCTGATGGGAAAGCATTTTACTGTTTACTTTGATCATAAAAGTTTCAGGAATATCATCTTTCATAAGGTACTAAACCTAAGACATTGACGTTGGCTTGGGTTCTACAAGGACTTTGACTTCGAGATAGTCTATAATCATGGGAAAGGGAACATTTTTGTAGATTCACTCACCTGGAGATCTGGTATACAGCTTATAGGAAAGTCAACTATGCAGCTGGCTACTTTATAGATATCCTTTTTGGAATGTGATGGAGCATCTTTTCTTCATTCTCTTACAGTCATTCCTCCACTTCTTCAGCGAGTCAAGGAGGCAAAGCATGGGGATGCTGACTGCGAGACGTGACGTGCTCAGATATCGACAGGGAAAGCACCTGATGGATTTTATGAGGGTGGGGAGAACGTCATCCTCTTCAGAGGACATACCATGGTACCAGTGATACTTCAAGAGGAAGTGTTGAGCGGTTCCACACATCCCCTCTAGCGGTACATCCAATAGTGGCAAAGATATATCAAGACCTCTGATGACATCACTGGTGGTCGGGAATGAAGATATCAGTTGAAGAGTTTGTCTATGCATGCCTCACTTGTCAGCAAGTGACGACGGAGCAGCAGGTACTAGCAGGATTGGTTCAGCATTTAGAGGTCCTAGAGTTGAATTGGGATGAGATATCCATTGATTTTGTGACAGGAATTCAACATACATAAAGGGGCCACAAATCAATCTGGGTGATCATCGACCGACTCACCAAGTCAACCCACTTCGTACAGATCAGAGAACATGGTTTAGTAAGAGATTGGGATGCCACTACATGCAAAAGATTGGGCAGCTACATGGAGTACATTCAACGATTGTCTCCGATCGTGACACACGTTTTAATTCCTGGCTATGGAAGGGGTTACAGTAGGATTTCAAGATGCAACTTCCTTTGAGAACCGCCTTCCATCCTTAGACGAAAGTACAGACTGAGTAGACCATTCAGACCCTCAAGGACATGATGCGTGACTGTGTCCATGATTTTGGTCATAACTGGGAGAATCACATACCTATGGTGGAGTTTTCATAAAACAAGAGATATCACTCAACCATTGGGATGGAACCTTTTGTGATGTCATACCAGTGACCTTGAAGATCACATTTGTGTTCTACAGACCTAGGAAAGTATGCACTAGTGGGATCATAGTTGGTACATACTACAATAGTGAAGGTGAAAATCATCTAGGAGCGGATGAAGACTTCAAAGAGCAGGAATAATTTGTATTCTAAAAGGAGAAAGAGACCTCTAGAGTTTTAGGATGGAAACCACGTCTTTCTACGGGTCACACCATGATAAGGTATACCGAGATTTGGACAAGGTGGAAAGTTATATCCAAGATTCATCGGACCTTTCCAGGTGCTCAGCAGAGTTGGCGAGGTGTCTTACTACTTATCACTTCCATCTTAGTTGCATAGGGTGCATGATGTCTTCCATGTATCCCAACTAAGGAGATGTGTGCACGACCCTTCCCACATCATCGACCATGGCGAGATGGATGTCGACGATGGGGTGACTATTACAGAGGTTCTAGTAGAGATTAAAGATCTACATGAGTGGGTCCTTCATGGATGGTCGAAACCTCTAGTGCACATTCGCTGGAAGCACGAGAACCTCCAGGAGAGCACATGGGAGCGGGAGGCTCAGTTGCGTGCTCAGTACCACCACTTGTTCACTTAGTTAAGATGTGGCATACGGGTACATAGAGCCTTGAGGTGGGGAGAATGTAATGACCTGGAATTTCCAAGTAATTGTTTTATTTAAATAGGAATTTTACAAGTCTGTGAAAAAATTATGGTGCATGATTCTGAGGCCCAGAGTGCCTGGAATCAATTTCTGGTGTTTTTTGGGTATGTTCAGTGAATGTTTAAGCATGATTTTATAACTTTTTGAATCGGTGATCAAAATTGAAATATGAAGACACTGTTGAACCCACATCGCCAGTAATTTCTTAAGAATACATTCACCTCGACGATAATTGGTCGAGGGTGAAAGTTAGATTTCTAGTTTTTTGTGGAAATAATAAAATAAAATAATTGCATGTTTTATTTTATTTAATCTATTATAACCACCCAAGAGGAAGTTGGAGGTGGGGACCACAACACCTTAACCTCCCATGAGAGGTTATGGAGGTGGCGCCCACCTGAACCTAACCTCCCCTGAGAGGGTACGGTGTGGGGACAACCAGAGACTAAACCCCCTATTTAATTGAGGAAAACCTCTCAATTCCTTCATAAATGAGAGAGAACCAATTGACCTTCTCTACCATAAATGGTGACATACCCAAATTAATGGTGTCAACACTTCACCTTTAATTATGTGAGCCAACTAATTTGATTTAATACTACAATTTGAATTTTAAACCCAACAAACTAAATAATAGATATTCTATTATTGGAGGGGTTACCTATTCATTTGTCGGACAAATTTTGGCAAAGTAGGACCAGAGATCTTGGGAGAAAACTTTCCAATGGAGAATGCTTCCTCCACGAAGAATGCTTCCACGGGTGAAGAATGATCCTCTAACGAAGAACATCGACCTAGACTTCGACCATCTTCCTTGTAATTCCTTCCAACATGAGACGTCCTCGTCCGTGGTGAATCTAAATCCATCTTTTCCCAACAGTTTGTCTTTTTCCCCGCGACCCTGTTGATGATCAACAAAAATGTTAGGAATTTTATTTTAAGTATGGTATTATTCCGTTGATTATTTCCTTCTAAAACATAGAACGTAAACCAACTTAATATCATGTTGATCCGCTGATGTTTTTCCTTGTGGGTTGGGAATATCTTGATAAATGAGGGATTATGGGAAATGATGTTTTTAAGATATCTTTTATGACGTTCTTGGATTCATTCTTGTGAACCGTATGCTACCACTCTAAACTCAGAGGTTGTGGGCCTAAATAACATGGCCCAACCCCCAACTGATTTTCATTATGGTGTTTTTTCAAAACGGCGATGAAGGAAACATCCATGACACCCATGACCTCCATAAATCAGGCTGCCCCAACGATATTCTGAATGACAGTGGAACCATGCTCTGTGCCCCAGTCGCGCCGGCCTGCCAGCCACTCCCTGTGGCGGCTGCGCCAGACCACCCCCCCAGACTCGCTGCCCTTCCAGCTTCGCCCCAACCAAACCGTCCACGCCCTCACGGCTCTCCGGGCCAATCCGGCTCCGGGCTGTTGGGCTGAGCCGCATGTGCGGCGCCCTATGGGCTGAAACGTCCTCACGGCCTGCTGGGCTGGGCCCAGTGGGTCGGGCCGAACCCAATGGGCTGGCCCACCTGATGGGATGGCCCAGACCTAATGGTTTAGGTTGGGTCCCCCTAAACCATGTCAGCCGAGACTAGGTTGGTCCGGGTCAGTCTTACCGGGTCATACTGGACCCAGGCCCACTACGACCCATTTGTGCTTCTTTTGGCCATATCATTGGAACAATAAGTCTATTTAAGAAACCGTTAGTGGTGATGCAATTCATGGAGAGTTATGGTCCCTTTGAGTATAACCCACTATAGTTTAATGTATAGTTTAGATACGGTAATGTTGGATCGTTCACGAATCCAACCGGGCCCTCGGGACTATAAGGCTAATAACTTATAGACCGAGAATCCTATTAATGTTTCGTCAGCAGTGTTGAGACCACTATGATGCGTTGGACCTTTAAGAAACTATTCATGTGAATTAGTGGTAGTTGGAGCATTGCCCAGTATCTTGTGTAGTGGAACTTCTGGACAGAAGAGAGCATTTTTGCGGGAGCCTAGTAGCTGGCCGAGACCTGACGACTGCTGACCGATTGACTCGGAGTGACTCGACTTGTTTAGAAACCCAAATCATGACGTATATAGACATTAAATTACTTTTGTTGAATTCTTAAGAGATGAAAAAAAACACAATGACTGTAATAGTTTATTGTCTTTGGAAACTCAGAAAAATAATCTTCTATTCATGGTGAAAGATAATCAACATCTCCCATAAAGATCTCCCCTTTTGTTTTCTTACCTAAAACTTTTATTTATATCATGGGGGAAAGAAAACATAAAATGGGTGAGCTCCAATACTCAGTAAGGGTAATCATGGAGAACATAAAACAATCCATAAAAATTTGAACGTAAAAACATGAGCATAAAATCTAAACATCAAAATCATGAGAAATGACTTAAAACAAGGCAGTACATAAGGAATAGATCATAAAGGAACATTAATCATGATAAAATACCATGGGAATAAAACATGTAATTGTTGAAAACCATTAAGCACATGATATGATTTCCATAGTAGCCAAGGCATTCCTGACAAGACCATCGTAGTGGACAATGTTCCTTACTGACTCGAGTTCACTCCTCGTTCCAGTCCTGTATCACTAAAACAGATTAACTTACCATTACAGCCATGTCTACCTCATGAGATATAAATATTTATCTAATGTATTAGAGGGAGGTATAGTTCCCACCCATCTCATAATGAAATCATTCTTACTTGTGCCACAAAATAAACATAAAACATTCATCATAACCCAAAGAATAAAATGGGTTTCTTAAACATCATCCCATCATCACATAATCCATATAAAACAAATAGATATAATTTCATCATATGAAAAATAAAATCTTGTAAATAATAGAGACATTATACTTGAAACATAAATATGATAAATAATTTCATCTACGATGGAAAATAGTTTTGATAAAACACTTGAAACGAATTCTTGAGGAAAATATCATTTCTTCTTCAAAATCATTTTCTTTTCACAAAATTCCCCACAATTTAAAAATAAAAGGATCAGATTGAAATAACCATGAAAACATGTATATGAATCTTCATGAAAATTAGGCGTTCTGAAACCGTAAAAATCCGTTCATTCTGTATAAGTTAAAAAACATTCTCCTCTTATTTTTGCGGGAAAAGTCAAAAAGTTCCTCGTATGGTAAACAAAATAATGATTATTTCCATAACACAATGTAAATGTAATAGAGGGGTAAAAATGACTTTAAACATACATATATTAATATTAAAAACTTTATGGAAAACATTTTTATGGACATGGATGAAAAATATAACCCCTGTAAATACTTACTTATAAGTAATCTCAGATAAAAAGGGATTTGAAAATTTATCCCTTACCTTGGGTCTGATATGCTTCGTACGTATCCAAGATTCCTATATAATGATTTAAATAATTTCATTTAGTTATTACAGAATCATATTCATTGTTATGATATCATATATGGTTCACATATGACTTTATAATACCCGTTTTTTTTTGTAAATTCGATGTTAAAACAGCGTTTTGGGTAAAATCTTTTTATTTATCGTATGTGTTTGGAATTGTTGTTTATGATATTATTATTACTTATATAATTATTTAAATACTTCCATAATTTGAATCATAATTTATATATCATATATATTCTGAATATATATATATATATAATAGATAGATGAATGAAATGAAATACACCGTTCATGGAGATGGTAGGTCGTATGTACGCATGAACGTTGTTTTCCTTTCCTTATTGATTTGAATGGAAGTAAGTAGATGAAATATATATATATATAAATAAATAAATAAAGTAGATTTATTATGTCATATATTTAATTATTATTCATTATATATACTTTATAATCATTCTTGAATTGTTAACATGGAGAATTAATCTCATCGTGGAGACGATAATCCATACGCACGCACGAGCGATGATATCGTTCCTATATTTATTTTATGGAATTGGATTTGATGATATAATATATCAGAATAATAATTATGTTATAATATTATTTACAACATTATACCCATCCAAGTAATGTGGTGGTGGAAAAACAGATTGCACCACAGCGTGGAGACAATATTCCGTACGTAGCACACGAGGTGATTTCATTTTCCGTCGGTTGGATTAAAAGTGAAATGGGTTTGTTTCATATTTATAATAACATATTAGTATATTATAGATAAGTATGTTATTACTTTATAATGAAACAACTAAATAAGAATATGTTGAAGAAGAAATAATCTTGAAAGAATCGGTAGGAGAGATTATCTTTTCTTCAACACAACCCTTTTAAGATTCCTCTTAAGGAACTTGAGTTGGACTTTTGAGGGGACCAAAACCCATATAATGTTTCTAGGGAAGTTGAAGAGGGAAATGGTCAGGGGTTGACCAATCTTGAAGGCACAAAATTGTTTAAAAAGAAGAGGGAGGATGTGCCCTTTTATAAGGGAGGAGAAGGGAACTTTAGGAAAAAACCTAAAATATTATTTTATAATAAAGTCATATTCGGTATATAATGTATCCAAAGTGAATTATTTCAAAGATAAATTTGGGATGGGTTGAAATACTCTCAACCAATAGGTTTTAGTCATGTTTATGTTTCTATTTTAACCTTATCATTTAGATTTAACTATTAGATAAATAATTTTACTTTTACTATGTATTCTTGTTTTTTACGCTATATGGTAAATACACTTACTATAACAAGTCAAACTAACCCCAGGAGGTTGATTATTAATATATATAACCATATCTTAGTCATTTGGCCGAACCTAATATTTTTATGAATAGAATAACAACTAATAATATAATATTTTTTTAACTATATTATGTCAATTTTGACACTATTTGGTAATTAATTTTTGTGAAAATCATAACAGGATTATTAGTTAGAAAAATGTTAATTGAATAAATACTAACATGTCACAGTAACCTGAAAAATTAGTTTAATTTATTTAAAGTATCAAATTTCATTTATTTGGGTATTTATAACATCAATTATGTTAATATTTCATTAAAAAGGTAACTACTATATCATCATTGTGTCATAAATAAATTTAATTATTTAATGTATAAAAATTATAAATAAACTACCATTATGTATAAAATATTTGTATATTTATAATGAATATTTATAGTCGAATTTATCTTATGTATAACCTTATATTAAAAATGTTTTAGTTATTAAACTTTGATTTTAACTATTTTAACTCTTCGTTAAATAAAATAATAATAAATGTACTAATCTAATCCTAGTGGAACTAAAGTGTAATATTTTATTCCTAAGGTTGTTTTTGGTCGAATTACACTTATCCAATAGAATTAGTAAATGTGTTTGGATAATAATAATATCATTATTATCCTTAATTACCCTATTTAATTTTAACCGTTGTAAATAAAAGTAAAAAGTTACTATTCAACAAAAAATATTTTTATCTTGTCGAACCAAATTTTACTCCTTTATATTAACCATGTTTCTTGGATTTTCGAAATTCAACTCACAGAAGTGGTAAATTATGTTTTATTTACAATTGCAAATGCTCCTAGGAGGTGGGTAAAAGACGGTGAAAAGTTCAATAAAATTTTAATATATCTAAAATTATTATAAAATGACTCCAGTAAATTAAATTGAACTTATATAGGTATTATGTATCAATTTTGAACTAAAATAAATTTAATTAAAATAAATAATTATTTAAATAAAAATTGGGTTTTTAAATAGTAACCTAGTGTTTTCACTATTCATCAAAAATTGAAGGTTTTTAGAAAATTCCAAAACTTCACCCTAGGCTAATTTCGATATTCCGAATCCAAAAATGAAGTCCATTTTGAATGATAAAATTTATTAAATTTCGAAAAGTGGGTAATACTATTCCTAACAGCTAGTTCATAATAATATTATAATAATATCTTGTTTAGTGAAACTCGGTATTGCATACTACACACACTATCGAAGAACGTCTGGATTTCATGTAATGCATGCCAATTTAGGGATGTGTGTAGTGAAAGGTATGTTTGGTGTTGTGTATAACATAATAAAAACTTATTTCATTTATACATTAAAAAAAATCTATACATAATGTTGTGTAGAATAATTTCCACAAAACGAACATGAAATTGCGTGTAACACGAGCCAAGAATAGTGTTTCATATACTACAAAGTTATACGGTGTTGCGTATAGTACAATATAATCTTTTTGTAGTGTACAATAGAAGACATAAAAAAAATAAAAATAAATATACATATCAAAAAATATCAGGGTGTTACATTCTACCCCCCTTAAAATGAATTTCACCCTGGAAATTCGTCGGGGTTTATAAATCATTTACTACATGAAAGTTTCATTCATAGAAACCCACATCGTAAAAAAGAATAGTAAAACATAATTATAAAAAGTGATGTATGAAATGTAATAGTTACCCAAATTAACTCATCACAAGGATTCCACATAGGAGAACATAGCTGAAAATATGGATATGGAAGAGAAATCTAACCATCATGTTCTGATTAAGAGTGGTAGAGAACATGGCCTTGAAAAATACAACAATCAAAAAGCCATAAATTTGTGATGATCTAAGGTACTGTCTAATTCATCGAATATGAAGGTACTAGGGCGTCGCTTTTGGTTTTCAATATCACTTCCCTAATGTTGAAGAATTAAAAGAAATACTTAATTTATTTTGGTACAATATCACAGTTGTTTGTGCCTTGAAAAATTACCACTTCATCTCTTAAAGAGATGAAGTTGAATTTATCTTCCGTGAATTGTTAAAAGATCATGCGATATAATGATAGGTCATTCCATCTATCTCAAACATAAGGTTAGAAAAAGTTATATGCATAAGTCCATCTTATGGTGAGATTATCCGTATATGATTCCATAAATGGACTTATACTTCAACTATTATACTGCTTAATAAAATAAAACTAATTTCTACTAACCAGGGACTTCATGTAGGCTAGTGGTAGGCATTAATAGCCTGTTGCACTTCAGTTGTGCGTTCGATTCCTACAGCCGTGTCTGACGTGACGAGTTGTCGCTCGTCCTATGGGTTGTCCTTTTTCTAACAATATACTATTATATCATTCCAGAAATAATATCAAAAAACAAGATCAATCCTTAAATAATACTATCTTATGTCCAACATAATCCATTCCAATATTTAAGCTTATCCAAAATACATATGTCCAATCTCATAGTATAAATAAAATAATTACTTGAAAGGTCACATAACATGCAAGCGAATACAATCATTTATCCCCCATATATCAAAGATATATCATTTTGATCGCATTTCAAACATGTGAATACCTTAATCATGTATTCTCTTGAAACATGTATAACCATATAATATTTGTGAAAACATGAATGATCCCATAATTTCTATATACTCAGACCATGATATCACATTGTCCTCATATCAGTCATGAGCTCATTAATAGTATCAAACATTTTATTGTCTCCTTAACCCTTCATTATGTGCATATAATCTTCTTTCCAAAAATATATAAATAACCTTTCATGGTTACCAGTACTATTCATAATTTATTTTCAAAAAAACTTAAGTAAAAACGATAGTGTAACAATCCTTAGATGTTTCATTATTCCAGAGTACCATGAAATTACTTATACAACATTAATCTTGATAAACATGCAATCATTCCACTAACATCATAAACCATTTACTAAGCTTCATCATTTTATTCCTCAACACATCTTTCATATCATATACCATTTGTTGTCACTTCATCATCATGAACATAAATACTACCCATATGACCATGCTGATTCTCTTCGTCAGATTTTACTATAGGGAATTGGTTTTCATAATGCTTGTATGTTCCACATTTAAAACATTTAACCATTGTTGTGTCTTAGAAATACCATTATCCTGGTCCATGGTGTTAACTAAACCTTTTCCTTTATACTTACTGGCTTTGTGTCCTTCTTTTCCACTCCTAAAGCAACTTGTAGTTCCTTTGAAACATTCTCCTGGATGCCTCTTCCCACATGATTTACAAGAGGGAAATTAAACATTCTTTCCTATATGATCATCTTGAAACTCCATCTTTATCTTATTAGTTGAGTCGGGAAACATACCAAATTTGGGATTATTTATCATATTATTACATGTCTGATTAGGTATAATAACAATATTTGGACTTCCATATCCAATTTCATTTGGTTTCTCATGAAGAATATCATTCTATTGTCCATCATATCCTCTATTATCATGAATCTTCATATTTCAAGCGATTTTCTAAAACCCAAAAAGAATAGTGTGAGAGGAAAAAATCATAAGCAATGGGTAGTACCTTCAATATTTAACATCTTAGGTTATATTCAAAGATCGTTACCATAATTCGAGGACTATAACCTATACTTATACTTAACCTTAGAGACATCCCTAGACATACCTTAGAAATATTTTCAAGGGATCTCACTAATGTTTTCACATCCTAGTGTCCAAAGGTTAACGAAACCATTCCTATGATACCAACTGTAGAGACCCAAATCTTGACGTACATGGACATTAAATTAATTTTTCGGAATAGCTAATACATGAAAAAAACAGACACTCATGGACCTTAATGGATTACTGTCTTTGGAAACTAGAAAATATAATCTTCTAATCATGGTGAATGATCTTCAACATCTTCCATAAAGATATTCCCCTCTTGTTTTCATACCTAAAAACATTATTTATATCCTGGTGAAAAGAAAACATAAAAAGGGTGAGATCAAATGCTCAATATGAGTCAACATGGAGAACATAAAACAATCCATAAACATTTGAACGTAAAAACATGAGCATAAAATCTAAACATCAATATCTTGAGAAATGACTTAAAACATGGAAGTACATAAGGCATAGATCATAAAGGAACATTAATCATGATAACATAACATGTGAATAAATCATTTAATTGTAGAAGAACCTTATGCACATGATATTATTTCCATATTAGCCAAGGCATTGCTGCCAGGACCATTTTAGTGGAAAATGACCCTTACTAAATCAAGTTCACTCCTCGTACCAGTCCTGTATCACAGAACCAGATTGACTTACTGTTCAAGACAATTCTATCACATGAGATATAAATCTTTACCTAATGAATTTGAGGGATATATAGGTCTCACCCATCTCATAATGAAATCAATATTACTTGTTCTACAAAATAAAAATAAAACATTCATCATAACCCAAAGAATAAAATGGGTCTCATAAACATCATCCCATCATCACATAGTAAATAAAAAGAATGGATATCATTTATTTATAAGATAAATAACACTATAAAAATAATAGATACATTATTCATGAAACATAAACATGCTAAATAATTTCATCTTAGACGGAAAATAGTTTTAATAAAACACATGAAGTGAATTCTTGAGGAATATATCATTTCTTCTTCAAAATTATTTTATTTTCACAAAATGCCACACAATTTTAAAAGAAAGGGATTATATTGAAATTACCATGAGAACATGTAGTGGTAGATTCATGAAAATTAGGCATTATGAAACCGTAAAAATACATTCATTCCGTATAAGTTTAAAAAACATCGTTCTAGCACATTTGCCAGAAAAGTCAAAAAGTTCCTCATATGGTAAACAAAAGAAAGATTCCTTCAATAACACAATGTAAAAGTAAAATAGGTGTAAAAATGACTTCAAAAATACATTTAATAATATTAAACACTTTATGGAAAACAATTTTATGGAAATGGATGAAAAATATAACCCCAGTAAATACTTACATATAAGCAATCTCAGATAAAAAGAGATTTGCAAAATTATCCCTTACATTAGGTCTGATACAATTCATGCGTAACCGAAAGTATTTTAAAATGATTTAAATACTGTCATTTACTTATTACAGAATCATATTCATTTTTATGATATCATATATTGTTCACTTATGACTTAATATTACCCGTTCTTTTGTAAAAACCATATTAAAGCAGTATTTTGTGTAAAATCGTTTTATTTATCCTACATGTTTGGACTTGTTGTTATTGACATTATTATTAATTATATCATGATTTACTTACTTCTAGAATGTAAATCCTGATTTATATATCATATATATTTAGTATATATATATATATATAATACATAAATGAATGAAATGAAATACACCGTTCATGGAGACGGCAGGTCGTACGTACGCATGAACATTGTTTTCCTTTTCTTATTAACTTGAATGGAAGTAAGTAGATAATATATATATATATATATATACATAAATACATTATCTTTATTATGTAATATATTTCATGATTATTCATTATATATACTTTATAATCATTCTTGAATGGTTAACATGGAGAATGAATCTCATCGCGTCGTGGATATGGTAATCTGTATGTACGCACGAGTGATGATATCGTTCCCATAATTATTGAATGGAATTGGAGTGGATGATAAAATATCTCATAATCATTATGATGTCATAATTACGATATATAGTTATTCATTACACCATTATACACATCCAAGTAAGGTGGTGGTGGAAAAACTGATTACACCACGGCGTGAAGACGGTATTCTGTATGTACGCACGTGCGGTGATTTATTTTTCCATAGGATGGCTAAAAGGTGAAATGGGGTTGTTTGATATTTATAATAAAATATCAGTATATTAGTGATACTAATGTTATAACTTTATAATGACACAAATAAAGAAGAATAAGTCTAAGTAGAAAGAAACTTGAAATAATCGTTAGAAGAGATTACCTCTTCTTCGACGCACCTATTTTATGATTCCTCTTAAGTCACTAGAGTGGGTCTTTTGAGGAGACCCAGAACTCTATAATGTTTCTAGAGAAGTTTATATGGGAAATGGGTAGGTTTTGACCTTGCTTGATGGCTCAAAATTGTGTAATGAGAAGAGAGAGGAGGTTCCCATTTATAAGGGAGGAGAGGGGCACTTTAAGAAATAACATAAAATATTATTTTATAATAAAGTTATATTCGGTTTGTAATGGATCCAAAGTGACTTATCTAGAAGATAAAGTGGGGATGGGTCAAAATACTCTCAACCAATATGTTTTAGACATGTTTATGTTACTATTTTAGCATTATCATTTATATTTATCTCTAAGTAAAATAATTTAACTTTTACTGTGTCTTCTTGTTTTATTTCACAATATGGTTAATAAACATACTATAACAAGCCAAAATAACCTCAAATGGTTCTTTATTAATATATATAACCTTATATAAGTCATTTGGACGAACCATTGATTTTTAGTAATATAATAACAATTAATAATATAATATTTTTTAAAAAACTATTTTATGTCAATTTTGACACTATTTGGTAATTGATTTTTGTGAAAATCATAACAGAATGATTAGTTAGAAAAAAGTTAATTTAATAAATACTAACATGTCATAGTAACCTAAAAAGTTTTATAAATTATAAAATGTCTGAAATTACATTTATTTGGGTATTTATAACATCAATTATGTTAATATTACATTAATAAGGTAATTACTACATCATCATTATGTCATAAATAAATTAAATAATTTAAAGTCTAAAAAATATAAATAAAATAAAATTATGCAGTAAATCTTTTTTTTTATAATTAATAATTATAGTCGAATTTATCTTCTGTGTAACCCTATATTAAAAATGTTTCATTTATTAAACCTTGATTTTAACTATTTTAACTCTTATTTAAATAAAATAATAATAAATGTCCTAATCTAATCCAAGTGGACCTAAAAGGTAATATTGTATTCCTAATGTTGTTTTTTTGGTCTAATTAAAATTATCCAATAGAATTAGGACATGTGTTAGGTAATAATAATATCATTTATAACCTTAATTACCTTTTTTTAATCTTAACTGAGTTAAATAAAAGTAAAAAGTTACTATTTACCAAAAAATATTTTTATCTTATTGAACCACATTTTACTCCTTGATATTAACAATCTCTCTCATATTTTCGATATTCTACTCATAGAAGTAGTAAAATTAGGTTTTATGTACAATTAAAAATGCTCCTAGGAGGTGGGTTAAAGACGGTGAAAAGTTTAATAAAATTTTTATATATCTAATATTATTATAAAATGACTCCAATTAATTACATTGAACTTATATAGGTATTATGTATCAATTTTGGCCTAAAATAAATTTAAATTAAATAAATAATTATTTAAATAAAAAGTCAGTTTTTAAATAGTAACCCAATGTTTACAATATTCATCAAAAATTGAAATTTTTCAAAAAATACAATAAATTAACCCTAGGATAATTTCGATATTCCGAATGAAAAAATGATGTCCATTATGAAGCATAAAACATATAAGATTTCAAAAAGTGGGTATTACTATTCATAACTGATAATTCATAATAATATTATAATAATATCTCATTTAGTGAAACTCGGTATTGAGTACAACACATTATATCAAAGAAAGTATTGATTGTGTGTAATGAAAGCCAGGTCAGAGCTGCATGTAGTGAAATCTATGTTTGGTGTGGTATATAACATAATCAAAACTTATTTCATTTATACATTAAACAAAATCTATACTTAATATTGCATATAATAATTTCCACAAAACAATCTTGAAATTGTGTATAACCCGAGCCAAGAATATTGTTGCATATACTGCAAGATAATACAATGTTGTATATAGTACAACCTAATATTGGTGTAGTGTACAATAGAACACATCAGAGAAATTAAAAAAAAATCTCAAAAAATCATGGGGTGTTACAACATGCCCAGTGGGGAGCACCTTGTTGTGGTGGAAGACTCACGGTGGAGGAGTTCCTGGTTGTGGTGGTAGAGCCGTAGTACTTGAATGGAGGAGTACCTCTACAGGCTCTGAGGGGGAGCTCTTGGTTGTGGCAGCAGATCCATGGTGGAGAGCACCTCTGTCTGACATAGCAGACCCATGATAATAGACAGGAGGAGTACCTCAACAATCCATGGTTATTGGGAAGTGCCTGGTTGTGTCGGCAAGCCCACTGTACTTGATAGATGAGGAGTTATCTAGTAGCTGAGGGTTCAAAATGATTTACACCTAGAATAAAATCTTCGTTTATCTGAGTCAATACCTTTTTTGTTTTCCTCATTTTTGCGATGGATTACATGATAACATAGTTATATGTATGGGCATATACCTATGTGGGGTTTTTTATTGATTTCATACATTGTGGATTATCCTTTTTAGATTTTATGAGACCTTGAGGGTCTCAGGGTCCCTACTGAGTAATGTTACACTCACCCAAGCATGGGTTATGCATGAACCTAGTTGTGTTGGATGCAGACGACAGGCATCGCTGATCTAGGATCAGAGTACGAGGACTGGATAGTACAGAGAGGTGGACCATAAGGTATGTTTGTACATGGAGGAGACGGAAAGATGAGGAGTGATAAGGGGGTGATCTGTACCTACCCTTTAGTTAGGAACCCAGAGGACGACCCAATAGATGATTTACAATTTTCCTCAGTTGTACTTTTTTTTCAGTAGCACTTGTAGTTTTTAGTTGGGCTTGTATTCTGGCCCCTTTTTTCATACTGTACTCAGTTGTTGGTTATAAAATTTACACATTTTCATATCTTCTTGTGTGTGTTTATGGGTTATAAAGGCAATGACTTCTCAATTTTAGGGAAATACAACTTTGGTGCTAGTCACTAGCCCATGGCCTATGGATGGTGGGTTTGGGGTAGTCACGGCACGAGCCCCGGGGAACTAGTCATGACACACATCTCAAATTTTATATGCATTATTTGAATTTTCATCCAATGATATTTTATTTGGATATCATTCCACAATTATAAAATACATTGTATTAATATAATTAGTTAACCTTTGTATAATGAAAATTATAATAAACATTTAATCTTTCCTTACACAATGGTTATCCATGTTTTTTATGCTAAATCAATATTCATAATAGTAAATCAATAGGTTTGGTATATTATATCCTTAATCATTATATTATATTACAAAAAACATAATATTCTTACACTTTCACTAATAAATACAATTTATAGACACTAAAATATCCCTAAAAGGGAATTTGGGTAATTGAAATAAATTTTGTTAATGAAAAAACAGTTATTAAAAACACCACAAAAGTAATGTTTCCATTATACTCAAAATCATATTCATTGAATTATATTTCTATGACTTATATTAATGAATTGTTAGCTAAAATTTCATTTATGAATGTTATATAAGAAACTATTATATGTGGTAAAAATATAATTACATTTTATTCATCTATAGTTTTAAATTATTCTCACATAATATTAGATAAATCATATGATTTATGATCACTTATACAATTATTTAATAAAGAAAACTCATTTTGGAATCACATCCTCTATTCTGGAACAACTTTTTGGAACCCCAACATAATAAAAAAAAGACAGAGTGATTTATAGTATATATTTTTTCAAATATTCGCATTTGTAGAACTGTTGTAAAAATTTTTATGTTGAAAAAGTATCATAATTTGTTTGAAATGTCTCAAAAAAAAATTATAACACATATCTCATCACATGTTACAATTTCTATTCAACTATTAGTGAATGTTTTAGTCATAAAAATCCAACTAATAATTGTTTCACCTTTATTATTGTTGTATTTGTGGTCTTAGTAGTCATAATATTGATTTCAATGTCATCATTAATCATATGATTAAAAATTATCATAATGAGTAATAAAATATGTGAGTGATGGTAAAATGGACCATATTATTTCCAAATTTTTATGATTGTAATATACCCTTTAATAATTTCTATATCATTATCATTAATGATTAATTAATTTATAGATTACCATGTCATAAATGAGAAACTATTTTTCTCCTATATAAATGGACTGTAAATTATATTTAAGTATACATACATAATCTTGGTGAATACCCATTTCGTTATTCATTTAAAACAGATATAGATTTTCGATTTTAAACTACTATATGAAAAAATTATGATATTTCCAAAACCACCTCATGAATTTTGATTAAATAATAGAAATTGATATCCATTGTCAATAAATATACAGTATTTTGATTTTCATGTCATATTGTTTTATTTGAAATAACTTATGAACTTTGTCATAGCCATCCTATTTTCATTGTATACTATATCCATGTAATTCCAATATGTCAAATCCACCAAAAAAAGATATCTTCTCTATAATCCCATGATATCTTTAAATTTTTGAATTTATATTGAATAAAAGAACGTTCCTCTATGGAAATAACTGTGATTTTATTTCATTATTTTACTATGGTAAACATGAACTCAAGAATATATATTACATGATCACCTATATAACATCATATAATTTCCAAATATTAATTATTTCATTTATTTCATCAAAAAAACATTTTGAATACCATGATTAATTACCTTCTTCCATTATTAAAATAGATATTTTAAAGAAACTCCATCATTCTATAAGAAGTACAAGAACATGTTTTTTATTACTAGTTTAAAAATTTTCAATCCAACACTTTATTTCATACCCGTAGAAAAATTCTATCAATGTTTTACAACTATACGAATACCATGTCATAGAATGAATGAATGAAATTTTTATTATATTTATTGAGATAAAATATAATGAATATCTTCCAAATATAGGTTATGTAATGGTTCACTAACATTGAAATATATTTATAGATCATGAAAATATGACTTCAATAATTATATAAAAATATTCATAGATTATTAAACATTACAATTGAGTTATGATTCTGTTTAATTAAAATTTTATAGTGTTTGAATACATTGAATGTATGTGAACATTTCTAAAGAGAAATAAGTACATCACTTTTAAAAGTAAAACCCTATAAAGGGACATGTAACGACACAAATTTGAGGACCTTTCGAACCAACACAAGCAACCATTAGACCTTAGGAATACTTTCTGATTTACTGATGTTGGGATAAATATAGAAGTATAACTAGATTATAATTTTTAATATATTCTAGTACAGTAATACTATAATAAAATTAATATTTATCCAATAATACTCTAACCAGACAACATTATATATTAGAATATGGTAATAAAACCCCATATAATAAATAAAATATCACATATGTTTGGAACTACAATGTAAGATGTGTAATTTTTTAAAATATATTCTTTAGAAACATGTTAGATCATAGGTAATTAAAATAGTTAATCAATTCTATAAAATGAATAATTTGTGGAAATTATATTTTATGGATTTTATATAATATGATAATTTTACATAAATCTTTACTTGTAGAAGAAATGAGTTTTTTTGTCCTAACATGTTTTCCTTTAAAAATATAGATTTATTAATGAAAAAATTACATATTTTAGAGTATTAAATATATAAAACTAAAATCATTTTATGAATCAATAAATTGAAAATATCATAGAATGATTTTTTAATTTTCATAAATGATGGATTTTTGGGTGATTAGTGAAAAATAACTATTTTTTTAAAACATACTTTTATATTAAATATTTTAAAAAGTTTTATTCTATTTTATTTCTTTTAAGGATAAATTAATACCATTTCTATAAATATAATTGATATAATTCTATTGTGATTTGTATTATATTTTACATTAGAATAATATTATTTATTTTCTTAACAACAAAATTTTCAAAACAAAAAATTTAATTTAATTTTTCATTATAATATTAAATGAAATATTTTCCACTTATATATTTTTAATAATGAAAAATGGATTAGTTATTTGGAATAATGGGTTTAATTTTCAACAATGTGTTTAATTTCATTTTTATTATTTGTGAATAGTAAAATCTGTGATTTTTTTTGTCAATGTAAATTGTTAAAACATGTTATTAATGGATAAATATACATGATAAGTTAATAAAAAAATTATCTCAATTCATATTTAATGATATTATTTCAACCCATATGAAATTAAATTCATAATTTTGTTTTCTATGTCATACATTCCCATGAATAAAATATTATATTATATTTAAACAATGAATAATTACAAGAGTTATAATCTCCTCTTATATAAAAGGTAACCCAGTTTTAAAATACCATTTTTCAAACTAGAAAAAATCCAAGGGAATTTAAAATTTTGGCATTTACTGGACAAGATGTTTTGGAAACCAAGTTTCTAATTGCTTTTACGAGAGTTGTAACATTGATTTCTGTTTGTTTATTTTAAAATTGAATTATATAAATTAATGTTAAAATTAAAAAAATATTTAATGGAAATAAATGGAAAAATTAGTGTAAAGTGTTAATAATGATATTAATAATAATAATAATATCATTATTATTAAGTATTGGTTTTAAGAGAAAATCGAAACCAAATGGGATTCACCAGTCCATGATTGAGACACCCCTATACATAATGCTTGTGTGACAGACACCCCATCATAGCTCTATCCTTCCGCAACAATCTCAATAAGATCTCTTGGGGATTCTTGGTCAATGTCTCAATGTAATAAAAGTTCCTTCTTACTTACTTGGTGTGGGCGTTTTTCCCTTGTATCATCACACCTTATGAATGGAAAATCCTTATATTGGGGTTTAATCTATATTTTTTGTTTTTATATTGATGTTAGGGTATGCGAAGTGTCTATCGGGACCCGTACATGTGTATTTTGGCATCACCCACCGAAGGATAAGCAGATGAGGTCGATTTGTTTACTGCAAATGATTTAATGTTGGGGTTCCCTAATTTTTTTTCTCTCTTAATAATTGGGGGTTTATAGTACCTACGATCCTTATATATTTTTTCAATTGTGGAGAAGCTTCGAGTTAAAAATCGTAAAATGTTATGTGTTCGACATAGTTCATATTCATGGTAGGATCCATTTCCCTTATCTATTAAATTTAGAATGCCCTAATTTCTCGTGTTTCACACATTATTTAATTTAATACGTTCATGATTGTTTTTAAATTAATTATTAGTTAGGATAAATGAGTTATTTTGTTGCAAAAGACACTTTTTTATAATGAAACCCCTCCAATTGATGTGTTCTGTCTTTAGAAACTCATAAGAATTATTTATATTTTAGCATACATGGTTTATAACTTAGATTTTTTATAACTTCATGTTATAGCTTACTAGGTGGCATGCAATTATGTTGCCACTTTTGTTGTACTAAAAAAATCATTCCATTTTATAACTATTTCATTGACCCTAAGCACCTTTTATTCACAGAGAATCTTTTTCAAAACAAATAGATTTATTTGTTAATGTGAATAATCAATGTGTGGAATATATCATTTTCCAACCGTTTCATTTATTTTTTTGTATCGCATTGTTGTGATTCAACTTGGATGGATAGGTAAAATCATTGTTTTAGCATATTAAATTAATATCTTTCCTTGTCATTCCAGTTGTGACCTTTTCTCTGGATGAAACCCATTCATGGTTTTCACTATGGAATTTTCAATCTCTATTGGGTGTTCCATTCCAAATTTTTTCTTTTTTTTACAAATATGGAATTTACCATGGTTGTGTGTGGGGCTTGGTTGAATGACTTAAATTGATATAATGTGTTAAGAAGTGTGTTGGGCCATGTTTTTCTAAATTGAATGAGTAGTTTAAAAAAAAATTGTAGCTAATTCATGATATGGGTGCCTTTCATAAATTTAATGAAATGGTATTAAATGGATTGAATATAAGGGATGGTAAGGATGCATTCTTGTTCTTATGCATAAGTAGATTCTTATAATGAAATGTAAGGATTATTGGATTTGTCTTCAGATAATGATTTGCAAGAGAGGCCTTCGCCTCATGTATTAAATTATGAGTATGAATATGTTTCTTTTACCATTTTTCACACATTATAGTTACATATTTGTTCAACAATTGGGTGGTATAAACTGAAGACCTATTCATATGATATAATTATTTATATTAATTTTGATATGGGTGATCATGCCTTCATGTTGTAGAATTGAACAAATGAATTGGATAATCACTGTTAAACAATAGTATTTTATTCTAAAACAACAATTAAATTCCATTGGTTCCATATGAAATAATAATAAGACATTGGTCACTTGGTAGATATTACATCCATAGAAATTAATAAGACATAGCAATTTTGACTCTAAATCCATATAAAAAATTTGTTTAATTGTTTGATTCTGGGTTTAATCTTTTGAATTGGCATAATAATAAACTTTGAAATTTCTTATGGTGTAATCGATTTGTATAAAATGGTTAATTAATATGTTAATGACTATATAGTAAATTGAATAATTAAACATGTCTGATATAATTATGATGATAATTAGGAATTTGGATTAATGAAAAGAATTGGTCTGATTGATGGTAATATTTATAAATTGATCGTTGGGTCTTATGATAATAAATATGGTATGTTTTATACTATACACGGGGTTTTATTTCTTTGTTATTGAACTTATATGTTATTGATGTAATTTGTATTAGTTGTATTGATATTGATGGGAATGATGAGTCTGTCTGGATATCCCTTGTTTTTAATATGGATACCTTAGGTATTGGTAAATGTCATTTCATACAACCTATTGGAAATCCGCACAAGTACATTATGCCAGAGGGAAGAGTATATGATTATAAGGGAGTTCAAGGGACTCATTATTTTTTTTACTCATAAGGTCTTGGTGAACGTTTTTGTTCACCGGAGGGAACAGAACATAAGTACTTTGGGACTAATGATATATTATATGGTTATGTCAGATTCCTGAGGGTAGATGTATAGTCACACAATTCATAAGGGATTGGTGCATATTTTTATATAGCATGGTGTCTAGATTCACGGGTAATGAGTAACTGATGAAATATCATAGATTTTTTGTATATAATATTTAAATATTATATGGAATTATATCAAGACCATTCTTTTTGACGGTGAGTGATTCTGAGTCCTAGAGTGCCCGAAATAAATGTTTGAAGTGAATTAAACTTTTCAATAGCAATTGCAAGCGCTTTTCGTTAAAAAGTTTAATTTCTTTTAAATTGGTGCCCAAGTCAGATATCTAAGGGAACTATTTCGTTCAATGCATCGACTTTACCTTAGGCAGGGCCTAAAATTGACCTACGTGGGTCGGCTGTAAAAGATAGTTTTTGGACCTTTTAATGGAAATAAAATAAATTAATAATTAATTTCTAGTAAATATTATATTTTTACGAAACAACCAAATTATGCCCATATAAATACCAACTTATGGAATGTTCGTAGGGTTAGCCACATAACCCTATGAATTTAGGATTACCATTGGAGATTTGGAGGTTAACTAGTTATCAGACAACGACGACATGATCGATTGACCCATCTCAGATTCGATGAACCTCACAAACGAACGCGACACATCGATCGTTATTCAACCCAATCGAGGTAGAGGTTTTTATTTTAATATATTGTTTCATTTTTCTTCAATTAAATAATGAATGTGGATCATCCTTAGAATAGTTTGATCTGCGGATTGTACGTTCTTGTGGGATGGGGTTATTTTCCATTTCTTTTGGGGTTTGATTCAGGAAATTGATTTGTGATAACTGTTTTATTATATCTTGATTCACCTTGATTAATCATTATAACTAGAAATAATTGATTCCCTTGTGAAATATGGTGGATGTTCATTCCTCTTTTGATTATAGATATTTTCTTCCACTTTTTAAGCCTTTGTTCTTCACGGGGTTATGAACAATGGATCGTTGCACATCCGTTTCACAATGTAATGATACCAAATTCGAGATATGACATAGAGAAAACCTTGTGGCGGTGGGATGATGATGATTGACAATGAATCCTATTGGATTATTAGGGATCATTCTTCAAGTGTTCTCCATGTGGGTGGATCAATATGCATTTTCAGGATTGATCAGTGGCCCGAAAACAAAGGTGATGACTTCAGGTCGTCAGGGTGACCTTAACACTTGAGTTTCACGGAATACATATCATCGAATTAACGATTGGTGCAACACTAAGGAACAGAGGAGTAGGTTCATGTTTATGAAGTTTATCATAACACACACCATGTGGAGCGATGGCGGTGGCTATGGTTTGCGTGATACGCGTGATGAATAAAATGGCGTGCCTCTGGGGAGGCATGACCAATGGACCCCTCCCAGCGGTGGCTAGAGTCCCATGCGGCAAGAAGTATAGAAAAGACATGTGACCAATGTCACATGGCATGTGGGTCCTTACACGGGGCTTGGTGTGTATATAAATCGATACAAAAACACTGGATGGACTACATGCCATGTACTCAACCACATGACTATACAAGTCAATTAATGTGGTCACCTAGTGTACTAATAAATTGGGTTTGCATTTCTGGGTTGAGGCCGTGTACGGGAAAATGGCCAGTCTATGTGGAGCGGACCCTGGATACCTGGACACAACATGGGATCCTTCCTCCATGAAGTGTTGTTTCATTTTACATGATAATTCTTAAGACTTGGGCCGTTACACACGAGCAGTACCCGGAGTTGCGATACACGACATGTGACCCCTTCTACATGACATGTATATCCTGGAACATGGCATGGTCATCTTTTCCACCACTCCTTGGAGAATTTTGTTCTAACTTAGATCATCTTTTGCTCATTCTTCTGAAGGTGGGTTATCATTTCCATCCAAATTAGTATGATCCCATTAGCACAAAATTCGGAGATAGAGTTAGATATCCCTTTGAGAGGCCCATAGAAAAATCCCCTATCAATTATTGAACCTGATTAGATTCAGGTATCGACATGAATAATCCTACAGGGTGTCGATCCTTTATTTATCAGGTGAATCCGGATGATTCACGATATTTTCTAAGGCCCTGGAAGTGATCCTCATCTGTGTATCATGATCTTTCCCCACTCATGAGGATGTCCTTCTAGAATTAGTGTATTCACCTCTATCGATATCTCTTGATGAACAATAATTTTTGGATGGACGAAATTAGAGATATCAGACTCATCGAGTTTGTTCTCCCGGATGAGTGCTTTATAGAACCTTCAAACTAAATCCATAGAGGGGGTTTTCTTTTTTATTGACATGTCTCTAGACTACGGGTCTAGGTTTTTAGTATATATGGATTGTGTTTCTCCTTTATATGTTCAGTAGAAAAATGTTGTGTATTTCTAATTGTACCTTTACTTTATGATTTTCATTGTTTTTTGGGGTCCTCTGCTGAGTATTGTTATACTCACCCCTACAAGGGATTTTCCCGCATGTGTCGTGTTTTGTGAAGACGTGCAGCGTTTTAACGATGTCTAGGTCGAACAAGGAAATGACCAAGATTTTTGAGTTCCCTACAAGATGAGGTTTTCCTACGGCTACGAGAAGCATGAAGATAGGTGTACAGACCTCAATAGTATGGAAATTAAGTTAGGCAGAAGAATCATGACATGGGAGACGTCACATGAGGACCCAAGATAGGGGTTTGACAGTCGAGGAATGTCAATCTAGATCCAGTCATACTAGGGATATGCAATGCTACTAATGCGATGGTAGATGATATCTCACTAGATATTGTCCTACCTGTCAAGATAAGGATTGGGAAGTAGTGGATAGACCACCAAGGCAGAGGAAAAGAGGGGAGCAGACAGACTGGTGTGGAAGCAGATGTGGAAGGGATTTAGGGAGTGATTCGGGTGCTGGGAGATGCTTCAATCTACTTCCACCCCATAGGAGGTCCGCACCAAGCTCAGCGAGTTGGGGGATAGGGGTGAGGAAAACTGAATACTGCCAAGGCATACAACCTAGGGACTCGAATGCAGATCTATGGTACGATCTGTGTCTTATCTACCTTAGCTTCCTTTCTTATATAAACAGGTTCCACCATTCTATCCTCGCCACATGACATGTGTGAAACCATGAAATTCCATTAGAGTTGTTGACTTGACCCTTACCCTTAGATAAACCTATAGGTGGAGACCTGATGATCACACACCTTTCCATACAGTTTGATCATACCCATGGAGGTGAGAGTGTCGGTTAGAACTTCTTGGTGGCAGAATTAAGGTTTTATGATGTAATTATCGGGATGTATTGGTTATCTTCGGTCCATGTCATGATTGACTGATTTAGGTGAAGAGTGTGGTGTGTTCGCAGCGATGGGATGAGGTTTTCCTTTTTTGGTGAAAAGGAGACCCATGCAGTAAAAAAGAAAGATCTTGAATTTGAGGGTGTAGTCGATCAATCATGAGTTGGCTAGTATTACCCTCAGAGCAGTAGATGTAGGGAGCTTTTAGTTCCTAGCAGTCGTGGTGGAGTATGAGGACGCCTTTCCCGAATAAGTTCTAGGACTACCTCCTCGTCAAGAGATCAACTTCTGCATCTACTTACACTCTGGGATGGCACCGATTTCCACACTATAATATCAGATGGGTCCCACAGAATATCACGAGCTAAGGGTGTAGTTTGAGGATTTGTAGAGAAAGGGTTTCTTAAGACCTAGTGTTTCACCCTGGGCGGACCTAGTGTTTCACCCTTGTCGGACCCGGTTTTGTTTTTCAATAAGGCATACAATAGGTTGAGGTTGTGCATGGATATTCGGTGCCTGATTTAGGTAACAATGAAGAACATGTATTCACATCCAATTATCGAGGACCACTTTGATTATCCAAGAGGGTCACAATGGTTCTCGAAGGATGACCATCAATCATGTTTGCACTAGTTATGAGTAAAAGAAGAGGATATACCGATGTCAAAATTCAAATACCTCTATAATAACTATGAGTACATGATGATTCCTTTTGGCTGGATGAACTCCCCTCACAATGTTCATGGTACTTATGAACCAGATCTTCTAGCCATATTTAGATTGGTTCATAGTTGTCTTCATCGATGAAATCTTTGTGTACTCTATGACATTGGAGGAGCACGCCAGACACATGCGGATGATTCTAGATGTACTCTAAGAGAACTTGATTTATGGGAAGATATTGAAGTGATAGTTCTAGGTTCAACAGGCCCACTTTCTAAGTCATGTCATCTCAGCATATGGAGTAGTTGTGGACTCAATAAAGGCGGGGGATGTGATTTCATGGGAGACACCTTGAAGCGTTATGGAGGTACAAACCTTCTTTGGGATGGAATTATATTACTAGAGATTCATTCCAGATTTCTCCAAGATATCATCATCGATGAAGGCAATGACCAGGAAGGGAAAACCCTTCATGTTCACAGAGAAGTTGAACGCTTTTGAGAAGTTGAGAAATTGATTGATGAGCGGATCAATTTTGAGATTCTCGAAAGAGGTTGTCGAGTACATAGTTTTCTATGACGCATCGGGGACCAGGCATGGATGTGTCCTGATGCAGAGACCATTAGTTATTGCTTTTGGTTTGTACCATATTAGGCCACATGAGAAGAACTATGCGACCCATTATCTCGAGTATGCAGGGGTAGTCTTCGCATTGAAGATGTGGCAAGACTACATTATGGGTGAGTGACTTGTCATATACTATAACCACATGGGAATCAAGTACATATTCTCATAGAAGGATATGAATCTTGGACCTAGGAATTTTCCATAGTTCCTCCAAATCAATGATTTTGTGTTCATATATACTTCTTGTATGGTGGAAAATGTGGCATATGCTCTTAGAAGGAGATTAATCTCCCATATGTTGAGTGAGGTGACAAGAACAGTTGTCCTCATTATTGTTATCCTTCATGGACAGAGAGGATGCATCTTACCTTCAGTTGATGGTTTTCATCCCTCCACTCTTACAGTGTGTTATGGTGGAACAAAATGGGGATTTTTATTGTGAGGTTTTACATGATCATCAATCCACACGATATACATCTAATTGTTATTCACAAGGTGGGGATCATGTAGTTCTTTTCAGAGGACGTACTATTGTACCAGTGGCATAGTGGGAGGAGGTCCTATGGGATTTTCATACATACCCCTTTATGGTACATCCCTGAGTGGGGAAGTTGTACCATGATATCTGATGATAGTTCTGCTGGACAGGAATGAAGAAAGAAATATCAGAGTTCATTTATTAATGCCTTACATGCCAGTAGGTGAAGGATGTGCATTGGGTTCCAGTGGAATAAGCTCACCCCATGGAACATCCAAAGTGGATGTGGGATAAAATATTGACGGTCTTCATGATGGGAATACCACAGTTGTCTATGGGGCATGATTCCATCTGGTTTATCATTGACTGACTCACCATGTTGGCCCACTTCCTAGCTATTAGAGAGCAGTGTTCCATAGAGGGCATGAGATTCCTCTACGTGCATGAGATAGTTATACTTCATGGTGTCCCTTAAAAAATATTCTCAGATCAAGACACCCGCTTCACATCCCTGTTATGGAAGGGATTGCAAGAGGCTTTTGGGATGCTACTATGCTTGAGCATGATCTACCATCCCCAGCCAGATGTTTAGATAGTGAGAACTATTCAGGCCCTAGAGGATTTGTTGAGAGATTCTATCATGGACTTTGGTTGCAGTTGGGAGGACCACCTACCACTGTTGGAGTTTGAGTATAATAATATCTACCACTATACCATTGGTTTGGCACCATTTTTGGGTATATATAGGAGACCCTATCGGTCACCGCTTTGCTGGAAGAACCCTAGAGAGTAAACAATCCTGGTTCTAGAGTTGGTGCGAGCTATCGCTGAGAAGGTGCAGATCATCAAGGAGTAGATGAAGAATAAGAAAAGCTAGAAAAAGTCTTATGTTGATAGAAAATAGAGACCTCTAGAGTCCGAGGAGGGAGACCACACCTTCATTAGGGTCCCACCTCGACATGGGTTACAGAGATTTGGATTGGGTGTCATGTTATCTATAAATTTCATCAGATCTTTCTTGATACTGTGTAGAGTTGTAGAGGTGGTGTAGCTCCTAGATCTACCACCATAGTTGAACTATGTATAGGATGTCTTGCATGTGTCATAGCTGAGAAGGTAGGTGAATGACCAATCACACGTCATTGACCTGGGAAATCTAGACATCGAGGATGGAGTGATCTTTGCAGAGTACCTATTACATATTGAGGATCTCTATGAGATTATCCTTCATGGGTGACCGATTCTCATGGTGTGTGTCTGGTGGTAGCACAATAATCTTCAGGAGAGCACGTGGGAGCAGGATGCTCAGATCTGTGCCCAGTGACCACATCTATTTGAGTAGCCATTTTATTTTATTTTTTGAGGATGAAAATACCTAAGGTGGAAAGAATATTATGTCTTCAATTTTCTATGTATTATTTTAAAATCTTATTTCAAATTACTTTGAGAACATTATTTTTGACGGTGTATGATTCCAAGACCTAGAGAGCCTATAATAAATGTTTGAAATTAATTAATATTTTAAACGGCATGTGAAAGCGGTTCTCCTAAAAAAGTGTACTTTCATTTAAACGGGTGACCAAATTAGAAATTTGAAGGCACCATTACGTTCAGAGTTGTGACTATACCTTATTAAGGTCCTAACATCAACCAAAATGGGTCTGGTAAAAAAATTTGTGTTTGGACTTTTTAAAAGATATAAAATAAATTGACAATTTATTTGATTTAAATGTTTCCTTTTTACACAGAAACCAAATTCATCACCTTTAAATACATGCTTATATCAGGTTCATTGGGTTAGCTACAAAACCCTTTGAATTAAGTATTACCATGGGAGCTTTGGAGGAGAACCTGTTGGCGGACGACGACGACGTGATCGATCGACACATATCAGATTTGACAAACCTCACCAACAAACGATATGCGACAATCATTATTTATCCCAATCAATGTTGTGGATTTGGATTTTTATTTATTCCTTCCCATATCATATATTAAAATATGAATGTGGATCAAACCACGAACATGTTCATCCATTCATCATGCATTCTTGTGGGAGGGCATTATTTTTCGGTTTTTGGGTTTGATTCAAGAAATTGATTTGTGATAATATTTTATTTATATTTTGATTCCCCATTTTTAATACTTCTAATGGGAGCGAATCTACACCATGACATAAAACATTGGAGGTGTGTTCCTCATTTTTTGATGATTTGTTTTCCTTCGTTTAACCCCACGTTCATCGCTTTCTTCACAAGGTTATAAACAATAGATTATGGTGCCTCTATTTCACAACATGACAATCCCAAATTAGAGATCTGATATCGCAATGACCTTGTCGAGGTGTGACGACGATTGTTGATGATAAATTGTCTCAGGATGATATATATCATTCATCAAGCGTTCTTCGCATGGGTGGATCGATACACGTTTTCATGGCTGATCGAAGGCTCAAAAACAAAGGAGACAACATTAGGATGTCGGGGTGACCATAACATTCATGTTTCATGGAAAAAATATCATTAGATCAAATATTGGAGCAACACCATGGAATTGTAGAGAAGGTTCTCATTTCTAGAAATTTTCGAGAATACACAGTGTGTATCCCAATGAACACGCCCAATGGACCGACAGCTAGGGTTTTTACATTGCACGCGGTGAAGAACACAACTTGCCTCCAGTGATACATAGAGTGTAGACCCCACCCAAGGGTGGATAGAGTCCTGGGAGACATTAAGCATAGAAATGACATGGGACATGTGTCCCATGGTGTGTGATCTCTTACATGTGTCTCGGCGTGTATCATGGATGATACATAGACACTGGTTGGAGTTCAAGCCATATACTCCACCACACGACCATACAAGTCCAATAACGCAGGTCCCCCCATTTACCGATTACACGGGTTAGCATACATAGATTGGGGCCCTATAAGGGAACAAAACTAGCGTACATACAGCACACCCCAAATACCTTTACATGGCATGCAATCATTCCTACAACACATGTATTTGTGTATTACATTACATGCCTTACAACTCGGGCCGTTACACACGAGCAATACTCAGATTCGTGAGACATGACTTGTAACCCCTTATACATGCCTGTATATCCTGGAACATGGATTGATCTTCTTTTCCACAAATCCCTAACTATGTTTCGTTCCAGTATGTTCCACTTTTTCTCATTCCCCAAAAGGATAGGTATAATTTCCATCCATTTGAGTATGATACCTTCAGCAGGACGTTTTGAGATAGAGTCTTGTATCCGTCTATGAGTTCCGGATCAAGATCATCTATCCGTTCATGACCATACATCGAGTCAGGTATCGACATGACTAATCCTATAGGTTTTTAATCCTCTGCTCATTACAGAAATCTGGATAATTAGCGGTATCGGTCAAGGCCCTTCCTATGATCCTCATTTGTGTATCGTGATCATTTCCCACTTAAGAGTTTGTTCTTCCATAATGAGTTTATCTATATCTCGTGATCCTTCCCAAAAACAAAATTCTTCTCAGATGAACAACATCAGATATACCAGACACCTGAGTGATTTCTCCTTGATGAGTGCTTCGTAGATCCTTCAAAATGAATCCCTAATGGGCTTTCATGTTGTGTGACTTGTCTCTGGACTACATGTCTAGGTTTTGAGTATATTTTGATTGTTTTTCTTTTCCAAAATGTTTAGTAGTCATATGATGTGTAGAGATGATTGTACCGTTACATTGTGATTTTAATTTTGGTTTTCAGGGTCCTCTATTTAGTATTGTTATACTCACCCATTCATGGGATTTTCCCACTCATGTGATTTCTTGTGCAGACTAGGATCCTTTTAATAGAGTCCAGGGTAGACCAGGACAGGACCGACCTTTCTGATTTCCCATCAAGCCGATGTGTTCCTAAAACTGTGATAAGTAGTGGCAATACCTTAATGTGCTTACAGGTTATAC
Source organism: Viscum album (assembly GCA_963277665.1). Classification (NCBI taxonomy): domain Eukaryota; kingdom Viridiplantae; phylum Streptophyta; class Magnoliopsida; order Santalales; family Viscaceae; genus Viscum; species Viscum album. Next base: position 1,343,747,967 of record OY728119.1, on the reverse strand, counting down.
ATTGTAGTTTCCTGACTCTTATTTTCATGGGATTGTATTCTGGCCTAGTTTCCTTTCCTTCACATTACTTCTGTTGTACTCTATCGGTAGGTTTAGTTGTATGCGTGCATTATTGTCCTTAGTGGTTATTTAAATTTCATCATTTTTGGGGTTGGAGATGTGTTTGTGTGTGTGTGTGTATAGGTAATTATGAAATTCCTCCCATGTTAGTGATATGCATACTTAGTTCTAATCAATGGCCCCTAGTCTATTGGAGGCATGTTTGGGGAGTCTTGACATGGGCCCCACTGGGATGGGTCGTCACACTTGATGGAAGAGTAAATGTTTATGTAGAATTTTTTATGAATAGATTAACAATAAATTGATGCCTGAGGTTGATATTATAGTTATTCCTAAGGGTGATATTTTGGTTACATTGAGGGATATGGCCACATGTTTATGGTATATTTTGAGTGATTCATCCTCAAAATAAAAATATGCTCTTTATTTTTGTTATCCATACCAATAAATAATTATCTACACAAAAAACATAGATACTTATAAGGGTTTCTAATGTGGGTATATCCACCAGGTTTTCATTAAGATATTGGACCAGCTGTTGTTTATTCATAAATAATTGATTTTTTATTTTTCTGCATAATAGTTTTCAATAATTTACATTATATATCAATTAATGGATTTGTTATGACACTGTGGGGGATATTATAGTGATATTATTATCTCCCACCATGTTATGGTGTCATTTGGAAAATGAGGATATCAACATTCTCATATGTATTCAGATTCATTTATAGGGTTGTCTTGTGTACATGGGAGTTACATAGCATATGACTAGGCTGTTTCTAAGGATGATTAAGTAGTTGACCTTTGTATTTTTCATTTATGTTTTTATTTTGTAATGATTGTACCTTTTAGTAACAATATAAATTTGTTGAATTGTTATATAGAATTCTGGTTTCCCATTTTTCTTTTATTTAGTCATATTATTCGTATATTTCTATTTTCCTTCACTAATTATATTGCTTATGTTACTGTACGATATTAATTATCTAATAAATTTCTATGATACTCTGACATTATGGTATATTTTCCCCACTGTCACCTCTTTAGAGCCTCACTACTTGTCGACATCCTCTAGAATATAGGGACACATGCTTGACGACATGTGGGGACTGGCCTAAATAATAGTTTTGTAGTCAGGTAGTTCAGTTTATTAAAATGTGGAATCAGAGGCCTTTTTTTCAGACTATTTTAGGCTAGTCTAAATGGAAATACGGATTTTTCTCCACTTAGTGAATATAAATTCATTGAACAGATCACCCCATTTATGAGAAATGATTAAGTGGCTAGAGATAAAATAAATTATGTTGTTTTTTTATTTCAATTGATATGAGTTCACCTAAAGTAAATACTATATTTTCCTTTTCTCGATGATTTATGGGTGTTTATGGAAATTAACCCTCAACCTAGAATAGGAATGATGAATTATTACATGAATCATTATAGGCATATAGGTATTAGCTTTTCATGCATATTATATTCTATATAGTTGCTTTCCAGTTTGTCTACAAATTGTTTTTGTCTACATACGGTTAATTAACAGGTCTTTTCCATCATTAGAATTCATGTTTAGTTAACATAATTGGTTTTATAATTTATCATGTATTTCATTGATTTATTTTTTAAATTCCATTGTTCTGTTTCATAACATGCATCCCTATGTTTATTCTCAAAGGAAAAGGTTTTTTGGCCGAAAAGATATAAATAGTTTAGGATGTTGAAAAAAATATAAAATCCTAATAAATGTAAAATGTAAAAGTGGTTTGGTTACTATCAAGGGGATCCTATTTTTAATTTATTAAGTGTATGGGTACTTCATGAATTTGGGAATGAAATCCCATATTAAATGTAAAGGCATGATTTTTTTTAAAATGTGGAATGTGAAAGAGATTTAGTTTTAAATAAGAAATGAATTTTTTTCACTATTAATTGAATATATATACTCGAGTAGGTTAGTGGGGAAATTTGTGTAATTGATAACCCTATATTAGTGTTCAAAAATATGAATAACTGAGAAACTGCTATTGGGATGCATCATGATGAACCCATGTTGGGTTAGAGGGACCCTCTTACGTCACATTACCATATATTAATTAAAAGAAAATGTTTTTTCTATTTTACGAATAATTTTAGGATGTCTATGAATGTTTGATGCAAAAAATGTATTTATATATCTTGCCAATATTCTCTTAGGGTGTTCATTAAAATCAATTGCCTTTTCATTTTTTTAAATCATACATGATGTTTGAATTCAATATTTTAGTTGTTAACGATTTTTAATTTCGAATCAATTTATTGACTTGAAAATGGAACTGTTGGGTGGTTTCTTTGGATAAAATCATCATGTAAGGGTAGTGGAGCACTATCATGGAGTTTTTTTTGGAATTTAACTGTAAGTGTTTTCTATATTCCATATCCTTTTTAGTGATAGATTAGGTGGTAGGATATTGAGCCTAATATGTTTTCACTCATCTTGACATTGTAAAAGGGGTTAATTCTTGTGGCTTGGTATGGGGACAACATGTGGTAGGAAACCCATTATAACTTAACATCCTCTTAATATACTATGATCATTCTAAAGATTGGTGTTTTTTTTTCTCTTATAATAGTTATAGATTCAAAATGAAACCCTTAATTATATGGGAAGCCATGTTCCCCTTCGACTTCATTATGAGTGTGACCATTAGGAAATAATCTATTTCATAAGGTTAGAAATTCCTCGAGCATGGTCTGATAGTTCATCAATTCTATGACACTTTCTTCTTCCTGAGAGATGGATGGCATGGTATGTCACCATACATGTAAATGGCCAAATGGAAAAATATGACTTGGGGCAGGATATCTTTAATGGGTCATCTATGACTTGAATGAATAGAGTAATAAAGTTGTTGTTTGTATCCATAATGTGTTTGTATCTTCCAAAACCTTATCGGTAGTATGTGTTCACGTACGTAGTGAATACTGAGTATTAAATGATGCAACATAGTGGTCAATATTGATGGAATAGTTCAGCCTTGAGAAGTTGATTACTGTCATGGTCATCTCTATTGTAGGGTGATGTGGGCGGAATGAAATCATGTTGGTCCCAATGCACATGATGTCTTTCATGTACTCGGGTGTTTTAATATGTCAGTCATTTTGTTATTCGTTTTCCTGAAAAATTAATTTATTTTTGTGAGCATGACCCGGGTAAGTATCATATATTTTTTAAGCTAAATTTGACTTACAATGATTTTATGAGGCTACTCTATATCTTTTTATTGGTTATTATGACTCTTATAATGTGTGGAGTGTCACATAGGGTCTGCTAAATATGTGTCATTCAGAGTAGAAAGAAAAAAACCAAAGTGGGCCATTAGATGATTGTTGCGCTTGCTTATATTCCTTTGAGGTTTTTAAACATTAAATAATTTTTTTTCTTTCTTGGCATCATGCTGCAGATGTAGTTGGGAGTGTATGAATCATTTTGGAAATATGTTAGTCATGGGTGGAATTCAGTGGTTAACCATGAATCATCATGGGGTTCCTGAGGTGGTTAACTCTAGCTAATTTTTTAATGATAGTGAATCGATAGGTGAATCTGAATTTCATCTGAGGTACCGAATATTAGTGGTTCAGTCATTTTCCTTCTCGTATTCATTAAAATACTCTTAGTGTACTCTTCCATGAGAGATACACATTTCCCTTATCATGATATCATCATTGATACAAGAAGAGAAAATTGGTCATACACCAATATATAGTTTAAAAGTTTTTTATTAGTTTAAGTGGTCTCCTAGTATTTCATGTTTAATTCATTTTTCTAATTGATTATTGGTTAGAATTGAGTGACACTTGGATTCTTGTGTTCTAATTCATTGGATGAACTCTTTTTCACCTACCATTTCTTCATACATGACAGTTAGGTTGACGCTGCTCTAGGATCATTCAATTTTATATTGTCAACGTTATTAAATTGTACCAATGTATCACTCATAAACATGGCTTATAAACTACCTTGGTTTAGTTCTTTACATTATAGCCATTTCAAACCAAGAATATAAATTATGTGTCTTGGAGATTTAAGGTGATGCTTTTAATTAAATAAATTCACAATGTATTAGGTATGAGCTTCGATGAGTGTGTTAGATGTTAATGAAATGTATCTCGGAGGAAAGAATTTTCGGTCAATTTGAAATGCACTGGTTGTCTAGGATTGGAACCAACTTGATTAGTTGACTTTACGGGCTCATCACATCTCTTTGTTTGATGTCAATAGTTATAAGTAGCTTTTTTGCAACATGTCATTGAGTTAGGGTAGGTATTTTTTAAGGTAAAAAGTTCCTTTTGGAAATATTGTGCAACAAATTCTATTTTTTCGATCTTGAATTCAACTATTTCATTATGATGGGTTTCTAAATACAATCTAAGAAGTAATCAAGGTTGTTACCTTAATGAAAATCACTCTAGGAGAATCACTTGAATTTTTATAGGAATCATTTCTAAAGGAATTATGAAGGTGAAGGTGTTACAGCTCAGAATCGGCCCCTTTTTAATGGATGATATATATGGTTGGGAGAATCCCCAGTATGTTTTATCAAGAGATATCAACATGGTCCTATATAATGATAAATGGTCTCATGTAATCATTGTTTCCATGTTTTAGTTATAAAATTAGCATTCAAATTGTTCATAATAGATTAATATCCACTTTCATAATCAATTCATAAATGTGTGTAGGGAATTTGAAGGGAAACATGACTATTTGGGGGAGACTTAACGACCCTTTTTTGTTATGGTGATGTTTTTGTTATTGAAAAAATAATTTTTAGGGATGAGAACATCTAAGATAGGGTAGGTTGTAATGGTACTGGTATTTAAGTGGATGGAATTCCAAGGGAATTTGAACTTTTGGCATTTACCCGATGAGTTATTTTTTAAACTGAGTTTCAAAATTCATTTTTTATGATTTGGAAAATCGTGATGTGTTTATTTTCATAGAAATTAATATATTTTAATTTTTTAAAATAAATAATTAAATTTAATTTAAGTAAATAGGAAATAAAAATAATGAAATGTTTTAATAATAATAATAATTGTAATTATAATATAATTAATTATTGATTTTAATGGATAAAGGAAGAAAACGGGGTACCCCTCTTAAGGTGTGAGAAACCCCCATCGCCCTCTCTAGGAACACGACACAAGCCCATATTGGATCCCTCCTTTTGTGACAATACAACCAAGATATCTTGGGTGATTATGGGTCTATGTACTAATGTAATACTGTCTCATCCTTCAGCCTTACTTGATGGAATACTTTCCTCTTAATCCTAACCAATCATGTTCCGCCAAACACCATATTTGGTTTTAAACAATATTTTTTGTTTTTGGTTCGATGTTAGGGTATGTGAGATGTCTTTTAAGACCCCCTAATGTTTATTCCATCACCCGAAACTGATGTCAAGGAGGATGGATTTGATTTTGTTCACTTACAATGGATTAAAGTAGGGTTTTCATCATTTATTATTATTTTTCTACATTAATAATTTTTTGTTTCATAATTTCTGAGTTCCATGTACTTTCTGTCAAGTATGAAGTAGGTTATAGTAAAAAATATTCATGTGAAGAGTTTCTAGCATGGTTCCCCATTGAGTATGGATCCCATTCCACTGAATTTAAAATTTATAACACCTTAATTCTTTTCCTTTCCTACTTCCATGTAATTAATTTGTGTAAGATGATTTTTAGATAAATTATTAATTATGACAAAGGATTTGATTTCTATGAAATGTCATTGTATTAAAAATAAAACCCCTCTAACATAGGTGCACATTATTAAAAAATACACTATGATGATTTATGATTTTTAGAATTCTTGGTTTCTCTCATGGAGTTTTTCTTATGCCTTTATGGCTGACCTTAATATGTTATATGCTATTCTTGGAAATATTTTGTTATTATAAAAGATGTTGGACCTTTTTAATTGTTTTGATGAACTAAAGAAGCATTTAAGATCATAATGGATTTTATAAACATAATATTTTTATTTATAAAAGGGAAATATCACTTTGGGCATCTACCCATTTTTCTATCATTTCTTGCATTTTATGCATCATGCCATAGTACCACTACTCATATTCATCTAGACAATATAATTTTTATCATATTATATTAATTTTCATACATTATTATTCACATTGTCACCTTATCTCAGGGAAAAACTCATTCATGGTGTTTTACTTGTCCTTGGGTAACTATATTGGGCGTTCCATTCCACATTGCCCCTTTTTTACCTTTTTCTTAAATGTGAACATTACCTTGGTATTGTGTGTCCCTGTTGTTGAATGTTGTAAATTGATATAATCAGTTACGAAAAAATTTTAAACATGTTTTTGAAAATTGAACGAGTTATTTTAAAAGGAATGTTTAATCCAGGATAACTTTTCTCTTCTTAAAAGTAATCAAATTTTATTAAATAGAAGGAACCTAATGGATGTTAAGGACATTAAATTTTTATTACGCATATAAGAATTATTATAATTAAATGTTATTCATTAATGGATTTGGCATTAGATGATGATATACATAAAATTAATTTTCGTTACTTATTAAATTATTAATATGAATGTGTGCCTTATAGCATATTCCTCGCTTTATTCTTGACTCATAGAGCCTAAAATTGGGGGGATAAATTAAATACATTTTTATCTAATTAAAATATTTATAGTAATTTCAGTATGTGTGATCATTCTAGCATGTTGCATGATCATCCAAATAAATTGGATAATCCATGTTGAACTATAATATATTATTTTTTGAACTGCCGCTAATTTTTATTGGGTCTATAAGAATGGAGAATGAGATCTGTAGAGACATGATATGCATGGTATGCTTGTAAATTGTTAACACATTGTCTGATTGACACTAATTTCCTATTATATATTGGATAAATTGTATGATTCCAGGTTTAGAATCTTAAATAATTATAATTATAAATTTTTTGATTTCTTATAGTATAATAATCTTGGCTAAACATGTTAATTAGATTGTTAATGAATTAAGGGTCGAATGATTAGAAATGAAGGATTGATATAATTATGATAGTAATTAGGAAAAACTAGAATGTTGAAATGAATTGGTTTGAGATATGGTAATTTTTTTTATGATGGATATTGATTCTTATGGTAACAATTATGTTATGTTTGATACCAAAGTTAGGATATTGACTATTTAGCTTTTGAGTTAATTTGATGTTGATTTTATTGACACACGTGGGTTTGATACTAATAAGAATGTTGTGTTTTTAGGATAATACACATGTTTAATGTGGACACATGAGGGATTGAGGAATGTACATAGGTACCTTCTGATGGCAAGGTGCACAGGTACATAATGCCTGAGGGTTGAATATATAATTATATGGGATGTATGCTGAGTCATGATAGATGTATATTATTTAGGTATTGTTGCACATTTTTTCCCGGCATGAGGGTAAGGTGCATATGTGCTCAATTCATAATGGTGGAATATATTATTATGTAAGATGACTGAGGTCTAGATTCACAGCAACACGATGATTGAAGTCTTGGTGCATGTTTCTATACTACATGAGGGATATGTTTAATGGTAATGAATTTCTAAGGATATAGAATATATTTATATTAGATTATTTAGGGATAGATTCACATTCACATGATGCCTAATAGTACTAATATAATTATTCATGATGGTAATATTTTGTTTAGACTGAGGGTTGAGGAGCAATGCTTATTGTATATTATGATCGATTCATCCTATGTAGAAGAATATAATACGAATTTGGGAATTCCATACCGATTCAATAGGATATAACCATAGACATAAATATATGGAAAGGATCCAAAGCAGATATAGTAGCCATGTGTCCCTTAGGAACATGGGTGAGTTGTTATTTATTTAATCATGATTGATTATTTATTTTTATTCATATACCTCCTCCTTGATTTAAATGGAATATGATGTAATGGATTGCGTTAAACACTCTGGGTGTCAGCCTATTATGATTTTTATCACACACAATGGTTGGTCATTATTGTCTTCCTCAGTAGATATCTTTTCATGAAGGTGTTTGAATTCATTTCTTATGTTGTCTTGTTTACATGTGATATTGTGATCACAAGATTTGGGACTTGAGAGTTTGGGTTTTTATTTTCATTAATATTTTTACTATGTTAAAGATTTATTAACACATGACTTTACATGCATAATTATATAGAATTTATGTTCCCTATTTTACATTTATTCAGTAAAATTATTATTTTACTACTATTTATCATCCATTTATTATATTTCATCCACCGTTTTATTCTATTTATTGTCCTGATAAACTATTCTTCTAATCTAACATGATGGAATATTCTCCCCTCTATCACTTATTTATATCCTCAATACAATTGGGAATCCAATAGTATAAAGTGTGGCATGTTAGAGGCCATGTAACAATCTCTCATGCTAATGGATTAATGGATAGTCGGGTTGAGACTTTAAACTAGCACACTCTCTTATTTACATAACATAATCCTTTTATGCCATCCAATACCTCCCCAAATTCAATAAAAATCCCTCCCCATATCCTAGATGTCATATTCTTCCAAAAAATGACAATCCGAAAATTCTTATAGTTTAATACCACGTGAGATATCTGAGGAGAAGTTTTAATTTCGAATGAACCTATTTCTAGATTATTTCTTATTATAGCTCATTTGAATCAATTTTGACCCCTCTTAAAAAATGAAAATAACATCTTATATTTACTTAATAGATATTAATTATATGAAACAACTCTCCTATTTTACTTTTTTTGACAATAGGATGTTAAAACATCCATTGTGTGTACATGTGGACTAACACCTCCATGATTCGATGTGTTTGTCTCTCCATCACCATAAAAATGGATAGTTATCAAAGTGGAAGTAATTAATATATAATATTTATAAGAAGGAAATACTAAAGACTAATTACATATATAAAATAATTTTTTTTTTATTATAAAATATTTTATAAATTATTTCATTTCTATCCATTATAAAAATTGAAATGTCTCTCCTATGTACTTGTGGAATATATTATCCCTAACAGTACATATTTTATTTCCCATAGCCACATTCCATGAATGGTTCCAAAAATATTAATTATTAATTATTTATATTATTTATATTATTGACTAATGATCCTTTTCAAACAAATCATCCTACCAATGTAATTTTGGTCATATAAACAGATCATCCCCAATAAAATACAATATAAATAATTTTTTTTTAAAAAAAATATTCAAAATAAAATAAATGGATTAATGAAATTCGAATGAAAATAATTTCCTTTGATGAATGTATGAAAATAATATTATTTTAATAATTTGTATGGTATATATATTAATGATAGGATCGAGGACTTGAGGTATGAAAAATTACTTCTTAAAAAAATTCATGTTTTTTGAACAAAATTTTTCCCCAATTAATTTTTTATTTTAAGGACTCATCAAAATTATAAATTATGAATAAATAGTTGTAAGGGAAATTTTATATTATTGTTTTATTTCAATAAAAATTGAATATTATCATTATTTTCCATGTCGTTTATTTTCCACGTTTGACAAAAGTAATCAAAATGTTTTCTAAATGTATTCTTTTAGACATTCCCTTCCTATCATCATAACCATTAAACATTACGATAATTACATGAAACATATACATTGTTAAATTGACTAAAAATTATTCTTTCATAATTCTAGATATTTTTAGTTTTAATTTTTTTTCTAGGGAAATGAATTTTTTTTCTAATGTTTATATGATAAATAAAAATTATTTTATTTTTCACCTTGAATGAAATTCAAATTGTTTTTATCAATAAAATGAAATCATAATGATTTTTATTCATGATATTGGATTTTGAAATTGTATATCACTGACATGTGAGCCTGAAATTAATCTAATGATAGGTGATCCTGATACATCCCTCCATTGTTTGGGGTAAGGTGATTGAGTTTTTTAGTGACAGGTTATTCATATGAGCTATTAGAATTATATGGTTAGTTAATTATATTGTAATATTCAAAATAAATGTGAATATAATGATAATATCATCTGGTACCTATATGACATACTTGATATTTTAAAAACAATATATTATGATTTTAAAAGTTATGGAAATTTTCTTATGTTTTAAAATAATGATTAAATAATTCATCAAAAAATGTGAATGGATTATTTTTCAAGGATATGTATTCTTGAGTATTGATTTATTCCATGAAAAACATTTGTTTATTATTTTGACTTTAGGAATGAAATGAAATGTTCTCAGAGGGTTAGTGATCAATTATGTTTTCCTTTTGAAAATTAAATAGATTTTTTAGTTATAATGTATATTAATGAAATATAAAATTTTATTAAGGAGTTTTCAGTTTAACAAATGAAATAATAGTTTTTATTATTATGGTCCCCTGATGATATTTTTTTACTCATCATGCTTTTAAAAATGTTATTTATAGGGACTAAGAATGATTAGAAATTTCCATAATTTAAGAGTTCTAATTACGGGAGATACCTTGAATTAATTGATTGTCTCTTTATAATAAACATGTTTTGGGTGGAAAATGGAGGTTGTAGGATAATATATACATATTTATTTTATTTTTTACCTAATAACTTAAAACAACATACCAATAATATTATATTAATGTAAGAACGTGACACACTTGTTCTAAATAATGAATTTGTATTTAAACTATGGAATGTTTTGTTATAGATATTATCCTAAAAATGGTTTATTCATCAATAGAGGTTTAGGTGATGTTAATTTATGCATAAAATAGATTGTAATATATTTCATTTTATCATTATATTTTTATTGATTATGTCTAGGTTGATTCATATAATAATTCTCTATTAAAAATGGTTTTCGATATATTCAATATCGTAGTAGAGGTATAAATGCATCTATAATATAAAATCTATGAGAACATTTAACCATGAATAGTTTAAATTTCAAGATATGTGTATGATATTGTGTTTAACCAGTTGATGTTAGATATCAATGAATCTTCCAAATCTGGGTCGGAAAATATTTTCCACAAAATAATATTTGTATAATAGATCATTTTAGAAAATTAAACATTATTGGTTTTGCTGGATACTTAATCCCAAGGAATGAATAATGATAGGTTAACTATTTATAAAAGATATCTCATGGTTTTAGATGTTTAATACATTATAATGTATCCCTTTATATTAATCATCTTGAAGGAGTTGTTAATCAATGTGGGTATTTGATTGAGAACAATACATGATTTGAATAACCTAATATTTTACAATGAGATAAATTTATTATCCATTAAATAGAAATTATATATACAATTTTGTTATAATTATAATGGAGATGAAATTAAATGAATTTATAAAAAATGTGAAGGACTCTTTTTCACATATAAAACTATTTTAAATAGACATAAAAAATATTGAATCCATTTCCATTTAGACCAAGATATTAAAATTGATCCATTTAACACAAGATTAATGCCCAATTTATGAACAGTATGTGATACTCTTATGTTTATAAGTTTTTGGTAAATTGTGTTGTGTGACATGAAATTCGAAAAAGATTGTGTTGAATTTTACAATAATAAGAATAAGAATTAATCCATTTGGCATGAAATGGGAGTTACCAATGAAAGATACTTGAAGGTGATGATATTAAATTATACTATTGAGTTATATGAGGAATGAATAATTATAGAGATTATCTTATAATATTTGTTATGATTTACCGATGTAGAAACCTTAGATTCGTGGATCACTACAGAAAAGTAAATATCCATGGAAATTTTGAATTCTGTAATGAAATCTATTTAAAGAATTTTTTTGTTTGTAATGAGTTTTTATATTATGATAATTCATGTTTGAAGTCAGTTTCACAAGGATAGAATCATTAGGGTTGGAAATTTAATGGAATGAAAAATTATTTTTCTTCTACAACTGTAGATACGGGTCATTCCAATTATGTGAGGATTAGTAAACTTTTCATTTAATTAGATTACTCTACTGTATTTTGTGATTTATGATCCAAGAAATGTTTTATAACTATTTTATTTCTAAATAAAATAGAAATAAAATGTCATGAAATAATGATATAAATAATGGTAAAAACTCATAGGGAAGATAAAATGAAATGTAAATTCAAAAAAATATTCATGTGATAATATGTTGAATGGTTTTCCATCTAAACATTATTTTCTACTCTAGAATATAGTTTTATGATATTTTAGTTATATAATTTATTTTAGTTTATCAGAATAATAATGTTTACAGGGTAAATGATTATATTTTTTGGAACAAGTTTTTATTTGAATATAAGAGTGCATTCCTACCAGTGATAAATTATAATGAAGTATATAAACTAATAAAATATATATGTTAATGATATCTTTATCATATTTTAAAAAAATGTATTCAATGAATATTTAGTGCACCAAAAGAAAATGAATATCTTGATGTATTCCTCATATAATTTTCTTCTATTACTCTCTATTGAGAGTTTCATTTTACTGTGACTTGTTACCTAATGTTATGTTAGGTTCAAAAAATCACCATGTAAGGGAATCAATTATGTTTTTGGAATTTAAAGCCGTTAAATGAATTTATTAATGACACTTTCATACACTCTAGCACACCACCATTGATTGATCTTATTTAATTTGTTAAACAACAATAATGGCCTTGTGAGAATTTTAATTTATTATAGAGATCTAAATAATTTAACTATTAAGAAAATGTTCCCATGGTCTTGTATGGATGAATTATTTGATCAGATCTATGGGGTGATATTTTCTTCCATGGTTTCACATAGGCCCGAGTACCATCAACTTAATTTGAAGGAATATGTTGTTTTTAAGACATGCATTCACACTAGTATGTCCATAATGAATTTTTAGTTTTTATTTAGGTTAATAGATTCACATGATGTATTTAAGTATCTAATGAATAAATTCTTCTATGTTTATTTCAAGTGATTTTTTTGGTTTGGTTTATCGATGATATTTTTGTGTAATCCAAAATATATATATCATTAAAATGAAAATGGTATTGTTAGGTTGAATTTAAATGAAATGATGTCAAATTGAAAATTCAGAAAATGATAAGTTTGGTTGTAATATATTTCATTCCTTGGGTATATCTTTATTAAATATGGCATAATTCATTGTCATTCTAAAATAAAACTCATTAAAGAGTTTACATGGAATACATATATCCTAGAGATTTATTTTTTGCATCGGTCAGTGGTTTACTACCAATGGTTTATTGAATAATTATCTTGGTTATCTACCCCACTAACCATGTTTAATCCAATATGACTAAAATTTTTATTGATAAAGAAATTTGAAAAATGATTTGGGGAAATGAAAAAACAGATATTCCCCTGGTGTTTTCCTTGTTATATAGAAATTGGAAGCTTGTTATTTATAGATATTGTTCTTTTAAGATCCCTATTTTAATCTAATTATTGATGGAATATGTTTCCATTTATTCATCACATCAATTGAATTTTCATGAGAATAATTATACTTCACATAACATTTATCCAATTATAGTAGTTTTTCTTAAAAAATATTGATGCATCACAAATTTTTGATGAAATCTGTAATATATACGAAATATGAATATTTAAATATATATTTACTAAAAAATATTTCCACATTTGTAAACTAACATGGAAAGAAAAAACAAATGACTATTATTTCACAATTCAATATCATAAAGGTAATTTAATCAATGTAGATGATTACATGATAAAAAATGATAACGTGCCATCAACTGTATTTTATAAGGTACATGACCATTTAGTTAATTATTTTATAAATTTTTCTCCTTGAAATTCGATATTAAAAATCTCATACTCTTTTGAATTATTAATCTATACCACAATCATTTTTAGATGGATTTAATATTGTATCGATGTATAATAATTGATTGAAATAAGTGTTATAATTTGATAATATAGGAAAATATCCTAAAAGTAATGTTAAAAATAATCTTATAATCATTTTGAGGAGGATATGTGTACAGAGTGATCCTGAATTGATGAATGAAAAATTATGTGAAGTTGTTAGTTCGTTATTTTATGTTCATTTTCATATTAATATGTTACATGGAAACATCTCATTTTTTGGTCTTATGGTATAAATAATTATATATGTGATGTTACCATGAAATTGTTGATTTTTCATTATGATTACGGTGAATGAAAAAAACCGATGTGAGTGATTTTCCTTTCTCGATTCCAGAATAAAAATGGGAGAACATGTCCATGGATTTCATTATAGTATTACAAAATACATATAGAGGTAATAGTGTGGTTTCAGTATGTATTGAACATTTTACTAAATGTATGCATTTTATACCAGTTGTAGATACCATAACATTTGTCCATATTTCTAGAAATTATCACCCATTTATATTATAGTTATATATAGTTACCATATGTATTGTATCTCATCGTGATCCTATTTTTACATAAAAAAATTATCAGGAAATCAAAGGACTATGGGAAGTAAATTATATTTCAGTACACCTTTTATTCATCATTCTAAAGGAATATTAGAGCATGAAATTCAAACATTACAAGCTATTAATTGAGGATTATTATTATACTATAAACAATGTAGAGATCTACATCTTTATTTATAGGATTTTTCTCATAATAAAATTTTTCCAACGAGTATTTAGATGGAAACATTTGAGGCATTATAAAGAAAATCATGTCAGAATATAGATTGTCATGATAAAATTATTATAAGAAAACTATTGATAATTGAACTTTTATTATATATGTTATTGAAATTTATGATTAATTTTTAACCATAATTGGTCATCAGAGAAAATGAAGTTGATTTATGTATATAAATAGAGAAAAATAATTTATTTGTTGTAATTGTCCTTTTATTTATAATAATATATCCCTATAAAATTGTTATTAATTTTGGTAAACATTGAATGTTAATTCCATGATTCATTAGTCCCTATGAAATTATTGATAAGGTGTGGTCCACATCAAACATGGTAGCTGATAGACTCGTTATATCATGCATATTTTTAGTATTTTTAATGGATATCTATTGTTTTCATTTCATATTTTTCTAAATTTATTTATTTTATTAAAAAATGGAATTAAAAAAGGAAGAGATGAATTTATTTTACAATGAATAATATAATTTCATATTTAAATATGGATTTTTCTAATATGTTAAATTTTACATAAGATATTTGAATCATGGTTTGTTTTAATTAATTGAAAAAGTTGGGCAATACTAATGAAAGTGCTCGACCCCAACCCCACAAGGCACATAGTCAACCACTAAGGGACCACTGACTATGAAGTTCCTTAGTCATTCCAACACTCATTGGATGAACATGGGAGTCAGGTATATGTAGTGGCGGCCCATATGGTATAAAGCCCACAATGAGTACTTGGGGCTCGAAGCCCACATGTACCACATGTGTTGTAGCATGTATGTTATTTGATGATGGGTGCGTGGGAGCCCATCCACACTGTATGTATCCAAGATGGGATTCACGTACCATGTTACATAAACCATTGATTACCTATTAATTAATTCTGATGTGGGACATATAGATTACAATTACTATTTATTGGTAAATTGTTATGTATCATACCTCACTCTAGTGCCTCATGATCAAACACCCTACGTCACTCCACTCAGTCACCCTTTATCACTATGAACACACCACCATGCACTACTATTAACAAGAAAACCCGATTGTCACCAATCAAAAGTTCTACAGGGTGTTTCACAACAATAATCACCTCATAAATTATCTCCAGAGCCAATTACAACAAGAATGAGGACTTTTTAAGATTCATTTGGACACAGTGAATGCCATATTAATGAAGAGATCTATTTCCTTTATATTCACTTCAAAAGCACCACAATATACCCCATCCATTATGTATTCCATAAAACCCTTAAAATAGTTCCACACCCACTAGAGTTAAAGATCTATAGAGGTTGAGGTTTCTCTTACCTTCATACTTTATTCCTCTCATTGTTTTATATTTATTTTTAAAAAAATTTATTTATAATTATTTTAAAGATATTTTAAATTACATTTCATTTAATAGGATAATTGATTATTTAATTTTTTTCAATCAATGTGTCATCCACCCCTTATTCTATTACTACTTCTTCTACATGTTTTTACCCATTCATTTATTTTCTTCTTCTCACCCTATCTCACTCTTATTTTACTCACTACTAAACTTTTAATATTATTCCCATTATTATTATTATTTTATTTCATTTTAAGATTTTAATTTTATTCTACACTTTCTCTTCTCTTTTACCACTAAGTGATCTCTTAACCATGATAATAAGGGTTCAACCCATGGCATGGATTGAGGGTGGTTTATAAGTTAATGAATAATTGTCAATGTCTATATTATGATCAGAGTAAATAATAGAATAATTATTGGGAATGAAGATTTTTCCCCGTGTCCTATAACCCAAATATACATCCATTATATTATTTTATTATTTTCTCTACTCTTCCATTGATCAGCTCTTCATGCGGTAGAGTTGAGTGATTCAATAGATTTAATATAAGATGATATAGATGGCTCGTAAAATATGTAACACTCTAGAATGAGGAGTAACATCATAAAAAAGGCAGTTTAATTAATATTTCATAAAGAATTATATATTCTAAGAAACTAAACGAATTGATACAAAAATCATCATGATATTTCAGGATTGGAATATCAAACTAAATCTAAAAAATACAAAATACTAATGACATAATTAGAAGAAACTCTCATGACTATTTTATTTACTTATATTCTTATTTTTTTTATCATTTCATGTTTTTTTAGTTATAATTTTTAATCTACATGTTTTTTAAAAATTATAAATGTGTAAAAACAATAATTATTTATCATTTTTTTCATAAAATTATAATAAAATGATTTAGTTTTTAGGAAAATTAGATTATGTAGTTGAAAAAATATCAATATCATAGTGTTTGATAACCCATGATAGCATGTGTGATTCATTATGAATGTAATTTTCATTTATTACATTATAATAATTTTTTTCATTAAAACTAGTGCCATTTATTAGGAAAAATCGCTAGGTTATTTAATTGTTCTATTTTTAAATGTTTTAATATATTTCTCTTTAAAATAACTAAAAAACCTTTTTCCATTTCATATTTAAATAATTAGTATTCTTCATGCACATGAAACTCATAGGTGTAATTACCAATATCTAAATCACATGGTCTATATAATATGATGTTACTATATTTCTTATAAAATAAGGGGATACATAAGACAAATCCTCATAGAATATGAATTCAAGGACCTCATATCAGATCTAAAATAGGCCGTTGAACAACCAGTTGTTGAAGGATTATCTACAGATTTAAATAAATTCATGGAGAAATTTAGTAAATTTTATAAAGAAATGGCCAACAGTTATGTAGTGTGCTCTTTATTTCAACCCATAACATTTGATGATATTACCTTGGTGAAATATTTGGATCTAGTGTGTTACTACAAACTAAAATATGATATTAAACATCATAAATAGGTGGTATAAGATCCTCTGGTGAATTTTATTTCCAACGTAAAAGATTCAATTTATCCCTTGAGAAACATGAACATGTACTAGATGTTGTGCCACATGTCATTCCATGATTTTTCTAAGGACATCCATGTAGTTGAGAAAAATCTTATTGAGTATCCACATCCAATATATATGAAGGATCAGATCCATGATTACCATGATAATATGGATTGAATTATAATTATTAACAAATTCTTGATACTCTATGTGATGGAGATAAATAAGATCTAGATTATTTTTGGATTGAGTATGAGGTAAAATTTTATCTCCCTCATCCATGAAAAGTATAATATATAGAAAATTTTCTTATTTTTAAGGCCATGGAAGAAAAACCCACCCATGTGGTTGAATCTGATGAAACGATGCAACATCTTGACTATATTCGTGTATCAAAAAAGAACCAGCATCAAGAGAAAATCACAAATGACGAGGATTTTGAAGCTAAACAGATTCCCTAATATGACCATTTCATAAACTCTATTTCATTATATATGATTCGATTTGAATTTATTATCAATGTGAATTGATTTTATTTTTCATATATAGACAATCCATTAATTTCCATTGTGTAGGATGATGAATCTAACACTCCACCTACTAAATAACACAGAGATTACCCTAATTTTAAGGAACATTCATTAGTGGAATCCCATTAATAAGGATACGTATCTAATCATAACGAAATTATGATAAAGTATGTTCATATATAAATGTGTAAATTTATTATAATTGACTGCAAATATAATTTTTCAAGAAAAATTCATTTTCATTTTTTCTAGGA
The DNA here is from genome assembly GCA_963277665.1 of Viscum album. Lineage (NCBI taxonomy): Eukaryota > Viridiplantae > Streptophyta > Magnoliopsida > Santalales > Viscaceae > Viscum > Viscum album. The sequence continues at coordinate 1,343,729,473 of OY728119.1, read as the reverse complement.
TATTTCAATCCCTTCTTCCAAATTTGAGCCACCACTAAAAAAGATAGAATTTACACAAGTAGAAACCAAGAATGATGATGATTTATAAATCATACTACCCCTTCCATGGAATACGTACCTAATTATGATGGGTCGTGATCTAGTATACTTTATAAATGGATCATTCCTAGTGGTTTAAATCTATAAAAATCAACTCATAATAAAATATTGTATAATAGTTTGTACTTCTTAATATAGGTGGTAAATATTTATGGCCCTATTTAGGGATCATACAAAGAATTATCTTTTATTTTTATTTCTATGAATTTATATTTTATTTAGTCTATAGTAATACCCCACTTCATATATCACTTTTATGCTTTATAGACATGTTCCATTGACTTAATTGAGTAATTTATTTTTACATGACCGTTATGGGTCAAGGAAACCCCCATAAATAGATAAAGAAGATTGATGATTAATTAAACTAGAGTTCAATTTAATGGAATTCTTCTTAAATTAACATATTTAATTATGATTTAGATATGATCAATATATAGAAATTACGATCCCTTTCTATGAATTAATGCACTAATTGAATTATTTAAGAGATATGAAATTCATTGAAATCACGTGACTCCAAGTTCTATATTTCCATTATTACAATATTAAATGGGTTAAAATATGAATTGATAAATAAAAGTGAATCATGTATATTAAAATGATCACCCATGATCTGTGTGAATTTTTTGATTTAGGTAAAAGAAATGTTCATATCCTTATTTATTTTTTTTATGTCATAAATACATTTGAATTTAATTTTTTATTAGATATAAATTTTCTTATTGATCAAAATAATAGGTCTAATTCTTGAGAGGATTTCTTGACCACGTACATCGAATTTTTAGCATCTTTATTGGTTTATATTAGTACATGCCAACTAATAAAACAATCCTCAATACATTCAAAATCTAATGCCCATAAAAAATTTAAAATTAATCATTAATCATTTGAAAAGTATTTATATATTAATATCATCTTCACATTATTCCTTATTTACCCTATGGAGACCGTAAATGTCTTTATTAAGAATGAAATGTGTTTCAAGGAATATTTACCCATTCCAAACAACCTCTTATTAATTTAATATTATTTTAATGATTTATTATGTGTATTGGAAAATGCATGGGGGATGAAATTAATTACATTAAAAAGTGTGGGAGTTTTATCTTTATGTATTGAAAATATTATTTATTTATTCATGATACTGTACTATTTTCCATTCTATATAAAAATGAAATAAATAAGTTGTGACATAGAAGAATACAAAATCACCAATACATGACCATTTGTAATTATCATATGTTGTTTGGACATGGATGCGAGAGACATTATTATTATAAATTCCAAATAAGAAAAAAATTATAAAATCTTACTATTCATAAAATTAAAAATTTAATATGAATCTATAAGGAGAAAAAATATTTGAGTTTTAAAATTTATTTTTATGCCCTTTAGTTTTTTCGGGATGTGGCAGTTACATAATTAAAGGGTATATTGTCATTAAAATATTTCTTTTGATGTCTTTATTTATACAATAAAATGTTAAACTCTTCATTGAACAATAATTTTTGAACATCAACACCTACAAACCATAATCCTCCGATTCATTTTAACCTTGATTTAGAATTTCTCATAATTTAATATTCCTTTTATATTTATAATGTGTATTAATTTTTTCTTTTACCAAACAATGGATATAGAGCATGTTCTCCTGAAATGATTATAACTCAACTTGAATTATATCATGTGTTATAATATAAAATATTAAGAGTGTTGTAAATCACGATCTTTAATGTTTAATAAAAATGAATAAAGGTACATTAATGAATGATAAGATAAGTACCATATATTTTAATGGGTACAAGTAAAATAATTGAGTTGATTATTTCATTGAAAATTTCTTAAAATAAATGGATATTTTTCCTATATTTTGGATTGTTTTATTTACCATTAATATACATTTAATTTAATTTCTTTAATATTTAAATAATGGTAATTTTTAAAACCTTTATAATTCCATATTGGGGCTTTATAATTGACTTGAATAATTGTTTATGGGTGGGGGTATCTGATATACTCATTTTATCGTTCAAATGTTAGGTATTTTTAAAATTAATTTCATTGGTTTTCAATTGAATTTTTTTTCAATTTAATTATTTTAATAAAAAATGGGTGTTACAAATTATGATTTGAAATCGGATTAAAATGAATAAAATAATATTATCATGATATGGGGAATTTAATTTTGTAATCTGTTTATATTTTCTTAATATATTTGAAATATGTTTTTTTGTATAGTGTTCAAAAATAAGGGTATACTAAAAGAAATACCTCAACTATAGTCGCACTAGCCACATAACAAGCCCCTAAGGTCCAGAAAGAAAATAAGGGACACATGTGATTCCTCACCAAGTGACTACATGGGGACTTATGACCCGTTTAGTGGTGGCCCACGAGGGATCATGCCTACATAGAGTATGGGAGTTTTGAATCTCATATGGTCTATATGTGCTGTGACCTATATGTCATGTATCAGTTTTTATATGGGAGCTCATCCCCTCTACATAAATTTGAGATGATACACATTCATCTTACTATTTACCCATGACCAAAATCTTACTCAGTTTTTATATGGGAAGACACTTTTAAAATTACTCATAATTGTTTGATAAACAATGTGGTACCATACCACACCCCACTACACCCTACTATGACACCCCACGACACTCATCCTTGTTTCCATCTACCATTCTTTGGTATTTGGACACTGCTTCTTCTCACCATAAAACCCAATTTTTTCACCTCGATGGACATGGCCTGATCTTTTCATCCACGACCACTACAATAGATAAAATCTAGACCCTCAAATGACACTCATGAAGCAATTTCTAACACCCCAAAATTTTGTGAATTTTTTTCAAATTAATTTAATATCTTCATATTTCTTATTTCAAACAACAGTAAAAATAATTTTTTATATATATCACTATGTAAGAAATTCCTTTCGCATGGAATAGACTTGGAATGCACTTTATTAAACACTGACTTTGTGTTCGTTAAAAAAACCTTGATTTAATTAACTTTATCTGAACTAATAATGATGTTATGATTTTCACAAAAATCAATAACCAAATATTGTCAAAATTGACATAAAATAGTTTTTAAAACAAATATTATATTATTAATTGTTATTCTATTAATTAATATCTATGGTTCGTCCAAATGACATAGATAAGTTTATATATATTAAAAATGAATCACTTGGGATTCTTTTGGCTTGTTATTGTATGTTTATTAATAATATAGTGTTAGAAAACAAGAGGACATAATAAAAGTTAAATTATATAACTTAGAGTTAAATCTAAATGATAAGTTTAAAATAGTAACCTAAACTTGTCTAAAACCTATTGGTTGAAAGGATTTCTACTCATACCCACTTTAGCTTCAAAATAAGTCACTTTGGATCCATTATAAACCAAATATGTCTTTATTATAAAATAATAATTTATTTTTTTTCTAAAGTGCCCCTCTCCTCCATTATAAAAGAGCACCTCCTCCCTCTTCTCTTTACACAATTTTGAGCCTTCATGCTCAGCCAAAACCTGTAAATTTCCATTCTCAACATCAATATATACATTATAGAGGTTATTGTCTTCTTAAAAGTCCAACTCTAGTGCCTTAAGAGAAATCTTAAAAGAGGTGCGTCGAAGAATAGGTAATCTCTTCTACCGATTATTTCATGTTTCTTTCTTCTTCAACTTCATATTCTTAGTTGTATCATTATAATGTAATAAAATCAGTATAAATAATATACTTATATGTCATTATAAATATTAAACAACCCCATTTCATCTTCTATCCATCCTACGGAAAATGAAATCACCACGTGTGCATACCTAGGGAATACCATCTCCACGCCGTGATGTAATATATTTTTCCACCACCACCATACTTGTATATGTATAATGGTGTAAATAATAACTATATATGGTAATTATGACAATTCTGAGATACAATATCTTCCAATCCAATTCAATTAAATAATTATGGGAATGATAGCATCGCTCGTGCGTACATATAGATTACCGTCTCCACGACGCGATGAGATTCATTCTCCATGTTAACCATTCAATAATGATTATATAGTATATATAATGAATAATAATGAATCATATTACATAATAAAGCTACTGGATTTATGTATATATATATATATATATATGTCGTCTACTTACTTCCATTTATGTCAAAAAGGAAAGGAAAACAACGTTCATGCATACGTACGACCTACCGTCTCCATGAACAGTTTCTTTCATTTCATTCATCTATTTATTATATCTATATATATACTGAATATATGTGATATATAAATCATGATTTACATTCTGGATGTAAGTAAATCATGATATAAGTAACAATAATATCAATAACAACTAGTCCAAACACATACGATAAATAAAAAGATTTTATCCAAAAGCTGATTTAACATGGAATTTACAAAAGTATGTGTAATATAAAGTCATAAGTGAACCATATATGATATAATAACAATTAATATGATTCTATAATAATTATATGACATTATTTAAATCATTATACAGGAGTTTTGGATACGAACAAAGCATATCAGACCTAAGGTAAGGGATAATTTTACAAATCTCTTTCTATCTGAGATTTCTTATATATAAGTATTTACTGGGGTTATATTTTTCATCAGTGTCCATAAAATGTTTTTAATAAATTGTTTAATATTATTCCATGTATTTTTAAATTCATTTTTACCCATCTTTTACTTGTAAATTTTGTTATGGAAAGAATATTTCTTTTGTTTACCATATGAGGAACTTTTTGACTTCTCCGGCAAAAGTATGAGGAGAATGTTTTTTAACAGATAATGAATGAATGGATTTTTACCTTTTCATGATGCCTAATTTTCCTGAAGATTTTTATACATGTTTTCATGTTTATTTCAATAGAATCATTTTATTTTAAAATTTTGTGGAATTTTGTGAAAAGAAAATGATTTTGAAGAAGAAAGGATATTTTCCTCATGAATTCATTTCATGAGTTTTATCAAAACTATTTTCCCTCTTAGATGAAATTATTTAGCATGGTTATGTTTCAAGTATAATGTCTCTATTATTTACATGGTGTTATTTTTATTATGAAGAAATGATATCTATTTTTTTATATGGATTATGTGATGATGGGATGATGTTTATGAAACCCATTTTATTCATTGGGTTATGATGGATGTTTTATGTTTATATTGTCGCAGAAGTAATAATTATTTCATTAGAAGAAGGGTGGGACCTATATATCCCTACAATTCATCAGGTAAATATTTATATCTCATGATATTGACATGACTAGAATGGTGTGTTTATCTGGTTCAGTGATACAAGACTGGAATGAGGAGTGAAATCGATTCAGTAAGAGACTTTGTCCACTAAGATGGTATTGGAAGCAATGCCTTGTCTACTATGGAAATCATATCATTTGCGTAATGGTTTTCAACAATTACATGTTCTATTCCCACGATATTTTATCATGAGTAATGTTCATTTATGATCTATGCCTTCTCTTATGTAATGTTTTAAGTCATTTCTCAAGATTTTGATGTTTAGATTTTATGCTCATGTTTTTATGTTCAAATGATTATGGATTGTTTTATGTTCTCCATGTTTACCCTTACTGATCATTTTAGCTCACCCATTTTATGATTTCTTTTCCCCTGGATATAAAAAAAGTTTTAGGTATGAAAACAAAAGTGGAAGATCTTTACGGGAGATGTTTACGTTCTTTCACCATGATTAGAAGATTATTTTTCCGAGTTTCCAAAGACACTAAACTATTATGGTCCTTGTGTGTCTGTTTTGGTCTTTTATTAAGTATTCCGAAAAAGTAATATAATGTCCATGTACATCAATCTTTGGGTCTCTACGGTTGGTATCAGGGGGAGGTTTAGTTAACCTTTGGAAACTAGGATGAGAAAACATAAGTGAGATCCCTAGAAGATATTTCTAATGTTTTTCTAAGGATGTCCCTAAGGATACCCATAAGTATAGGTTATAGTCCTAGAATTACTGTAAATATCTTACAATTTAACCTAATATTTTAGATATTTAGGGTAATCCCCCATGATTATGATTTATTCCCCTCGCTATTCTTTTTGGGTTTTAGAAAATGGTCTGGAACTGGAAGATTCACGATAATAGAGGATATGATGGACAATGGAATGATATTCTTCATGAGAAACCAAATGAAATTGGATCTAGAAGTCCACATATTTTTATTATGCCTAATTAGAAATCTCATAGTATGATCAATAATCTCAACATTGGTATGTTTCCCGACTCTGCTAATAAGAGAAAGATTGAGTTTCATGATGATCATAGAGGAATTAAAGTTCAATTTCCCTCATGTAAATCATGTGGGAAGAGGCCTCAGGGAGAATGTTTCAAGGGAATTGTAAGATGCTTTGGGTGTGGAAAAGAAGGAAAAAATTCCAGTAATTGTAAAGCAAAATGTTCAGTTAACACCATGGACAAGGATAATGGTATTTCTATGACATCAACAATGGTTAAAAGTTTTAAATGCGGAACATAAAATCATTATGAAAACCAATTCCCTAAGGGAAAATCTCATGGCGAGAATCAGCATGGGCATATGGGTAGTATTTGTGTTGATTATGATGAAGTGACTACAAATGGTATATGATATGAAATAAGTGTTGAGGATTACAATGACGAATCTCGGTAAATGGTTTAAGAATGTAGTGGAATTATTTCATGTTTATCAAGAGTAATGTTGTATAAGTAATTTCATGGTACTCTGGAATAATGAAACATCTAAGGATTGTTAAACTATTGTTTTTACATAAGTATTTTTGAATATATATGATGAATGGTACTGGTAACCATGAATGGTTATTCAGATATTTTTAGAAAGCAGATGATATGCGCATAATGAATGGATAATGAGATAATAAAATGTTTCAAAATATTAATTATCTCATGACTGATATAAGGAAAAAGTGATATCATGGTTTGAGAATATATATATTCTGGGATCATTCATGTTTTCAAAAAGATTATATGGTTATACATGTTTCAAGAGAATACATGATTAAGGTATTCACATGTTTGAAATGCGATAAATAAGATAAATCCTATGTTATATTGGGGATAAATGATGGTATTCACGTTCTTGTTATGTGACTGTTCAATTAATCATTTTATTTATACTATGAGATTGGAATACTGTATTTTGGATAAGCCTAAATATTGGAATGGATTATGTTGGACATAAGATATTAATATTTTTGTATAGAATTTGTTTTTAGATATTATTTCTGGAATGTTATAATAGTATAGTGTTAGATAATACACAACCCAGAGGATGAGGGACAACACGTCATGTCAGACAAGGCAGTGGGAATCAAACCTACAATCGAAGTGTGACATGCCTTTATCACTTACCACTGGCCTACAGAAAGTCACTGGTTAGTAGAAATTAGTTTTTTTTATAAAAAAGTATGATAGTTGAAGTATAAGTCCATTTTGGAATCATATACAGATAGTCTCACCATAATATGGACTTATGTATTCAACTTTTCCTAACCATATGTTTGAGACAAATGGAATAAACTATATTTCTATTGCATGATCTTCTAACACTTCATGGAAGACAAATTCAACTTCATTTCTTTAAAAGATGAAGTGTATGTTGTTCAAGGCACAAAAAACAATGATATTGTACCAAAATCAAGTAAGTATTTCTTTTAATTCTTCATCATTATGCAAATGATCTTGAAAACAAAAAATGTTTTCATAGTACCATCATATTCGATGAATCAGATAATACCTTAGGTCATCACAAATTTATGGCTTTGTGATTGTTGTATTTTTCATAGCCATGTTCTATACCTCTCTTCATCATGACATGATGGTTAGATATCTCTTCCATATCCATATTTTCACCTATGATATCCTATGTGAAAACCCAGTGATGAGTTAATTTTGGTAACCATTACGTTTCATACTTTACATTTTAAAATTATGTTTTAGAATTCTTTTTTATGATGTGGGTTTCAAGGGATGAATCTTTCATGAAGTAAAAGATTTATAAACCCGATGAATTTCGAGGGTGAAATTCATTTTAAGGGGGGTAGAACGTAACACCCTGAGATTTTATGATATATATTCATTTTAATTTCATTTATTATTATATTGTACACTCTACCAAGATTATCTTGTACTATACACCACATCGTATTATCTTCCAGTATATGCATCACTATTCTTCGCTCGCGTTACACAAAATTTCATGTTCGTTTTGTGGAAAATATTCTATGAAACATTAAGTACAGATTTTGTTTAATGTATAAATGAAGTAAGTTTAGATTATGTTATATGAAACACCAAACATAGAATTCACTACACGCATCCCTGACTTGGCTTGCATTACATGCAATCAAGACCTTCTTCTATATCGTGTGTAGTAGGCAATATTGAGTTTCACTAAACGAGGTATTATTATAATATTACTATGAACTAGCCATTATGAATAGTAAAACCCACATTTTGAAAATATATAAATTTTATCATTCAAAATGGACTTCATTTTTTGATTCAGAATATCGAAATTATCCTAGGGTGAATTTTTGGTATTTTTCTGAAAACATTCATTTTTTGAAGAATAGTTAAAACACTAGGTTACTATTTAAAAATAGGCTTTTTATTTGAATAATTATTTATTTAATTTAAATGTATTTGAGGTAAAAAATGATATGTATTACCTATATAAGTTCAATGTAATTCAATGGATTCAATTTATAATAATTTTAGATATATAAAAATTTTATTTAACTTTTGACCGTCTTTAACCCATCTTCTAGGAGCATTTTCAATTATACATAAAAAATAATTTTACCATTTCTATGAGTTGAATTTCAAAAAACAGAGAGACTTATTAAATATCAAGGAGTAAAATGTGGTTCAGTAAGATAAAAATATTTTTTGGAGAATAGTAACTTCTTACTTTGATTTACCACGATTAAAAGTAAATAGGGTAATTATGGGTAAAAATGATATTATTATTAGCCTAACACATGTCTTAATAAATTGGATAAGTGTAATTCAACCAAAAATAACCTTAGTAATAACATATTACCCTTTAGGTCCTCTTGGATTATATTAGGAAATTTATTACTATTTTATTTAAAGAAGAGTTTAAATAGTTAAAACCAATGTTTAATATCTAAAACATTTTTAATATAGGGTTATAAATAAGATAAATTCCATTATAAATATTAATTAGAAATATAAAATGTTTTCATACATAATGGTATTTTATTTATAATTTTTAGACATTATATAATTTAATTTATTTATTACACAATGATGATGCAATTATTACCTTATTTACAAAATATTAACATAATTGATGTTATAAATAACAAAATAAATGTAATTTTAAAGTTTTTATGAATTAAACTAATTTCTTAGGTTAATAGGAAATGTTATTATTGATTAAAGTAACTTTGATCGAACTAATCATGCTGTTATGATTTTCAAAAAAATCAATTACAAAATATTTTCAAAATTGACATAAAATAGTTTTTAAAACAAATATTATATTATTAATTGTTATTCTATTACTAAAAATCAAAGGCTAGGCCAAATGACTTATTTAAAGTTATAAATATTAATAATGAACAAATTGTGGTTGTTTAGTCTTATTATAGTAAGTTTATTTACCATATAGTATAAGAAAACAAGAAAACACCGTAAAAGTTAAATTATTTAACTTAGGAATAAATCTAAATGATAAGGTTAAAGTAATAACCTAAACATGTAGAAAACCTATTGGATGAGAGGATTTAGACCCATCTCCACTTTAGCTTCAAAATAAGTCACTTTTGGAGCCATTATAAACCAAATATGACTTTATAATAAAATAATATTTTATGTTTTTTCCTAAAGTGCCCCTCTCCTCCCATATAAAAGGGCATCTCTTCCCTCTTATATTTACACAATTTTGAGCCTTCAAGCTCAGAAAAAACCTGACCATTTCCCTTATCAACTTCTCTAGAACCATTATATAGGATATGGTCTCCTCAAAAGAAAAAATCTAGTGCCTTAAGAGGAATCTTAAAAGAGGTGCGTCGAAGAAGAGGTAATCTCATCTAACAATTCATTCAAGATTCATTCTTCTTCAACATCTTCTTATTTAGATGATAATTTATAATGTAATAACATAAGTATCACTAATATACTTATATTTTATTAGAAATATTAATACAACACCATTTCACATTCTATCCATCCTTTAATAACAAAATCCCCGCGCGTGCGTACATACAGAATACCGTATCCACACTGTGGTGTAATCTGTTTTTCCACCACCACCTTACATAGATGGGTATAATGGTGTTAAGAATAAATATATATGGTCATTATAACATCATACTGATTCTGAGACATTATATAATCTACTCTAATTCTAGTCAATAATTATGGTAATGATATCATCGCTCGTGCGTGCGTACGGATTACTGTCTCCACGACGCAATGTGATTCTTTTTCCATGATAACCATTCAAGAATGATTATAAAGTATATATAATGAATAATAATTAAATATATGACACAAATAAGCTACTGGATTTATGTTTATATATATATATGTCATCTACTTACTTCCATTCAAGTCAATAATGAAAGGAAAACATTGTTCATGCGTATGTACGGCCTACCGTCTCCATGAACGGTGTATTTAATTTCATTTATATATCCAATATATATTTATAAATACTGAATATATATGATATATAAATCATGATTTACATTATTGATGTAAGTACATCATGATATAAGTAATAATAATATCAATAACAACATTTCCAAACACGTACGATAAATAAAACAAGTTTACCCAAAACGCTGCTTTAAAATGGAATTTACAAATGAACGGGTAATATAAATTCATTAGTGAACCATATATGATATCATAACAATAAATATGATTTTTTAATAAGTAAATGACATTATTTAAATCATTATACAGGAGGTCTGGATACGTACAAAACATATTAGACCTAAGGTAAGGGATACTTTTGCAAATCCCTTTTTATCTGAGATTTCTTATAGGTAAGTATTTACTGGGGTTATATTATTTATCCATGTCCATAAAAATGTTTTTAATAAAGTGTTTAATATTATTAAATGTACTTTTAAAGTCATTTTTACCCCTATTTTATATTTAAATTGTGTTATGGAAAGAATCTTTCTTTTGTTTACCATACAAAAAACTTTTTGACTTTTCCGCCAAAAGTTCGAGGAGAATATATTTTTAACTATTATAGAATGAATGGATTTTTACAGTTTAATAACGCCTAATTTCCATGAAGCTTCCACTAAATGTTTTCATGGATATTTTAATATTATCCTTTTTATTTAAAATTGTGTGTCATTTTTTGAAAAGAAAATGATTTTAAAGAAGGATATTCTCCTCAAGAATTCATTTCAAGTGTTTTATCAAAACTATTTTCCATCTAAGATGACATTATTTAGAAAGTTTATGTTTCAAGTATAATGTCTCTATTATTTACATGGAGTTATTTTTCTTATGAAGAAATGATATCCATTTGTTTTATATGGATTATGTGGTGATGTGATGATGTTTATGAAGCCCATTTTATTCTTTGGGGTATGATGAATGTTTTATGTTTATTTTGTGTCACAAGTAAGGATAATTCCATTATGAGATGGGTGGGATCTATATATCCCTCCAATGCATTGGGTAAAGATTTATATCTCCTTAGATAGACATGGCTAGAATGGTAAGTTAATCTGGTTCAGTGATACATGACGGGAACAAGGAGTGAACTCGATTCAGTAAGGGACTTTGTCCACTATGATGGTCTTGGAAGCAATGTCTTGGATACTATGGAAATCATATCATGTGGTTAATGGTTTTCTAGAATTACTTGTTTTATACCCATGCTATTTTATCATGACTAATGTACTTTTATGATCTATGCCTTATGTACCGCCATATTTGAAGTCATTGCTCAAGATTTTTATGTTTAGATTTTTTGATCATGTTTTTATGTTCAAATGTTTATGGATTGTTTTATGTTTTCCATGTTTACCCTTACTGAGAATTTTAGCTCACCATTTTTATTTTTTCTTTTCCACAGGATATAAATAAAAGTTTTATGTAAGAAAACAAAAGGGGAAGTTATTTATGGGAGATGTTGATGATCATTCACCATGATTAGAAGATTATTTTTCCGTGTTTCCAAAGACATTAAACTATTACCGTCCTTGTGTGTTTTTTTGTCTTATATTTAGTATTTCACAAAAGTAATGTAATGTCCATGCACGTCAAGCTTTGGTTCTCTACACCAACCTTCTAGAAGAAATTAAAAATTTGAATAAAACTTAATTTTACCCACTTCTGTGAGTTGAATTTCAAAAATCCGAGAGACATATTTGATATCAACAAGTAAAATGTGGTTCAATAAGATTAAAATAAATTTTTTGTGAATAGTACATTTTGACTTTTATTTACAATGGTTAAAATTAAATAGGGTAATTAAGGGTATAAATGATATTATAATTACCCTAAAACATGTTCCAATTATATTTGATAATTGTTATTAGACCAAAGACAACCATATGAATAAAATATGATCATATTTGGCCCAAATGGATTAAATTATGAAATTTATTATTATTTAATTTAATGAAGAGTTAGAAGAGGTAAATTCAATGTTTAATAAATAAACCATTTTTAATATAGGGTTACACACAATATATATTTTACTATAAATATTCATTATAAAAATAAAAATATTTTTTACATAATGGTTTTTTATTTATAAAATATAGACATTAAATAATTTAATTTAATTATGACACAATGATGTTGCAGTAATTATCTTATTAAGGAAATATTAAAATAATTGATATTATAAATATCAAAATAAATTTAAATTAAGACATATGAAGAATTCCAATAATTTTATAGGTCAATTTGACATTTGAGGGTTGGTTAAATAAATTTTATTCTAAGTGATAATGTTTTATGGATTTCAAAAAAATAAAATTATAAATAGTGTCAAAATTGACAGAATTGAGTTTTTAAAACAAATACAATATTATTAATTGATATAATAGTCTTAAAAATATTACGATAAGAAAAATGTCTTAGATAATGTTATATATATTAATAATGTACCAAATTGGGTTTCCTTGGCCTTTTATTGTATGTTTAATAACAATATAATATAAAAATAAAAAGAGACATCGTAAATATCAAATTATTTAACTAAGAGTAAAATCTTAAAGATAAGTTTAATTTAATGAACTTAACCTTTCTAAATCCTATTGGTTTAGAGGTTTTTGACCCATCCCCACCATATCCACGAAATAATTCATTCCAGAGACAATATAAACCGAAAATGATTTTATTATAAATTAATATTTCAAACTTTTCTAAAAGTGACCCTCACCTTTATTATAAAAAGGAACTTCCTCTTATATTAATTTCACACTTCCAAAGCCTTTTGGCTCAGCCCAAACCTGCCCAAATATCCTCCCAATATTCCTCACATAATCCTAGAGGCCTTAAATTTATCATAAATCCAACCTAAGGATTCCTTTAGATCAACTCAAAAGGACACACCCAGAGTAGAGGTAATAATTTCACAAACCTTGTTCAAGTTCTTCTCTTCTTCAAATTACTCTTATTTTTTTTCCATACCAAAATAACAAATCCAACACCTTATATATACCATGTTGTTATTTTAAATATCGTACAACCATATTCGTTATTCTATTCATCCTATAAATGACAAAGTCAATATATGTGCATACATACGGCTTACCGTCTCCACGTCGTGGTGTAGTTTGTTATTCAAACACTTCATTGTTTGTATGGGTATAATAATGAGTATAACTGTGAAAATAATAAATATAACATGTAAATTATTCTTTATATATGATATACCATTCAATTACATATTATTTCTCAACAAATTTAATGATATTGTTGCTCGTATGTACGTACGAATTACTGTCTACACGACGCGATGAGATTCAGTCCCACTTTCACAATTAAAGATGATTATGAAAATATATATTATTAATAATTTTGTAATATATCACATAATAATTCTACTTTATATATGTATGTATTTATGTATATATGTATTTTCTTACATATATATTATTCACTTACTTCCGTTCAATATGATATAAAAACGGAAAGAGTGTCTATGCGTACGTATGGCCTACCGTCTCCATAAATGGTTCCTTCCTTTTCATATATATATCAATTATAAATATTTATATTCTAAATATATATGATATATAGATCTATGTTTATTTTCTTTATGTATTAAAATCATTATCTAAATGATACGATCAAGAGTAACTAGTGAAATCACGTACGATAAAGAAAGTGATTATGACCCAAAATGTTATTTTAACATGGAAATCATTATTAAATGGGTATTATAAAGTAATAAATGAATAATTTATGATATAGTAAACATTAAAATGGTTCTGCTATAATTTAATAACATACGATTGTCATTATAAAAGAGGTCAAATTTACTCTCAACCAAAGGAATGTGCAAGGTAAGTGTTAATTCCATAATATCATTATCATTAGAGAGTGTTTATGGGTATGTTTTTACTAGTAAATATTTATTATCCATGTCCATGTTTCATAAATAATTTTTCAAAGGGATTATTTTTAAGGGAATATTTTTTTTAAACATAATTTTTAATGTTTTAATGATTTATTCTTTAAATCATTTTCATTAATGTCCATGTTTTCAAAATGGTTGTAAGGATTTTTTTTATATAGACATGAATGTTTTAAAATTCATATTACATTCAAATGTTTCATAGAAGTATGAGAAAAATTGATTAAAAATTAGCTTTTAGATAAATTCCTTCATAAATTGGGTGACTTTTAAATGATTTCATGAAAAGGGGGAATTTCTCTAAAATATTTTTACTTATCATTTTCAACTATGTCAACATCCTTTATGAGATATTATTCATTATCAAGGATGATTTATTATAATAAAATCTTCCATATTTTATTGAAGGTTTTGTGATATGTTTTATTGTATATGTGTTATGTTTATACAATTCATAGTTTATGGACAATGTATTGAATTTTCGTATGCTAGTTTTAATACGAATGTTTATGTTATGTTTAATGCTTTTCTTATGAGGAATGCATTGGACTTTGTAACTGACATTTGGTGCCCGCTATAGCTCTTCGATACATCGGTACGTCTCATGAGACAAAATAGTGTCATTGAACAAAGCCTTGACAAAATAATATTTTTAGTCATGGAAAAATGCATTGACTATGTGGTTATGAAGTCTGGAATTAGGAATTACATCATTATAAAAGTGGCTATTGATATTGCATTTGATTATTCGACTAGTAGAATATTCATGTGAATAAGTGAATGTGATTATATGATTTTATATTTTCCATATGATGTTGAAGTTTTTGTTTAAATGAATTTTGTTTTAGACATATGCATTTACTTAAATGTTTATTCTTATTTATGAATGATCCCGCTATTTTTTAATCCATATTAAGCATCTGAGCTCACCCCTTTCAATGTTTTATTTTTCACAGGATGTGAAGAAGTATTTTTTGGTTGACCCGAGGGGATATTCTAAGGGATATGAATCTGTTAAAAAGGGGGCAATGTTGTTGTTTTTCATCTTATAATGTAATGAAACGTTCATGTATGTAATATATTTTCCATGACTGCTAAACTGATTGGACCTTCGGGACATGATTCCTTGTAATCATGTCAATGTATTAAAATTATGCACCAACTCAGGATTTATGGTTTTGGGGAGTTACAATGACTGTCTAGGATATATATATTATATAAATATACTAATGTAACAATTATTATTAATCATATATATATATATCATGAAATTTATTTCACTCAACATTACAGTAAAAATTGAAATTTGGTTCATATGTACATATGAAAAACTGTCTCTATGAACTGTGTATTACATTACATACATAAATATTCTATTGATAATTATAATACCCATATTGTGAGAATAAATTATATTTATATCATATTTATATTATATAATTCATTATAGTAGTACGAGGACCAAATGTAAAAAAATTAAGACCCGTGTGAAAAACAAAGGTAATATTACCCAAAGTGAAAACATAACCTAAAATTGATTAGAATTAGGTAATATAAAGTCATAATAAAACCATTAATTTTAATATATATAAAAATATTCTTACCTAAAAAATATATAATAAAATTATATTTATTATATATGTTGTTTGATTTTGTATTAAGAGAGTTAAGACATTAGGTAATGGGATTTCATCCTACTTTTTTATTTGTGTTTGAGATATGATTAATTTACAACCCATTCATTTTGGGTGGTGTGTATAATAAAAATGGATGCATTCCATTATTATTTTACCTAAATTTATGGTTATTTAAATATCTTTTATATTATATTTTATGGTATTAATGTCTCCAAATATTCCAAATCTGTAAGATAGTATTTTTCCGTTTTATTTAGTTGAAACACTTATTCTATTCTGTACCTATATTCCTTTTTAAGGTGTATATATATCAATTATACATATTATATATCGAATATACCTAATTAAATAATATTTTAATATTTATTTAATTTCATTTTCTAATATTTAGTGTTTGATTCAATTTTACCTTGTGGTAATATTTATGGAAACAATCTCATTGTTTATCGAGGTTGTTTATGATTATGATTCCTTTATTGAAATATTTTGATTCATATATCAAAAAAAATATGAAAATTTTTACCCTCTGCGTATTCATTATATCATAATTTTTTATAACCATTTTAAAAATATTTTCTACTTATGATATTTAAGATAATGTTTTTATGATATTCTGACCACAATTCTCTACTTGGTCGAAAATAAGTTTTATTCAAAAAAGTAGTTTCCATAATTGACTAATAAATATTTATAATTTATACATCAAGATATATTTCAAGAAAACAATGATTTTAAATTTGTTTTAGGGTTCTCCTGTATTAATTTATATGTTTTCAAATTAATTAATAAACAAAATTATCTTAAAAATTATCAATGTTGAAGAACTATTTTTAATCATATTAAATCATTATTTATATATTTTAAAATTTATTTCAATGAAATGGTTTTCATAAAAATTTGAATATTTATTTATAATATTTCAAATTATTTTCAATGTAATAGTTTTCATAACTTTTTCATGATTTATTTATATGTTGTCAAAGTATTTTTAATGAAATGGTTCTCAAAACGTTTACAATTCTTTTAGGGAAAAATTTCAATGTGTTTTCAAAGAAAAAAGTTTTTCAAATGTTTTTAAGTGTTTTCAAGGAAAACGGTTTTCGAAAATTTTCCAAATTTGGTATATATTTTTTATGGAAAATATTTTTCAAAATATTTTCATGATTCATATATATGTTTTCAAAGAAATTGGTTTTCAAAATGATTGATGTTATACACATATTTTTTATAAGAAGAAATGATATTTTCCACAATAAATGTTTTAAAAATATATTAACAAGGCAGTTTCCATATAATATTACATCCATTGATGTTACTCAATCCCTTTAAGAAAATGATCCAAAAGATCCAGTAATATTTATTCTTGAATGTTTTGTGTTTTATTGGAATGATTCTTGTGACACCCGTTTCTGCTTAATGGGTTATAAAAGTTTGAAACATTCTACTTTCCAAGGGACATTATTTTATGAAATGATTTGGATACATGTCTATTTTTCATAGGTTATGATATGATTAATATTTTACTATTCCCATTTCATTTCATGGGATTATATATGATTTTTAATGATCTTTTTGAACATGTTTGAATTATTTCATTATGAGATGGGTGGTACTAATAACTCCTTCCAAGGAATTGGATAGAGAATTATATCTCATGAGATAGACTTGACAAGAAAGAGAAATGAACGTGGTTATGTATTACATGTTTGGAATAAGAAATAAACATGGTTCAATATTATAGGGTTGGAATGAGAGGTGAATGTTGTTCAGTAATACATGGGTTGAACAAGGTGTGAACCTGATTCATTAAATAATGATTTAGACTAATATGGCCTTGATTATAATGCCATGAAATATATGGAATTAAATATTTTTGCATATGTGACTACAATAAATCCATATTGTATTCCCATGTTATGACATCCATGATTATGTTCCTTGTTTTAATATGAATAATTTCTTTTGAACTGGCAATATTTATACTATGATTCTGTTTCAGGATGTTATAAATTAATGGGAATGATCATACAATGTAATGATCACATTCTCATACCCTTATAGTCTCGATTTTGATTATTTTTCTCCCTTATTTACCCTTACTAATAATTTGAGCCCACCCCTGTTTGTGTTTCATCACATGTTTATAAAGATATTCAGGTGGTATGATGTGTCAAATAATGATGAATGTCGGGATGAAAATAATGGTAAATAATGTATCTCACTCGCGTTGCTGTTTTTATGTTTCGATGTTTCCAATGCTACTAGAATAATACAGTCTTTGGATGTCTATATTTTTGTGTTTTAATTATTTTGTTAATGTTATATATTGTTAATGTTTAAAAAGAGAGGGTTTCTATATTCGATTTTAGATAAATTTTTTAGTTATCCTTTGGAAGTTATTATGAGAAACAATTAGTGATAAACCTAGGGACATGTCTAGTGATAAGTCTTACTATAAAGAAATTTATAGAAAAATGTCATGGAATTTTTGTAAAGGATAGAGTGAGTGGTTTCCTAGAAAAATCTCCCTATATGGATAATATAGTTAGATCTGGCTCTAGAATATATGTAAATAGGAGGAAAAACATTGACAAGATGTTAATGTCTAAATATGAGGTAATATTGTATAAAAAACATACCATGCTACACACCAAGTTTGACACTCTTATGGGATATTCTTGCGATTTAAAAAACACTTGAAAAAACATCATGAAGTATTTATTTATAAGTTTTATATGAATAACCTAGGATGAACAGAAATATTTTTATATTAAATAATGAGACTTCTTTTAGACATCCTTTATGTAATATATTTCATGAATATAATGTTTTATATAATTATAATTATTTTTCACACAATGGATCCTGTTTTAGTCAATAGTCAGAACAAGAAGGAACTGGATTAACGTTGAATGTGATTGAAGAATTTATAATGACCAGTCAAGTGGGATCATCACTAGAGAGAATGATGTTATGCATATTCATAATCCATTTGAAAGGAATATGATTAAAAACATCTACCTTAACCACCAGCTTTGAGACTCACCAATGAATAGAAATAAAGAGTTCATTGATATTTTGGATAATTGATTTCATGGAAAAAATAATATTTATTTTCCATTATGTCAATAATGTAGATATAATAATATATATAAATTTCATAGATGAACTCAACTATGTTTTGATTTTGTAAAAATATGACATAGTGAAATTGAATGCATGGGAAAATATAGAGTTCATTTAATGAAATTGATGAGAATATTGGACTCCAAATGGAATCGTCCATGGTTAAGTGTTTTTTTGTGAAATAAAAAAACATTATGAAACTCAATGTCCCATAATTAAATATCCTAAAGAGAATCACCTTGGTGGTATGAACAATGGTTACAATGGTGACAAGGAAGAGAATACAAATGAAATGTAAATAAAAGGAGGTATTATGTTCTAGGGTGAGGTAGAATTATTAGTGGATTAATGAAGAAAGTAATCAATGTTTTTATGTATTCAGATTAATGATTTTTGGAAGGAGATATATATAATTATTGTCTAGTTTATATATTTCTTTACAGAGATAAATGATTACATTGAATGTTTTGATAGACAAGAAAAGAGATTTTGTGAAAATGTAATATTTTTATTAATAGAATATAACCCCAAAATGTGTTACTTATGTCATGATATTGTTTTTTATATAATGATTTGTGAGATATTAATAGTAAATTGGATAGTAAATATTTCCTTGTTACTAATTAAGGAATTGTTTACAAGTAGTTTATGCTATCTTGGAAGAAGATTACAGCTTCTTGGATTTATATAATATATATAGTAATATAAAGAATATGTAATCTTCCATTTTTATAATAGTATTTTTGGCATTTCTTGTTGTTACCACGATACATGAGAATTTATCTTGAGGCCGGTCAGAATAGCCCAAAGGCTTTACTTTTTTTATTTTTTATAATACACCTATTAAAGGGTGAGGTGGAACACATACAAGGAATGAAGGCTTAGATACAATTACATGACCTGTAGGTCTTAGAGGGAATCAACCAGATAAGACAACTTGAAACTACTCCACCCTAGAATATTTCCTGATATCATCACTTCACCATCACAAGGCTGGTCGGCTAGCTGTCTTATAAAAATCTACATAGGACTTGTACCAATTGCAATGCAATACCCTCTCATTCTACCAATTCGTGTCAGTTCTTCTATAGTGAATTCTTCTTCCTATAATCCTCATCTTGAGCCTTTTCCATTCTAGTATGATTGGTACATCTGTATTATCATGTGTTCTGAAGGCCTTTTGGTGGCCCTAAGGCCTTAAGGTGGCCCTGAGGCCTTGAGAGACATCTACAAAGGTCTTGGGTGGCGGGAAATCCTTGTAAGACCCATGGACCAAACTAGTGGAATTGAGGCCCAGATGAATGAATTGTTATGGCTACAATAGTACCGAGGAATACCTACTACATTACGTTCTATATTACTACTACAATACCCAAAAATATATCTCCACCTGAATTTAATCTCGGGTCTCTTTGAGTCACTTGTTGAGTCGTCACCAACTGGGCTGATGATCATTTTCGAGTTTACCATGAGGGTATTCACAGTTTTTAATGTGACAACCATGATCTAGTTTGTGATATACGGGGGATCAATGTTAGTATTATATTTTGAAATTCATTCTAATGTTTTGTATTATTTTCTTTCATAGTGGCAATAATTTTAACCATTCCTGAAATTTTGTTTTTATACATAAGTGGAAGTATTAATGTGTTGATATTGAATTGGAAGAATTTTTTAAAAGGAAATTTAGTTATTAAACTTATTTCAAGTATGTTATACATATATTTTAAAATATAATAGCGTTGTTCAAAAAAAGGACATCTTCTTTGTCAGGTGACAACCAATAATGTAAGGAAAGGTTGTAGGTCTTAAACCTATAACCATAGTATAATAAGGGTTTCACGCCCATCATTGGACTATGCGATGTCCGGTTTAGTGTACAATTATTTTTATGAATAATTATTTATTATGAATCAGTGGTGTCACTTTTTATTTTATAAGATTAATGTATTTACCATATTTATTATTAAAAATATTTATTGAAAAATAGTTATACATTTATTTCTTTTATGATTCTTAATAAATACTAAATGTTTATTTTAGTGATTTAGGAATAAAATGTAATTTTGGACATACATTTCTTAATGTAATGGGTGAATTATATATATTTAAATGTAAACATAATGAATGTATTTTTTTATATAAATATATAAATTATTTATATTTACTTATATTCATTTTCAATAAATGTATTTCTCAAATATAAGATAATGATCCAAAAGTTGTTATCCTAATAAATTACTTTTTGTTCAACCAATTTCCAAACATATAATCACTTACTTATGAATTTAATTGCCTAAAATTTTATTTAATCATTCACATGTTTTTGATTGATTACCAATATCACTCTCTATAAATATTTACACTTTTTATCCATGTCCATTATCCACTCCCAACCGACGTTCTTCTATGTGGAAGCATAGTTATATGGTTCATTCGGTAGCCATTAAGGTTCTAAATATCTTATTTTAATGGATGTTTTTGTATTCATGTTTTTTATGTGGGTTTCAAAAAATTTATCACTCATGTATTAAACATTTGATAACCTAGAAGATGTTCGAGGGTGAAATTCATTTTATGGGGGCCAAAAATATAACAACCTGAAATTTTGTGCATTTATTTTGAAGTAATTTAGTATTTTAATATTTTTATTTTCGTGCAACACTGAATTTTTTTATATCACTAATTCATACAGTTATTTCACATAGAACCTACGCATCTTTCACAACATGAAACACCAACATTCAATAAATTACACACAACACTAAGTTTCTACAAGGCATTATTCTGTTGTTTTAATAATTTTAATTATATAATTACAACATTTTTGTTACAATTATTAATATTAATATTAAAAGATACATTAAAAAATAAATTATATAATGGTTTTATAATAATAAAACATTTTGATAATGAATGATAAAGTTTTTTTAAAGTTCTTATACGTTTAAAAATATTTTTTTCTCAATTTAACATCATTAAATTTCCATATGTAAAAAGTAATAAAGTAAATTTTAGGCATATTTATAAATAAAATTTCATTAAATAATTTTCTTTTTGGAATTTAGAATGTTGAAAGATTCTTAGAGTTAATTATTTAGGATTTTTCTGTGAAACATTATTTGTATGAATAGTGAAAATAACTAAATTTTATTTCAAAAATAAATTTTCATCTAATTTAATTATAATTTGAAATTATATTTTATTTAGAAATTAAGGTTTATTTATATATTATTTTATAAAATAATATATTTTAGGTAATTGTAAGTAAATTTAAATTGAAATTCCATATAAAAACATAGAATTCTTTTGATCTTTTATACTAAAAAAACCAACAGTGTAATCCCATCCACCATAATAATTTTCAATTATTTTCTTCCAATTTTGTGACTGAAATATTTAAATTTGGATTCCATATTTAGAATAATAATAACAATAATGTATAATAATATATAATTAGTTTTTGAATAAAACATTATTGAATGTAATGAAAATTAATTTCTTTGATTAAGGTAAAATAAAGATTATCTAATGGATGAACCTTAAATACAAGTCCCAAAATGACCTTGAAAATTGTCCAATATCCATTTTATGGACATATATCAACATTATCCACCATTGTATCTAACATTCTCCATTTTTATATCCACTTGAAATGTAACAACCCAGAATTATATCAATACTATTTCCCTTCCTTTGTTTAATTGATGTAATTTGAATCTTATAAAACAACATAGAGAACACGATATGAATGGTATAAATTAATAATGAATTAAATAAGAGGTATTTCTATATTTTAAGGAAGTAATATCGATGAAATAGTTACAATTACTTATAAATAGTTATATAACCCATACGAATATAAAATCATCCAAATGAATAGTAACCACACCCATAAAAGTATAAATAATTTTTAGGAATATAGTAAGTGGAAGTATTATATAAGTATATCATAGTATATGCATGTGAATAATTGAAACATTAATATTTAAGTGTTGGTATAATTATAAGTCATAAATATTTAATTACAATTTTATATTTCATAAATATTTTAAGTGAATATTCACTTTCCTAAAATGGATTTCTTAATATATTATATTTTATTTTTATTATATTAGGACAATTTAACGAGACTTTAGTTAATTTTATAAAGTGTTATAAAATCAGATTCAAATTTAAAATCACTATTAGTAAAGTAAATACAGATTTTATAGAAAAATTAATTTTCACATATTTAGAAAAATATTTTGATAAAATGAGTCCTAATTTTTTATTTTAAAAATCAAAAAACTCTTAGGGTATATATTTGTTAATTTTACAAAATATGTGAATTTTTTGTGATTAGTAAAATAAAATAATTTATGGTATAAATATATTAAAGATAAATGAACTACTCCATGAGTCATAATTGTTGTAAGCACCAAAATCTCAATCATTCCTATGTTATTTTAATATATATTTTTTACAATTCTCAAACTATTGATTTTTTTAGAAAAAATAACAATCAATAGAATATGATAGTCAAAAATTACCCACTCTTCCAAAATATGAAACTACACTCACCCCAACATCTCTCCACTCATACAAGCCTTGAATCAAGTAATATTGTTTCCAAAATCATCTTCCATAGTCTATCCCCAAATTAATGGACTTTTTTTCTTACCAAATAACCGAAAAACCATTCCCTAAGGAGGTTCTCATAAAGGTTTATTCAAGAGGTAAACCCTCTTCCTTTTTTCAATTTCATTTGAATTTTAAATTCCTTTCAGAAATTATCCCCACATCTTATGTCTAAATTTCAAAAACAATAGTATTATTATATATATATTGGAATGATATCATGTTAATGGAATACCATTCCTCAAAAAATGTCTCTCTTATTTTTTCTATTGAAATCATCATCTTGGAGGTGCCAATTTACCATCTTTGTGGATGACAAGAATTCATTCTTCAAATTATCTGTCAAGGATAGTCATGAAATAATTTATTTGTTGAAATAGTTTAACAAATATGTATTATTTATCATATTACATACTATAACCAATATATATATACATAATAATAATTCATATGACAAATGTGGTTTGTGTTGATAATAATACTCTCGTAACAATTTAAATGATTATCACTAATGTATTATATACTAACTCATCATCATCCCATATAACCAAATGAATTATATGAAAATATAATATTATTTATGATAATATATATCATATATATTTAATTTTGTTGAATTATATCCTTTACACATGATCTTCCTTACTCATGTATGAGTATATCGATCATGAAAACCAAGGAAACGATTGCTCTTTAGCGACAAATTTGTATCTTATTAGTCATGTAAAAGGCTATAAGTTAATTTTAAAAAGTTATTATAAATAAAATAAATATATAACAGGTTACTAAATAATTATATGTTGTTTTTAATTTTATTATCATTTATATTAATTTCACGTGAAGAATACATTCACACATAAGGAAAGGCTTTCCTAACTGAATTGATATATTCATTCCGGCCACACTTTTTCTCTATTTAACTTAATTAAATTATTATTTTTATTATTTAATAATATATATTTATATATGAATATTCTAAATATAAATAACAATAATAATCCTTATTTATTTTATGGGGTGTTAAATGTTTTAAAAGTATCTGTCAAAAATTCTTCCCAATAAATAATGCCGATTCAAGGATACTTATGGAATTCATACATATTTACAAGGGAAATATATTATATATTTTAATAAAAATTTATTTTTGAAAATAAATAATTTTATTATGAAAAAACCATCTTTGTTATCTTCTGGTTCATACAATGATTCTTTTCTAAAATAACTCTTCTTTTATAAGTAAAAAAGCCTCTCTATCAAGAATTAAATGATGGTTTTATAGTAATATTTTCATCTATATAAAAATTTGTGTTTATTATCTAGTTTGATTGGGATTAAAATTTAATGACATAATATATAATATTTTATTGATTTTTTATGACTGGATTGATTGTGGATGTCCTATCCTGATACCATTAACCAAATTACTCTGAATGGTTAGTGTTGATGTTTACTAATTGGTTAATTTTTGTTAGATTTATTGTGTTATTATCATTATTAATGTACATGGTGATTATGTTTCACCCCTTTAATTTTTGACTCCATTGTAATTAGTAATTTTTGGTGGGACCACATGTTTCCCGTCAGTGCATTAATAGGTCTCATGGGACAAATTATTGTGGGGGTTTACCCATTTAAATATGTTTATAGTGTGATGGCTTGATGGTATAGTTATGAGGTCCCACATTGTCCATTACATCATAAAAAAAATAATTGATAGTCTATGTGATTATTAAAACTGTATAATATCTATTGTAAAGTTGTAATATGGAATTATTTATTCATCTTTTATTCCTATAATATTATGTTAAATTATATTATTAATGGCGTGTGTACCTTTATTTATTTACAATTACTTATTAATTTTGTTTCTTATATATTATATACCCTTATTGAGCATTTGATATCCCCCTTTTATATTTTTTATTTTACCCCAGGTTGATATGATGTATATTATGAATTACATGTTGGGATTATCTAGGTGTTATAAATGTTTACAATGAAATATACAAATTGTATTTCCTTCCAAGTTGTAATGTTGATATTATATATATATATCTTTTTTTAAAAAGAGACTAAACTATTTGGAACTTTAGGTTATGAAATACATGTATTAATTAAAATTTATTTACAAAATGAAATGAAATTTTGGAAAATGGGTTTGGGATCATTATATAAAACTAGAAAATATGGGTGTAATTCTCTTCCAAATATTTCCTAGAGTGTCACCCAAGAACAATAAATTACATATATCCTCCCAATTCCTAGCACCATTAAACTCAATATCAGTAAGCTGTGATCTGACTAATAAAATTACCAATATCTCTACATGCCTTTTACTAAAATCCCCTTAATTTGAAAGATATCCTTGTAAGACTTTTGAGAAAAATTAATAGGAGTTACCTGATATAGAGATAATGAATTCTCTAAAGTTCCATTCATTTATTTTCTTTCTCCACCACATAAACAAAAATAATTTCATTATTGTATAAAAGGTAGTATGTTAAATAAACTATGATATTTTTATTCTAATGGTTTAACCTATACTATTACACACCTCCATCTAACAGGTATGAAACATATTGTTTATGTATACAAAAAATCATTGTCTCTCTTGGTTAAAATTATAATAGAAAATATATTTATATTATTCATATATGATATTTATAATGTCGTCGATATTATTTATTCCTTTTATAACCCAAATAGTTTTTAATTTTCATTTGGTGTAAATACAATAATTTTGTTTTTGGAAATGTGCACTACTGCCCACTCCAAGTGATGCCAGTCACTCACAAACTACATTGAATGTACTAAAGATGGTTTTAGTGAAATTATATGAAATATATGATATAATATAATATTTTAATAGTGATATATATATATATATACATATGTCTTGTTATTTATTTATTTGAATATGATAATATAAATGGAAATATGGTAATGTGTATGTACGACTACCTGCCTCCCTAAACAAGATATTAAATTTCATACTTCTATGTACTATGGATTTCTATAATACAAATATAATGAATACTAATGAATATTATATCATTTATTTTATTCATTAAATAATTATATATGTATAATGGCCAAGGATATTTCAAATTTGGACGCATACGAAATACATAATGAATATTACCCGAATGGAAACCCTAACATAGAAATATTAAAACTAGGATTATATAACATCACTATCAAACCATATATGGTATATTTTATAATAATATTTTTCATTAAATTATTTATAATGAACATATATTTAATCTACATGAGGTTTATATGATTATAATGACATTTAATACACATGCTAATTGGATTTCATCACAATTTTTATTTTCGTGAGATACATTCTTTATCCACCAAAAAATATTTTGTGTGGTATTTATAGAATACATTAATTTATTAATTGATTATAAAAAACAATTATTGGTATTTATATATCCATAATTTTTTTATTTAATGGTGTTAATGTTTGAAAATATTCCAAATTGGTATGATAATTTTCTGTCAATTTTCTTTCTTTGAGACACATGTTTTATTATGCACCTGCATTATTTTTCAAGGCATATATAAATAAATTTGAAATGTTTTATATAGAACACAAATCATATCATTATATTATAATTATAATTTAATTTCATTATCTTACATAGAGAGTATAATCCCATGATACTATTTGGTAAGAGTTTATTGAAACTATCTCATTGTTTGTTGCGATTTATTATAATTATGCATCCTTTATTGAAATATTACGATAAATTTCCCATGAAATATAATGAAATTTATTATAATATGGTAATTCATGATATATTTATGTTTTTTAAAATTATTACACTATATGAAACTTAAGATATTTTGGATTTTTTTATTTAAATGTTATCGAATTTCTTCTTTTGGTCAAAAATATAAATTATTCAAAAACAATGTTTACAAAAATGTTTTCTAAAATGTTTTAAATTGGTCCATGAATATAATTTTCAATGAAAAAGGATTATTAAAATATTTTATGATTTTAAATTCCTCTTTTATAAGATTTCAAATATATGTTTAAATAAAAATGTTTTCAAAAGTTTTTTATTTTTAATAAATTTTCTAATTTTTTTCATAAATTATATATAAGATAAAAAGTAATTTTAAAAGAGATTAATTTAAAAAACTCAATTTTGATTTATAATTTGTTTATTTATTTTCAAATTAATGTAATTCTTAAAATTTTCTAATTTTTTTTATATATTATAAAAATAATTTCAATGAAATCGTTTTAAAAACATTTTGATGATTCCTTTATAATATTAAAATATTGTTACATATATTTTTTTAAATGTTTTTAAGATTATTTTATATGTTTTCCAGTTAAATAGTCTTCAAATATTTTTTAGGATACTATTATAAGTTTTATAGTATAATGGTTTTTAAAATAACATCAATATTATTTGAGAACATTTTATGTAAAATTATATTAAAAAGTATTTATGGTTTAAAACAAAACATCAAAATAAAAATGAAACATTCTTAAAAAACTGTTAAAAAATATATTTCCAAGATATTTTCCATTTAAGATGACATCATTTTATGTTACTCAGGGCCCTCTAGTAAATTATACAATGATTCCATTCATAATTTTTATATAATGGTTTATCTTTTGATGGAATGAATATTATGACATGGGATTCACATCCAAGGTTTATATGCTTTTGAATCTTACTTATTTTCATGGGATATTATTTTATAAAATTATTATGAAACCTATATATTTTCATACATTCTGATTTGAGTAAATATTTATGAAATCCTTTTCATATCATCAGTTATGATATGACTTTTAGTGACCTTATGCCACATGTACGTATGATTTCATTATGATGTCTGTGGGAACTATATATCCATGCAATGCATTGGGTAAATATTTATATCTCATGAGATAGACCTTGGTAGAATAAGAAATTATCTCAGTTTAGTATTATAGGGATGGAATTATAAATGAACAGAGTCTAGTATCATATAGCTAGAATGTGGAGTAAACTAGGATCAATAACACATGGATGGAACAGGGTGTGATCCAGGTTCTGTAACGGACATTTCAACTACAATAAAATCAAAATCAATTCATTAAATAATATAGGAATGGTTCATATTCTTATGTGTCTTCCAAAATTACATGTTTTATTCTAATGTTATACATTCATGGATTGTGTTCTTTATTTCTTTATGATTCATGTCTTATTAATTTACATGTTTTATTCAATGATTCAATTTTATGTTTAATGATTTACAATGTATGAGTTTATAATTTTACAATCACATTCTCATACCCATATTCTACTTCTTATGATTTCATTTCTCTTTTTTTACCCTTACTGAGCATTTGATCTCACCAATTCTTATGTTTTTTTTCAATGTTATAAAAACATGTATTAGGTATGACGTGTATAAGAAGGGTCCTAGAGAAGAAAACTCATTATGGTAGATAATGTATCTAACATTTGTATGTGTGTTAATGTTTACATATATCCAAATGAACTTGAATAATATTATCATAGAGCATCTATTTGTTTAATGTTTTATGTATTGAACAAATGTTATGTATTGTTAATGTTTTGAAAGAACGTGTCTCTATACATTTCTAAGGATGTGATCCATCACCATTGATTACTACAGGACATTTAATTTATATTTCATAAGGCATTGGAGATATCACCACAAAAAATAAATTATAGTAATTCATCATGATATTTAATTATTTGATTATGAAACTAAATTTACATAATTGATGTAGAATAATGATATATAAAAAAAAGATAATAAGAAATAATTTCATTCTTGTCAGATTATGTGTAACATTTCATGTTATATATATTTTAAATTATCATGTGATATGCCTTTTAGGTATTTTATAATTTAAAACCAATCATTTATCATTTTTTACAAAAATGGTAAAAAATGAAAAAATAAGAATTTTTTTTTGTGAATTAGATTAATTGGGTTGTAAAATATGATGACCCTCAAGTGTGAGGAACTTGGTTATCCTCAATGATATATTAAGAAAATATTTTTTCAACCACAGGAATGCCATCAACCATAGCCCCACAAGACACATAGCCAGCTCATATGGGATGAATGACTAGAAGGTCCACAAGAGATCCTAAACTTGGAGGCATCATGGCAGATTCAGACACATGTAGTTGTGGCATGCGGGGGATCAAGCCCCGGAAGAGTACAAGTGGGAAAAATCTTATATAAGTCGTTTGTGGTGCAACCAATACATCATTTTTTGGTGTGAATGTGTGAGACCTTCCCCATCAAAAGAATTTGAGTTGGGACTCTGACACCTTTTTACATAAACCAACGACACCCTATTAATTTTTTCTTATGTGGGATGGATTATTTCATGTTACTATTCATTTTTTATATAATCATCATCATCCCAAAAATCATTCCCATGACTTATTCTTGGCTATGACACTCCATAGTGTTAAGCCTCTCTCCCCCACTTTACACCCACTAAACATTTCTTCTTGCTATAAAACCCTATTTCTACACAGTATGTTTTCATGCTTTATTCGAACAACCATAACCAACACCATGGATGATCTCCAGACATTTTATTGATAGTCATAACATCATTTAAATCATAATTTTTAAATTGTGATATATATAAGTAGGAGGAACATCACTACAACTACTAGTGATGCTAAAACACCAATATATATTCTATGTTTGGAACTGTCCAATCACCTCATTCAATAAAAAACAATTTCACCACTATGTATAGGTATATGCTTGAAGATTGTTTAATCTCCTGAATACATCAAGAGATTTCAAATTGAATCATTACTATCTAGTTCATTATATATATATCTAAAAACATGAAATAAATAATTCCACTATGATTTGGGAGGATATGGATTCTCTTTTTCTATATATAAAAATTACCCTCCACCTCCGAGGGAGGGAGTTAAACAGCTAATGGAGTTTAAGATCGATAGAGGCCGAGCCTTCTGTTCATTATCTATATTTATATTTTTTAAAAAAATTTTAATAATTTTTACTTTATTATTATTACTAATGTAATTTTAAATTAAATTATTGTTCTAAATATAATTAATTAATTCATTTGTAATAGTATTTTCATCCACACCTTTTTCTTGTTCTTCATATCCATCTTATTCTTCTAATATTTCTTTTTCTTTTTATTCTATATATCTTTGTTATTTATCTCCATTATATTATAGATATTTTATTATCATTATAAAATTTATTATATTTTATTATTTTAATTTATTGTAATAATTATTCATTTCATATGAATTATTAATAATGTATTTCTTACCTTAAAAAATGAGTGGCTGACTGAAGGCTTGGCCAGCGGAGGATAATGTGTTCCTAAATTATTTTTTAAATTTTATTTTATGTTTGTGGTTTATATTAGTGGAATTCATGGGAAAAATTGTTTTTCCTCATAATTGAATATAAAGTCTAGTTTAATTATTTTTCCTCTATTCTGTAGATAAAATATTCACATAGTGTAGTTTAGAAAATCATTGTATAAAACAAAACAAGATGACTCTTGGTCATTGAAGAAGTCACACTCTCGACGGCGATGTACCATAATCATTATTTATAGTAGTAGGTGAAATTTAGAATGTGCAATGAATTTGTGATTTCAAAAAATTTTGTAAACGGATAATAATTCCTCATGTGATTTCAATATTGGTTTATAAAAATAAATTTTAATAAATAATAAATAATAATTTCATAACTAAAAACCAATGCAAGGAAAATCTTCATTATGTGAAATTATATTTTGTTTTACATTGCATGATATTTTAGTTTATATTTTTATCCTTCATGTCATTCAATATTTTTGAATGAATAAAAAACAAAACATTTAACATTTTTTAATAAAATAACATAAAAACAATAAGAAATGTTTTGGTGAATTTTATTATGTAAGTGAACAATTAGGTAGCTCCTCAAGTTAAAAGTCAATGTTCATCCTCTATGTAAATTATGAAAATAATTTTTTTCCCATTCCCAATGCCATTCATGAATTAGTTGGATTTCTACAATGTTTTTCTTTGATATAATATTAGTTTCTTGTTTTTTAACAAAAGAAGTACACACCTGATAAATCATATAAATTTGTCAATGAAGTGGTCTAATTATATGATAATATTTATTATGTGGAAAATTTATTAAATATTATAAACTATAGAGAAATTATTTTATGGAATAATTAAACACACCATGTTAATTTCTTATTAAAACCATATGATGGATTTAACAACATTGGAATCCGAAAATTTTTGAGGGACAAATACCATAACTAGTTTATTTAATGAAAAAAATTGTGAGGAAATTTTCTTAACATTTAGAGATAATGTGAGATATTATGAAATTATAATACGTAATAAATTGTATTTCTTTTTAATTTTAAAAAATATTTATATTTATATGTATACAATTTTAAAATTTTATATGATTTTTTAGTTATAAAAAATGGTATTATTTAAGAAGAATTGATTTCCATGAAATGATTTTTTATAAATTCTTATTAACATTATAAAATTATGAAATGAAAATAAAAAATTGAACATTAGTTTTTCATTCATAATATCAAAATTAGGTTATTGTGACTTTTTTTAATTTTCTGAAAAATTATTTATTTTGGGGAATAATAAAAATTACTAATTTCTCAACAAACGATCATTTATTTTAAAATATATTTATATATTAAAATTATATTTTTCTTTGATTTGATGTTAAATTAGTATAAAATCACAATAAACATCCAAATAATTCCATTAGAATTTTTAATATAATTGATTAAATAATTATGTAATTTTAATGCTTATAAAACATTTTCATAAAACATTTTATATTTTCATTTCTTATTCATAAATTAAAAGTAATTCAAAAATATTATATACATTTAATCATGAAAAATGTGTTTTATATTTATTTTTTTTATTTTAATTATTTTCATTATTTTCTTTTTTTACCATTATGAACAGTTTCCATTGTAAAAACATTTCCACCATGGGAAATAGGGTAAAAAGAAGTAATTAAAGTTAAATCATAGTTATTATACCAAAACATTATATAATAATTATTATTTTATCATATGATTTAAACCCATTCCACTAAAGATTATAATTTTAGATTTTTATGTTCCACATTCCATTGAATAATTAGAGGAGTTCCACTCACCACACTTATAGAAGGTAGCCACCTCTCTTATACTTTTTAGACATGTTGATAAAATTTTCTCACCCAATACCATACCAAATACATTACCATATCCTAACCCCAGAATTAGATGTTTTTATATTATCAAAATTCTAATCCTCAAAATTTTATGGTTTAATCCATATGATGCTACCTATGGAAAATATATATGTTCTAACCAAAACATTTCATGTTAATTTCCATTTCAACCTCCATAGAATATATTTTATAAAAAAATAATAATTACATAAATATATTATTTAGAATACAATATTATTTTTATATGGATCAACTAATTTATATATCTTTTATAACATATGGGAAATTAAAACATTTCCCATGATACGTGTGGACTACCACCGCCAATAAATCAATGTGTATACATTTCCACCACAACTTCACATGAAATGATATAATGATATTATTAATGAATAAATATGAATTCTATTAAATTACTATGATTATAAAAATATATTATATTAATTTTCATCTTACCCTTTACATCCTTTTTCAATTGATTGTATATATTTTGTATGTGTGGAATACCACCTACAAGATGAAATGTGATTTATTTCCCATTACCACCTCACATGATAAAAATAAAGGTATAAGAAGTTAATAAATACGAAAATTATAAAATATTTATCATTTTTCATAATTAAAATATTACAATCTTTATTTCTTTTATATCTATTAGAACAAATTGAAATTTCTCTGACGAGTATGTGAGGATTACCACCTCCAAAATAAGATATGTTTAATTATTTAAATACACCTTCTTTAGATGGCTATAGAATTTTTTTTATTATATAAAAAATCATGATTGATATTATATATATGATTGATCCATGATGCACATGACCTTATTCATCTTGTTAATTTTATTTTTACCATATAATAAAAAATTTATAAAAAACACTCAATGTGAACAAAAACATTTTAATAATTTCATAAATATTATAATAGATAAAATATAAGAAATAATTATAATGTAATGAACATGAAAAATTATCATAATAATATATACAAAAAATATAAATTTATTACATAGAATGGAATTTATAAAAATTTAACATGTTGGGATTCATGTTTTTGGACTTTCTTGTAAGTCTTATTTTAATGTTTTTTTTACTAAAACATTTCCACCATGTCATGTCACTTTTAAATGCCTCAAACAAATTCTTAATTACTTGTAAAATATCCCAACAATTCAATTTCAATTATATTTTACATTCATCATAATGGAAAAATAAACAAATCTTTTCTAAATTATCTGGCTAGTTTATATTAATCATTTTACAAAAATGAAAAAAATATATAATTTTTTTAATATATAGAAAATGATATACCTTTTTTTACATTAAAAACTGATTTTTATCAATATTACATTAAAATATAAATTAGATAATTTCAATGAAAATTAATTTCTCAAAATTCTGAAATTTGTAGTTTAAAAAATATTTCTAATCAAATATAAACTTCTTTTCATCATTATGAGATGAATAAAATTATTATAAAAAATGGTCTTGAATAACCAATAAAATAATATTGATAGTTAATGTAAAAGATATATTGTTTATTCATGCAATTATTCCTTAAAATTTATTATGAATGATGTGGGAGCCTAACATTATTCTTATTATTATTGAGATGATATAGATATACAAAGGGTTTTGTAATGTGTTGGAGTCTAAGAATGATAGGATACTATTATGTGATATAGGAATTATCTGGTTGAGTAATTATATTATATATTTTTATTTAAATTTGAATATAATGATAATTTCGTGATCTAAATTCATGATACGTATGTAATGGTTTTTAATTGAAATATTCTAATATCAAATGGTATGAAAATTTACCTTTATATTTAAGAGAATTATGTACATTCTTTTTTAAAAGTAATTATTAATTTTTATGCAATGGTATTCATTGGTATTAATTGTTTCCATGAAAACCTCATCATTATGTTTTTTTATTTGGAATTTCATATGACATATTTTATGAAATTTTTAAAAAATTAATATTTATATTGATATGTAAACTTATATTTTATATCAAATGTTTATCATTGAAAAGGAAAATTTTAATAACGATTATAGAAATTTAAAAATGAAAAAAATGAGTTAGAGTTATTTTATTTCACTTATAAAGAATCCAAATTATCTCCCCAATTTATCAAATGTTACTATAGTGATTAGATATTATTATAACTATTAATAAACTCATTGCTCTTTTTAGGGAAGATACATTTAATGAAGAAGGCGTGTCTTTATAAAGAACTAGTATTATTGGAAAAAAATGTATATATTGTTCAAATTTACCTTTTTTTATATATTTTTTTAACGAATTCTATAAACCTAAAAAAAATATCCTTGAAATTTGAGAATGTAAAAACCTTTCCATAAATACTGTATTAATGGTATTATTAATTTAATGTTTATTATATAATTAAATACTAAGAAACTAAAAACCCAATGTATAGATTTCCCAATATTTAAATATGATATATATATAACCCATAAGATTTTGATATTCAAGAAATTATCTGGGAAAAAAATAAAAATGAATATAAATTATTTCAATCCATGATATACAATTTTTTAATATATGTTATCCAAGAACATATCTGTATGTGAATATAATACCCTACTCAAAAACTCAAAGACTCTTACATATTATACCCATTGTCAATTATGAATCATTTTTTTACATTTGATAGATGAAATATAATTATTTTTAAAAATACTATATGGGAAAATATATATGGTGTTATTATATCCTTCCCAACATATGGTCAGAAAAATATACAACTAGTATTATATTTGATCATATTAAGGCAGTAGCCATATAAAAAACTAAAGTAGCAAAAAATAGTGTGATGTATATAAATGATGTGTTGAATAATTTAAACTAATTTTTCATAGGTAACATTATTCAAAATTAACAATGAAAACTAATTAAAAATATTTTGGGTTATGATTGAAATTTTTGGTTCTAGAGTCTGTAAATCCTTTATAGGTTAAAAATATTCACCTGAAATATTATATATATATATATAATGATATCTATCATCTAATCGTAGGACAATCTTCTTAATAAAATTTTTTGTATATCAATAAATATATATATATATATATTCATCTCTGTGCAGGTAACCTCACCTCCCATAATATGAAATGAATATATATATATATATATATTAATACATATAAAAAAATGTACATTATTAACTGATAAATAGATTATGCGCATATTTTTTAAAATCAATAACCTATTTAATAAGGGAGGATGATTATTAAAGGTTATTATAATAAATAATAGAAATGTCATGATGGTTTATTTTTAAATAATATACACATATTTATTACCATCTTATGAGATGTTTTGTTTTTTAATTTTAAGAGAATCCACAAACCCATTGTAATACTTATTGATATTCATTAGTTCCACCATAGAAATAATTTTATCTAAATTATAATTGGTATTCTATTTCATTGCTACATGAAATTTTTAATTTTGGATATAATATTCAAGAATACACATGTACACCCATTTTAGTCATAGGCAATAAAATAGAAAAAATCGACATATTATAATAAAATTTCAATATGACATCCATAGAATGTGTCATATAGAATCTTACTCAATTTTTAATTTGGAATCCACATGGATTCCCAATCCAATCACAGGAATCTATATATGAATTTAATGGACTCTAAATTTTTAGATAATTCATGTACATTCTATCATGAAACTCTTAATGAGTCTTATGATTCTAGAGAGATAGAATGAGGTGATGTTTATATTAGAACATTATTGATAATGAAAATAAATGATATGATGTTTTATTAGCTTATCTATTACGATAAAATATTGAAATAGGTAAATTTTTAATTCATTCAAGTTATACCATGGTATAATGGCAATCATTATGGTTAAGTATAAATCATCATTATATGAGTTATTCCTCTAAACCACTAAATAACAAATTTATTTGTAATATATTTAGTTAATCAAGGATTTATAAAATAATAATTCTTGAGAAAAACTATATAAATTAATAAAAATTAATTAAACTGAGATGTTATTGGTTTTTTATTATTGTAATTTATAAAATGAAATGAAAATGGATAACTAGGGACAATAACTAGGATGAATTATTAAAAAGGAAAGGAATCAATTTTAGAGTTTATAAAAAAAATTATAACAATTATTGGTAATTTAGGGTTAATGTTCTTTACAAGAGAATTATATAGATCTACGATGTTAGAAATGATTAAAAATTGAAATGATGGATTACCTTCTCCTATCTTCTAGAAAAAATTAAATAAACATTATAATTAAAAAATATAACCTCAATATATAGAAAATATTGAGAGATTATCATATTATTTATTTCTAATTCACTATGATTAATATAGTATTTAATCCCACGTGGATCACATGGTTAAATAAATAAATAAATATTAGTGATTATATTTTTTCCATCCCAATATATTTTCCTAGAGTATAATTGTTGTATTAAAATATGTATTTATATCATATTTCCCTAGAATCTTCTAATTTATATACATTACCTTAATATGTTCCACTATATTTTAATATGGATTTAAAACAACCTTAAAATACAAAAAACACAATATATTTGAAAAAGAGAAATAATGTTATTTTTTGATTATCTATATCATTGAAATACAATGGGATGCAAGATAAAACATCCATAACAAGAATAATCCCTCTATATTTATTGAAAACTTTTCTATTACATGATATTTTTATTGAATTTAATTATCACGGTAAATGACTGTATATTATAATCATAAAAAAATATGTGTTAATAAGTAATATCATTAAACAAATATATATGATTGAGGAACCAAAAGTGATAATAGTATCAGTTATGTGTTTCATAGAGATAGGAGTGATATTTCCCATAACAAAAGAACACTTACTAGAGTTACT
The DNA here is from genome assembly GCA_963277665.1 of Viscum album. Lineage (NCBI taxonomy): Eukaryota > Viridiplantae > Streptophyta > Magnoliopsida > Santalales > Viscaceae > Viscum > Viscum album. The sequence goes on along the minus strand of OY728119.1, from coordinate 1,343,691,131 downwards.
AATCTATATAACGTTAGATTTTTATTTTAAAAAGAAATATATTTAAATAATTGAATGAATTGTGATCATCAATAAGGGACACACTGAGATCTTTGGTGGGATTAATATTAGATATCGTACGAACTCCAATTAAAATTACAAATTATTTTAATTATACCACATAAATAAGGAATTTAGATTATAACTAAAAAACATAGAACAAATTATGAGTATATATGGGTAAATTAAAACCATTTGTTTTTTTCCTCTTCATTATTAATAGACTCAATAAATTTTACCATAATGTATAATAAAAAATAAATAAGATTTAAGGTCACAAAAATGTGGTGGGAATTTTTTTCAAAAATTATAAATTGATATGAATAATATAAATTAAATTATATTAGATGTGATCAAAATACATGTTCATTTTATATTGTACAGACACAATCCATTTTTTTATTATTTGAAAATCCATTTTTTGTGTAAGTGGGAAGCATACATAAGGATCCACGAGCATATCTCATATCCACATAAACCACATACACCATATTCAAAATTTAATGAATTCCGCATTAATATTTAAAATGTAAATATCCAAAACTTCCACCATATCAGCTTCCATTAATCAGTTAACCCACCTCGATCAACAAACTATCATATTTTATGACATCAAACAGATAGATATGATCACATGACTACCGACATCCATCGTTAGTGTCATCATTAGCATCATCCTCACCTCTAGAGAACAATATCACCACCATCGATGTCATATGGTCTATCACCATAGTCACCATCCCAAAATCACCCTAAAACCACTGAAAAAAGAAAGCACCATGCCGTTTCCAAGAAGAAACATCCAATACAACAATACATTTTTAACTAACATCAAAAAAATGAAAAATAAAGGTCTTCTTAACCAGAAACATTATCATAGTGGACCACTAATGATATCTGTGAAAATAAAAATAGAGAATAAACATACCATAAAACACCATTAGAACCAATTCTTCGTAGATATAGATTATATCGGCCACAAATTAATATGAATAAAACAAAAAATCACCGTATACTAAATCATACCTTGTGGAGGGAACCACCTACTACCAAACCCCACATTGAAAAATCATTATTGAACCACTACATGGGATCTAAATCGGAGAGAAGTAGATAGTATTTCATTTAGGGAAGGGATAAGAGAATTCAAGTTCTCCAAACAATGATAGCATGAAGTTAATGAAACAATAATCCAAAATAATGATCATGCCGACCAAAAATCACATGAAGTAATGACGACCATAAAACCCCTTAACCCAAGACCCATATGTTACCATCACTCCAAATCTGACTTATAGAGGGCCAGTGGAAGGAGAAATCATGGTAGGCTTAAAGTGGCTAGAGGCTTCACCAGGGACTGACATTAGTAAGACCAAATAAATCCAACTAGAAGATGAACACTAAGAAGTTATACCTAAAAGAAAGAAGAGAAGACCAATATCTTCCAAATATAATAGACCACATAACAAGATGTCCAATACGAATTAGCTCATATATTTTTCAACGATACTTCAATTATTTTTAAATAATAACCTATTAATGACAGTAATACACATTTTAATATTGAAATATAGATTGTTCATAGCTTCCTTATTTTCCATTAATCATATATGGTGAAAGATAATATGAATAACTTTCTAACTAAAATAGGAATTTTATTTGACAGGGAGATGACATCAATACTATCAATCTCCTATATATAAAATAGTCTCTCTTATAACTTGGTAGCATTTTAACCAATTTCCTCATAGAACAAATTCAAGGAAATATTTATTCTAGAGATTGTCTAATTTTTTTAATAACATTCTATTTATAATATATATGAATGAATATATTATTTTTCGACTGATTCAATAATCAATATGGAAATATCATTATAGAAAATGAAATTGTTTTATTTATTTTTATTTGGGGAGATTTTGCCTTTAATTTTTACCAAGAAACATATTTTTTTCATGCACATTGAATTCATACGTTAATTAATCAATTATTATATCATTTTAAATATATATTATTTCATTCAATATTTCCCGAATCACAAGTCATTTAAGTCGATAAAATCTTCATAAAAAGTTTCATTTTTCACTGAATCCCCCTTAAAATCCACAAAACATAAAATGAAATCTATAATTTTCAGGTAAAATTCACAATACCTAACTTATATATATATATATATATTGTGTCTTATAATAAAAACATTAAAATACCAAAAAATTATTAAATAAAACATGGTATTATTATTTCTATGATCGAAATAGTCATTTTTTGAAAAATGATTGAATTTGATGAAAACATTATAATAAATTATTTTTAAGAAAAAAATATATTGATGAAATTGAATGTTTTTTCATGATATCTAATCTAAATCCAACTGTATTATTTTCCTATAATTTGTAATATTATTATCTAACAATCATTAATGTGGTCCTTAATATCAGAAATAATATTTAGAATTTTTTTTATTTCATAAAACTTCATATTGTAACTAAAAAATCAATATCAAATAGTAATGTGCATTTTTGGTTAAAAGAAATATTTGGATACATAACTGAATATTAATGAAAATTTCATTCTAATAATGTTTATTTTGAATAAATATGATAAAGTCAAAAACAATTATGAAATTAAAAATTTATAAAATATAAATAGATATGATTCTCTTCATAAGGAAATAAATTAAAAGGAAAAAAAGTGGTTCCATAACAACAAAATTTTACCATTTGAAAGAAGTGAATAATTGGAGGAACAACAAATGTGTTAAAAAACTCCAACGGATTTAATTCATATACTCTATAATAGATATGTGTTGAAAATAAAAATGAGTCTCCCATAAGTTAACAAGATTCCATAAGTATTTAAACATAGATTATAAATAAATTGTCTATATTCAAGTATGAATGGGTAATTTTATTGGAAATTGTTCAGAAAATAATTAAAAATGATGATTCCATAATGTAATGTTACTTTAGTGTCAAGAGAACCGAATAATTCTAGATAAATTAATAGGATGTCAAGGATTATATATATCATTTATGGTATCAAATAACCTTTTTATTTCATCAATAAATGTAGTCCAAACATATATTGTATAATCCTAGATAATAGAAACTAGTTTTGTGTATGAAAAAATGGCCACTTTATTATATTTATGTAGATCGTTTGTTGTAAACATATTAACATGGTCAATGATCCAATTAATTAAAGAAATAAAATATAGTGAATCTATGATTTTTAAAACACTGAAAGGGGATTTTTATGTGTAATAAAATATTAATACTCATATTAAAATATTATTATATAGATGGATATTTATGGTTAATAACGAATTTTTTATTTGTATTTTATAGTTTTATATCTGGTATATAAGAGGAGATATCCATATTTTCCACTCATTATGTAATTATAAAGAATTTTTGTTTCTTTTATAACCTAGGCTCAATTGACTATACATGATTAATATCCATAATGAAAATTTATATTATAATTTTCTAAACACAATTTTTTTACTATACTATATAGTTATATTTAGAAATAAAAAATTATCATTATCTGTCTAGTTATAATTAGAATTATTCTATTTATATTTAGTTCAACAATGGATATTCCTAATTATTTTCTTGATATATTATTTACAACTAAATTCAAGTTTCCCAATAATAAATTATAATTTACGATTAAATGTAATTTCTATTTTAGAAAATTATATCGAAATACTATCGATGGTCATATGTAATAATATATTTTTATAATTTTATAAGGTATTAAAATAACTATCGCATTTTTAAACCAAAATAAAAAAACTTAAAGAGGACCATGAATTCCAACGAAAAAGATATAAAAATCCATCCTAAAAAATTGAAAATTGTCATATGATTACAGTGATCTAACTGATTAATTATGGCATTTCCCTCAAATCCAATGACATCAAACTTTGTCTAGTTCATATGAATTGAAGTCATATTTTGAAGAATGAATAAATATTCACTACATTATTTATTATATCCAAAATAAATATTTTTTCTAAGATAATGAAAAATAATGGATATTTTAGAATTCATATATCTTTATATAGATAAGAAATAATCATGTATATATATATTCATCTATATAGTTAGGGTATAATTTTTAATTTCCAATATACATAATAAAATCATTTAAGAACTATATAATCAATATTTTACAATACCAGGGATACAATTATGTAGATATAATTATGGATGTATTTAATTTATATAAGAAATGTAATTAAACACATTGACATATCAATAACATGGATTTGATATAAATGGCTATCTTAATGGTAAAAAAATAATATCGAGGAATAAAACTCAATATAAATATTGAGTGTAATGTTAACCATTAATCAATTCATTAATTATTCAAAATCATTTATGTTATAATTTTCTAAATTTAATATTTTATTATTATTCCTTAAACAAACCTTTGATTATTTTTTAATTCATAAGTGTTTTATATGATCATCCAAACAAATAAATTTGGGGAATGAAATCTCAATCCCAATAAAATAATGTATATTGTTTCGGATAACCATGAATCACCATAAATATAGTCTCCTCAAGAAAATGGCCAACTTACTACATTTCAAGTAATATACAAGATATCAGATTTTGATGAATCAAATAGTTTATGGGTCTAGAGAGGAATGATCCAAACCTGATTTTCGCATTAAATTTGAAAAAATGAAATATAATATAGAATTTCATTGATAAATTTATTGTTTTGTATATTAGAACCATGGTATCAATCATAGATCATTTTTTGAAATCCTATGAAAAGGTAAAAATAATAAATGGGAGTTTATTTTCTCTGTAAGTGTAAAAATGATAGTTATTAATCAATGATAATAGGTGACCATATCCATATGGCTATGATAACATGATCATAGCATTATAATGTCATACATGATCAATTTTTCATATTTAATCATGAATCATGGATTATGTTTTTTCGTAGAATTTGTAGTATATAAGACTTCCAAATCACCAAAAATCCCTCATGAGTAATTATTACATATCATATTCACCTGAAATATGTTTTTAGCTTAAAAATAAGCATATAATATAATTTTTTTAGTTAAATATAAATTCCAGAAAAAATTAAATATTAGTGGTTTGAATACCTTTTCCATTATTTCCATATTTATGGTTCAATACCAAGACAATAACAGTTGATATATTACCTTACTATACTAGTTTAAATGTCTATTGTAATCTTTTTTATCTCATGAGATATCAATTTTTTCAAAAATTTACTAGAGTGATGTAACAGATCCATCTATGTCTGGTTTAAAATATAACCAAGCATATATGGTTTTTAAAAAAACCACCAATCCTTAGTTAATAATGGAACCATTAATCGATGGTTTATAATGTAATATCTTGTCACATCATTAATTCCATATATATGCGTTCTATAAAACCACAAAACATTTTCCATATCATAATAGAGAAATCAAAGGCAAATAGTTGGGTTTTGCAAAAATATCATCATAATAATCATAAACCATCCATAGAATGATTTTCAATGGTATAATTTCATTATATCCCCATTAATGAATAAGTAACATCAAATTAGGTTATCATTGAGGGGGTATACATTTAAAATATCATTATAATATTTCATGTAGAATGTATTGTATTCATTTTGTGATAAATTATTAATACCAACTAAACTATAATTTTTTGGGAAAAATTTTCATTTAATATAATCATGTAAACATGTAAGGAATATTTATAAATAAATATTTAAAATGTAATGGGATATAATATATATTTAAATGAAAAATTATTATAAAAATTTTATAAAATGTAGAACATGACTTCTTTAAAATTAATTATTTAAATATATTTCAAATAAAAATTTTTAAATAATATAAAAATGTAGTGAAAATTAATATTCTAATACATAAAATCTACAGGTAAAAATTATTATAAAAAATCAAGAGCATGTACATGGAAGAAATTTTTCATTGACCAAATATGAATTGAGCCCATGTTTCATTAAAAACATTTTTTACCATTGTATGTACTGAAGAGAGGAAAATGGTAATAAAATATAAAACATTTACTAATAACAAATATATAAATATATAAAAAAATTAATTGATAATATCCATATAATTTATTTCAATAGATATTTTTCATATACAATCCTAAAAAAATTGAGATTATAATACAAACCCTTAGCACTTCTGTAATCTACGAATCCAAATATAAAAAATGATTGATCCATATACTTATTTATATATCTAAAAAAATATCTTAGAAATTTTTATAATATATATTAATGGTAATTATATACACCAAATAAAAATAAAAATTTTGTAAATACCACCTATGTCTTGTGGTGATAATTGTGGGACAAGAGCCCATTACAGTGGCCATAACATTGAATTAAATATTGTTAAATTAAGTGATTATGGATTATAAATAAAAATAAAAATAATAAAATATATGAACAAAACTTATATAAAATTGAAAACATAATATTGGAATAACATAGATAATGCAGAAGTGTTAAAACCTTTTGATACGTAATTGAGATTTTAGACTACTTATATGAAGTCTCAACATACTTCATAAATGTTTAAAAATCCTTTATAAAAAATATATATTTAATTTAAATCTATTAAATTACTATATTTACCCATATCATGCAACATGTGATTTACTTACAACATCATATCATAATTTTATTAAAAATAATTTATTAAAATCAATGTTCTGAGTGATACAAATTTCATTTCTAATGAATGTTTCAGTTTAGTAGTTTGTGTCCTACTATATTAATAATATTTCCATCATAAATTTTTTTTTTCATACATTAATAATTATAATATATATTCATTTTAAATAATTTTAAATGCATTCATATAATGTGGTGATGAAAAATTAATTTCATCACATTATAGAGATTTAAATCTTTGTGTACACAAGAGTGATAATTACACTTTTGAATGGATGGAATAAATAAAATGTGAATAAATAATATCCTTTATATAATAATTATTATATAATTAATATCATTCATATATTATTTAAATTCATCTTTATTTACAACTATTTAAATTGGAAAAAAAGATCACATATAAATTTGGATGTTGTAGTACACCTGTATAAATGTGTGATTATAATATTTTCCATCATATAGGAAGCTGAGAAGGTAGATTGAATATTTTAAATACATAATAATAATGAATTAATAAATATAATATATAAATATTAAGTCTATGGTAATAACCAACCATGAAACATTGTTATGGAAAATGAATCATATCCAAATGTTGAGGTAGTTGTCCACACCTATGAACAAGAGACACATTCAATTCGAATTCGATCCAATGGGAGAGAAAAATTGTTGTAACAAAAATCATAATAACATATAATTGTATTAAAGATAATATATTCCCCATTTTAGGATGGATATAATAGATTTATATGATATAAATGATGAAATAAACATTAAATGATTTGGGAAATATTATTATATCTCTTTTGAGAGACATCCTTTTCCTTCTAAATTAAGATATCCATAGACGTTATTAGTAGAAGAATAGAATATGAAATTATAATTGAAAAAATATAGAAATGTATTTTAGTATTTACATTCTATGATTTAATGGTCAAATAATCTTAATAATGGAGAAGAGGATAAACCTTTTTGTATTTGAGGTAAAACAAACGATTGGAATTACAAATGTTATTAAATATGATATATAACATTATAATTGGACTTGGAAATAAATTATCCATAACACATATGGTATAAAATAGTAATTTCAATAACCATTCATAGTATAAAATTTATACAGGTTTATGTTAAATTTAAAAATGTAATTTTTTTAACTCATGTATCATCACTTTTAACCATAATCATGTTGACTCATTTTATAGTATTTATTTGTAATAAATTTAATAAAAATAATAATAATGGATCCAAAATGGTTTTTGGATGTAATTTTATACTATTTAACATCCCAAATGTCTTATTGAAATATATATCTTTAGTTTTTAAATAAATTTAAAAATAATATATTTCATAAATTATAATTAATTTTATTTTTGAAAGTAGTTCATTATTTTGATGTAAAAGTAATTAATACAAAAATGTAAGGAAAATTTAAAAAATATCTAAATTATTTTAACATTATATTTACCATCTAAATTCATTTCATAATATAATTCATCTAGAAAATAATAATTTTATTATGTTTTAAAAAAATTTACCTAAATTTTCTTTACTACTCACACAAGAACCCTATAAGCATTGCAAAAGAATTTACCATAATTATATCATCACTAATAGAGTTTATCCAAAATAAATAATTTTTTTAAAAAATAACATTTTTTAATTTTTTATAAATTCAATTTTTCCCCAAGAAGAAATAAAAAAAATTGAATCATGGGAGTGAAATTTTTTATTGGTTATTTTCATAAAATAACATAAATGTTTTAATCCATGGAATATGGGTTCAAAATTATATATATTAATAAATCGTATAAATTTGGTCGAGGAAAAATAATAAAATATGATTATGTCAATTATTATAAATTTATTGCGGCCTCATCATATAGTTTTCACCCAATATTAACTATTTTACACTTACAACTTTAACTAATATTTACCACATTTAAAATTCACAAAGAACAAGAATAAAAGGGAACTATTAACCATGTTTTAAAATCCATATTAAAAATACGGAAAATATTTCTGTAATATTATTTAATGATTTTTCAAAAATAAATTTTATTATAAATTAATAAAAAACAAAATATAGTTTTCATAAAATTTAATTTTTATGCAACAAAATAAACTTATACCAATATAAAAAATACTATTTATTCCTATATAATTATTTAGAATATTTTCAATGAAAATATATTTATTTTTCCTTAAATCATTTTCCAACACAAAATTTATTTTAAAATTAATTTATTTAAAGAAGAGAGATAGTGATTTAACGAAAATCAGTGTTGTCAGTATTCACTGAAATGTAAATAATTTTATAAGGAATCCCAAAAAATCATCAAATGATTATATTGAAATGATAATTTCAAAAATTATATTATATAAATATAAAATAACTTACGAAAATGTAAAAATTTAATTATTTTATCCATTCACAAAAACTAACAAAACCATGAATGGAAAGTATAGATATATAAATATTAAAAGCTGGAAATGAATTTCAGAAAATTGAGTACATATATAAATTTGAATTATATACAATCATTAGTTATATTTTTCATAATATGGTTATTTATACTCATACAACCAATATAATGTATTGGTTATAATTGGAACAGTCAAATAATAATATTATAGTATATCATAATTTGTTTTTCATGATTAATGTTTTTTAGTAACATATATTATATTATTTTATTTTAAACTGAATTTTTGATATTTTATAATCTATATCCCACCTCCCACATAAATAAATTTCACCACCAACATATTAATAAAATTAATCAAAGTTTCAATATATTTAAATACCTTTGTTAAATGTCAATATATTATACTTTTAAAATAAAACTTTCTTTTGAATATGGAAATTATGGAACACAAATTGATATATGAAATAACACATAACAAAGACACAAATGATGGAGAACAATAATGTTAAGGGAAAATATAGACACGTAGGAGAGAATAAAAATTCATATAATAATAGATATTGATAGAGAATATTACCATGTTAATGTTAATCAAGAAAATACCATAAATCATTATGATAACAATAATACCATCAATTCATCCAAAATAAATGAATAATTATAAATTATCTATTTCAGTATTTCATTTAAATATTTCATCTATTATTTTACATAATGATAGAGAATATGAGAATTAATACATAGTAAATTTATTTAAATTTCATAGGCACAATTTCTACCTTTAGTTGTGTTTAAATAAATTACCACATCAATGTCATATATTACTCTATGAGATGAGTATTAAGGATGATTTTTCATTCTTTAAATAATAGGTTTAACTTATAACGAATTAAAGGATCCATAAAAGAATGGAAATCCATTCCTTATACATCATGTTATTTTTCAAAACCAAAATATTTTTCACAGATTATACAGTATAAATATATCATCATATGATATAATAATACATTAATATCTCAACCAATATGAATAAAAAACAATGTGAAACATAAACCACTCACTAATTAAGTAACAATAATACTCTGAAAAATATGTTTTACTAAACCGAAAAATCCAAAATCTAAATATTTTGAGAACATAATTTGTTTTAAAAGATCTAATTTAACATTAATCCTTATATAAAATTATGTTTCTCATTATATAACATAAGAAACAAATGAGTAACAAGATCATATATTATCAAAAAAAATATAATACACTCCCAAATTAACATGAATCACCATATAACCCAAATAAATTGAAATATTTTTTCTTATATTAACTCAATAATTATTAATTATATTAAGTTTAGATTAGCATAGATATTTCCAAATATATTTTATTTCATCAATATTAATATTAACCATGGTCCTCATATCCAATTTTATTCTCATGGTTATTTATATGATAATTTTTTTTGAGATCAATATAATTCGTTTATTTGAATTAACTATATTAGAATCTATGTTCACATTAAATATCAATTTATTTTATACATTTCAACTGATGTTTGTAAAATAAATAACAATTCTTTCTCAAATAACCATTTTACTAAAACGAATACTAAACCAATGGGTTGTATTCCTATAAATTTCTAAAAAAAAATATCATTATTCATATTAAACTCACATCACATAAAATCTCGTAAGAGATATATATTCCTATAAAACATTAGCAGCTTATAACTTATGAACCCATGAATCATTACATTTATCACTATGAAATATCATAGTTTTTATAGGTTAAATCCTTTATGACATCTTAATATTTCATAATGAAAATGTTAATTAACATAAATATATCCTCAATGAGTGGAAAAATTGGTCTATAGTCAGAGGCCCAGTCATTATGCTTTTGCGATACATGAGTTAAAACCAAATCCTCCCATTTCAGTGATGTTATGCCAACATATATTTTTTCACAGCCATATTAACATTAAAATATCAATATAGGGGTATATTTTTATTGAAATCCCAATAACACTATATATTACCAATGATTCGTTATTTTATTCAATAGTATACCATTTCTAAAATCATGTTCACAAAGGTCTTACTAATCGTTATTTTATACAATATGTGGCAACACTATTATAGTATCCCATAGTTGTTGGTTATCATATCAAATTTCTATAATATAATAGATATCGTATATTATAGGATAAAATTGTCTTGAAATCATTGGGTGATATATACATACATTATTCTAACATTATTTTTGAAAAGATGTAATACGATATAAAATTCTAGGGATAAAATTATTATTTTTTCGAATTTATTCCTATAATCATTATTATATATATTTATGGTATCTTGTTTAAATTAAATCTTAATAAAAAGGTATCGGTAATTAAATGTGATATAAATCAATAATTATAAGTTAAAATAAGAATATAGGTATTATAATAATAACATAACTTTAGAATGCCATAATTAATCAGTTATAGATCTATAATCATGAATCATGAAATAAGTATTTCTCATATAATAAACAATTTATAAGAGTCTATAATCATAAATAATCAATCACAAACGTTGAAGATATAATATATGAAAAAGAAAAGGTTTATTTTATTTACATAATCCTAGAAAATCATTCCCATAGTAAAGGCTCAAAACCAAAACCGTCACATTTGATTGGATTCTTTCATCATTACATAATTTCCATTATCACAGTTCACTATTAAAACTATCATAGTGGACACAATCCCTTACTAATTTTATCACACTCCACATTTTATCTTTTACTATGTAATGATATATCATTAATTAATTACTGCATTAGATGGTTATAAGATACCCATGTACCCTAGTTTATAGTGTAACAACCCATCCTTAGTTTATATAGGAACAAACCATCCTTGGATTATAAAATAAGCACCAATGCAGGTTTTATATTATTACAAAAAATAAAATAAATAAAATCGTACATATGTGTGCAACTTGGATAAAAAACATTAATCACCTCATTATAATATTACTTGTAAAAATAAATGGGGTTTGTAAACATATTTTCATTGTATAAAAAAATCAAACAAAAAATTAACAAATATTTGGTAATTTTATCATATACCTTGTAAGTCATATGTAACATCAATAGATGTTATCAAAAATAAAAACTTAATTTATGAAACCACTATAATAATTCCTAAATAAAATACCATTTATAATTTGAAAAGACATATTTTGAAATATAATTTTACAAAAATATTGGGGTAATTATTTTCATTTAAGTTAAACATGGAAGCATGTAATGGAAGAATAAAAAACAGATGTGTTAGAGGTAAAATAAATTGATACTATATATGTTAAAATGAACATAATATTCAAAATATTGAAATTTTTTAAAATTGATTTGTTTGGAAAAGTATTCCTTAAAATATTCCATTTAAATTATTTACATTTAATTAAACTTTTTAGAAAAATATTTTTTTTCCATTTCATTAATAGGTATAAATACATTAAATAATATATTAGAAAATATATGTTTATGAAAAATATTTTCATCGAAAGAATAAATTTTTTGAGATATTAATATAAAAAATCATGATAATTTTATGTTGAACGAAATTTGAATGGTAATAATGCACAAAAAGTCATGGATAACCCATATATGTATAAATTTTATGGTTCTTACTAGATAATAACAACATCATTTTTCATAAAATAAATTGAATATATAAAATCATAGAAATAAAAATAAAATATAACATAAATCCTTAACACATTGTTACTCTATAGATAAAAATATCATAAAACAGAGTACCTTGGATGGATTATAAAATCCTAATAATTCTCATTAAATGAATTTAAAATGTATATCATGGTACTCAAATATACATCATAATATAATGAAGTTATGAATATAGAATTTTTCCAACATAAATTAATGTGAGCTGAGATACCATTCTAAAAATCATCTGGTTGATATTTACATTATTGAACGAAGAAATTATTTCTAAAAAATGTTAATCCAAAAAAAAGTGACAAGATAAGATTAATCAATTAGTTATAATTAAATATATAATATTTAGATATATTAATCATTTAATATTTAATATATCCTAATGAAAATAGATTCAGTTATAAAACCACTTACATCATGTCTCATCTTCCTACACAAATGTTCAAATATCATGTATAAAAAATATATATTTATTATACATATATTACAGAACAAGATTCATAAATATAATAATATATCATATTTAATTATAAAAAATCCTAAATTTTTATATACAATTATTTATCAAAATCACTAATTCGAGTGATGCTTATGTCTTTTTTCATGCATGCTTTGATTCATCAATTCAGGATATTTTACATTGATCATGGATAATTCATATCCTAAATACTAATATTTATATAATTATCATATGTAAATAGTATATAAACATATATTATCGTAAAAATTATGTTGTAATGAAACATTAAAGAAAACCTATTATAGATATGGTATTCTGTATATATACGCGAGTGATACTTCGAAATTTTATTAGATTGATCAAAAGGAAGAAAAATATTAATTTACCTTTATAAAATGATCATTATATCTTAAATATCATATATAATAATTAAATATAACTTAATTCAAATACTTGTAATTAAAAAAATAAAAAATAATCACATTAATTCATAGAGGTGGTAGTATACACATATGCATGATCAATATTATGATTTTACAATTGATAAGTAGGTAAAAAGGTAGGTAAAATATTATAATTTTAAATATATAATAATCCCAAAAATATCATATATAATCATTTAATAAATCATAATAACTAATCCTATATTTTGTTTAAGGATAATGAATCAAGTAGTTCTGTGGGTATTGTTGTCTGCACATACGCATGAGCGATATTATCATTTACCAATTAATCAAAATGAGGGGAAACATTATTGTCCCTTAGTTATAATAATTTATTATTATATTGATGATACACAAATACTAATGTTTTTATGAGTAAAATATATTTTTTTAAAAGAAAAAATTTGGACCTATATGATCATTGATAGTGTGATGTGATGAATCAAGGATTTTATATTTTTATGTTTTTTTATGTATGAATGAAAATATACCTCATGTAACTGAAAAATGAATCTACTGTAACATAATAAAAAAATTAAATTCCATAATAAAATATGTATTTAAAAGTTTCACTACTAAATATAATAATAAATTTATTTTCATGGATTGGATATGATCCAAATCAATACAAGTCAATAATAAATATTCCATTTAATGGTTACAAAAAGTAGGGAGTTCCTGTTCACGTGTAAATAACTCGGGTTAATTGAATGTTCATGTGTTATCCATGTGGAAAAATCATATAAATTCCCTTTATAAATCTATAATAACAACTAACAATAGGATTTTATATTTTCATAATGTTCTTCATGAATACTCTATAAGCATTCCATTCATGTAAATACATATTCATCCTCTTCATCTTCTTGTATACTGATGAGAAATAAACTTTTTCTAAATGGTAGTCTATCTTTTGGTGAGTTCATCTTGTATAAAACATCCATTTAATATATATGGTAAAAATTATTCAGTGAATTCTGTTGATATGCACCATGTTGCGATTATTTTCATCTAGTAACATCATTAACATATTTTTTTTGGATCGCATCTACATATTTTTCACCTTATCCCAAATGTGAAAATATTTTCCTTATCACTTCTCTAAATGATATTTATCCAATACCCATCGATGTAAATATTTTATTCTTATCTCTTACTCATACATGTAAATCCTTTGATTGATACTTATTCTATGAATACATCAGCACATCTACAATAACCAGATATTCTATGATATACTCCTCATTCTATAAATTTCTTTGGTATCATTATTTAAATAAAACATCAAGCTTTAAAGTGCCAAAAAAATCCTATTAAAACATAACATTTCAAAAATTATATTATTTTTTCAATTAAATATGATGATATTATCCTATATTAAAATTTTCTAATTGTTTTGAAAAGAAAATATTTTTAATAAGAATAAAAAAATTGATAAAAAATATATTATATTATATTAAATATCCCAACAATTTATTTACTGTTGTATAAAAATTGTCATTACTCTAATTCAGTTAAAATAATCTAATAAATTACATTTCAATCATCAATATTCCAAATGTTGGTATATGTTCATTTTTGGACTAAAAACTCATTATTCTAAAAAACTATTTTTTCATTACATTTTTTATTTCTATATTTAATAAAATTATTCATCTTTATTAATTTTAATTTTATATGATTAATTTCATAATTTAAATAAGGAGACCGATTTTTATTATGATTTACCTTTTATTTTTTCATTACGAATAGTGATCTTATCATATATTTGTCACCATGATAATTGTAAAATGGTTAATACTAGGTAAAAACATTGGGTTCATGAGATTAAAGTTCTATTACACATGCCATTATTCTCGTGGATGAATTTTATATATCCATGTATCAAAAAATATGACCAAATGGTGTCATTATCCATCAATATTGACCACTAATTTAATTTAAGGAAATAATAAAAAAATTCACAGTCTTGACATTAATTAAATAATGAGTTTCCATAATGGAAATAAGTGGTTATGTAAAATTTTAAATGTATATTACTAATAAGAATTCTATTTTTTTATAATATTAATTTTTTTAATTATTAGTTATTAGAATATTATCATCAAATTTTATGTATAAATTTCACATTATTTATTCAATTAATAGCATATTAAAAAAATGTTGCTAAAAAATAATCCATTTTATTAAATTTTGTTGATATATTATGTTCCCATAATTTTATAGATTAATATACCTTAGTTTTGAGGTGATAAAGGATTATATTCTTATTTATTATTTATTAGTGTCCTATTAATGTGAAATTAAATAAATAATTTAAAAGGGAAAAAGAATAATATTATATGAAAATAACATATTCATAAATTATTTACATATCACAAAATCTTGAATGATTGAAATTTTGACAATATATGGACTAAAATTTTACTCCTTTTCCTTTTCTGATACAATTGAAACCATATAATCTTAACTATATCCATTTAATATTTTAGATTTTAGTTCCATGATTAAGGTTAAAATTTGTTATAAAAGTAATTAATCCATTGAATATGGCATAAATTGATATTCATGATTTTTAAAATTTGATAATATCATTTTATTAGAACCATATCATCATTTAAAGTAAATATATTTTAATTTTGAACCCATTTACATGAGTTATAAACATATTATAATATAATATTTCATGAATTTCACAAATTTCACACTCCATTACATAACAAATGAAACACCTTATCATTTTCCATTTCACCATATTGACATATATAGATCAAAAAACCCATACTAAATTTCTTCTAAACATCCATATCCATGAAATAGTATTTCTCTCATCTTAAAAGACGATTTAAAAGGGTCTGTATGAGTGAATCTAATTGAAATATATCTTTGGAAAGGTTAAAATATTTAATGAATCCTTCGTGAATATTTATTAATCTAAATATTCTCAATATATTTTACCAATATTAAAATAAAAATTCTATTATTATCAATATTTTGATATGTTACTAGAATTATATATCTCACATTTACCATTATTTTCCATCTTATGGGTAGCTAAAGCATCTCATGGGAATGTATGTAGGGGTGTGAATAAATATTCACCACCACATTATATACATGGTTATAAAGACATAAATAGTGAATATATATGATCTATATAATATAATTATTCTTCTACATTTATAATATTAAAATGGACATATTTATATCCAATATTTTAGGAAAATATATCATCACTTGAGTCTCGGTGAGGACTACCACATCCATGAATCGATGTTATTAATTTTTTTATTTTAATTTTATAACTATGGATATAATGATAGAATTATTTACTATAATTCATCTATATGATATAACAATTATCCCAAATTGTTGAATTATTATTTTTTTAGGTATTTTTATTCTATTTTAAATTTAAAAATGTGTTAATGCGTATGTACTACAATAGTTCCATGAACGGTATAATTATTTTTTCTATCTCTATATTTTTTGGATGAAACAAAATAAATGTGTATTAAATGTATATAAATTATTTATTATATAAATATATTTATATATATGTTTAAAATTTGATAAATAGTAATGAAATTAAACAACCAAAGAAAAATGTAATTGAAAAATAAAATATGTGGTAATTAAAATAAAAAAAATAACATAATATTAAAAAAACAATGATTTTTTTTGAAAATGGATCAAATAGTATATTAAATAAAATTATGTTTTTTATGTAATTATAATACATATATATTTATTATATATTTTTTAAAAGTCACTTATAATAGAATATAACTTTATTTGGGGGATTTTGATACAATTTCTACAACATTGGGACATTTTTTATATTACACACCGATACCACCCGTAGTTTTTATGGAATTTTTTTTTGAATAAATTAAAATTTTCATCTTTAAATTCATTATTTCAATGATTCCATCCACACTAAACCAATGATTCATATGTTACATTCTACACTGAGTTGGTGTAAAATACATACAAAACTGAGTTGGCGTATGATACATGAAACACTAAGTTTATAAGAAACATAATTTTATAAATTAATTAATATAATAATATCCTATAATTTAAATTTCTTTTTATAAATATTAATAACTACTTTTGAAATATTTTATATAATTGTTTTATACAAATTAAATGTATTGATAATGGAAGATATGACTATTGGTAATGTCTTTCTATATCTAAAAATATTGTTTATAAAATAAATATAATATTATTATTTATTAGAGCATTTAGGAATTATATTTATAAAATAATCTTAATTTTTTAATTTAAAAATTAAAAATTATTATACTGTCAAATATTTTTGTTTTTCTGAGAAACACCTTTTATGGATGATTAGTGAGAAATATCATTTTTAAATTCAAAACTTATTTTTAATTAAGTTTATTTATAATTATAAAAGAAATATTCATTTTATTTAAAAGTTTTATTATATAATTTTATTATATTGTAATTAAATTTTGTTTATTTTATCTATTTCCAAATTTAAATTGGATATAAAGGCATATCTATTTTTTTTATCTATTTTGCTGTAAAAACCTAAAGTGTAGTCATGAGTGTGGGAATAATTTTATATTAATTTGTTCCTCTTATTTGTTTAGAATCGTAAAAAATTAATTCCATATTTTGAATCATCAAAATTTATAATTTCTAATAAGGTGAATATTTTTTACAAAAAATGTAGGTGAACGTGATTGAAATTAATTACATTGTTTTAGAGAAAAATATGATAAAAAAGTAATTAACATTAAATATAAGACCCAAAAAGACTTATAATCGTGTAAAGAACCAATATTATTTCCATATATCGTCTATAAACCATTAATTATTTAGTTTTGTTGGTTTGGTATGTATTTTGTTAGGTAATAACATGATCACACCAAACTCATTTCTAAAAATTCTAGGTGAGTTAGTTTACATCCCTATAAAAAGTCACCACCTCTACTCACTCCTCACACCTCTAAACAAATCTAAATTATTAAAATATATTCCCAATATTTCTCCATAAAATTATCCATTAGACATTGAAATATCCATTTGGGCAGAATGATTCTCAAGGAAGCTTGTTGGCATAATCCAAAATGAGGTACCCACTTAATAGGTAAAATCATCTCTCAAGCTCCTTTCAGTTATTTTTTTGTTCACCCCTCCACTATCTTTTTGAAATTATTAATTGACCAAAACATTATTATAATTATAATAGGACTTTTTTATTCAAATTTTGACATACTGTTACACAAACCTCCATCAAATAGATATTTAACATACTATTTCTGTGTTTGGTGAACTACTATCTCACAAAATGATGATTATTCATTTTTCGTTTTCCTCCTATCATGGTGGACATTATGGAAAAAAGTATATTTATATATGACATATATTATATTTATTATTTACTAAATAATTTATATTATTTTTATAACACACATATCTTTACATTCCATTTGGTGTTAATACATCAATCTCTTTCGAAGAAGTGTGGATTTTAACCCCTTCAAAGCGAAGTGATTCGTTCACATGCCACATGGAGTGTATTAATGATGGGATTACAGAACATATATGATAAATTTGATATATTAATTCTAATTGAACAATTCTTTATATATATATACATATATAAAAATACATATTCTATATACATACATTCTATCAATACGATAATAAAGACGGAAACAACATTCATGTGTCCGTACGACTTGTCGTCTCTGTGAATGGTGTCTTACCTTTTATACTCCTATATTTTATTTACTATTATTAAAAAATATAATTTATATAACTGAGTTTTATATCAAGGGATACATTCTATAATCATGATATAAGTATATGGTCAAAAGATATAATAATTTAAGACACATGCGATGGAAAAAGTTAATGCTACCTGAAGAGAAACATTAATCTAGGATCATTAAAAATTGGGTAAAAAGAGAACATATTAAAACCATATGTGGTATTATGTTTAAAAATAGGTATCTATAAAAGATATATAATAAGCTAAATTTATTATAAATGATTCTTGTATGAGTAAATAGAGAGTCAAGACACAATGTAATGGGATTTTATCTCACATTTACTTTCGGTTAGAATAAATTTTTGTTCATCACTTGTTTCGTCTGTGTGGGGATATACAAAAAATTATATAATTATATGTGAATTGTTATTAAATTTATGGTTCTTCACATATACATTATATTATCATATTTTCATGGTGTTTACCTTTAAAATTTTACCAAATCAAGAAAACAGTTTTTTCTCAATTTTTCTTTCCTGGAGACTCTTGATTTGCTATGAAACTAATTTTTTTCATGTATATATAATTCCATTATAAATGATATATCATGAAAATTATTATTTTTTTGGTCACCTGATATTTATTTAATTTCATTTTCTCACATTGATATTATGATCAAATTTTAGCAATTTATAAGCTCTTATTGAGACAATCTCATTGTTTTTCGAGGCTTCATATGTTTATGCTTCTATTAATGAAATATTATTATAAATATCTCAATAATATTAATTAGGTTCCTTATCTTCTATTTATTCTTGATATTTTCAAGTGTTAGTATGTTTTTACACTCTTTGGTAATTAATATAATGTTTTAATATAAAATATAATTATCTTTCTCATTGGTCCAAAATCTATTATATTCAAAACCATGTTTTCAAAAATATATTCAAAAATTATTTCAAAAAATCATTAAATATATTTTTATAGGAAAATTGATTTTAAAATTTTTACTAATTACAATGATTCTTTTATATGTTTTCTAATATATTTTCTATGAAAAACTATTTAAAAAGGATTTATGTTACAAAAATCATTTTTCAATGAAGAAATTTTATTTTACTCAATATTTTTTTAATGCTAATTTTGAGATAAACATCCATTGGTGTTAATCATGAATTTATGGGGAAACTATTCAATGTTTCCTTTCACATTCCTTCTTTGAACTGATTATGTTTTGATTAAATGATGTTTACAAAACCTTTTTCTCAAACTTGGGTTATATAATTGTGAAAAAAAGACTATTTTAATGGGTTATGTTTATGATAAAATTATTCTGAAACCAATATTTTTCCAAATGATATGAAATGTTTACATATTTAGGATACCAATTTCATTTTATGGGTTATAATACGTTTATTTATAATCTTCTGAAACATGTATGTATGATTTAATAATGTCATAGGTGGGACGTATATATCTTCCCAATTCATGGGGTCATGTCTTATATCTAATAATATAATCTAAGATGGTCATGGGAGATATCATTGACATCTATGAAGCCTATAAGCATGAACAATGACTACTTAGATGGTATGAGGAGTGAACTCATGCTACTATGATGGCCATGGGTATGAACCATGACTACTATAAATGTATGGAGAGTAATCTCATACAACTAAGATGGTCTTGTCAGATATTCCTTGGATTCTATAGAAATAATTATATTCTTATGAGTTTTCCAAAATTCCATGTCATTCCCCTATGTTATTTTTTCATTTTTCAACATTATTTTTATTCATATGCTATAAAATTACAAGATTTATTCCATGATTCAAGTATATGATATTTTATATGTAGGT
This sequence comes from Viscum album, assembly GCA_963277665.1. NCBI lineage: Eukaryota > Viridiplantae > Streptophyta > Magnoliopsida > Santalales > Viscaceae > Viscum > Viscum album. The sequence continues at coordinate 1,343,669,721 of OY728119.1, read as the reverse complement.
TATGATCTTCTATTTTCATGATCATATATTCATACCATTGTTCTTATTTTTATGCTTACATGTCTCCCTTGTTTACCCTTACTGAGAATTTTAGATAACTAGTTTTTTTGTTTACTTTCATTTTTTGAGAAAATATTTTTTATTTTTTATGTGTCTAAGAAGGTTGATATTCATGAAGACCATAGTGGAAGATATTGTCCCACACATATGTATATGTGTTTATTATTCCATGTTTCCAAAGGAACCATTACAAATATGGATATGGGTCTTCAGTTTGTCTAATGATTAAGTATTCCACAAATGTCATGAAATGATAATGTTTTTAAATGAGAGTTTCTATATAATTGGTATAAAGGGAATATGTTTAGCTAACATTTTTAATACTATATTAGAACACCACTATTAGAACTATAAATACATTTCTAATGTATAAGTCTAATGATATGGAATTGTATAAGAAAATTTCCTAAAATTTTGGTGAAGGACAAAGTGACTGGTTTCCTAGAAATAAATAATTTTTTGGGTAATATAAGTTGATGATGAATCAGAACAGGTGTACCTTGGGGTAAAATTAATGACAAGATGTTCTGGGATTGACCTAGGGTAATCTGTTACATACCAAAATACCTTTCTACACATCATTGTTGACACTCTTGGGGAATATTCTTCGAGAATTCACAAACTATTATTGAACCATTGTGAGTGATTTAAATATATGTTGGATATGAATAACCTAGGAGAAACCTAAGGTGTCATATATTATGTATGGTAACATATTTTAAATATCTTAAGAGTAATTTATGATTACTATGTGGTTCCCCATTATGATAACAACTTCATACTATATGATTTTGGTGTTAGTCAATGGATGAAACCTGTAGGAACCGCATTAATAGCGATTAAGAAGAACAATGCAATGATTTTCCTCTAGAACAACCAAATGTTATAGGATATGGAATGAAAAAATATGTTCTTATGATCACATAGCAATCTCAAGCTATGAATCACAGTGGACATCTAAATGAGAAATGGATGGAACATCATTTTCTTGATTCATTCAGTGGGGAACATCCACCTTCTTTCTGAGGGTCTCTTAATCTACTTGTTTCTAAATTTTTTATTAGTTCCACTAAAAAATACAAAATTTTATTCAATTCTTAGAGCATGAGAATTTAATTATGGATGTTTATTAGTTAGAAGTCGAAGCAGATCAGTAGTGGACTCTAATCAAGAATATGAGGTATGAGGATGATATTGAATCCATGGTTTGGGATGAGTTCAAGAATATAATTTTCAATAATTATATTCCTTTAATCCATCATTCAATGATGGATAAATAGCTCCTAGATTAGAAGCAAAGGGATGATGATTATGTTGGTACCTATGAGGATAAATTCAGGAGACGTGGAGGTACACTTCAGTAATTATCAACAAACCTGAATGTAATGTAGATAGGTTTATTGGTGTCTTAAAGATAGTTATTATAAGGGTCATATCCATAAGAGAAAATATAATCTGTGAATAAATTTTTCACTATGAAGTAAAAGAATAAATTCAGTTTCGAGTCATGTATCAATCTCATGATTTTGATAAGAAGATGATGATTTATTTTGAAGGAATATCCTAAAACCAAAGAGAATTGAATATGAACATTCTTTTATAATCTATGTGTGGGAAGAATCATGGAGGAAATTTACTTAATAATTCTAATATGTTTTAACTTGTAATGTAAGGATATAAAAAAATTTACTACTGAGTCGATGGGAAGAAGTTGGCTCAAAATTATAATGGATAAATATCCTCATAGATTTCACCTCACATGATTCAGTTCTAGATGTTTATTTTTAATGGGAATTATGCTAACTACTACCCAAACCCAATGGCTAGTGTTATCGATGGTTGTGAGAAACTACATAATCCATTGGAAAAAGGTAAATCTCATGAAATATCTATATATGATTAGGGGTGAGATAAGTATATGATGAAATGTACACTTACCATCCACTATATAATTGTTTTTGTCTTATTTTATTTTAGTTCGACTGAAACATTCATATCTAAAGAATTTTCAAAAGGTGTCATGATTCCTTCAAAAAAATTAGATGAATTAATATTGAAACCCCCTAATGTTACAATTATTGAGTATCAAGTCCATTATTACTATCTAGGTGAGTTTTAGAAGAATTTAATTACAAAAAATACTGTAGTTATTCCTTTGGTTGATTTTAATGTCTTCCTAGGAATGGAATGGCATTCCTTGAATAAATACTACATCAATTTATATTGAAGGAATGTTTCATTCAATATTCCAAACCCTCCTATGATCATCCATCATTATGTTGATATGTATTATCTTCATATTAAGATTAAATCTAGTGTATTATTATTTACTTCCATTTGAAATTGGTTTTTATCTCAAATGTTTAGGGAGATGATCGAAATCATGATATGCGTGTTTTTCAATATTTTGTTGAAGTATTTCTAGAATAGTTTCTTGGAGTTTCAAAAAAACGTGAAGTTTAGTTCTAAATAGAACTTATACTTAATTCCACACAAATTTCAAAGAATCCATATAGAATAGACAAGATTTTATTATAGGAATTATAGAATAAACTCCAAGAAAACATTGATAATGTATTCATTCCACCTAATGGGTCCCCATGTGGTGAACTAGTTCTTTTTGTGAAAAAATAATGATGGATAAATGAAACATGTCATTGATTATTATAAGTTGAACAATATCACAATCAAGAACAAGTATCATCTTCTTCACAATGATGAATTTATTGATCAACTGCACGGAGCACAATACTTTTCTATCATTGACTTTCATTTTGGATATTTTTAATTGAGGTTCAAGAAGGAAGATATGTACAAGGTATCATTATATATAATTTATGGTCAATATGAATACATTATGTGTAATTTTGTTCTTTTTTCCCCTGTGATATTATTGGTTTTAATGAATATAGTCATTAAATATTATATCGATCTATTTGGGGTAGTCTTTATATATGCTCTTTTTTATCTATTTAAATAGAAAGGATGAAAATGAAAATCAGATGATAATTGTATTGATGACTCTAATGAAGGATAATTTATTTTAAAAGATTACAAAGTGTAAATTTTGGATGCTAAAGGATTAGTTTTTGGGACATATAATCTCAGTAGAAGGTATAGTAGTAGATGCATCTATGATGGATGCTATTGACAACTTTCCTAGACCAAGAATTATGACTGGGATCCATAACATTCATGGTTTAGTTAAATACTATTGACAGTTTATTTAGATTTTGTCATGATTATATCATCCTATGACTATGTTAAATTGGAAAGGTGTTATATTCCTCTTGTAATTTGAATATGAGGAAAATTTCAAGGAACTGAAATGTTTCATTGTTAGTAAACATGTGATTACATTACTTTATACTAGAGAAGGGGTTGTAATTTATATTGATGAATCCAAGAAGGTAATAGGGTGTTTTATTATAAAAAAATAAAATGGTTATAGGTTATGCCCCATGATAATTGAGGATTCATGAGAAAAATTACCCAAATCATGATTGTGATTCAGTAGTAGTAACTTTTTCATAAATGATATGGATGCATTTTTATTACCGAGAAAAGTGTGATATATATACCATTCATAAAATTCAATAACATATATTCACACAGAAAGAGTTGAACATGATCCTGAGATCATGGTTTGAGCTGATAAGGGATTATAACTACTAATTACATTACCACATTGGGAAAGTGAGCAAGGTGGATGATGATTTGATTCAAAAATATCGAGCTACCTTATCTATGATGAGAATCAAACAACATACAATATTTCATGATTTGGATCAGACTGATGATGAAATCCTGACGGAATAGAAAAAGAATTAAGTTTTTAAAATAAATTTTCAACCCTTTATCAATGTGATGGTTAAGGAGGCACATAATGTAGATTAAGAACTAAAAAAGTATGATAGAAATGATTTTTAGTTTTCCCTTAATTTGGATGGAATGATAAGGTTTTAGAGTCATACATTTGTTTCTTCCATTCTGTATTTGAATAAGGATATTCCAATGAAATTTCATATTTCATCATCATCTATTCATCATATAATTACAAATATGAATATGTACTTAAAATAATTCATCTAGTGGTATGGAATAAAGAGATATATCTCAGAGTTTTTATATCAGAGTTTTGATATTGTATAAAGATAGGGATGAAAGAATAAATTATAAAGTGATGTTGCATCCAATACTCATACGAGAATATAAAAGGGATAACATCATTGTATATTATTTAACAGGACTACCAAAAACCCGGAAATGGTTTAATTTCATATGGGTTGTAGTTGGTAGCCTTACTAAGTAAGCACAATTTAGAATATTAAACTATTGGGAATAATTCCAAAAAAACCATTAAATAAGTGGTAAAGCTAGAGGGAGTAACACATTCTATTGTATCATATCGGGATCCGAAGATTGCATCAAATTTATGGAGTATTCTTCATAAATAACATGATATGCATTTGAGTTTCATCACTCCTTATAAACCCCAAACCAATTGTTATACTGAACAATATTTCAAACCCTATAGGATATGGTGATATCTGGTTCCTTGGATTTAAAAGTTGGATTTGATCAACATATTCCTCTTGTTGAGTTTTCATACAAAATTATCATTCACTAAATCATTTAGATAGCAACGTATGAAGCCATATATGGGAATAAATTTATAACTCTAATGTGATAGGATGATGTTAAACAAAGAAATCTATTGGGGCTTGAGATCACTTATGATATGGTCATGATGAAGAGAATCATTCAGCAGCATATCAAGGTAGCTAAAATCTAGGTGAAAAGTTATGCTGATAATCATCACTATGATCTAGAATTTGATGACTCTGAAAAGGAATTTCTGTGAATCTATCCCTAGAATAATTTTATGAGATTTGAGAAGAAAGGGAAACTATGACCTAGGAATATCGGCCCCTTTAATATTCATGATCGTATAGAGATGATAGATTTTCTCATGGGACATTTATCTAAATCAATCTCAATTACAAGATGTGTTTTATGTATCACTCCTGAGGATGTACATAACTAATCCTTCACAAGTACTAAACTCAAAGGTCATACTACGAGGGATTGTTCATTCTTATGAAGAGCAACTTGTTCAATTTTTTTACAGATCAGAGAGAATTTTATGAAATAAACCAAATCAATTTATCATGGTTATTCATAGAAATCACCAATTTGAGGAAGGTATGCAAGAAATTAATGACATCATATAGCATAAGAATCCTCATTTTTTACCCGATAGATGAATTTTTAGGATGGAAATCATTTTAGAGGTTGTAGAATTTAACTCCTTGAGTTTTTATAGAGCTTTTTCGAATAAATTAAAATTATCATCATGTAATGAACTAAGTTAGAGATTACATTCACATAAAACCAAAATGTAGTAAAATACACACAACACTAAAAAATATTTTGTATCATAAAACATTGAGTTGGGGTAAGATACATGAAAGACTGAATTGGAATATAATACATGCATCACTGAGTTGGTGTATGATTCACACAACACTGAGTCTCTATGAAACATAATTTTATTGATTAAATATGATAATCATAACCTAGCCATTAATACTTGTTATATGTATAGTAATAAATACTTTTAAAATACTCTCTACAATTATTTTAATAAAAATAAAACATATTAATAAAGAAGGATATGATTTTTGTTAAAGTCCATATACATGTAATAATACTGTTTTTAATGTACTTGTCAAAAAATTATTTCTAGACATATTTAGATATTTAATTTGATAAAATAAACTTTTCTTTAATTCAGATTTTTAATTATGTATTAGTGGTGAATTTTTAATAATTAATGAGAAACTTTGTTTTTTGAGGAATAGAAAAAAAAATTCTAATTAATTAACTCAAAACATCTCTTTAATTCAATTAATTTTTAAGTATAAAAAATTTATTTAGTTTTAATGTTTATTTATATAATATATCATTCATGATATATATTTTTGTCCATTTAAGAATTGTCTATATTTAAAATGGACATAAATACATAGAAAATTATTGATCCATTTTACTGTAAAAACCCTTTGTGTCATCACAACAACATGATTAATTTTAAATTTATTTATGAATCTTTTTTTTTTTGAATTTGAAAAAATGGATATCATATTTTTAATAATACTAATTTGTAATATATATTATTGGCAATTTTTTTTAAATAAATATTATTAGAGAAGTTTCAAATAAATTTTTTTAGTTAAGAGATAAATTAGGTCAGTAATGTACAACTCCAAAAATATAAGACGCAAAACATCCATGAAATATGTAAAAAATAAATTGTATGTACATAATTTGTCCATATAGATTCCATTACTGAGTTTTTATTGTTTTTATAAATTTTTCATAGGTATGAACATGTTCACACTTAACACATTTCTCAAAAATCCATCTGAGTTGTTTTCTTTCAAAATTAAAGGCCACCACATCAACCCATTCCTCATAATTCTAAAACATTTTACGTATAGTGAAGAACTGCAAGATTAACTACTCAAAAATCCACCCTTTGACATTGAATCATCTCTTTGGGAATAAATATTCAAACAGAATAATTTTTAATCAAACCAAAGGTTTTACCCAATTAAGAGGTAACGTCTTCTCTCATGCTCGTTTGATTTATTTTCCCAATTCTCCCCCTCCAATCCATTTATACCATTCATGCACAAAAAAACATGTATCCTAAATATAATATTATGTTTCTATGAAAAATATTTTTTCTAAACATATACAAACCTCCATATAATTGATACTGGACTTATTGTTTCTATGTATGGATAACTACAGCCTTACTAAAGGATGTTTGTTCATTTTTCATTTACCACCTATCATGGTGTCCATTATGATGAAAATTCTATATATATATATATATGTCTTACATTATATTTATTATGTATTTATTATTTTTTATTCCTTTTAAAAAACACACAACTCTTCACTTGTCATTGGAGGTTAATATGATTATCTTATTTGATAAAGTGTGGACTATCACCCCTTCGAAGCGATGTTAATCGTTCACACCCAACAATGAATGTATTAAAAATGGTTTTTCTGATTTTATATGATATATGTGATATATTCATGATAAAATTTTAATTATATATATATATATATATAAATTCATATATATATATATATATATTTATTTCCTTTACATACATTCATTTTATATGACAATATCATTGGAAACCACATTCACGCATACGTACGGCTTACCGTCTCCCTAAACGGTGAATTGAATTTCATTACCCTATATTATATATATTATTATAATATACATATACTATATATAACAGATATTTATATAATATTTTACATTATGGAATCAGGTTATTTGTATAAAGACCAAAGATGTGACAAATTATGACCCACTTGAAGAACAAAGAGGATTTTGCCCGAAGTGAAAATTTAAAAAGGGATAATTAACAAGAGTATAATATGAGGTTATAATAAAAACACATATGATATACTATAAAAGAATATTATTCTATAAAATAAGTATAATAGACTTATATTTATTAAAATGATTCTTTTATGCATACTGAGAGATTCAAGACACAAGGTGAGGGGATTTTATCTCACTTTTATGTTTCACATGATAAATTCTATGTTCATCACTCATTCCATTTATGCGGTGTATATAATTCCTAAGATTTAATTCTATAATTCATATAAGAAACATTATGTTATTCATAAATCCACTCTATTATCATTCTTTGATGGGTTTTATCTTTAAAAAGTTACCAAATTGGTAAAATAGTTTTGCTTCAATTTTCCTTCTTTTAGACTTGTGTTTTGTTAGGAACATAGAGCCTTTTTTGAGGTGTATATACATATATTATACATGTTATATAATGAATTAAAATCTTTAAATTATATAAAAAGTTTAACTTTATTTTATTTTCTATCACTGGGAGTATGATCCCAAGTTACAATGTTATAAGATCTTATTGAGACAATCTCATCACTTTTAAGGATTGTTTATGTTTATGCTTACATTGATGAAATATTATGATTAATATCTCTATTATATTAATGATCTTCCGTATCGACTATTTATTCTATATATCTTCATGTTATAGTATAATTATTACACTATTTATTAATTAAGATACTGTTTTTCTGTAAAATTCAATCATCTTTATTCGGTCAAAAATATTTTTGTATCCAAAAACCATGCTTTCAAAAATGTTTTGAAAAATGTTTTCAAAAATGTTTTTAAAATACCCTTGAAGATAAATTTCAAAGAAAATTAAATTTAAAAAATATATTTTTTTTAATGCTTCTTTTATATATTTCAAAATATATTTCTATAGAATATGGTTCTCAAATGGATTTATGTTATAAGAATAATTATTCAAAGAAGAATGAATGTTTTCAGCAATAATGGTTTTTTTAAATGTTATTTCAAAATTATTTTCCATCTAAACTAAATGTATATTGGTGTTACTCATGCCATTATGAAGAAATTATTCAATGTTTCAATTCATATTTCTTATCTAAATTGATTCAGTTTTAATAGGATTAGTTTTGGAAAAAATCATTCTCTTACATGGGTTATATGGTTTTGAAAACTGATTCCTTTCACATGTTATGTTTATGATGAAATGATTATGAAACCTAAATCTTTCTATAGGTTATGGTATTTTGACATGGTAATGATACCCATTTGATTTCCTTGGTTGTGATATGATTATTTAAGATCTTGTGGTACATGTATGTTTGATTTCATTATGTGATTGGTTGGACCTATATCTCCCACTATTTCATTGGGTAATGTTTTATATATCACGATATAAATTGACATGGTCTTGCGAGTGAATATTCACAGCTCTGAGAGCCATGGGAGTTAACCATGTCTACTAATATTGTATGAGGAGTAATCAAATTCAACTATTATGTCCATGGGAGTAATCCATGATGATTGTGATGGTAGGGAGAGTGTACCCACACTTCTAAGATGGTCGTGGACGTAATTACATGTCTACTATGGAAATAATTATATACTTATGTGTCTCCCATAATTCCATTCCATACTCCATTATTATTCATTCATGTCTTATACTTATTTTTTATTCATGTATTATGAACATCCTATTATTATGCCATGATTCGGGTATATGATCTATGAGTTGGGGGGTATGATAATCTATTTTCAGGATCACATACCCATACCCTTATGCTCTTGTTTATGCCTATATGCCCCCTTTGTTTACCCTTACTGATAATTTGAAGTAACCCCTTCTTTAGGTTTCATTCCTAGTTTGTGAAGATATATATTATGTTTTGGGTGACTTATAATGGTTCTAGTCCTGAAAAACCTAGTATGAGAGAAAGTATCCCATATATGTATTTGTGTTTTTGTTTCCATATTTCTGAGGGAACTACACAGCTATAGTCTTTGCGATTATTTTTCTATAATGATTAATTATTCTACAGATGTCATGTAATATTAATATTTTTATAATCGCGGGTCTCCATAATACCACTATATATTTGTTTGGTGTATATAATACTCCATTTACGTATTTAAAATTAATAATAAACATATTTCTATTGATTAATACATCAATTCATGTTTACTCTTTTAATGGGTTACAATTTATAAATTATAATATTGTTAAGGATTTGATATTTAATCTCAATATCGCGCATTAATAATATATTTCATTGATGGAATAAATAATCTAATTATTTAAAAAGAATATTTTATTATATTTTTCATATTTATAATGTTTTCATGTTTTATTCTGACTAAAATTACTTTGTAACTGTAACCTAGAAATGAAATGTATGAAATGAAAGTTTATCCCTTTAATCTTATTATCTATAATATTTTTCATCTATGTCCCTATTTTAATGATTTATTTACATAATAGCATTTTATTTAATAGAATGATTTATTTAATAAATTTTAAACTATAGTTGAATTGTTAAAATGTTTTAAATTGTTTTTGTAAAAAATTAAATGTTTATTTTCAAATAACTTTATAAAAACAGATACCCAATTCTTTTGTTAGTCTACATGTCATTAAAATATTTTCCTACCAAAATAACTATTTTAGGATATTTTACTTGTTATATATGTTTTGAATGGTTATAGAAATCAATATCAATAATGAAATATAATTTTAATATTTTTATCTCATTCCCAATTATTATCCAAAATATATGAATTTATTAACAAACCTATATTTTTAGTAAACTATTATCATATTTTATCTCTTATTATTTTTACGGTATTTAACATTCTCTTGAAACATGCTTGTTCATGTTTTCATTCTTAATCAGACATGTCATTTCTCTTAAATATACATTTTCATTCTATAATTGATATGATCATTTACTTACTATATAACATTACTAAATATATTCATTTTCTAAGAATATCACTTTATTCATAGTGGAAATCATAAAATTCCTTGTTATTTCTATATTATGGGTTTTTATTAATATGGAATATTTTTTATAAATTATATTAATCATTATATATACGAGGACTGCATTATAAAATATAGTGATGGGTTGGGCATGGTTATAGATATCACATTGATGAATCCATAGGTCTCATGTGACAAACTAGTTTGATAAAATTATTAAATGGGTTTTTGTTTTAAAACAACCTGTGGATTAAATTGTTTTGGTAAAATGAAATAGTGGAAAAGATTTAATTATGGTTTAGATCATGAGGTCAAAGATTAATAATTTCCAAAATGGATAATTTAGTAATTATTATTCATCACATTACTACATTGATATTATCAATGGAAGCATTTCATTCTCATGTTATTAATATAATGACATGAATTTTTTGTTTTTTACTTTTCTATATTGATTGTACGTTTTATATTGATTATATATTATACTATATATAACTCTTAATATAAATCTGAGATCACACGTTATTTTTATCCCCTCTCTTGTATATGGATAAGCATATTATAAATAATTTCATGGAAATGATAGTTTTTAATTCAATATATTATATTTATCTATTGTAATATCAGAATAAGGTATATATACAGATATTCTAGAATGATAAACTAAAATACCATTCAGGATTAGATCATAGGTATCTTATATTTAATTTAATAAAGAATACAATAGATCTATATTACTGATGATGAGGATAATATCGATTTTATAAGAAGGATTTTAGTAATAGCTATGGGAACATGATTTTAAATTTACATTTCTATCAAATGTTTCATTAATATCCCCTATAGTATTTGATAAATATTATCATTAAAGGTATTTTATTTAGTTGATCGTTATTCGTGATTATATTTAGCTAACCATGTTTATTTAATTTTTTATGGGACTTATTGATTGAAATGTAATCAACAACTATAGAAAACTTAGGTATTACCAAGATGCTACAGCCTATATAGATGGAATTGGAACTGAGTTTGTCATCACTGTGATAGGGTATACAACTTAGGTAAGGATTAATAAACATTCCCATAATTATCATAAGCCTATTAAATATTTTAATTCACTTTTGTGTTATCATTAAGGCGATACAGTACCCCATAATGTAATATAACTACTTGTCCATTTCTTGATTCTAACTGAATTGTAACCCGAAGAAATTTATTCATTGCATTAGAATGTATTTAAAATAAAAATGTTGTGATGTCAATGTTCAGTTTTAAAGTAGTTATTGTTCAATAGTGTTCCTTGATCTAGAATACTACTCAGTAAAAAAAATAGAAATCATGTAATTGAGAACATTTAATTTTATTTTCTTAATGAAATAATTCCCTAGGGAACAGTGAGAATAAATTGATAGGGAGTTTCTAGAATTATTGAAAAATAATAATTATATAGGTTGGGAGTGTATAAGTCTAACATTAATAAATTATTAAAGAATTCATAAGAATACATACAACATCTAGAAATAATGATTTCCTATTTTTTATGGGATTTAAATAAATCTCTAAATTGAACTATTTTATCAAACATTATAAACATATTATAATTTATAATCATGTTCCATTAAGATATAAATATTTAATCGATCGAATCACATTATGTGAATTCAATATATTAAGTGGTCTTATTATATCAAAAAAAATTAAACATAATAATAAATAATAAGGGACTAAAAAATTGAAATCATGTAAAAATAATATTATAAAACAACCAATAATATTTTTATATGGAATGAACGTTTTTAAAACTATTGACACAATGGATATCTGTTTAATTAATATAAGGAATATAATGAGACCACTATTATCGAGTAATTAATCACAAATGGATGGGAAATTATTCAGGACAATTCCATAAATGTCCAAGGATCATACCTTAAAGGAATCAAAGGGAATAAGACAAAAATGTTGAATTAATATAGTTGAAGTGGAATTTCACGGTTATTTTTTGAATGTACAAATATAAAGTACTTGATAATTTTAAATGATTTTTTATTTATTTTCTATCAATTATTTTATATATTATAAAATTGTAATGGGTATCACATCACTTCCATAATAATAAGATATCGAGTTAGTAGTGAGAACACCTTATGGTAGGATGATCACAACTCAAGCACATAGCTCATCTATGATAAATTTTATTTTGGAATATACATACCATAAATAATGATATTTTTACTATATTTTAAATTTATATAAAAATTTTCATGAGTTTCCTCAATCAATATTTATCCCAATTTAATTTTTTAGAAAAGGAAGTTACATTTTATATTCTAAGTCGACCTATGATAGAATTTAGAAGGGAGGATAAACATAAAATCAAAATGATAATTTGTTTTATTATGTTGTTATTGATTTTTCTAATGTATTTAATGATTACATGGATAGTATTCCACAGAATATTGATGGTATGTTTTCAATATAACTCATAACAAGAACTAAACATATTTCAAAGGCTCTGTATATCATAGATCTATTTGAGTTGAATTAGTTAAAGAAGAAACATAAATAAAATCTATATATTTGATTCATTCTTATGAGTTCGTCTCCTTAGGGTTTAGCTACAATGTTTTTTGAATTATGATAGACATATGTTCCTTTGAAATGATTATCAAAAACTGAAAATTGGTTATAATAAGAACACACATTGTATACACAATATAGATGATTAGTTTGATCCTCTATCGGGAGACCTATATAGTTTTCTTGTAGATATTTGATTTGGATATCATCACCTTACATTTAATAAGGATAATATATGAAATAAATCCTTCCATATGATGTATAGTAATTCTGAATTTATAGAAATTTCATTTCAACTAATGAATTTTTCTGTTAATTTCATATGTATAATTATTTGAATCTTTGGATATTAAATTGTTTAATTGTCATTTGTATTTATAGATTATATTTTTTTATATTCAATGATAAAGAAATATCATGATGTACAATTGAGAATTTTATTGATGGTCTTTATAAAAGAGAATATATATAAACAAATTTATCATTTTGAATATATATATGAAATTATATTTCTACTAGGATAAATGAATATGGATATTATTGAGTATGTATCCCAATTATTTGGTTGTATTATTGTTATGAATGAGAGACAGATATATATAAGGATGTTACAACTATTAATAATACCATAGTAGAAATTTAAAATCCCTTTTATTGGATTCTTCATAAGATTATAGAATACATCTAAATAGAATTATGTTATTTTAGTTTTTGATGATATCCTTGTAGAATCAATGAATTTTATCTATATTAGTGTTTGTTTTTAAATTAATAATATTAAATTTTTATACATTAATAGGTATTATGATTCATGGAGTAAAAATAGCTATCATATCCAATTGGTATATATGGTTTACCTCAATGTTATGGATAAGAATTAAGTAGTCTCTATAAATATAGATGGTTTTAAATATCTCTTATCATCCTCACATGTATGGTTATATTAAGAGGGGAATTAAAACTAGATATTAAATTTTTAGGAATTTATATTAATTATTCATTGGTGTTTAGGATCAAGAAATTCATTTTATAGAATATTCATACAATGATAGTTTTCACTCCGGAATTCAAATTGATCATCATGAATACCACTTAATAAATAATTGTATACCTCCCACATAATGGGTTTAAGTTGAATAATGAATACTTTTAGTACAAACTCTAATCAAATATTTTAATGAAGATTTTCAATCCATTCAACAACATATAACATTAGCTCATAGATGAATAAAAGGTAGTGATGACAATCATTGATGATATCAAAGGTCCAATATATTGACATGTTATTCCCTTGAATATATTGTAGTATTTATTTTAGGATAATTAGAAATAATGTAATTGAATTACCTGAAATTATTGATCTCTTATAATTTTTTAATCATATAGGGAGGGTATATTTTCACACTTTTATTCCATTGAATCTCTTTAGTGTTAATGATGTCATCCTTGTATATGTCTTGAAAATGTATATAACTAATAATTCATATATACTAAACTTAATTTTCATACCTCTAGAGAATTAACTCTATTATGTGGAACTACCGATAGAAATTATTGATCGTATAGATAATGTTCAATGAAAAAACACCACACACCTTTTCATAGTTTTGGGCTAAAATAATTAAATTGGGGAGCCTACATGTGTAATTGAAGATGTGATGAGGTATAAAAATCCATAATTTGTTGTATCATAGTTATTTACTTATTATAATGGATTGCGGGAGGGGGTATAATGTAGTAATATTAGATTTTATGGTATATTTATTTATAAATCAATATCATAGTTTAATTTCATTACCGAAAACAAAAAAAATAAAAAATGAATAGAAAACATCTTAAAATATTTTTATGTGAAAAATATATCATTTTTACTTAATAATGATAATATGAGCTGACGTTAAAATTTTTAGATTTTAATAAAATGATTGAATATCTAGTGAATAGTAAACAACATATTTTTTAACAATAATCTTTTAAATTTATTGAATTTTCTCTATAATGATTTGAATAAAATATTAAATTACTATAATCTGCTTTTAGATATAAATACTCTACTAATTTTCATTTGATTCATCATTATATTTTATTTTACCATA
Organism: Viscum album; assembly: GCA_963277665.1. NCBI lineage: Eukaryota > Viridiplantae > Streptophyta > Magnoliopsida > Santalales > Viscaceae > Viscum > Viscum album. The sequence continues at coordinate 1,343,654,573 of OY728119.1, read as the reverse complement.
ATTTTATCTCTTGACTTAAAAATGCATTTTTTTCCTAAAAAAACAAGTTTTCAATGGTTTTTATGTTTTAATCATACTTTTATTACTAAAAATACTATAAATTTTATTTGAAAAAAATATATTTTATATTTATATTAGTGTAATTTAAATTTATTAATTATTTCCTTTATATTTTTTGTAATAATGAAGAGTAACATTTGTGGATACATGACACAACGGTATGGATTGAATGGGTATAACATAATAAAAAATTTGGGATTGGGAATTGAGATTTCAACAAAAAATTCCATTATACTATATGAAGCATGTTTTTTCCATTACCAACCACATTTGAAAAATCTAACTAGATAGGGATTTGTTTCTCATATATTTCCATTTATTTTACATTATAAGAATAATGAAACTAAAACATCACACTCTTGACATTAATAACCCTAATATTTATTCTTATGGACACAAAGTGTTTATGTTTCGTTTTAAATTATCATTTTCAATATTAATATATTCTTTAACATTTCATAATATTTTTTTCAAATTTCATAATCACTATTAATAGTTAAGAAACACTGTCAACATATTTATTTAATTCATAAAAATAAATAAATAAGATGGATTTTGAAAAATTAATAGTAATAATTTTTTTATGAATAATCATGTTCTATTAATTTTAATTATTAATATAACATATTAGGGTTTTGTGAAATAATATTTGTGAATTATATTTTTTTTATTGTATATTTAATGTCAAATTAAATGAATAGTGTTAAAATTGACATTATTTATATTCTATGAAAATAATATATTTTCAAATAATTTAGATATAATATATATATATATATATCTAGTACATGGTGGATGTGATATGGTTTAAAATTTAATCCATTTTCGATTAATGATCCAATTTTCACCATAAAAATAAAATTATAACCCATTAAAATTTTAAAACCCATTACTATGATGAAGGATAAAATTTATTGAAAAATATGTTAATTAAAAAGGATAACGATTAAAATGTCATATAAACCCATCCAAATAGTTTTGGGAATATTTATTAAAAAATATTCTCTTTTTATTTGATTATGTGAAAATTTAGAATCATTATACTTTAGTTAATGACATATTATATTATAATATATCACGAATTTTCCAATATTCCCCACCCCACTCATATAAAAGGATATGTATTATCTATTTCAGTTACCAAACATTTATCCAATTAGCTCCAAAAACCATATAAATAATATTTTCAACTTCATTATACATTATTTATAGGTTATGGTCTTCATAAAAGTCATTTCTAAGTGTCTTTGATAGTATGTATAATGGAAGTCTACCAAAGAAGAGAAAATTGTCTTTAATAACTATTTCATGTTTACTACTTCTTATATTACATGTAAAATTATTTAAAATATACTAAAATGAAAAATAATTGGTCATAAATATACATATATGTTGCTACAATTATGTTAGAACCACTCACTACCTCTTTTCTACCCTATTGGAAGAGAATGCATTTCTCGTCCAAACATTAGACTTACAGTCTCCACATAGTGTTGTAATCCATATTAAATCCCCAAATTTTGTATATTGTTATAATTATAGAACTAATTATTATATATATTATATTTATGAAATAATTTTTCTTCTTTAATTATAATGTAATATCATTCTTTTACATTCTAATTTTTTTATAAACAATAACATCCCTTACACATACGGGTGGACTGCCACCACCATGAATGGATGCAATTATTTTAATTTATAACATGAATTATAATGATGATATATTTATAAAATATAAAATTTATATACTTTATAAAAATCATATATTTAATTTTTATAATATTTTACATTTCTTTTATTCCGTCTATTGAAAATTAAAAATGGTGTTCACATGTATGCATAACAAATCATCTCTATGAATGATGTAATTTATTTTTCAATTCCAATGTTTTTTAAATAAAACAAAATACATATATATAAAACATAGGATATATTTATATCATGAATAAAAGTATATAGATGACGGAACCATGTGTTATATATATGAATCAAAAATACTAATTCAAAACATTCATGAAAAATGATGTAGAAAACACTTGAAATAATGATAATAGTAAATTATTAATAATGGAATTATGATAAATTTAAAAAATACATCAAATATGATTTTACTAATATTGTTATGGTTTTTCATTATGTATAAAAAAATTTAAATTTTTTAAAATGAGGCTATAAGGACTTGTTAGGAATGTGTAACTTGATGTAAGGGACTTCCTCACAATTTCCACACTATTGTGACATTTTGAGTACTAATATACTATTTACATTTATGTTTATTATATGAAAATAATTAGAGTTATTTAACATGAATATATATTTATTCACTATGATTAATTTCAATTAATTTTTAATATATTAATGGGTTACATTATAATTTTGAAAAAACATGTATGATATTATTTCATATTCTAATTTTTATGGGTTTGCATATATTATTCATTGAACACATATAATAATATAACATTCTTAAAAATAATATATTTTTTTATGTTATTGACGAATAATTATTTTCCCAATTATCTTAAAACATTTTCTATCTTTGGAACATGAATAAATAAAATAATGGGTTGAATAAAAATATAGTCATATTTCTTTTTTGATTTGGATAATGTTTCATTATGTTGTAATTTTTTTAAATTCATATTAGAAATGTAATTTTAAGTTACTCAAATAATTTATTAAGGGAATTTTATTTTATCCACAAATTTTTACAATTATTTAATTTTATATTCATAATTGTTTATAAAATTTTTATTTTCAATATTCAAAATTAATGTTTCTTTTTAATGTATATGGCTTTAATTGACATTAATACAACTATAACCATTTTATGATATTTTTATTCTTCTATATTATTGGATTTGTTTTAAATAACTCTTTATAAAATATTACAATTATTTATTCGTTCATTTTCCAATATTCAATAAAATTTATGATTTTTTTACAAAGCATAAAATTCTGAGGAATTTATATTCCTCTTTTATCTCTTATAAATTTTATTTTCAATATGTTTTTATCCAAAATTTCTCTTCTTATGATAATTTATAATTGAAAACATCATTCCAAAATAATCTCAATATTATTTTTATTATGGATATAATTATTTAAAAAATTGTATACCATATCTAAATTAAATTATTTATTATTAATGTAACTTGATTAACTAGATAAATAATCATATTTCATATTGTTTACTCGATGAGGATATTTCTTGATAACATATATGGTTTATAAATTATAATTTTTATTTAATATATTGTGAATTAATTAGATATGAAGTGACAGTAGAGGTCAAGTTATAAATAGTCCCCCAATTTGTTGACAGGTCTCATAACAAAAAATAGTTGGATAGCCTTATAATTTTTTTAAAAAATATTCAAAAACTAAGATATCTTTATACAGTACATTTAATGTTAACATACCATGATTTAAGATATCATGGAATCCAAATTATTAATTTCCATCATTTATAATTCAGTTATTATTACCCACGAGATTACTAAATTGATATTTTTCATATGTGTTTTTTTCTCCTGTTAATAACTTAATGAAATGTGTCTTCAATTAATTTACATACCATGTTTTATATAACATATTAACTTATTATGTATTATTATATTCATATATTTTATAGACCAAATGAGGTAAGACATTTTTCGCATCCACATTACATGATGAAATATATTATGAATAATATCAAGGATTCAAGAGTGTATCTTCTACTTTGTATTTGTTATTTCCAATGTAATATAGAAATAATATATGTATCAGGTTCCTGAAAACTAATAAATTTATTTATCCTTTTTGATGTACTCCCTTGAATCTTAGGCCAATAAAATCAATTAGAGACTGGCTATGGGAAACAATATTTCTTATTTCTTCAAATTGCAATCATTTGAGAATAAAAATATTTTTTCATCATAAACTACCTAAAATGATTTATATATAAAACCAAACACTAAAACATTAGAAAAATGTATTCCATCTAAAATAACATATTTTAAATTCATACTCAACACATTTAATGACATGAATACCTTCATAATTCCTAAAATTTAGGAATATTCTTTAATGCATCGAAATTACATAACTTTTAAAATATCATTATGGCTTGATTAGAATAATGATCTTACTCTATGATTACTAGATTATTGAATAACCAACTCATCATTGTGATATTTAAAAATTCTAAAATCCCAATGAAATATTCATATAGAACAACTTCACAATATTCCTCAAACTGATGGTTCTTTGAGGCTTATTCCTTCACAACATTGAATGAATATTCTGAATATCAATAAAAATAAATTATCTTAGTATGGTGACATGAATCAGAAATAATAAACTATTTCACTCACTGGGAAACTATATAAAATAATTATTAACCACAACCTTATTTCTATTAATGTTTACCGCAACCTTCTATTTGATGACACATAGACTTTTGTCCGATCATCAATAACCATATTCACATAAAAACATCATATATGTATCACCCTTGGTTTGAGGTATGTGGTCTTTGTTTATTAATTTTTATGTGTTTAAAGTTCATGGGATGAGTTGGGAAGAGGTTAGGAGAGTTTGGAATGGTTTTGAATGAGTTTGGAGACTTTTAAATGGGTGCACGGTTTGAGCACGATTAGTGGAAACCGTGTGGATTATCCAGAAAACTATGCAAGGGAGACAATAAGCTTCAAATGGCCTTCGCACAGTTTTCCAAACCGTGTGAGGAAACTGTGTGGATTCTCCCTGAAACCGTGCAAGGAAGACATTACGCTTCGAACGGCCTGCGCACGGTTGGTAAAACCGTGCGGGCTAACCATGCGGCCACTTAAAAATAGGGTTATATGTTCTGGGAACCCTCAATCATAACCTATTTTACTCAAATATTCCTCCCACTCGATCCTCACTCGTGATTTTGGGTTCATAGGGTTTAAGGGTGCTCTCCAACTCGGTTTGGAAGCATTTCAAAGGGGTTTCCAGGTGTTTTGAAGGTGATTTCTCCCGGGTAAGTCTCTCCTCTTGGTTTCCTTGTGTTTTCCTCTAGATATACATCCCAATATTTCATGGTTTTCAAGATCTACACTTGTTGTGTAAGATCTAAGGTTTTGGTTTCCTTGGATGGTTATTTTAAGGCTAATGGATGCTATGAAAAGGGATATAGAGAGGTTTCGATAGCGTGTTCTTCGGATTTGATGTGCAGTGGCTTGTGGGTCGATTTCTCGGGAACCCTGAAGGTAGGTGGCTTCTCTCTCTACTCCACTTGGTTAGAACTAGTGGTGCCTTGTTACAATTAATTGTCATGCGGATAATTAATTGTTAATTTTCATACGAAATTGGTTGGATATCCCTTGGGTGATGTTTTGGGGATTTTTGGGAAAAAATGTGTTTTATGGTGAAATTATATTCTTGTGGATTTTAAATTGATGATTTTAAAATGGGATGATATGGTTGTTTTGTGAAAATTATTTTTGGAAAGGGTTTTAAATAAAAGGGTTGTTTTTTTGAAATGTTGTTTGGCATGGAAATTGGTTTTCAATAAATGGTTGATTTGATGAAGTGGATTGACATGCAATGGAATTGGTTGATTGTATGTTGTTGTGACCATGGTATGTTTATTATTGGTTTGGATTGATTTAAATGTTGTATGGAAGTGGGTGGGAAGTCTCACTATAAATAGAGAATGTATAGTGGTCGGAAGAACCACCATATGAGTAGTGGTCGAGAAGTACCACTAGTTGTGAATGGGTGAACGGGTTCTGTAGAAGTCCGACAATTTTGGTTATTTTTTGTGCATTTCTTTTCAAGATGGAAGTTGTTGTACTAACTTGTAAATGATGAAATGACTTGTGGATTGTATGGTTGGATTTCCCTTGGTTGCATGGTTATGGTGTCATAACTTTTTAAGGTCATGTTTGTCTTATGAAAATGTTCGCACTTGTGATTTAATTTATATAAAATGTTTTATATAAATTTTCTAATGGATTTATCCTAGTGGTAAGTATAGAGAAGTCATTTGGGGAAATAATACTGAGTTTTAGTACACACCCCCTCCTTTGGAACATTGGTGTCTTTGCAGAAGTCGTGTTCTATGATGTGGGAAAAGGTAAGTCATCACCCGCCTTTAGTGGAGAATTATGATCTCTTGGTGGAGCTTCGAGCTTGGAGCTTGGTATGGAGCTACGGTGGTGTCACAGCTCATGGGGATTTGTGTTTAGTTTCCTCTTTGTACTCTGAGTTTGGTGGAAATGTCTAGTTGCACTGGTTTTGAGGTGTGTTGTGGAACAGCGTGGTTGTCCATTTGGAATACATGTTTGGGATTGAAAGTGCATGCATAAATAGCTATTAGATTGGTTGGTTTTGTCTTAAGGGAAAATCATTCCCCAAATTGATCATGAATCCCCCGACATTTATTACTAGCCTTTGGTATCTTGGTAATATCTCTTAAGGCCAAGTAGTCCTCACCACCTCCTCAATCCTATGAGGTAGGGGTGAGGTGTTACAAGTGGTATCAGTTTGTTCGGTCCATTGCAGTTGATTCTCGGATTATGTGTTGACATTCGTTGTGGTACATTCCTTGTGTCTGGATAGTATCAAAGCATAGGAATGTCCGAATTTGGAATGTATAGCATAAAAGGAAATAACTAAACATTTTTGCTGAAATTCACGTTACCAGGGAGTTGGGTATATAAGTGTTTTGGAGACACTTATGGGCACTGGATACCTCATTGTTGTGGGTGTATCCAATGAGATGAGCATGACATACATGGTATAAATGACTTCCCACTAGGATGAATATTTATTTTGGGTATAATGATCTATGGGCTGAACTGAGAAATGTTTTGTGTGTGAAATTGTAATGTGAATAAATTTGATATTTTGAAAATGGTATGATTTTCTAAACGGTGAAACGTGGGAAATGTGATCTTTTATAAAGACTTGTTTTGAATGTGTTGTGTAATGTGATTTGATATGGGATTTCGTGAGGTCAACAGAAGTGAGACTCATGGTTTTTTGTTTTCTTTTTATAGAAATGGAACCAGGTAGGCGTCGTAGAGACCAACCGAAGGAGGTGGCTGAGAATGTGGTAGCAACTGAGCCTCGGGTGAACCAACAGCTACTGCAAAGCATAGTAAAAGCTTTCCAAGATGTGGAATGTGGGAACAAAGCTGATTATCCTAGGCATGTTGATCATGCAGTTAAGATTCAAATGAATAATTCAACCATATTGAGGGGTTATTCAGAGCTGGGGAGGGAAGAAGCACGGTTGAATAGAATGAACCAGATACTTGAGTTCTTGGGAACTCCGATAGAGTTAAAAGTGATGTTGGACTCATATATGTTAGAATATCTTGTCCATAAGTGGTGGGAGTTGGTAGTACAAGTAGGTACAAACCGGGGTATGATGTGGGATGGATTTGAGGAATTGATTATTAAATAATTTTACCCACATACATTCAAAATTTATCATACGACTGATTTATTCATTTTTAAGCAAGATCTTATCTCTATAATGGAGTATAAATCTATATTTATGAACATAGTTTGGTTTGCACCTGAGGTGGCGGGTAGCACGTCGTTGAAGGAAAAGATCATTGAAGTGGGGTTAAGGCAAGAAATCTGTTCAAAGATTACAGTACTGTGTATAGATGATTACATAGGGATGGTGAATAGAGCCTCGGTGGATGATCGGGATCTGTTGGGCGCTCTGGGCGGAGGAAGAATGGTGGTAACCATGGGGAATAGTGGAAACTCTATAGCTGAGTTCAAGAGGAAAAGGGACACTTACTCCTAGGGCAAGAGTATGGCATATAATCTGACGGTAGGATCAGTGAATCTTCATCTGAATCCCCAGACCAAGATGTGATGTTTTCAGTGTGGTTCTACAAGCCACATCAAGATGGATTGTACGACACAACCTCGAGCATGTCATAATTGTAATCAGATGGGACATCTGCAGAATTATTGTCAGAATGGTCCAATGTCAGGGGTGTGTGACACCCCTCAGGGATCGCAGATGCTGTATTCTTCGACGGGACAGGGACAGCAGCACACCCATCATCAGCAGAGTTAAGTGGGTCATGGTGATTCTTGGATTACTACGATGCCTTAGTAGGGCAATAAAGACCAGATTTTGGAAAACAAACATGTGTTCGGAGTAGAGCAGGTTGTGGTGGATGATCAGTCGTGACCATCCATGGTGCGAGGTACTATTCTTTTAAATTCTTCCTTAATGCATGTTTTTGTTTGATACGAGGGCTTGACACTATTTTATTCTTGCACGCATGATTTATTTACTCGGTTTAAGGGTAGAAATGATGCCCTCAATTTTAAAATGTCAAACTCCTCTAGGTCGAACAGAGTGTCCATCCTTCTTGTGTATAGAAAGTTGTACCATCGTGGTTGAGGTAGAGCTAGTGTGGACTTTTTCAGTGCTTGAGATGGATGAGTATGATGTAATCTTGGGAATGGATTGGCTAGTGGCATGAATGGTCAACATTGATTGTGATGTGAGAACAGTGGTTTTACGATAGACAATGGTGTTAGACATCTCTTTAGAGGAGAGAGGAATGAAAGGTAGTGTGCAACAGGTTTTTGGCACTAGCAGTATAAGGCCCCAGCCTTAAACCTTACTTAATCTTGAGTTATTACAATATTACACATTAAGGATCTTTTCAGGTTTAGAGTTTTAGAGAATTAGATCATAAAACTTGCATTACATTCTACATATAAACAAAGAGGTTACATAAATATAGTATTCCTCATTCCCATCAATGGAAACATATTTAAAATAAAACATGGATTATTTCTTGACACTTCCTTGACACTATCATCATATCATATACCATTCCCTGGACTTGTGAAAAACATTTCAAAAAAAACTTTGGATGAGCATAAAAAGCTCAGTAAGGGATATAAAAATATGTAAAGGAAACATGGGTACATATATACATAAGAATGAGATCATACTTTACCCATAAAACAAAAGAATTTTAACATACCTCAACAAATCATGAATAAATCATAGAAATCATAAGACATAAAAGTAACGTGACGCATTCATAGCATCCTTACGTAGGGAGTAACCCTCTTGGTTACGATTGGAATACTCATCACAGTATATTCCCTAAATCTCTTCGGAGAAACCTTAACGTTTCACTCCTTCTCGTTACCCAATGCATTGGAGAGCTATATCGGGCTCACCCACCCTTAGTTTATCATCGAACCACCCGTCTTCATAATAATTCCCAAGAACCTCAACATAATCGTATCACATAAAACATGCATAAAGGAAACATAACATTTCCACCTTTCAATCACAAGATATAAATACAACACATTGATATAAAAACATTATGAAAACCATTTTCAATACCAAAATAATATAAAATTAAAACATGGTATTTATTTTTCTTTTAAAAATAAGGTATGGCTTGTAGAGGATGCCGAAACTCAAATAACAGTCACGGTGGCAGAAAAGCCGTTGTCGCCGCATACGTACGACAAAAACATTCCCTTTTGTCGTTTAGTAAAACTATTGGTATAAAAATTATTCCTTTTTTATAAATGTAAAAGTCAAAGGGGTTTATACCCCGTATAAAATAAGGTTGTGTATAAAACAAAATATGCCTCAATGAAAGGAGATTGAGACGATGTCCCATACCTCGGGTCCGACTTGACTCGATCGTTCTTTAATGTCCTGAATAATAAACTTGAGTTAATTTCTACTTCTATAAGAACCTTATTCAAGTTCATTATTCCTTTTATATCACTTATTTCCATGTCATGAACACTATGTAATTATTTAAGTTAATAACGGTCGTTTTAACGATCATTGGTACTTGAGTAAAAAATAAACCCTTTATAATTAAATGTTGTTCATGTATTCATTATATACATAATTATAATAATTATTTATATGTCATATATATACAGTATATACATGCATTTATAATATTACTTAATCATTTAGAGGTAAGAAATGAAATGCACCGTTCATGGAGACGGTAAGCCGTACGTACGCATGAACGCTACATTCATTTCTATTTCGTATTTTATAGAATGGAATCATAATGATATAAAGGTATATAATAATTCCAGTATAATATCATATATAATATCATAGTTCCATCCTTTATACGTCCCACATATGGTATTTAACGAATCAAATCACTTTGAGGGGGCGGTAGTCCGCACTTCCTTAAATGAAGATATCGCGTTTACCCATAATGGAAACCATAAAGGTATGACCAAAAAGAAAAAAACAGAAGCTTAAGGAAAACATAAACATATTATATATCATATATAAATATAGTTATATCTTAATGGCCACCTTTGAAGTTGTTAAAAGAATGTTGAACAATTATCATTTTGGGAGGCATAAATTCACCATCCACGGAAACAGTATGTTCGTTAACCATTAGATGTAGGTGTGTGTAAGTTTAACTCGAATACGTATTATAAAAACATACTAGTATATTGAGGATACTGTAGTTGTTACAATAGAAAAGAATAAAAAGAGTTTAGTGGGTTGGAGAAGCAAAATAAAACAAAAGGACTCAAAAGAACACATTACCTTAAAATCGGGTAACTCCCTTTGGTTTGAGCTCAAAGGCTTCCTGGGGAAGACTTCTTCCCAAAGTGATGCTTCAAGGAATAATAGAGGGAAATGGAGAGACAAAATGGGCAGGGGTTGGCCGAGCCAAAGGCTTTGGAAGTGTGGGTAAAGAGGTAGATGTGGGGGGCTTTTATAAGAGGGGAGGAGGGGCACTCTTGGAAAGTAAAGATAAGTTACATTATTTTCAAATGAGTTTCGGATTAAAAAGTACCCACATTGATATAATTCTAGGATAAGGTGATAAAGGTTCGAAATCCACTCATCCAATTGGTTTTTCCATGTGTAGGTTTTATATTTTACATTATCTTTCCATTTTATTTAAATCGTTAAATAATGAGGTCATCGCTGCATCATCATGATGTCATAAATAATTTAATTTATTTAATGTCTAAAAATCATAAAAAAATAATATGATGTAGGAAATCTATTTAGCTTTCTAATGAATATTTATAGTCAAAAATCTGACTTGTATAACCCCATACAAAATGTTTTTTAGTAAAATAACTCATGTTTGTGTCATTTTTACGTTAACATTAAATAAAAAGTTATTTATGTCATTTCCCAACCAATGTGGCTCCATAGGTTCCAAAAGTTGACACAGGGCTTGTCTTGGTCGGCCATGACACATACAATAAGTGTATGACAAGTTTCTAGGTCATTTCATTTTATTAAAACATTATCCTTACCTTAAACTACACTAATTACCTCTAATCGCGATTAAAAACTTAATAAGATACTATTCACCAAAAAAAATTATTATAATCTCATTGAACAACTTTTTACTTTTTAATGACAACCATGTATGTCGGATTTTTGAAATTCAAAACACAAAGATGGAAAAATTTCATTTAAACGAAAAATCAGTTTTTATAAGTACGACTTAGTGGTTTCACTATTCATAAAAAATTGATGTTTTTCATAAAATTACCAAAAATTCACCCTAAGCTATATTTGATATTCTGATTTCAAAAATGAAGTCTATTTTACAAAATTCAAAACATATAAGTCACAATAATTAATTTAATAATTAATTCCTGCTGTCAAAACAAATAGCGTGTTTTTATGAAACAAAATGTATAAAAAGATTGACACTAGTTTAAGTCTGATTTCAAAGTAAAATTGATTCCAATGGCCACCATTGGATTAAATGGTAAAAATATATTCTAATTTTACTTCAAAACCAATTCAAAAGATAATCTAATCATATAAATAAATTAGATTAAAAAGCAGTTTTGATGTAAAATGCAGTATTTTTCACTATTTATAAAAAATTGAACATTGTCTCAAAAATACCAAAAATTCACAATAAGTAAATTTTGATGTCCCAATAATAATGAATAAGTTTATTGTGACAAAAATAGCTTATAAAATTCTCAAAAGATAGATTTAAAAATGGTTTTCCATCAAAAGGCAGTAAAACAATCTTTTAAAAATATTTGTGTATTCCATGCTTAAGATTGGATTTATTTTCATTTTAAGCCTCTAAAACACTATCTAATTCATTAATAGACATAGATAAAAATATCTATTATTCATTACTTAGTTGGGATGTTACATCCTTCCCCCCTTTAGAAAATTGTGTCCCCGCAATTTATTTACTTATCAAATAAATGGGGGTACTTATCCCTCATTGCATTTTCTGATTCCCATGTTGCCTCTTCCATCATGTGGTTTTTCCACAAAACCATTACCTGCTTAATCACATTATTCCATAACACTTGCTCCCTGTGGTCAAGAATCTGGACCGGCTGTTCCTCATAAGATAGGTTCTCTTCCAGCTGAACTACCTCTGGACTCAAAACATGAGATGGATCTGGCATATACTTTCTCAACATCGAAACGTGAAAAACATTGTGTACCTGAGATAAACTCGGAGGTAAATCCACCCAGTATGCAACTGATCCAACTCTCTCCAGAATTTCATACGGTCCAATAAAACTTGGACTCATCATTCTTTTCTTACCAAATCACACCACACATTTCCATGGTGAGACTTTGAGAAAAACATGATCACCTACCTCAAAAGTTAGATCCTTCCCCCTATTGTATGCATAACTCTTCTGCCTACTCTGAGCTGTTCTCATGTGCTTCTGAATCATCTGAACTTTTTCTGCCATCTCTTCTACCAATTCTTGTCCCATCAACTTCCTTTCACCCACTTCATCCCAGAAAGCTAGAGTTCGACACCGCTTCCCATATAACACCTCAAATGGTGCCATCTGTATACTGGAATGAAAACAGTTATTATATGAAAATTCAACCAAAGAAAGATGTTAGTCCCAACTTCCCTGATAATCCATCGAACAAGCTCGTTGCATATCTTCCAATGTATGAATTGTTCGTTCTGACTGCCAATCTGATTGAGGATGAAAAGCTGTACAAAAATATAATTCAGTACCAAACGACTTCTGAAAGCCTTTCCAAAGATAGAAATGAACCTGGGATCACGATCAGATACAATGGAGAGTGGAACTCCATGTAACCTGACAATCTCTTTAAGATATAAACGGGAAAGTTGAACTAGGGAAAAAGTATCTCGTATAGAAAGGAAATGAGCAGATTTAGTCAAGCGATCAACAATAACCCAGATGTCATTATTACTTCGAGATGTCTTCGGTAATACCACAACAATGTCCATTGATATATTCTCCCATTTCAACTCTGGCACTGGTAAAGGCTGAAGCATCCCTTTCCGTAACTGCCACTCTGCTTTAACCTGTTGACATGTATAACACTTCATAGTAAAATCTGCAATATCTCTTTTCATTCCATCCCACCAGTAATATTCCTGCAGATCTCTGTACATCTTAGTACTGCCGGGATGAACTGAAAACGGAGAACTATAAGCTTCACATAACAACTCTCTCTTCAACTGTGAATCACAAGGCACACACAATCTCTTCCCAAATCTCAAAACACAATCATTATCAATGTTGAATTCAGGCAACTTACCTTTCTGAACCAGCTATACCTTTTTCTGCAACTCACTATCTTGCTTCTGTGCTTGCTTGATTCTGTCTGATAGAGATGATCTCACTGATACCTGAAACAAAACAGAAGAACATCCTACACCAACAACTTCTATGCCAAAGTTCATCAAATCCTTAACCAAAGTATCACGTTCCAAACGCAACATTGAAAATGAAGCATTACTTTTTCGACATAAAGCATCATCCACTTTATTTGCTTTTCCTGGATGGCAATTAATTGTACAATCATAATACTTGATTAATTATAGCCATATATTTTGTCTCATGTTCAACTCTTTCTATGTGAATATATACTTTAAACTTTTGTGATCGGTATATATTTCACACTTTACTCCATACAAATGTTGCCTCCAAATTTTTAAAGCAAAAACAACAGCAGCTAATTCCAAATCATGTGTAGGGTAATTTACCTAATTAGTTTTCAACTGTCGTGAAGCATAAGCAATTACCTGATCATTCTGCATTAGGACGCAACCAAGTCCTTTCAATGAAGCATCAATGTATATAACAAACTCACCATTCCTGGAAGGTAGTGCCAAAACTGGAGCATTCACCAATCTTCTTTTCAATTCCTGAAAACAATCATCACATTCTTTTGTCCAGATAAACTTAACACCCTTCCGAGTTAGCGTAGTCATTGGACTAGATAACCGTGAAAAATTTCTAACAAACCTTTGGTAATAGCCTGCCAAACCAAGGACACTACGAATCTCTTTTACATTTGTGGGTCTTGTCCATTCTTCAACAACCTTTGTTTTTGCAGGATCAACAGTTATCACATCTTTAGAATCAATGTGACCAAGGAAAGAAATTTGTTGCAACCTAAACTCACACTTTCTGAATTTCCCATACAATTTCTTTTCTTTTAAGGTTTGCAAGATAACCCATAAATGTCTTTCATGCTCCTCTTTACTTTTAGAAAACACCAAAATATCATCAATGAAAACCACCACAAACTTATCCACGAACACACGGAAAATTCTATTCATTAAGTCCATGAATACAGCAGGTGAATTTGTTAGTCCAAAATGCATTACTAAAAATTCATAATGGCCATATCTTGTACAGAACGCGGTCTTCGGAATGTCTTCTTCCTTTACCTTCTGCTGATGGTACCCCGATCTCAAGTCAATCTTTGATAAATACTGAGCTCCATGGACCTGATCAAACAAATCATCGATATGAGGAAAAGGATATTTGTTTTTAACAATGGTATTATTCAAGGCTCTATAATCAATGAAAAGCCTCATTGAGCCATCTTTCTTTTTAACAAACAAGACAGGATCACCCCATGGTGATGTGATAGGTTGAATGAAACCTTTCTCTAATAAATCTTGCAATTGCTCCTTCAACTCTAAAATTTCAATTTGAGCCATTCGATAAGGGGGTTTTGAAATTGGCTTAGCATTAGGAACTAAGTAAACAGTAAATTCAACTTCTCGATCTGGTATTATTCCAGGCAACTCATCAGGAAAAACATCAGGATACTCATTTACCACTGGCACATCATTAATCTGAACAGTTCCTTTATTTTCAACTATGTGTGCAAGGTAACATTCATTTCCATCTTTTACAAGTGTCTCAGCCTCTTGATAAGTTATCAACAGTAAGGATTCATTCTTTTACACAAACTGAAAGTCTTTCTGAAAAGAAACTTCATTATCTCTACAGTCAATCATAGCATGGTAAATAGAGATCCAATCAATACCCAGGATAACATTAAACTCTACTAGAGGTAGAACAATAAGGTTTGCAAGTAGGTTATTTCCACAGATAAGGATAGGAATAATCTTATATATTCTTTTTGCCTCAACATTCCCCTAGGTGTTTTTACCAAAAGTTCAGGAGTCATTTCTTGAGAAGGTATTCCCATTTTACTAGAATAGGTTTCAGAGATGAAAGAATGTGTATACACCGAATCAAACGACACACTGACATAATCTATAAAAACAAACAAAGTACCTGATACAACTTCATTTGATGGCCCGACATCTGCTGAAGTAGTTTCAAAGGATTTCACCACCCCTTTCTGCTTGTAGTCTAACTGCTTCCCATCACTCAATATCTTTGTCGGACACTCGTTTACATAGTGACCCATCTCATTTCACTTATAACATTTCACTAACTGAAAATCAAATTTGGTCTTACCTTCACCATGATCCTTTTCAGTGCAATCATGAGCCTTACGTCACATCTTACCACATAGGTAGCACTTTCCAGAATTTAGAAGACATTCCCCAGCATGCCTTTTAACACATTTATCACAAACTGGAAACTTAGTTTTCTTACCATCAGACTTTTTTGAAGAATTCTTACCTTACTCCTACCACCTCAGAATCTTCTTCTGTTGGTTGTTATAGAACACTTGATCATCGGTAAACTCCATTTACACCTTCTCAGCACATCGAACAAGCATTTCATAACTTTTAAACTCACGATAAGCAAATGCCCTTCGATATATTGGCTTTAATCCTGAGTAAAAATGATTGATTTTACTATCGTGGTCTCGGATAAAATTTGGAGCATACCTTGCCAATCGAGTGAACCTTTCTTCATAGGTAGCCACTGAGTCTTCCTCTTGCCTCAATTCCAAGAATTGATTTCCCATCCTAAGTCGAACAGCCTTAGGAAAATACTTCTCAAGAAACATAACTTTGAATTCATCCCAGTCAAGAGCATCAATCTCATCGGCGTCCCTGATATTTTTAACCATAGACCACCACTGATCTGCCTCACCCTCCAAATGGTAAATAGCAAGACTAAACTTTTTATTGTATGAACACCCCATGACATCAAAAATCTTCTCCAGTTCTTTAATCCACCCTTCATCCAGCACAGGGTCAGATGATCCTCTGAATGATGGGGGATGTTTCCTCATGAAATGTTCCACCACTGACATGTTCCTCTTTGGTTGATCTGGCTGATCTCATGTATGGATACAACCGCCATTTATCACTTGAGTCAACTGCGCCATTACTGCAACAAACTGTTCAGTTCCATTTCCGACCATCTCAGGATGCTGATTCGGAATGTTATTTCCTTATGCATGCCTTCCTAGCACTGCTTCCCTATTTCCTCTGCGGAAAACCATTCTGATCAAACATGTCTTAGATGAAGCAACATGGTAATCTTCAAATGCTATATCATTTCAAAAAAAATATTTTTGGATAATCATTTAATAGAATTCTAACTCCTAATGTTATCTAAACCGACCTCTGATACCAACTATAAGGCCCCAGCCTTAAACCTTACTTAATCGTGAGTTATTACAAGATTACACATTGAGGATCTTTTTGGGTTTAGAGTTTTAGAGAATTAGATCATAAAACATGCATTACATTCCACATATAAACAAAGTGGTTACATAAAGATAGTATTCCTCATTACTATCAATAGAAATATATTTAAAATAAAACATGGATTATTTCTTGACACTTCCTTGACACTATCATCATATCATGTACCTTTCCCTTGACCTGTGAAAAACATTTCAAAAAAAACTTGGGATGAGCATAAAAAGCTCAGTAAGGGATATAAAAATATGGAAAGGAAACATGGGTACATATATACATAAGAATGAGATCATACTTTACCCATAAAACATAAGCATTTTAACATACCTCATCAAATCATGAATAAATCATAGAAATTATAAGACATAAGTTAACTTGAGGCATTCATAACATCCTTACGTAGGGATTAACCCTCTTGGATACGTTTGGAATACCCATAACAGTATATTCCCTAAATCTCTTCGGAGAAACCTTAACGTTTCACTCCTTCGCGTTACCCAATGCATTGGAGAGCTATATCGGGCTCACCCTCCCTTAGTTTATCACGGAGCCACCCGTCTTCATAATAATTCCCAAGAACCTCAATAAAATCGTATCACATAAAGAATGCATAAAGGAAACATAACATTTCCACCTTTCAATCACAAGATATAAATATAACACATTGATATAAAAACATTATGAAAACCATTTTCAATACCAAAATAAAATAAAATTAAAACATGGTATTTATTTTTCTTTTAAAAAGAAGGTATGGCTTGTAGAGGAAGCTGAAACTAAAATAACGGTCACGGCGGCGGAGAAGTCGTTGTCGCCGCATACGTACGACAAAAAACATTCCCTTTTGTCATTTAGTAAAACGCATCGTATAAAAAAATATTCCTTTTGGATAAACGTAAAATTCAAAGGGGTTTATACACCGTATAAAGGAAGGTTGTGTATAAAACAAAATATGCCTCAATGAG
This sequence comes from Viscum album, assembly GCA_963277665.1. Lineage (NCBI taxonomy): Eukaryota > Viridiplantae > Streptophyta > Magnoliopsida > Santalales > Viscaceae > Viscum > Viscum album. The sequence goes on along the minus strand of OY728119.1, from coordinate 1,343,636,644 downwards.
AGGAGATTGAGACGAAGTCCCATACCTCGGGTCCGACATGACTCGATCATTCGTTAATGTCCTGAATAATAAACTTGAGTTAATTTATACTTCTTTAAGAACCTTTTTCAAGTTCATTATTCCTTTTATATCACTTATTGCCATGTCATGAACACTATGTAATTATTTAAGTTAATAACGGTCGTTTTAACGATCATTGGTACTTGAGTCAAAAATAAACCTTTTATAATTACATGTTGTTCATGTATCCATTATATCCGTAATTATAATCATTATTTATATATCATATATATCCATTATATACATGCATTTATAATATTACATAATCATTTAGAGGTAATAAATGAAATGCACCGTTCATGGAGACGGTAAGCCGTACGTACGCATGAACGCTACTTTCCTTTCTATTTCGTATTTTATAGAATGAAATCGTAATGATATAAAGGTATATTATAATTCCAGTATAATATCATATATAATATCATATTTCTATCCTTTATACACCCCACATATGGTATTTAACGAATCAAATCACCTTGAGGGGGCGGTAGTCAGCACTTCCTTAAATGAAGATATCGCGTTTACCCGTAATGGAAACCATAAAGGTATGAACAAAAAGAAATTAACAGATGATTAAGGAAAACATAAACATATTATATATCATATATAAATATAGTGACATCTTAATGGCCACCTTTGAAGGTGTTAAAATAATGTTGAACAATCATCGTTTCGGGAGGCATAAATTCACCATCCACAGAAACAGTATGTTCGTTAACCATTAGATGTAGGTGTGTGTAAGTGTAGCTCGAATACTGATTATTACAACATCCTAGTATATTGAGGATACTGGAGTTTTTACAAAATTAAAGAATAAAAAGAGTTTAGGGGGTTGGAGAAGCAAAATAAAACAAAAGGACTCAAAAAAAGACATTACCTTAAAATCGGGCAACTCCCTTTGGTTTGAGCTCAAAGGCTTCCTTGGAAAGACTTCTGCCCAAAGTGAGGCTTCAAGGAGTAAGAGAGGGAAGTTTAGAGACAAAATGGGTAGGGGTTGGCCGAGCCAAATGCTTTGGGAGTGTGGGTAAGGAGGTAGAGGTGGGGGCCTTTTATAAGAGGAGAGGAGGGACACTCTTGGAAAGTAAAGATAGGTTACTTTATTTTAAATTGAGTTTCGGATTAAAAAGGTCCCACATTGAAATAATTCTAGGATAAGGTGATAAGGGTTTGAAATCCACTCATCCAATGGGTTTTGGCCATGTGTAGGTTTTATATTTTACATTATCTTTCCATTTTCTTTAAATCATTAAATAATGAGGTCATCGCTACATCATCATGATGACATAAATAATTTAATTTATTTAATGTCTAAAAATTATAAAAAAAACTACTATGATGTGGGAAATCTTTTTATCTTTCTAATGAATATTTATAGTCAATAATATGACTTTTATAACCACATGTAAAAATTGTTTTAGTAAAATAACTCATGTTTGTGTCATTTTTACTTTCACATTATATAAAAAGTTATTTATGTCATTTCCCAACCAAAGAGACTCCATGGGGTCCCCAAGTTTACCCATGGCTTGTCTTGGTCAGCCATGACACATCCAATAAGGGTAGTACAAGTGTCCATGTCATTTCATTTTATTAAAACATTATTCTTACCTTAAACTACACTAATTACCTCTAATCACGATTAAAAACCTAATAAGTTACTATTCACCAAAAAAATTATTATAATCTCATTGAACCACATTTTACTTCTTAATGAAAACCATGTATGTCGGATTTTTTAAATTAAAAACACAATGATGGAAAAATTTCATTTAAACAAAAAATCAGTTTTTATAAGTACCACTTAGTGGTTTCACTATTCATCAAAAATTGAAGTTTTTCATAAAATTACCAAAAATTCACCCTAAGCTATATTTGATATTCCGAATTATAAAATGAAGTCTATTTTAAAAAATTCAAAACATATAAGTCACATTAATTAATTTAATAATTACTTCCCGCTATCAAAACAAATAGCGTGTTTTTATTAAACAAAATGTATCAAAAGATTGACACTAGTTTAAGTCTGATTTCAAACTTAAATTGATTCCAATGACCACCATTGGATTAAATGGTAAAAATATATTCTAATTTCACTTCAAACCCAGTTCTAAAGATAATCTAATCATATAAAAAAATAGATTAAAAAGCAGTTTTGATGTAAAATGCATTATTTTTCACTATTCATTAAAAATGAACATTGTCTGAAAAATACCAAAAATTCACACAAAGTAAATTTTGATGTCCCGATCAAAATTTATAAGTTTATTGTTACAAACATAGATTATAAAATTGTCAAAAGATAGATTTAAAAATGGTTTTCCATCAAAGGCAGTAAAACAATCTTTTAAAAATATTAGTGTATTCCATGCTTAAGATTGGATTTATTTTAATTTTAAGCCTCTAAACCACTATATAATTCATTAATATACATAGATAAAAATAGATATTATTCATTACTTACTTGGGATGTTATAAGAAGTGGGTACGTTATCGTATCAGTTGGTGGTGTTGTCGTTGGAATCGATAGACGGTGTTGAGAAGAATGTTCTCCCGAGGGTGGTAGATCAGTTTATGGAAGTTTTTCATGAATAATTCTCTTCATTACCTTCCATAAGAGAAGTGGAATTTACGATCGATCTCCTTCCGAGGACCTGTCCTATATCACTTCCGTCTTATCGTTTGACACCAGCTGAATTACGGAAATTGAAAGTCCAGTTGGAAGAGTTAGAAAACAAAGGGTTTATCTGGCCCAGAAAGTCTCTGTGGGAACCACCGGTGTTGTTTAAGAAAAATGGGATGGAACATTGAGAATCTGTGTTAATTATCGTAGACATAATCAAGTTACGATAGAGAACAGATATCCACTCCCGAGAATTGATGTTTTGTTCGACTAGTTGAGGGGAGAAAAGTGGTTCTCCATGATTGTCATGAGGTTGGGATATCATCAATTGCGGGTGAGGAAGGATGATATTACTAAAAGAACTTTCAGAAGTAGATATGGCCATTATGAATATGTGGTTATGCCCTTTCGTCTAACGAATGCACCAATAGTGTTTATGGATTTTATGAATTGGATATTTCATAGATATTTAAATTAATTTGTGGTGGTGTTTATAGATTATATTCTGGTGTATTCAAAGACAAGGGTGGATAAAGAGCAGCACTTGGAGATAGTTTTAGGGATATTGAGGGATCATCATTTGTATGTGAAATTGTCAAAGTGTGACTTTTGGATACAGGATGTTTGTTCTCTTGGCCATGTGATTTCTGAAAGGGGTGTTACAGTGGATCCAGAAACAATAGAGGTCATTAACTCGTGGCCACATCCAAAGAATGTGTTTGAGATATGGAGTTTTCTTTGTCTAGCTACGTATTATCGGCGTTTTGTTCGTGATTTTTCACGTTTGGCTTTTCCGATGATGGATTTGAGAAGAATTAATGTTCCATTAAAGTGGAATGAATAGGGTGAGTAGTGTTTCGAAGAGATAAAGGGTAGCCTTACATCAGCACCAATCGTGGTTTTTCCAGAATCAGGAAAAGGGTACATGGTGTATTGTGATGCATCGGGATTAGGGTTGGGGTGCGTTCACATGAAAGGGAATCATGAGATTTCATATGTCTCACGTCAGTTGAGATGCGTGATAAGAACTACCCAACTAATGATTTGGTGTTGGAAGAAGTTGTCCATGCCTTGAATGTATGGTGTCATTATCTCTTCGGTGAGATGTTAACGGTATATACAGATCATAAGAGCTTAAAACACATTTTCTCACAAAGGGATTTGAACATAAAGAAATTGAGATGGATGGAATATCTCCAGGTGTTTGATTTAGACTTGATGTACACATCGGGTAAGGGAAATTCGTTGGTGGATGCATTATGTAGAAAATCATATGCTCAGGTGCTAAAACAGGAATAAGACCAGTGGAATTTGATGTCCGTTATAGTCGATATGCGATATGAATGTGGGGAACAGGGTGATAGAATTACCTTCTTTATGATTTGGTTGATTCCTGACTTGTATGGAATGGTTAAAGAGGCACAGATATCCGATCATGAGTTTGTGACCATGGGGTCGAGACTCAATGGTGGGGAGACCATTGAGGGTTGGAAACTGAATGAAGATTCAGTTTTGTGTTTTCAGAATCAGATGGTTGTACTAGTTTCATTTCAAGAGGATTTTTCCAGGGCTTATCCTCATTCTAGGTGGTATGTTCATCTTGGAATTCTAAAAATGTATAAAGAGTTGAAAGCACGGTTCCAGTGGGCTGGAATGAAAAGAAGTGTGGCTGAGTTTGTTTTGAGATGCTTGACATGTCATCAGGTCAAGGCAGAGCATCAGAGGCCAGATAGAATGTTGCAGTCATTACCAATCCCTTTTTGGAATTGGGAGTAGATAGCGATGGATTTTTTCAGATGTCTCCCAAGAATGGTCAGAAAGCATGATGCCATTTGGGTGATAGTGAATCGGCTAACGAAGTCGGCCCATTTCATACCGATTTGTGAATCTCATACGGTGGAGGATCTATCCAAAATCTATATCTGGGAGGTGGTAAAGAGGTATGGTATTCCAGTTTCGATTGTATCAGATAGAGATCTGAGGTTTACATCTAGTTTGGTGAAATCGTAATGGAAATCCATTGGTACAATGTTGACCATGAGTACAACGTATTACGCTCAGACATATAGTCAATCTGAGAGGACTATATAAACTCTATAGGATATGTTGTGGGATTATGTCATGGATTTTGGTGGCTCGGTGGAGTATCACTAGTTGTTGGTTGATTTCTTGTACAATAACAGTTATCAGGCATCCATATAGATTAATCTGGTTGAAGCATTGTATGGGTGACCATTTCGTTCTCTACTATGTTGGGTGGAAATGGGTGAGTACTCGAGGGTTAGACCAAGCCTTGTCCAGGAGATGACGGAGAAGATCATGTTGATCAAGAAGAGAATAGAGATAGCTCAGAGTTGTCATAAATTGTATGCATATCATCATCGACGACCATTGTAGTTTGAGGGGAGTGATCATGTTTTCTTGAGGATCTCTCCCAGGTCGAGACATCATTGGGTTGGAAAGCAGGGAATGTTATCTCCAATGTATATTGGTCTTTTTGATATTCTTGCGCGGTATAGAGAGGTGGATTATAGTTTTCCTTTTCCACCTAGTTCCAATGAGGTTCACAATGTGATTCATGTGTCGTAGTTGAAAAAGTAGCAGCCAGATCGTGACCATGTGATTTGATGGGAACATGTTGAGCTAGAACTAGATGCTTTGATAGTGCCTGTGCCAATACGGGTTGTGGATAGTTAATAGAAAGTCTTTCATGGTAAAATCATTATATTTTTTCGTGTTTTGTGGCAACATGGTCATATTCAAGAGGTGATTTGGGAGCGGGAGGAAGAGATGGTCCAACAGTGGCCCAAGCTCTTTCAGTAAAGGGAGGGTTCACAACATTCTGGGGATGGAAAGTCCAAAGGGGGGAAAATGTATCACCCCTAATTTTAGGTATGTGGATTTTTTTATGATTTTTTATGTGTTTAAAGTGCATGGGATTAGTTGGGAAAAGGTTGGGAGAGTTTGGAATGTTTTTGGATGACATTGGAGACTTTTAAAGGGGTGCACGGTTTGATCACGGTTAGTGGAAACTCTCCGGATTCTCTAGGAAACCGTGCAAAGGAGACATTAGGCTTTGAACTGCCTGCACACAATTTTCCAAACTTTACGAGGAAACCTTGTGAACCCTTTCTCCTGAGGCAGTAGCGTGCGAACGGTTAGCGCACAGTTTTCCAAACCGTGCGGGCTAACCGTGTGGCCACTTAAAAATAAGTTTATAAGTTCTGGGATCCCTCGGGCTTAACCTATTTCACTCCAATTTTCCTTTCACTCGAACCTCACTCGGGATTTTGGGTTCTCAGTGGTTAAGGGTGCTCTCTCACTCTCTATGGAAGTGTTTCAAAGGGGTTTCAAGGCGGGTTGAAGGTGGCTTCTCCTGGGTAAGTCTCTCCTCTTGGATTCCTTGTGTTTTCCTCTACATCTACATCCATATCTTTCTTGGTATTCTAGATATACACTACTTGTGTGTATATCTAGGGCTTTGGTTTCCGTGGATTATGTTTTTAAGGCTAATAGATGCTAGGAAAAGGGAACTAGAGAGGTTTCAGGGGTGTGTTCGCTAGATTTGAGGTGCGGTGGATTGTGGGCCGATTTCTCGGGAACCCTAAAGGTAGGTGGCTTCTCCCTCAACTCCACTTGTTTAAAACTAGTGGTTCCTTGGAACAATTAATTTTTGTGATTAAAATTAATTATAAATAGTTATAAGAAATTGGTTGTAAATCCCTTGGGTGATGTTTTGGGGATTTTGGGAAAAAGGGTGTTTTATGGTGAAATTATATTATTGGGAATTGTAAAATGAATATTTTAAAATGGGATGATATGATTTATTTGTGAAAATTATTGTTGGAAAGGGTTTTTAATAAAAGGGGCGTTTTATTGAAATGTTGGTTGGCATGGAAAATGGTTTTCAATAAATGGTTCATTTATGGAAGTGGATTGATATGCAATGGAATTGGTTGATTGAATGTTGTTGTAACCTTGGTGGGTTTATGCTTGGCTTGGTTTGATTTAAATGTTGTATGGAAGTGGGTGGGAAGTCTCACTATAAAAAGATGATGGATAATGGTCGAAAAAATCACCATATGAGTAGTGGTCAGGAAGTACCACTAGTTGTGAATGGGTGAACGGGTTGGGTGGAAGTCCCACCATTTTGATTGTTTTGGTGTGAATAGGTGAACGTGGTTGGCGGAAGTCCCACCATTTTGGTTGTTTTTTGTGCATTGATTTGCAAGATGGATGTTGTTGTGCTAACATCTAAATGATGAGATAACTTATGGCATATTTGGTTGGATTTTCCTTGGTTGCTTGGTTTGGGTGTGAGAGCTTGGTAAGGGCATGTTTGGCTTATGAAAATGGTTTCACTTGTGATTTAATTTATATAAACTATTTTATACAAATTTTCTAATGCTTTTATCCTAGTGGAATGTGTTGGGATGTCATTTGGGGAAATACTACTGAGTTTTAGTACTCACCCCCTGCTTTGGCACGTTGGTGTCTTTACAGATGTCATGTTCCGTGATGTGGGAAAAGGTAAGGCATCACCCTCCTTTAGTAGATCATTGTGATATCATGGTGGAGAATGGATCTTGGAGCTTGGTATGGAGCTATGGTGGTGTCATGGCTCGTGGTGGTTGTTTTTTAGTTTCCACTTTGTACTCTGATGTTGGTGGACATGTCTTGTTGCATTGGTTTTGAGTTGTGTTGTGGGACAACATGGTTGTCGTTTGGAAATATATGTTTGGTTTTGAAAGTGAATGAATAATTAGCTTTTGGTTTGGTTGATTTGTCTTAAGGGAAAATCATTCCCCAACTTGATCTTGAAGCCCTCAACATTTATTTCCATCCTTTGGCATCTTGGAAATGTCGCTTAAGGCCAAGTATCCCTCACTGCCTCCTCAAGCCAACGGGGTAGGGGTGGGGTGTTACAATATAAACTTACATGAAATAATTTTTACATATGTAAACATTATTCTATTTTAATAAATAGAATATGTATCATCAAATGAACATATAATGATGGAATTGTAGGATATCATACAATGGTCATCATCGAATAGAATTCCCCTAAAAATTTTATTTGAAAATAAAATTAAAATCACCTAATAAAAAGACATCATATAAAATCTGACATATAGCACTTTATACCATCGAAACTATAAGTCATCATAATCATTGGATATAAATTCCACCATTGAACATAATTTTTGATTATGAAAATGCTTAGTTAAAATAATGTTTAGTACAGGGAGAAAAGAATTAACATTGGATTTTCATCACCAAACATTTTTTCTAACAAAAAATGTTTGAAAATATAGATTAATACTTATCATAATATATTTGATTAATCAAATCTTTCTAATAAATTTGATCTAATGAACTCAAACCATTAAAATATGACAAGTCATGTTCGTATTAAAATTATAATATATAATGTGATTTTCGATACATAACAAAATACAACTCTTTAACGAGACCTACATTAATCCAATCTATTTTTTTCATAACACCTTGTATCACTGTGGAATCTTCGTAAACCACTTGGTCCCTTGAATACCCTCATATTTATTTTTTCCAACAATGAAACCAAAATCATTCAGGTATTGTATGTAATATAATTGATTACATATCGAACAATTAAATTACTTAGTGTAAAAACTAAATACAAGATTAAATAATCATTGAAAAACAATAATATTGTTTCTATAAGTTTTTATTTTATAATAATTTACTACTATCATTTCAAAAAACGTTTTTCACATCGATATTTATTTATAAATTAAAAATTCATCTTTGAAGAAGAAAATTTCTAAAATAAACATCAAAAAACTATTATAATAGTTAAAAATTAAATTCAAATCTGAGCTCATTAAAATTAAACAACACTTAAATTTATCCTCTCTCTAAAGAAGTGAAGTACATAATAATATATAGATTTATGTTATATCAATTTTACCCCAATTTAAAACTCCATCTGTCGTATTAATGGATAAGATATATACACATAAAAAACACTACATTGAGTGAGGTTTCTCAAATATGATAATCATCTATTAAAGATATATTTTCTTTATAAATAGTTAAAAATGATATCAGAAACATTTTCCTCTGTAGTAAAACACTTCAACTTATATTAATTTCACTAAAAATCCTATTTAGTATTGAAAATTTTAATATTAATTTATTTTCATGAAATCTTTTTTTCATATATTTAGTGATACTAAATGCTCATTTTTATGACTTTCCAAGAGATGTTCAGATATTCTATATCAAAAAAATTCCCTATTTATCATTCATTAAAATTATTTGTGTAGTATTATGAAAGAAAGAAACATACTTGTCTTCAACCAATATATGAGTTACTAAATTTTTACTCTTTATATAAGTAGTCAGTCATATTTTCTTCAAATAAGAAAACTCTAACAAAATCGGATCATATGTTATCAATAGAACATTGAAATTACAAATATTTCTTGATAAACATATAAATATTTATTGATATATAATATTTTATTCCAATGTATACAATATCTATTTTTTAATTGATAATTTATTCACATATGAATGATGAGATCCCTTTGGTGGAAATTGATTGGTGAAACAAAATGTAACAACATATAATATATCTGGTGTTGAAGTTGTCATGTACAAGATAATTCTAACCATACTCCCTAATTCCATTAGTAGAATCTTTATTTCCTCCCCTATAATTTTAAAAAATTATTCCTACTAATAAATTTTTGTAAAAAATCTTTGAATATTTCATTATAAACATCATCGGATGATTCTTTTCACACTTCTCTTGAGATAAGATAATTCACTTAATCATTTTACATATTTTTAATCATTTATATTATATCATTTATCATGACTTATAAATTTCTAATTTCATTTTCATCACATTAGGAATCCTTCCACACTCTTCTTATTCATTCTTTGGGAATATATTGTCATAAGAAAATATAAATGATAGAAACCACTTTATTTTATTTTATATAAAAATTATCATATAATTATTTCATATAAAAAATTATTATATTTAGGAATATAAATTTAATGACCTTGATATTACATATTGTTTCAACAAAAACAATGCTTTCTTACACATTCACACATAGGATTCACCATGTAAAATCATGAAGCCACATAATTTTTCAATATAAAATTATTCATTGATCTTTTTATTACTAAAATAGGAATAGTTATACATCTAAAGTATTTTATATTTTCATTTTCTAGTGATATAATGAAATATTAGTATAGGTGTTAGTCTTTATACTAGGGAAAAGTAATAATCAAAATCATTACATTCTATTTTTGAGTTTGTTATAAAAATCAGTATCTCGTTATTTCGTATATCATAATAATTTTTATACAACTTGTTCTAAAAAAATAATTTTTAGAAATAATGTTATTTTTTTAGAATTTAGTTTATTTTCACATGTAAAATTCATATAAATATAACTGAACACTTACTTAATGGAATAAATCTACTCTCTGATGATCCGCTACTTCTTAAAATTCTTCTGGCTTAAACAGAGAATATAGGGAAGTATGTGTAACAAATTTTGGTGTTATTATATTTTTAGAAAAATATAATTTACTTTAAAACCATGATTCTATGAAATATATTTCTTTTATAATATAGTTAATTTCTTTGACATCTTTCACCTCACACAATACGAGGTTTCAAAGAAACCTGATGCAATATAATTTTATCATATTCGTTCTTTGTAGACATAATTTAAAATTAGTTTTCTGAAATTTTAGAAAAATGATTTTTAAAATTAAAATGATTTTCTAAAATCATAACATCAAAATAATCATAGTGAGGATTGTGTGTATTTTTTTGAAAACATTTATTTTTTTATAAATAGTGAAACATAATATATTTAATATGAAAAATCATTTTTATTGGAATAATGTTATAATGTTATAATATATTTTGAATTCGATTCATGTTGAAATTTGATAAATTTTATATAAATTTATCCAATTTATTTATTTTTATTAATTTTCATAATTAATATTGATATATAAATACGACATTTTTTTTGGAATTTTTCTTTTTAAATTTTTTTTATCATGTCCATAGAATGAATTAAAAATTAATTTTCCCCTTGTATGAATTGAATTTTAAAAACTAGATCCCATATTTTTAATAATGGTTATATATAAAGTATAATATGTTCAACATAATTTATGACTGAAATGAATTTGGAAAACGATAAAAATTAATTACCACACATAATGTAAAAAGAGTTTTTTGGGGGGTTAAAAAAATTAAATGGGTAAACAATAACCTAAAAACATATTCAAAAACCATGTATAGATATTATATGAAACAAATATTTTCTAGGTTAGATAATTACCCATTTTGGAGTCTTTTTTCATGATCAAAACAAGGGAATGATTGAATGGTTTCAAAATATTTCAAGTATTCTACAAACCAATCTTATAAAAGTTCACACTCGATACTCCATACAATACACATTCAATCCCCTTTGGAAAAGGAAATAATTTACCCAATACCATAACATATTCCATACTATAATCCTAGAATTAATTTAATTATTATAATCAAAATTATGGAAAACTTTTGGTGCTAACTTATGGAGGAAACTTGAAAGAGAAGAAGTATTCCTCAAAAAGCATATTCATTATATTTCATCTTCAACATCCTTCACTAATTTTTAAACCAGACTATTATAATAAAATAATTATCATCAGTATAATATTATGTTTTAATGTTAATTTAATTACATTGAACCATCTTCTATTCAATGACAACAAGGGTTATGAAATAAATATTCACGTGCATGGAAGACTACCACAAAAGAAACAGATGTCATTCATTTTTCCATTACCACCTATCACGTTTGGGTACGATAATGGGTCTAATGTATATATATGATATTTATAACATAATTATAAATAATTATAAATTATATTATATATCCATTTATTATCTATTTCATAGGGGGTAAGATATGTTGTTTCATGTGTAGGATGGTCTGCAGCCTTGATAAGGGATGTTATTTAGCTTACACTAACACTTTACATGGAATGTGATATAGAAAATGATAATGACTATATGTGATATAATAAAAAAATTATTATATTGTGGATTTATATTTAATTATGAAAAGTTAATATATACCATTTTATTTCATTTTATTTGATTCACATAAAGATGATTACATCGTTTGTATACATCGGGACACTGCCTTCATGAAGCGATATGACTATATTTTCTTCAACACACCAAATGGTTGATATATAAGTTTATTTAATGATAAAATGATATATATGAAATTAATAAAATTATATAATGATACAAAATTAGTTATCTTGTTTCTATAAGATCATTTAAAAATTTAAATAGTACCCATTCACATGTAAGGCATACAATCTTCATGTTCGTAGCTTGCATGATTTTTTTTAAACATCAATCATGATTGGTTTTAAAAAAATTAATGATATATAAATAATAAAATTATGTAATTATTATTATTTAATAGATGATATAACTATATAATCTATTTAATAACGTGATCATTCAAGACAAAACATGCATTTGAAAACAATATAACTAACATCCAAAACAAGGTAATTAATAAAAGATTATAAATGAATGGTTTATAACAAGGTATAAAAGGGTAATAAAATATATTATGAATATTATTATTTCACATTATTAGTATAATTACATGTTTAAATGAGATATATATTATGTTAAATCACCCACAACCAAATAAAAGTATGAGGTTAGTGATTTCATCTCAATTTACATTTCATTGATATTTATTTTTTATTATGCACCAATAAACATTTATGTGGGGTATATATGACACCATTGAAATAAAATATCACGATTAACTAATACTTCTTAATATTTTATGTTTCAATTTTAATTTTTTAGTCTAGTTTGATTTGAATTGAAATTTACCAAGTGGTCAATGTAATTTAACAATATATCATTGTGTTGTGATTATTATCTTTCTTATAAAACAATAAATTTCTATTAATCAATTTTCAATGGAAACTAATTTTCCCATAAATATTGAAATTCCCTCATGATGGATATTATTATATCATAAAACATATTCCATTTTTATATATAGAGTTATTTTTAAATATTATTTTATTAAAAAGGGTCTATTTAAAAATATGCACCCTTTACACAATAATGAAATTTGATGAAAATTCATATTTATTAAAGTATTTAATTGGTCATTAGAAATGTAAGGAATGTTTTAGACGTCAAGTGATAGGTGTGACCTGATATTATATATCACCTTGATGAATTTTTAGGTTTCATTAGTTAAATATGTTGGTCAAATTAAACTAGTTTCATCCTGTAGTTTAATTTTCATGTGAAAGGTCTCGATAGTATAGGTATCATGTTGCATAATATCATGGTGTCTAATAATAAGGAATTTAGAACATTGAAAATTCAGTTTTTATTATTATACATGATATTTTCAGAATGATATTATCTCATGATCCATTTCATTCTATAGTTTTTTAAAAAATGGAATGTGTGTCAAGTTATTTACACTTCCATATTGATTATTCATTATCTATAAATATTTCCATGTTATTTAAATAGAATTTCTGATAATCTATTTGACATTAAATATTGACTGTTATTTATTGATTAATAAAATCTTAATCTATACATAACCATTAAAGAGGATTTTATCTCACCATTATTTTGATTACTTTCCCCGTAATATGCAGAAGAGATCATTGAATGAGTTTTCAAGGACATAGTTAATATTTTTTTTATGTTTTATGATTTATTTTTTATTCCCGATGTAATATTGGAATCATTTATGTATCTAGGTATCCAAAAATTCATATCTAATCAATGATTTGGGGTTTTATCATTTTTATCTATGATGATGTACTAACAATTAGGGCACTAGCTCAGGGTTTTATTATTCATCATCATTATATATGGTATCAAATGATGTATAATAGAATCCTTGGTAGCTAGATTAAGGAAAAAATAGATTAGATAATATAATTCTATGATATAGCTTTGGTATAATCATATATTAGAATCCTTGTAAAAACATTGGTATTCCATTATGGTATGTTTTTCATTTGAACTCATTTTGAATAAAAATGGGATGAAGGAAACTTTTAGGAGTACACGCCATGTTCTTCCTTATACACATTTTTTAACCTAACTTTCAGTCTAGACCATGTCTGGTCACGTCACGGCTGTGTACATGACTGTGTAATAATGTTGAAGGGCCACTTAAGGCAGGGCCCTATAAAGGCCCATTCACGCCGTGAATCCCTACGAAACACGTAATGTATTTTTATTTTTATTTTATTGAATGAATTGTGGTCACATCTAATTGGGATAACCCTATTCTTCTCATCTTGTCTCATCAAGGAGTGTCCGAAATCGACTATTCTCGTCTAAGCCCCCAAACCACCGTCCTTTCTCTGAATCAACCATAGTCGATTACATTGGAATCATCACGATGAGTTCTTCCATCTTTTAGAGCCTCATTCCTTGATTTCCCCTCTTTCATTATATGTTCATGGTTGAGCGTTTTGGACATTTTTTATACCTACATCTTTCTAGGCCTATTCAAGGGACAAATCTAGAGTATATTGATTATACAACACTAAGGTATGTTATTTGTGCCTTTTCATAGTTAATCATGGAATATTGTGTGAAACTTTTTCCAATACCCTATATTGGGGTATTGTGTGTTTATGTATTTTAACCCTATTGATGCCCGATATGACTTTTTCCATGTTTTAGGGATCTTGTTTGTATATAGGGTTATTCACCAAGATATGTTGGTGTTTTCCCATGTTTTAATTGATAATGACTGTTTGGTCTATCTTGGCATGTTATGATACTTTATTTCCAGGCTTAATATTGTTAGGATGGAGTGATATTATCTGATGTTGTGGCATGCCTTGTACCTATTTTGAAAAGTAGTACATTTAGGTTTAATTTGGTTGATGAACATAATTTGTGAAAAATTTCATTACATAGGCTTGTGGGAACCTGGTGTAGTGAGAACATATGGGGAATTGGTGTTGAGGGCTTCCCAAAGTGTCTATTATTTTTATATCATGATTTGGGACCATAGAGGAGATTGATATTGAGTGCTCCCTCAGAGTGTCAATTGTAACCATTATGAGGCCACCTGCGGAATTGAAATTGAGGGCTTACATAGAGTGTCTACTGTTTATCGTTAAAATACTATAAGGGGAATTGATGTTGGGTGATTACTCGTAGAGTCTTTGTAGCATCCCAGTTTTTTGGAAAGGCATGTTTTATCGTGTTTTGGGATGAACCCTTTTCTTTTGCGACCTTAAAAGGTTTCCTAAAACATTGAGAGGCCTTGGGGGTGTTCCAGGGGATCGAGGAACGGAAGAAGCGATGTCTGGGCAAAGAAGACCAAGGCGCACGGCCTGCGTACGGTCAGCCAAACCGTGCGGCCGGCAAAAGGTAAGTCCTGAAACCCTCCCTGCTCTGGACAAGAGCGAGCGCAGGGTTTGCACACGGTTTTCCAAACCCTGCGGATAAACATTGTGGCTCCTCCTCCTCCGGGCAGTGGTGTGCGCATGTTTTTTTCACAGTTTTCTAAACCTTGTGGCTAAACCGTGTGGCCACATAAAGTTGGAAAAATTACAAGTTTTTCGCTCCGTGCTTTAAAATCCAACTTAGGATACCCTCTCATTTCCTCCATCTCCACCCTAGGCACGAACCAAATTGCCCAAAGTCTCCAAGAGACCTATCTCCTTTGATTCTAAGGCATTTTTTGTGTCATTGGTTGCGGATCGAAGCTCCGGGTAAGGCTAACCTCATCATTGCTTATCTTTTTTGATTTAGGGTTAGTATATTCATTTTCTCTTGTTCTAGAACCCTAAAACCCTATATTTTGTGTGAGTTATAGGTTGAAACTCCAAGGGTTGTTCGAATCAAGGTCTAAGGACTTGATTGAGAGTGCGTTCATCCGTGGATCCAAGGTAGGTGGTCAACAAGTTATATCCCATAGGTATTTGGGTATTTTGGTGCATGTTAAATTGTGTTCTTTCTTTCCCTTGGTTATTTTCTGGATATCCTTGGCATATTTGAGAATAATGGTGTTTAAAATGGAAAATGGGATCCCTCACTATCCCCATGGGATGCGATGGGATTGACTTGACCTAATTTAGGGGCATCCATGGGATGTGCCGGCTTTTCCCGAGTTTAGGGATTGTTATTGAACAAGTGACCTTGTTGTGATAAATGGTAGTGCCCTTGATAGATATGTTTTCATGATTGGTTGAACTTGAAATAGAAGTTAGGTGATTCACCTACACTTGGAAATAACAGAAGGGTTAATCAGAATGGGATGAAAGGGTGAATCATGAAAATGATGAATGGGTTAAATGGGTTAATGTATAAACTTACTAGAGACCATAATGTGATAGATTATGTGTTTAATGTTTAATGCTTGGTGAGATAGGCATAACACATTGGAATTGGGTGAATGGATAAATGATGTGAAATGGTAATATGTTAATGGGTTAATGCATGATGTGAAATTCCCATGTGGGGTGTTGTGAATAGTGTTTTCTGATGGGCAATGTTATGAATGGTTTATGGTTACTTTTATATAAACATGTTCACATGGCTTAGTAGAGTGGGGTATGACTTGAGGATCTACGCCCACGGGTCGAGTGAATACTGATGCTCTAAACTCCACCCTAAATGCACAGGTTAGGTAAGGGGACTGAGGGTCTATTCTCCTCGCAGTTGCATCCACCCGGACTGAGGCTTCAAGATGAGGTTATGGTGGCCATGTGGGAGTTAGTCCTAGTGAGATAGGATAACGATGGGTTTACCCTCTTGCATGTGATTGTTCGCCATAGACCTATGTAACATGATGAATGTGATTATCCCATGGAATTGTGATGAATTGGTAAGTGATGGTAATTGTTGGAAAATGAATGGGGTAATGGCTGTGCTTTGAACTAGATAATGGATCCTTGATTAATTACTTGGAATTTATCATTCATGTTCCTTTTGCATACACTATCTTCTCTTTCTGGATATTGTGTAGAAACCCTTGGTGGTGGCCTACTGAGTTGAACTCACACCCTATTCGGGTCGCCTTTGGTTTCCCGAGGGAACTTCATGTTTGCAGGTCAAGAGAAGGGAAAAGGTCAATGATAGATAGTGAGTGGACATGGGTATCAATTGGTGGAGTATTCAGACTTGGTTTCAGGACCATTTTGGGGATTTTGGCCATTGTCCTTACTTTGGGATTTTGTTCACTTTTTCACTTGTAGTATGACATGGAATACTTATTGTTGGAAGTGTCTGTTATAAATGTTCCTTGTTTTTTAGTTGTTGTTTCCTATATTTGGTTATTATGTTGTGGCTTACTCTGATAAATACGGGGAATTGTCCCCCCATTTGACTATATTGACCCCCGCTGCAAGTTGATATCCTTTGGCGTACGGGGAGGCAAACTTAAGGTCATGTAATAAATCGGCTTGGAGAACCGGTTTAGTGGTTTCTGGGTCGGGAACGTTACAAAGTGGTATCAGAGGAGGTCTTTCTTCTCCTTCTCTGAGGTCTTGTTAATTAGGATTGGTAGAGAAGGGTTAATAAGTGTCGGGCCTTCGTAATGAGCTCGTGCTTGCGAGTAGCTAACCGAAGTATGGGGGAACCCCAAGTCACCCAGGGTGGGAAATGTTGTTCTTGGGACTATGTTGTTACAATTGATGATATTTCACCGTTGGGTGATCCACATGTGGTGTGATGTGACTGTTTTATGATATTTGGATCGTGACCTTAACGACATGAGGATGTGCATTCATGAATCATTGTAAGTACTTAGGGAGATAGATGACATGCATTGTATTAGGAACACACACGGGATGGGTGTGTGATGCAGGAAAGTATGGTGCAATATGCATTTCATGAAACCAAGAAATAATGAGAATAATGAAATGAAACAAGTGGGTAAATAATGATAATGAAATATAAGGGTTTGAATAAAAATTGGAAAATTTTGTTGGGTTGTTGTGGCTAGTAATGAGTGTTTTGTGATGGACTCATGAAGGTTTTGGTGGTATGTGCTTTAAATATCATGCTTGGAAATGTAGAGATATGCCACCACAATGTCGGGAACCAGTTGGGCAACAGGAGGATGTTAATGAGAACACTCCTCCAATCGAGGTTCAAGAAAATGTGTTGATCAATGAAGGTGGAGAAGACCAATTCTGATGGGACATTGCTCATGTTATGCAGATGATGGATCAGGACCCAGGGAGGGGTGCACCAAGTATGTTTAAGCTGACCAGGGAATTCCAGCTGCAGCACCCTCCGAACGTCACTAGAGAGGGTGGGACAGAGGCAGTAGAGTTCTTATTTGAGTTTGTCCAGATGGTACTGGATCATCTAGAGACCCATGTCGAGATGAGGGTAATTCTAGCTGCGGATATGTTGCTAGGTCAGGCTATGAATTGGTGGGATATTCAGGCACAAATCGAGCGGGCTGAGGGAATGTCGTGGAAGGGTTTTCAAGAAAAGTTTTTGGAGAATTTCTACCCAGTGACTTTCAGGTAGGAGCGGGTTGTAGAATTTATGAGCCTGACTCAGGGATCGCTATCGGTGATGGACTATGCTAGTCGCATCACGGATTTGAGACGCTTCATTCCAGTGTTAGCAGGGGATGGGGCATCAGTGGAAAGGTGCTTCCAGGATGGGATGAGACATGAGATCAGGTCTCAAGTGAATATCTTTCGCCAGAATAGGTTTATAGAGGTAGTAGATCAGACACTGATCATGGAAGGAAACTTGAAGGGATCTTCTGGTTGTGGGCATGTGGTGCCACTAGGGCAGATGAGCGGTGTAGCTACCGAGGGTCGGAAGTGAGGCCATGAGAGCTCACAACATGGTGGTAGTGTACAAAGTGACTGGAAGAGAGGGTCAGCCTCTCAGAGTGTGAATCAGGTGTTCGACTATTTTTACGGTCGGTCGGGGCATGTGTGTGGTCAGTGTCCTCAACCTCTAGTTGAGTGTTGTTCGTGCGGCATGATGGGACATGTGCAGAGGTTCTGTAGGAATCCTCAGCAGGTGGGAGAGTTTGATGGCAGAAGGCCGGTACTGGATATGGGAATTGGATCAGTTTCCCCGTATCAGGTGGGCTGTTGGAGATCCACGGGCCGTACTGGCAAGGGTGGTGGATGTGGAACTCCAGGGCAAGACCACTCATGCCACCAGGGTAGTGTGGCACAATGTATTCTGGCTGGATCCCAGGGAGTGGGGCAGGTCAGCTTCAGGCAGTTCAGTTTGCGCCTGGTGAGGGCAAGGCTGGACCATCGACTTTTCGAGGTACGATCCTTGTGGGTTCTACGTTTTCTAGTGCATTATTTTACAAAGGTGCCACACACTCCTTTATCTCTGCTCAATTTGTGGTAGCTTTGGGTTTACCTGTGGAAAGGCTGTGTGGAGTTATGCTAATTGACACTCTGTGGAGGTGTGGGTTGGGGATATCAAGCAGCGCAAGGGATGTGCCTTGGAAGATGGTAAGTATAATTTTCTTTGGGACTTGTTTGTTCTAGAGATGCCATAATTTGATCTAATCATGGGAATGGATTGGTTAGTGCTGTATCGGGCACACATCGACTGTTATCGTCGCAGAATATCGTTCAGCTCGCTTGAGGGTGGCTCTTATGTCCACCATGGCGAATGGGATGTTCGAGCAGGGAGTGCAGGGCTATTTTGTCAATGGATGAGTGAACTCATGGATCGAGTGACATGCATCATGCTTGAAGATGAAAGAGGGGAACTATTTGTTTTCCCTCTTTTGGTGGATCAGTTTCAGGATGTGTTTCCTGAGGATTTCTCGTTGTTAACACCTGAGAGGGATGTTGAGTTCACGATTGAGTTGTAGTTGGGAGCAGATCCAGTTTCTATTCTGCCATACCGAATGGCACCTCCAGAACTCCAGGAATAAAAGGTTTAGCCTGAGGAGTTGGAGTGTAAGGGGTTTATCCGTCCTAGTACGTCTCCATTGGATTCTCCCGTGTCTTTCTCAAAGAAGGCCGATGTGTCATTGAGGTTTTGTGTTGACTATTGAAAGTTGAATCAGATGACAGTGAAGAATTGGAACCCTCTTCCTAGAATTGATGACATGATTGATCATTTGAGGGGTGCGTCAGTGTTTTATATGATTAATCTGAGGTCAGGTTATCACTAGTTGAGGGTGAGGTCTTCTGACATACCGCAGACAGCCTTCCGGAGTCGGTATGGGTTGTATGAGTTTGTGGTAATGCCTTTTGGCATGACCAATGCACCGTTAGTGTATATGGATTTGATGAACCATATATTTCATCCATATCTATATTAGTTTGTGGTTGTCTTTGTTGGTGATATCTTAGTGTACTCGAAAACTCATGACGATCATGCCCAAAATCTTGACATCGTCTTGGGTACACTAAGAGAGCAACGGCTATACACCAAGATATCAAAGTGTCAATTCTGGATAGGTGAGGAATATTTTATGGTTCACATCATCTTGGAGGCAGGTGTGTCAGTGGATCCAGAGAAGGTACATGCAGTTTTATCTTGGGAGCAACCCAAGAGTGTTTCAGATATTTGGGGTTTTCTGGGATTGGTTGGGTATTGCCAAAGGTTCATTCAGGATTTCCATCACATGGAAGCACCACTCTCGGGCTTGACCAAGAAGGTAATCTGGTTTGAGTGTTCTGAGGCTTGTGAGAATGTCTTTTAAGAGTTGACGAAGCAGTTGGCGACCGCACCTATATTGATCATACCTGAGTTGGGTAAGAAGTACATCGTGTTTTGTGATGCGTCTGGAGTCGGAAGTGGGGCTTTGTTGATGTAGGATGTGCGAGTTTTGGCTTATGGGTCAAGGCAGCTGAGACCCCATGAGTAGAACTATCCCACTCATGATCTTGCGTTAGCTATAGTAGAGTACGACATGAAGTGTTTGAGGCACTGTCTATTTGGAGAATGGTTTACCGTTTTTACCGACCATAAGAGTTTTAAGTACATATTCTCGCATCGGGATCTGAATATTCGATAGTGAATATGGGTTTAATATCTCTAGTCCTTTTAATTTGATTTGGTGTACACACCGGGAAAAGGAAACAATGTTGCTGATTCTCTGAGCAGGAAGGTTCAGAATCAAGTGGTTCATGATTCCAGCACCGAACGGAGGGTGATGTCTTTGTTTGCAGAGATTCACCTGGAGGTGTAGGAGGAGAATGGTCGGGTCACACATTCTTCCTTAACGAAGGATTAGATGCTCTTAATTCGAGTTAAGGAAGGTCAGCATGATTATCATGAGTGTTTGAGCAAGAAGAAAAATCTTAATGGTGGGGAGCTACCTTTTGGATGGGTCGTCGGTGTGGATGGTGTTGTTCGTGTTCGTGATCATGTGGTTGTGTCAATGAGTGTGCGAGAAGAGTAGATGCTTGAGTTCCATTCATCAATGTTGGAAGTGTATCTTGGTTTGACCAAGATGTACCGTGACCTCCAAAGGCAGTTTTGGTGGCCTTGAATAAAGAAGGATGTTGCGGGCTTTGTGGCACAGTTCCTTACCTGTCCACAGGTGAAGGCCATGCATCAACACCCAGGTGGTTTGTTTCATCTGATGCCCATTCCGGAATGGAAGTGGGATGATGTAACAATGTATTTTGTCATGGATCTTCTGAGAATGCCACGGAATAAAAATGTGATCTTGGTGGTTGTGGATTGGTTAACAAAGGTTTCTCATTTCTTACCGATTTAGGAGACCTTTACAGTTGACCAGTTGGGTGAGATGTATGTTCGGGAACTAGGGTGGTTGTATGGGGTGCCACAGACCATAGTTTCAAACCAATATCCACGTTTCAAATTGCGTTTCTGGAAAGGGTTGCAGAAGGTGCTTGGTACACAGCTGTTTTTGAGTAAAACATTCCACCCACAAACGGACGGGTAGTCTGAACGTATGACCCAAGTGTTGGAAGACATGTTTAGAGCTTGTTCCTTAGACATTGGTGGTTCTTGGGAGAGGCACCAATCATTGGTTGAGTTTTCCTGCAACAACAGTATTTAGGATACGATTCAGATGGCACTGTTTGAGGCACTCTACGAGAGGCCATGTTGATCTCCGTTGTGTTGGGTAGAGGACGGTGAATCTGAGTTGTTGGGGACAAGTCTCATGCAGGAGACTTTGGAGAGAGGGAAGTTGATGAAGAAGCAATTGGCTACGACTCAGAGTAGGTAGAAGTCATTTTTAGATTGGAGGCATAGACCTCTTGAGTTTGGGGTGGGTGATAAAGTATTCATTCGGGTGTCACTAAGGTTGCGTCACCGTTGGATTCAGAAGCAGGGTAAGTTGGCACCCTGGTATGGGGACATTTTGAGATTGTGGAGAGGATTGGACTAGGGGATTACCAATTGGCTCTTCCACATCTTTATGGTGGGGTGCATGAAGTGTTTCATGTGTCACAGTTTCGACGGTATCACCCTGACCCATCTCACGTGGTCGATGTTGAGGATGTAGAGCTTGAGGCTAATGCGTCCTTTGAGGAGCATGCAGTTCGTGTGGTGGACCATAGTGAGAAGGTTTTGCGATGAAAGATTTTTCCATTAGTATGAGTACTATGGAAGCATGGGAATGTTCAAGAAGATTCTTTGGAGTGGGAGATGGATACGCGACCTTAGTTGCCCGAACACTTCTCTTCGGTGGAGTAATGAGGATTTGAAACTCGGCTCGAATAAGAGCCATTATAAGGTGGGGAGGTTGTAAGATCCTAGTTATTGGAATGGTTTGTTTTGTTGTATTTTGGGTTGAACCCTTTGCTTTTGGGACTTTAAAAGGTTTCTTGAAAATGTGAGAGGCCTTGGGGTTGTTCACAGGGCTCGGGGCACGAAAGAAGGGAAGTCTAGGAAAAAAAGACCAAGGCGCACGGCCTGCGCACGGTCAACCAAACCGTGAGGCCTACCCTGGCTAAGTCGTGCGACCCTCCCTCCTCTGGATAGAAGCGAGCACAGGGTTTTTGCATGTTTTTCCAATCCATGTGGATAAATCATGTGGATCCTCCTCTTCCGGGTAGTGGCGTGTGCACGGTTTGCGGACGTTTTGCTAAAGAGTGTGGCTAAACCGTGCGGCCACTTAATGTTGGAAACATTACAAGTTTTCCACTCTGGGATTTAAAACCCCACTTGGGATTTCCTCTCATTTCCTCCTTCTCAACCCTAGGCACGAACCAAATCGCCCAAATGCTCTACGAGACCGATCTCCTTCGATTCTAAGTCATTTTTGGTGCCGTTGGTTGAGGATCAAAGCTCCAGGTAAGGCTAACTTCATCATTGCATATACTTTTTGGTTCAGGGTTAGTATCTTCCTTTCCTCTTGTTCCGGAACCCTAAAACACTATCTTTTGGGTGATTTATAGGTTAAAGCTCCAAGGGTTGGTCAAATCGAGTTCTAAGGACTCGATTGAGAGTGTGTTCAACCGCGGATCCAAGGAAGGTGGTCTGCAAGTTATATCCCATAGTTATTTGGGTATTTTGGTGCATGTTAAATTGTGTTCTTTCCTTCCCTTGGTTATGTTATGGGTAGGTGTTGATTTTTTGAGAATAATGGTGTTTAAAATGGAATATGGGAACCCACACAATCCCCATGGGATGTGTTTGGATTTACATGACCTAATTTAGGGCCATCCATAGGATGTGCTAGCTTTTACCGGGTTTAGGGATTGTTACTGAACAAGTGACCTTGTTGTGAGAAATTGTAGATACCTTGATAAATATGGTGGAATGATTGGTTGAACTTGAAATAGAAGTTAGGTGATGCACCAAGACATGGCAATAACCGAAGGGTTAATTGGAATTGGATGAATGGGAGAATCATGGAAATGATGAACGGGATAAATGGGGTAAGGTGTATACAGACTAAAGACCATAATGTGATAGATTATGGGTTTAATGATGAATGTTTAGTGAGATATGCATAACACATGGGAATTGGGTGAATGGTTAAATGATGTCAAATGGTATTGTGTTAATGGGTTAACGCATGATGTGAAATTTCCATGTGGGGTGTTGTGAATAGTGTTTGCAAAGGGCAATGGTATGAATGGATGAAGGCTACTTATATATAAGGATGTGCACATGGATCGGTAGAGTGGGGTATGACTTGAGGATATACGCCCACGAGTCGAGTGATGATGAATGCTCTAAAATCCACCATAAATGCACAAGTTAGGAAACAAGACTGAGGGTCTATTCTCCTCATGGTTGCATCCACCTGGAATGAGGCATCAAGGTGAGGTTATGGTGGCTATGAGGGAGTTAGTCCTAGTGATATAGGATAATTATGGGTTTACCCTCTTGCATTTGATTGTTGTCATTAGACCCATGTAACATGATGAATGTGATTAACCCATGGAAATGTGATGAAATGGTAAGTGATGGTAATTATTGGGAAATGAATGGTAATTAATGCGGTAATGGCTGGGCTTTGAACTAGATAATGGAACCTTGATTAATTACATGGAATTAATCATTCATATTTCTTTTCCATGCACTATCTTCTCTTGCTGGATATTTTGTAGACACTGTTGGTGGTGGCCTACTATGTTGTACTCACACCATGCTCGGGCCGCTGTTGGGTACCCAAGAAGACTTCAAGTTTGCTAGTTAGGAGAAGGGAAAAGGTCCTTTCTAGATAGTGAGTGTACATTGGTATCACTTGGTGGAGGATCTAGACGTGGTGTTAGGACCATTTTGGGGATTTGGCCATTGTCCTTTCTTTGGGATTTTGTTCACTTATGCACTTGAAGTATTACATGTCATATTTATTTTTGGAAGTGTCTGTAATACATGTTCCTTGTATGTTGGTTGTTGTTTCCGCTATTTGGTTATTCTGTTTTGGCTTACTCTGATAAAAAGTGCTATAGTCTCCCCACTTGTCTATATAGACCCCCGTTGCTAGTCGGCATCCTTTGGTGTACGGGGAGGCATGTTTAAGGTCAGGTAATAACCCATCTCAAAGCACTGGTTTAGTGGATTCTGGGTCAGGGATGTTACAGTCTTTGTTTTCTTGAGATCAAAGGGGTTAGACTGTGTGAGCTTACCTAGGAGACTGTTATATACCTATATAAGTTTAACGTGAGGGGTTAGGCTATGAGAATTTACTAATAGGGTTACTAGAAATTGACTTGTTGAAACAAAGGGGATAGGTTGTGATAACCTTACCAAAGGTTTGCTTTTTTGATGAATAATAAAGTAATGATAATAAATGCAGCTGAAACTGAAGGATTTTTTTCTTTTGAGTACTTCATTGTTTATTGAATCGTTTTTTAATATATTATATTATATATAATCACTGACTATTCGGAATAGATCATTGGGTGGTTTTCAACTTGGATTCATCTGACACCCTATTTGGGTCAAGCTTTTGGGCCATAAAAGATTATATTGTTGCATGTATAGATATGGAAAATCTCCCAACTACCTTAGGTACAAGACTGGTGTGAAGCTGGGGAGCGTGGGACTAAGATGAGGCTTGCAATGCTATTAGAAATTTTTACTTGTTTTTGCATTGTACTTTGGTTTTCTAGTAATTTTAGATTTGTGACTTATTTGGCCACTTCCCTATACAATTTTAACATGAATCATATATAAATGTTCTCCAGTTGTTTATTTACTTTTAGTATACTATTGATTACTACTTTATGGTATTATTACTGCTTCCTCTACACTTATCTAATTATTTTGTTTTCATTTCCCTTCCAATGTGGGAATAGTTTCCCCACCATTAAATGCAATGCCCTCACAGCTAGTCGGCAACCAATCGCATTCTAGGAAATGTGTATGCGGCCATGTTACCAACTGGATAAGGGGAACCTTTGGGCAGAACTCAGAACTAGTATGTTACAAATTGGTATTATAGTGATTCTTTTCTTGTTGGATTACATTTGGAGAATATAGATAGGGATATTAAGGAATATGAATTTGGTAACAATCTATTCCTAGTAGTAGCTAACGGATGTACAGGGAAAAGCTAATTTACCTCAATTAAAATTTTTTCATCTTTTAATTTTTATAATTGATTTGATTTCAACATTGGGGGATTCACATGTTTTTTAATGTAAATGTTGATAATATTAAGGTTCATTTCTGTTTCAACCTGATGAGATGAGGGTACTCCATCTCATTCCTCATATTCAAACTTACTAGAGATAACATGTCATTCATTCTTTCCATGCAATTTTGGGTGCATTACCGATTACATATTGTTGTGATATATGTTATTATAGATATGCATGTTGTTGGGATATATTACTTGATAGAACACCTACTATTTTACAGGGTCTATATTTCTATAAGGTTTCATTCGAATGAATTCCATACATTTTTCCTCATGTTGTTATAGGACCTCATGGATCAGAATTTGGTAGATCATTACATTTTTATTCCTTGTATATGACATGTATAATATGATAATCATTGATTCGCGTGGAGGATGGGCCCTCATGGATTGAATTTTGGAACTTTAATTCTTGTTTCAGTTTTTTTGGGATTCCAGAGTATTTTCTAAGACCTACTATCTAGAAAAAATCTGAATACACAGTGTGTATTGCTGACTACGATCCACATATCCTTCTTTTGGGGAAAGAACCAATTCTCTTAAGAACATGATGGGTACTTTAGATACATGTCTTGTATTCTCTAGGTGTGTTACTGGATGTGTGGGTAGAAACATGTGGTTGGAAAATCCTTGGTGGGACATCCCATATACAGGGAGTACACACCATGTTTTATAGATAGTGTAATCAATCTTGTGACAAACGACACAGGTTAGTGGTTTCCTTTTAGTACATGTCGGGTTAGGCACAAATACACCATGTATTCTTGTTATGGTAGAACCAAGTGAGTTAGTCCGGTAAGGGAAGTCCGACAGGGGAAGAAAATTATAGTAAAACCATGTCCAAGGAAAACACACCATGTGTATGGGGTATTGCATGACCATTTTATTCAAAAGAAATTGCCCTTGTGAAGGATTAATGGAACACACCATGTAGGGGTTATACACACCATGTATCATCTTTTAAGAAATTTTTTTTTTCATTCACCTATTCTTTTCCTGAAAATCTATGTTTCAACCCTTGATAATCAGGAACTGAGGTTTGTGCTTGACCTTGCAGAGTTATGTCACCGAGACAACCTCCCTTTGTATGCAAGATTCAGGTCAGCAATCAGACATGGGACATGGCGGATCAGGGACCACCGGTAAATCATCTTTCCATACCCTTCTTGGAACCAGCTATCATTCTGGATATAGGATTTGATGCATAGTTCAGAGATGGATTTGTGAGGTCTATGTAGACATTGCATGGAGTTTTTCCACTTACCATGTCTAAGGTATAATTGACACAAGTTTTTCAGCATCAGCATCCTCCCACTTTTTCCATGGATGGAGGACCTCATTCCGCAGAGTCATGGTTAGAAGCCATGCTATCGATCTTAGACCATCTGGAGATGCCTCCAGAGTGGAGGGTGAAGCTCACTAAGTATATGCTTCTATATTCCACCAAGAGATGTTGGGATGTAATCTCACCAGTGAGACGCCAGCAGGGTATGGCTTAGAATGATAATAACTAGAACCTCTATGATTACATCTACTCATTGACATTAAGAGCTGATCGAGGCCGATACATCATGAGTTCGGAGTTGGTTACTCTATCTATCATGGAGTATTCTCCTCTCTTCATAGAGGGGAAACGCTTCATACCCATTTAGGTAGATGATGAGAAATTACTAATGAGGATGTTTGAGGATGGTCTTAGGAATGACATCTATTCATAGGTGGACATCATCAGGTTGACATAAATTTCTTCTATCATCAATGAGGCACTTATCAAATAGAGTAACCTAAGGAAATCTGGAGCTGTGAGAGAAGGTGGTTCGATATCCAGAGTTAGTGATTCTCCGGAAAATAGCAGGAAGAACCACAGAGATTCTACACATGGAGATCCGAGTAGGCGATATACACATTCTGGTAACTAGGTGGTATGCTATGAGTTTGAGATGGGTGGGAATACAAGGCCAAATTTCCCAAGAGACCAATTGGAGTGGTGATAATGCGGCAAGATGGGCCATCTTTAGCGGTTCTATCAATTTTTCTCACCGGAAGCTAGAGATAGTGGCTCCTCGATGACTCCCCATTCAATAGTAGCACCACTAGATTCTCATCTGTCTAGGAACGTGATTTCATCCAGCTATTCAGGTCAAGGTGGAGGTCATGGTTGGGGTAGCTATTCAGTAGTATTTCTGCGACAACAATGTGTATCGGCTCAGGTTGGTCAGCAAGGGTAATATGGAAACTCTATATGCTAGACTTTAACAGTGGAGCAGACCTAGATGGAGTAGGATCCCTGACCCTCTATAGTTCTAGGTATGATGTTAGATTCCTCGGACTTGGTTTCTTCACTTATTGATATGGGGGATTCCCATAGTATCATATTTGTTTCCATTGTGGAGATCCTTTGTCTTTGTATCTTTACCTCTACTGATATCATGATGTTGGAAATTCTGTTGGGGATAAGAACAACTGATGTACGTCAGTGCAAGGAGTTCTCCCTTGATGATGTTGGGTGTCACTGCTCATGGGTTATTTATATCTTAGAGATGTTGGTATATGATTTCATTCTTGGGACGAAATGGTTGGTTCCTTTCTAGGATATTTTTTATTTCTATCACCATAGGGAGAGTTTTATATCACCAGAGTGCAAGTAATTTTTTACATAAGGGAGAATGTGATGTTAAGGTGAGAAGAGCAGGACCCCGGCATCATGGTTTGGAAAGAGATACATCCTAGATCACTAATATATATTTGGATGACCATGGGATATTAATGTTGGACTTTCCTCAAGTGTTTGATCTTTTTAGGGATGTCTTTCTAGAGGAATTTTATCATTTTATACCTGAGAGAGGTGTGGATATTTCTATTGAGCATGTGCCTAGAGCGGCACCAGTTTCCATTCCTCATTATCGTATTACTACACCAGAGTTATAGAAGCTCAAGAAGCGTTTAGAGGTGTTACAGGATAAGGGTTTCATCCTAGCCAGAACACCTCCATGGGGTTTTCTCATCATGTTTTCAATGAAGGTGGAACGTACCCTCTGACATTGGGTGGATTATCATAATCTGAACAAGTTAATAGTCAAGAACTGATATCCCTTTCCAAGGATTAATGAACTATTGATCATAATTTAGGAGCCCATGTGTTATTGAATTTTTACCTGATATGTAGTTATCATCAATTTCATGTTAGACCATCATTTATACCTCATACATCTTTTCAGAGTAGGTATGGTCTTTACGAGTATATGGTTATGTCGTTCGGTCTCATGAATGCGCCTGTAGTTTTCCTGGCCTTGATGAACCCAATGTTCCATACATACTTGGATTCCATTCCAGTATTCCCCGTGTATGGTATCTTGGTGTACTCCCACACTCAACACAACCATGACACGTGTACTGATATTGTTTTCAGTTCACTAAAAGAGATAATTTTTTTTGTTGAGGTCTCAAAATTCCACTTTTGGTTGTACAAATGTCACTTCATGGGTCATGTTATCTCAGAGATAGGAGCATCAATAGACCCAAAGAATGTGAGTGTAATATTCTCCCAGTAGGAGATGAATAACGTCTTGAGGTACAGAGATTTCTAGGATTTCCAGGTTTCTACAGAAATTTCACACAGGACTTTTCATGCTTATCAGAGCAACTGAAGGGGCTCACTAAGAAGGATGAGAATTACTTATGGTTAGATTCTTGTGATTCATCCTTTCAATAGCTGAATGGAGGTTGACTTCAACAACGATACTAGTATTTACAAGTGTCATGATAGTGATATATTTTATACTGTGAGGCATCAGGTATCCAGCTCGGAGAAGTGCTTATGGTGGGTTAAGGAGGCGTTTCTATGGGTCTCAGTAGTTAAGGCCACATGAGAGGAATTACCCAACACACGGTCTAGAGTTGGCTATAGTTGTTCATGTTATGATCTGTTAGATATATTATATTCTGGGAGATAATATTGTTGTTTTCACAATAAAAAAATCAACAAATATATAATTAAAAATACTGATCAGAATTTGAGACAGTTAAGGTGGGTTGTGTACCTTCAGTCTTTAGATTTTGAGATTTCATACACGCCTGGGAATGGAAATGAAGTTGGTGCTTCCTTGAGCTAGAGGACTAAGATACAAGTATTTCAGGAGGCCAGAAGTGAGTGGCATCTTATGGATCTGTTTTCTATGACTAATTTAGAGGTTCACAACCTACAGGGGAATATTTTCTTTATTCTATGGTTGATACCTCTACTATACTTGATCGAGTGCAAATGAGGCTGCTATCAAATTATGAAGGCCTAGTTCTACAAGCGTATTTTTTGGTGGGGGAATTTATTCATGGATGAACCGTATGAGAGGATATGATATTTCATTTTCATCGGCACATATGGGTGTTAGAAGACATATGTGAGCATCTAATGTGGGACTTTTATTCCTCAGTTTGTGTAGTTCATTCTGGTTTCAAAATGATATATCATAGTCCACTATTTCAGTATTGGCGGCCAGGTATCAAGATATATGTTGATGGGTTTGTAATGAGGTGTTCCACCAATCATTAGTTGAAGTTAGAGCATCATCTACTAGTAGGGATTTTGTAGCATTTACCATATTTTGAGTTGAAGTGGAATGATGTCATGATGGAATTCATGACGGGTTTACCAAGGTAACCTCGAGAGATTTAGGATGTTTGGGCTGACATTGATAGAATCGTGAAGGTTTCCTACTTCTTTATGATCATGGAGACCTCTAGTGTTGATGATCTATGATGGTTTTACATCTAGTATATCATACATTTACCTGGGGTCCCTCACTCTATTGTTATAGATATAGAAGCATGTTTTACTTCTCGGGTCTGGAAGGGACTATAGAGGGTGTTTGGAACACATGTACTTCTATGTACAATTTAACATCCCCAGAGAGATGGCCAGTGTGAGAATATGATACAAGTGTTGGAGTACATGATTTGAGCATGAATCCTTTATTTTTTAGGTTCTTGGGAAGACACATACATCTTATGAAGTTTTCATACAATAATAGTTTTCACGAAACTATTAAGATTGAAAGATATGAGGCATTGTATGGTAGACCATACCGAACACCCCTATGTTGACTGGAAGCTGGAGAGGCATCTTTGGAGGGAGCACACCTTGTCTAAGTAACCACAGAGCATATAGGGATGATTTAGAATAAGATGGATACTACACAGTCATGATAGATGTATTATGTTGATTGATAGAGACAACCTCTGGAGTTTGAGGTCGGATATCATGTTTTCTTACATGTTACTCCGAGATTGGGACATAAGAGGATTAGGAGTCCGGGAAATCATTCGATAATATTTTTGGGATCTTTTGAGGTTTTGGAGAATGTCATGAAATTTCTCTATCAGTATTAGTTCACTCAGTGGTATCAGGATATATAATACATCATATACATTTCTCAACAATGATGTTACTTCTATGACCAATCTCATGTTTTCCAAATTGAGGAGGTTGAGTTGGAGGTGGACACATCATTCATAGAGCATCCTATCCAGATTTTTGGTTTTATAACAAAGTAGCTTTGTGGCCAGTCTATTCCTCAAGTATGGATGATAAGGTAGCACGGGTGAGTATAGGACAATACATTAGAGAGGGAGGTTGATGTGTGATCCCAGTGGCTTGATCAGTTTGAGTATTCTTCTTCTACGTCTCCATGCAAAGGAAATTCAGGGATGAATTTTTTTATGGGGGATGTTTATAATATCCTATATCTCCCTTTCACGTATGTTTATCATTTCAATAATTTTTTTGAAAACATGGGATGAAATAAAATTTTCGGAGTATACGCCATGTACTTCCTTGTACACTCCATGTACCCTGCCTTCGAGTCCATGCCGTGTCTGGCCGTGTCAGGGCCATGTACACGACTATGTGATAACATGGAAAAGATGCATAAGGTAGGGCCCGATAAAGGCCTAAACACAATATGTATCCCTAGGTAACACACCATGTATTTATTTTATTTGACTAAATGGATCGAGGTCATTTCTAATTGGAAGAACCGTATTCTTCTTTATTTGTATCATCCAGGAGAGACCGATGCCAAGTATTCATCTTTGATCCCCCTACCATCCATTTTCTCTCTGAATCAATCGTTTAAGAATACGTTGTAATCACCACAATCAGTTCCTCCATCTTCTAGAGCCTCATTCTGTGATTTATTTCCCTTTTATGAGATATACATGGATGAACATTTTAGATGTTTTTTATATCTACGTCATTCTATGATATTTCATGGTCCAACAAGGGAGTATATTTATTATTCAATGCCGAGGTAGGTGTTTTGTGCCTTTCCTAAGTATGTATTTTAATATTATGTCAAAATATTCTTAATACGCTAGTTTGGGGTATTTTTTGTTTAGTTTTTTTTACCCTATTGATGTCATATGTTCTTGTTTTCATGAGTTATGGATATTTTTTGTAAATAAGGTTATTTTAAATGCTATGGAGGTGTTTTACCATGTTTGATTTGATATTAATCATAAGGTCTACCTTGTCCTATTAGGATGATTACTTTCCATGACTAGTATAGTTTTGATGAAGTGATATTATTTTATGTTGTGGGATTCATTGTTGCTATTTATCCATGTTGTAATTTTTGGCTTAATATGGCTTCGGTATATTGTTTTTTCAAGATTAAAATACATAGTGCTTTGGGTTGCGGGTGTAGTGAGAACATAGGGGGAATTCATTTTTAGGGTTTCCCCAGAGTGATTTTTATTTTTTGGGCTTAGAGACCATAGGGGGGGTTGATGTTGAGTTCTCCCTGATAGTTTCTATAGTTACAATTATGAGACCACATAAGGAATTAACATTGAGTGATTCCTCGGAATGTCTATTATAAATCAATAAATGTATGTAGAGGGAATTGGAATTGACTACATCCTCAGAGAGTCTTCGTCTGTATGAGAACAATGGGGTTAGAGCATGTGAGCTTACCGAGGAGTTCATTGTATCATTGTATAAGTAGAACCATACGTGTTAGGATGTGAGAACATACCCAAAGGGGTACATTAGATTGATTGGTAGAATTAGAGTGGATAGGCTATGAGATCCTTCCCAAAATGTTTCTAGTTTTTTTGTCAAATAATTGATGAATTTAAATGAACGTAGATGAAACTGTAGGATTTTTTAATTTTGAGTGCTTATTTGTTTATTTCATCATTTTTGAATGTTGCATACTCTATAGGTTAAATGACTATTAGAAACAAAAATTTGGGAGGTTTCTTACTAGTATTCTTCTCACACCATGTTTGGGTCATGCTCTTGGTCCCAAATAGATTATATTGTTGAAGGTATATATAAGGGAAAGCGACCTTCTACCATAGGTACTTCTTGGATGTGGAGATGAGAAGCATGGGACTAAGTTGATGCATTCGATGTTGTTGGAGTTGTTTACTTATTTTTTCTTTTTATTATGGTTTTGTACTATATTTCAACATTTTTACCTATTTGGATGCTTTCATAGACATTTATAACAAGCATCATTTATATAAGTGATCTAGTTGTTTATTTATTTTTCATCATCTGATGATTACTATTATATGGTATTATTATTGGTTCTTCTAGTTTTTTCTATTTATTTGCATTTCATTATTCTTCCAATGAGGGAATATTTTCCCCACCACCAAACCCAAGGCCCTCACTACTATTCAGCAGCCTCCGACATTCTGGGAAATGTGCTGGGGGCTATGTGACCAACCGTGTATGGGGAACCATTAGATGGCACTCGGAACCAGGACGTTAAAATACTAATGATTTTGTAAGAAATATATTAAAATGTTTTTTATATAAATAAATCACTTTCTGTATAGTGCATGTGTCCATGGATCTGAAACATATATTATTATGGTTAATAACTCTAAAAAGGGAGTATTGGGAGTGACCTGATATTCACTCGGTGCAAGAAAATGGGCCATAAAGAACATATAGTTTGATAATCCTTCTAGATAAGAACATGATGAATCACATTTTCCATTCAACCTATTATGATGGATATAAAAATAATTATATCACTAAATATGCTATGTTTATGATTATGATACTAGAATTTCATAAATTTTTATTTTTTGTAATTGCTATGATGTGTTTATAATTATAAAATATCAATTAAAATAATTATATTTATGATTTAATCTTATAAAAATAATTTTATAGAAATGTTTATTTTATGGAAGAATTTTATCAATTCTCATAGCCAATATGAATATTTCTGTATTTATGAATTCAATACAGCTTGTATTACAACTGAAAAAATTATAGATATGTGGGATTAAATTGATTTAGTTATGAAGAATAATCATGTATAAATGGAAAAACATATTCTATAAAAACATTATTATATATAGGATCACATTATTTGATACAAGCCTGTTTTATTTTGTGTTAATTATAATATACTAGTATCAATGAAATGCATTAAATATTTTGAGAATGAATTTATCGCCTTATTTTATTGTGAGGGAAAAAACATTACAGTTATAGTTTATTTACTCTAGAAAAACGTTTATCAATGGCGGTCCTTGATCTCGAATACAAGGGAAGAATTTTAAAAAGATATCTTGGAATGGAATTATTTTAATTATACAGTCTTCGAGAAACATTTCACTCCTGATCAAAAAATTTAAATGAATAAAAAGTTCCTTATCTTAATGATGAAGGAAAAATAATGTGTTACAAAGTATGAATATACCATTAAAAGGTTATATAGGTATTATACGGATTAAATTATCAACATTAACTGCATGACTGAAAATTTCATTAATGTTTTTATTTTAAGTACATGAATCACGTTATTATGAATTTTTTTTAGCATATTAGAAAATAAATTTATTTAAAATAAGAAGACAGATGGAATTTTCAATAATTATTATATTCGATTGTAATCAAGAGAATAATATGGAATTTAAATAGAACATGAAAAGAAACACAACAATGAAAAAGATAATTATGGAGTAACATCTATCATATGAAAATGTTATAAATAAAAATAATTGGAAGTGCTTGATATACATGGGATTTTGATAAATCTGTAATCAAAAGGGCTATATGGCTGATAAATATAAGGGTAATGAAAAATAAATTACTTCTAGTGTCTCTTCTAAAAATAATTGGGGAATTATTCCCATAAATTTCACAACTGTCAAGAAATCCCCCATAGAATATACAACGAATGAAGCCCACATTTTTGTGATCATTACAATAGAGTTAGAGGTACCAATTGATTTGGTTAAATGTAATTTAATAATATCATAAAATTTGTATAATGATTTATTTAATTATAGATTCATTCACACTTTTATATCTATTTTTCATGAAAATTAGATATTTTCTTTTTAATTTAATAAGGGGCATGCTGGTAAAACCTCTTAGGCAATGTCTCACTGGAAGAAGGTTATGTTTGGAATTCCCCATTTTGAAATATAAACATTATATATTTTCATATGTTATTAAAATACTAATTTTATTCATCATTATATACTCGTTTATAAATAAAATTTGAAACTAACATAAAAAATAAATTATTTCATGTAGAAATAAATTTAAATTCTTGTAGAAGATGTAAATTTTAAAATCTTTAGGGAAGATTCTGCCTCATCTGTGTCAAATATTTTCCCAACCCTAGTAGTTCTTCTAAATGTGATTCTCGTGGATGATGATAAAATATCAAGGTATGTAGAAGGAAATAATGTAAATTTCAAAATATATATTTCATTAAAATAAATTTATCTATATTTTAGAGGAATTACTAATACATCCCTTCTAAAATGAAGTTTAATTGTATATAAATTTAATAAGTAATGAAATACCAATATCAAGAAATTTGTGTTGAATGACCAATAAGGAACTAGTGGAGTTGAAGAATAAAATATAGGAGTTGGTTGATAATGGATTTTTTCACAATAGTGTTTCACTGTAGGAATCCCTTATTCTATTCATTATGGAGTAGGATGCATCAATGAGGATATGTACAAATAATAGGGAAGTCGATGATGTTATAATAACAGAAATGTAAATATGTCTCCCATTGGTTAGTGATTCAATCAACTTCGGGTATCCCAATATTTGTCACATCTTGAAAATTTTTCCATTATCATCGATTATTACTAAGGAAGGAACAAATTACAATGAAAACTTTTCAGTTGATGTATCAATGATAATAGTATACAATAATTTAATTTGTATTGACTACTTCGGCCACTATTTTTATGGATCTAATTAATTGATTAATAATGGAATATCATGATTTTTTTATTTGGTAATTATATATTATTGTATTCTAAAATTTAGTAGGACCATGAGAATCATGAACATATAATTCATATGACTCTTATATTAAATGTGTTACATGTTAAATTTTATAGGTGTTATTTTTTGATTCTATGAGATTTATTTATCCTCCATTTTTCTTTAGTCATGGGATCCCAATTGATCATTTGAATATAAAGTAAATCACATAATTTGTTATACCACAAACCATTAATAATGTATGTAGTTTTATTTAATCATTTAGTTACTAATGATGATTCATTCACAAAAATAATAATTGGATAACCCTTTATCCAATAATACAAGTAAATGGTTTTTTTGGAACTAAGAAATGTGAATAATGTTTTGATGATCTAAAAAATATATTGGTCAATACTCTAATTTTTATTCTACTATCTGGTAATGATCTATTTATCATATGTACAGTTTCATGTAATAAGGGACATGATTTTCTTCTAATGGAATATGAAAATGTAATTATAAATGCATCTTTTAAATTTAAGTCCCATGAAAATGACTATACGTCCCATGAACTATAGTTAGAAATATGAATCTTTTTTGTAAGATATAGAGATATTATCTCTAGGGTAAATTATATGATATATACATGGATCATTAAAGCCTAAAATACAATAGTTAAATTAAAAAATATCATAACATTAGACAATGGCACTGTCTTGATCTATTCATGGATTTTTATTTCTCAATAAAATACATCCCATGGAATGAATGTAACGTAGATGATGCACTGTGTTTGAATGATCCTGAAGTTTTGACCCAAATGACGATTGAGTGGGATCATATATTCACAGATCAAGTAATATATGGACATATGTATCATTAATGAAGGGGGTAAACACAAATTGTAAAATTTATTTGAAAAAAATATTTATTAGAAATGTTAAAATGTTCTCAATCTAATGATGAGAACATTTAAAAGAAAACGACAGATGTGATTAATGGGAAATTAATAGAAAACACCTGTGAAGATGGTGTTATAAAATAAGGAAAGAAAATATATCTTCCATTTATCCCTGAGATAAAACTTATATTTTTGGATAATTTTCAAATCCAAATTCTATTATTCACCTTGTTAGCATAATTATAAATATAGATTTGAGGGAGTATATTTTGTGGCATAAAATTTCGATGTAAATTATTGATTATAGAGTCTAGATTTTTTTTCAATAAGTAAAATCTATGAGAATTTATCATTGAGGATTCATGAAATATATTCATATTACTATGTAGAAATGGGATAAAATTACTATGCACTATGATAAAGGAATACCAAAGACTCCAATAAAGAATGTTGCAATATGGGCTATCATTGATTGCCTAACCAAATCTCCATGTTCCTATTCAATAATAGAATATTTAATACTTGAAAACATGGAAAAGATTAATATTAATTATGATGTAATATGTGATGAATAACCACTTTCAATTTTTTTTAGTTCATGATTTTCTTTTTACATCCAAATTTTATACCATTATATGTAAGACTCTTGATATTGGTCTTAGTTTGAGCAATACCATCTACTTTTGAAGTGATATAAAGTCTAGAATGTCTCTTTAGAAAATGTAATACATGTTATTATCCCAATAACATAACTTTCAATGTTATTAGGAGCATCATTTACCATTGTGAGAGTCTTAATATAGTAATATATTCCTTAAAGGTGTTCAAATGGTACAATATAAAGAATTATATGGAAATTGATTTAATACACCAACTATTTAGAATGAGATTGGTGAAATGAAAATAATATGACTCAATCATATAGAAGAGGAAACCAAAATGTTTTTATATTTTTCCCACATTAAACCATACCATTCTTGAGAAGATATTTATTCCAACACACAGATGCAATATTTTGATTTCCATGTCTGATATCATGTTTTCAAGAAAGTATATCTATAAAATATTGTTATATGGATAGATAATAATAAACAATTGAGACCCATTTACATTAGAACCATTGATATTATTGAATAAATTGGATGATTAAAATATAGAAATTAAACCATGTATCTAAATAGTGACTGTTGTTTTATAGAATTCATTGTTGTAACATCATGTTACCGATCTATCAGGTATGTCTGTAAACACAATATGGTTTTAATTTTACATTGTCCCTATAGGGATGAGGAGAAATTTTGAGAATACATATAATGTTGAATTCATAGATTTATTAGACTCTTATCTTTAACTATATTTTTTTGCAGGCTACATGGGGATTTCACAATGTGTAACTAGGTTACACAATGTGTAAGAGTCACTGGATAAAAATCATGAATGAATTCATACTGTGAATGGGCACACAATGTGAAAATAATATTCACATTATTATTTATACATGTAAAAACAATTTAATCTATGATGAAGAATTTCATAGGTTACCTATAAAATGTGGACTTTACGGTGAGTAAAGTAATTACATGCAATGTAATACCCTGATCAGAGATGTTATTGGGTGATGTTTCATTTTTGGTTGACCATTTGGCTGAAATATCACAATTTCACTTAAACAATTTTTCTTATACTATGATTTTGGGAGACACTATTTTTTTCAAGATCGATCCATTCATCGTATGATCTAGATTGCAGTTGTGGGGTGTCATTCCATGTAAGTGATATTCCTTCTTTTTTATTTCCAATAATCATAGTAGCACCCTTAGTTTATTATTATAATATCTTTTGATCAATGTTGGAGTTTTCTCTAGTCTTCTCCAAAGATTTGTTTGGTTATCATGTTTCAGATTTCATTCCATTGTCAATTGTGGTGTGATGAGGGTTCATTCTTATGGAATGTGGGTTTTCTCCATTCAACTAACCCCCTGTTTTCAAAATTGGATCAATCGTATGATGTGTATTGGATTCTAGGGCCTTCGTATACATTGATGTGTTTTAAATGTTGGTGGAAACCTTTGTAGTAATGTATAACTTGAGTTCGATGTAGTTGGTTCAATCTCTAGCATACGTTGATAAACCTTGGTGTTATTTCATTAAAGAAATATTTATAACTACAATTGGAAATATTGGTTTTTTGGGGTTGAAAAGGGATTTTAATTTATGAGGTTTTAACTATTTTTTATAAATGGAATGAAAAATGTAATTTTCAATGCATCCAAAATGGAATTGTGAAATGGTTTTGAAATGGGTTCCAATGAATTTGAATGAATTATTAAAATGATCTTGTGGATTACATTTGGTTCTTTGGATTTTGGATTATATTGAAACCATCATCCATGTTTTGTGATTTTTAAGATGTTTTCTCCTGGGGTTTTCATTTCTTTCCCAGTCTCATTGTTTTTAGGGACTGATATTGACATTTGTGGGGTTACTCATGGGTTATTATTATTCTTCTTAGGCTTGTGTTATATGAACAAAGTTTTGCAAATTTTTAATATTTGTATGAGTATTCTTCTAGTATGATCTATAGTGATCCTCAGGGATGATACATCTACGTCTGTTTTAAATTTTTTGGATTTTGTATTTTAGAAATGACATTCATGTCTATGATTGAGAAAGATGATGTGGAAAATATTTTTTGATATTGTTATTACTAGTTTGTTTCAAAACTGTGATAAAAGGAAAATGATTACCAAGATTTCATTACAACAACATTACAAATTATCCTTCCTTTTAATATTTAAGAAGTTAATACATGAATTTTTAAATAGATATTGGTTATGGATGACAAGGGTGGGATCCTACTAATCATGTTAGCTCATGCATTTAATACCTTTTTGGTTGTGTGTATACCATTTTATGTCTTCCATTATAGGGAAAGGAAAGGACCCACAATGAGGTGTTGATTTCTCATTTCATATGGGTTCAGTAGATAGTGGTGAGATAATCATAGTTCATCAACACCATCAAATAGAGTATCTCTTTGGTTTTGGTACTTTATAGTTGTACATGTCCTTTAGAGTTCTATTAAATTTTAATGTTGTTTTCTTACAATTTATTTCACATAGTTATAGAATATATTAATTTGTATTTGGTTGTATGTTTCTATATCCATGTGTATATATATTCCATATTTTTGTACATTTTTGATTAATTCATAACCTATAGTTTGTTTTTTTATTTCTAGGTTCTCATCACCATCCCATGGGGATCTGGAATACCCTTTGGGTATGTGATGTACTGGGTCTTGTTCTGGTTTTGAGTGTAACCCGAGTTGGTTCTTTACAAATTGTTGATAGAGGAGTTCATCCCTCAATAATCCTTATCTTCAGACGTTTTTTAGACTAGAGAAATAATTATGTAGATATGAGTTGTTTGTTGCGATAAGTGTATGACCAAATATTGTCATGAAAAGACTCATGTTTCTAGGGGAAGTTGGGTTATGTATCTCTAGTGTTGGATTTTGTTTAAAATATCAGCTTCTTCTCTTGGGTAATATGGTTCAAAAATAGATTTAATTTTTGTCCAATAATACCATATTTTGTCGATGTAGCAGTAATCCTCTAAGAGGTCTTACTTTGGTTCCTTAAGAAGGAGTAGCTAATGCTCTGAAAGGTAATCCACTTGTGGATTATCATCTCATGGAAACCATTATACGGGCAGTTCATTCCCATGATTAGGAGGAGTTTTGGGTTCAGAATGCATTTTTTGAGGTCTAACTATGAGTAGGGGAATATAGATATCAGTCATCGGAATTCATGCATGATAATACAATATGTTTTAATGGAAAAAAACTTCATTTAGTAGATTATTAGATGGTTAGTATCAAAAAAATATTGGGCATCCTGGGGACACATGTGAATATAAGGGTGAAGTGTCCAGTGTTCATGGTTAATGGTTCTGGAACAAGATTGTGGGATTATGTGTTCCAAGAAGAATGAAACATTGACCATGATTAGAAAGGTTTCAAACCCATGTTCTTACAACAATTTATTAAATGGTCATTTATGATAGAAAATTCTCAAGTATTTTTATAATTAATGAAAGAAGAGTTTTGGGTGTCAGCATACACTAATCAATTTTCTAAACATGTCTATTTTTCTATGGATGTGGTGAAGAATAATTGGTTGATGGTTTAGAAGTACCTATAATATTTTTGACTTGATATTGGATCATAGGTGTTTATGCTAAAGAATTTTCCCTTTTCAGCGGTAGTAGACATAAATATGATGGAAAAAATTAATATAGAAGTCATTGTTGGCATTTCCACAAATTATTGTCCACAGATTAGAAGCCTTAGTGGCTTTCATGGTAATAGTATAAAGTGGTAAGATCGTAATAGGAGTGGTCATGGTGGGTCTCAGCAGCGAGCCTCCTCCATACTATCTGAAAATGATAGTAGTGTGGCCCTAACATTCTATTAGCATAGAATGTTTATACACAACAGATGTTCTATTCCTATGCCAATAAAGCCATGAATTTTCTATGGACGCATTACAAATTTACAACAATTCTTTCCAGATATGACTATTACTCATTATAGATAGTATTCATCAGCTCGAAAAGATATTATGTTACAGTCAGAATCTTCCAATACTACATGGCTGTAACTATAGTCTTCAAGAGTGAAGCACTTTCACAATGAATATGTGTTTCTTGCGGGAGTTGATGTAGGTATGCTAATAGTGTTAGGTACTATCCTTTTTGAAATATTAGTAGATATTTATTTATTTTATAATCATTACTCCAATTTTTTATCTCCTCGTGTTTTTCATATGCTTAAATACATAAAATATCATAAAACCATTATAATGGTTTCAGAAAAAACTCTTTACAAGAAGAAAGATAAGGTGTTTCAGTGTCCTTACTAATTATTTACATTAGTTTACATTGAGTTGGAATGGGGTTTTTTCATTCTTGATCTTTATATGTTTGACATCATCATCATTCTAGATTATCTTATCCCTAATCAACTAAGGTTGATTGTTATCATCAATATGATTCATTTCATGTTGTAGATGAAAGATATTGTGCGCTTTAGGGGGAGTGGGACCTAAGATTACTTCTTTAAGGGACTTCTTGCCCATAGTTCATGTGTTTATTGTCGAGGGTTTCATTCGATCCCGATGATGTTTTGGCTTTTATTGATCTTTCAATTAATGTTTGACACTTTCTTGATATTTTCCCAGTAAGACTTATCCATTATTATTCTTGAGATATATATAGAGTTTATAGTTGATTTGGTGAAAATAATGTAACTAATATTGATATCTTTGTATTATATGGCTCTATTAATGTTCTCAATTTTTTTGATGAACATTTGAAAAACGGTTTCGTTAACCCTATTATTTCACCTTGGATAACCCCTATTTACTTTTCCAATAAATAATATTGTTCCCTTTGGTTGTGTATTGACTATCAGATGTTGAACCTGGTCACAGTAAAAAAAATATTCCTTTCTATGTGTAGAAGAAATTTTGTTTACTAAAAAAGGGAAAATAAATTCTCAAATATTTATCCTCGGTAATGTTAACATCAACTCACAGTTTGGGAGTTTGATATATTGAAGAATGATATATGGAGCAGATATAGACATTATTAATATTTTTTCTTTCCTTTTCTCTAAAATAATGCACTAATAGTTTTTATGGAATTTAGGAAATTGATATTCAATAAATATCTTCACACTTCTATTAAATTATTCACCGATGATATCCAGAAATATTTTAAATCTAAACACGAGCATGTGCACCATATGAGTTTGGTTCTGTAAATTCTGAGGAGTCAAAATTGTTCAATAATTAATTCCAAAGGTACTTTATAGATACATGAAGTTATGTAATTAGGGAAAAATAGTTTTAAATTTTATTTATTTATTTATCTAGGGAATGTAAAGTATGTTCATTCATTTAAAGAACCACTTGATTTCTTTAAAATTTGGAGTTTCCATGGTCTTGTTGGATGCCACAGTTTTTTTCAAGGATTTAACCAAGATGGAATCACATTTGACTTATTTTTTCATGAATGAGGTGAAATTCAAGTGGGATGGGAGGTGTGAGTCTTCATTCATTGAATTGAAACATCTTATGACATTATATCATGTTCTGATCTTATTTTAACCTGGTAAAGTATTTGTGGTGTTTTGGGATGCTTATGGTGCTGGGTTGGGATGTGATATTATAAAGGATGACCTTGTGGTGGATTATAGATCTCATGAGCTGTATCCACAAGAGAAAAAAACACCCCACTCAAAATTTATTTATTATTGCAGTTATGCATGACCTAGAGTCTTGGGTGCACTATCATTTTCGGTAGAGGTTCAATGTTTTATCTAATCATATGATTTTGAAGTATATCTTATCACAGAAATATTTGAATCTCATATATAGAAAGTGGATATAATACCTTAATAGGATTGAAATAAATATAACATACACCCTGTGTAAGGGGAATGTTGTTGCAGCCACTCTTTAAAAGATAATATTGATGCATGTTGTTTTATAATTGAAGGAGGAGTGTTGCCTTATGAGGGTTTTCTCACAGTTTTAGCATGATGCAGCAAATAATTTTTGGGTTATGGTTATAACTAGTATTCAGGTATCATCATCAATTTTGGAGTCTTATTTTCATACTCAATAGTAAGATGTCGATATTATAAAAATTCAAGAATGACTCTATAGTTGGGAGATCATCACAGATTGTTCTCTCTATTCAGATGGAACTCCCAAATTTAAAAATTATGGTGGTAACAACATGAGATTTTATGAGGAAGTTTCTTTTTAATTTCATTGATGTCTTCTGTTATACGCTACACCAATATTAACTTGCTCTATATGAAACACGGTATTAGATTTCAATATACACAACAATATTCATGGATTATATTACACACAATTTCATGTTTTTTATAGAATTGATTTCACACAACAATGTGTATAGATTTTGTTCAATGTATTAATTAACTACATTTTGATTATGTTATACAGAGTACTAATGGAATCATTCACTACATGCAATACCGACTTGTCTTGCAGTACACGCAAGAGCAACCTTCCTCTATAGATTGTATTTTAGGCAATACCAAGTTTTACTAAACAATGATATATTATTAAAATATTATATAAACTAGATGTTATGAATATTAGTAACCATATTTTAAATTTTATATAACATTATAATTCATCTTACACATGATATGAGAAAAAAATAAATTTTTTGAATAAAATAATATTAAAAAATTGAAGTTTTATTGGATTTTGATGGAACACCCATTTTAAATCTAGTTTTTGACATGTTTATATGTTAAATATGAAAAAAATATAATTATTATTTGTAATAAAAATATAAAAATTTACTTTGTATAATTTTTTGAATTTTTTCTGATAGTTTTATATTTTTGATGAATAATAAAAATACGCTAAATTTAAATTAAAAACATCTTTTTTCATCAAGATAATTTATATAGATAAATTATAATATTTAATGGTTTTAATGTATAAATAGAATATATTTTCACCAATTAATATAATGTATGCCATTATCATTAATATTACATTGAATTCGTATGTAAAAATATTGCTATCTATAAATTTTTTTTAAACAAAAACCCTTTTTTGACAATGTGATTAATTTTAAATTAATTTCTAAAACTTCTATGTTTTGAATTTTGAAATATGGATTCATGATTTGGAATTAAGAGGT
Organism: Viscum album; assembly: GCA_963277665.1. Classification (NCBI taxonomy): domain Eukaryota; kingdom Viridiplantae; phylum Streptophyta; class Magnoliopsida; order Santalales; family Viscaceae; genus Viscum; species Viscum album. Next base: position 1,343,591,906 of record OY728119.1, on the reverse strand, counting down.
CAAAATTTTTTAATGGGTAAGTTTTATTTTTAGAACTTAGGAATATTAACTTCTATAAATATTATATTTTCCATAATTAATGGGTAAATCTGGTAAATAAGGGTCAAAAATAAAATTATAATTATACTTACACGTATCCTAACCCTACTGAATGATACATGTCTGACCATGGGCATCTTTGGATTGATTTTGGGACCCCATGGAGCCACATTCATGTGAAAATTTCTTTTAATTTTATGTTAAAGAAAATATAACATAAACATATATCTTTAACTAAATAAATTTCTATATTGAGTTATATAAGTGATATATTCCACTATATATAGTCATTAGAAATATAAAAATATTTCATAAATCATCATATTTAATATTTAAGTTTCTAATATTTAATAAATAATTATTATAATGACACAAGGATGATGTAGGGATTGGTTCATTAATAAAAGATTTCAAGAAATGAATTTATTAATTTTAAAATTTGTTAAATTTGAATGGTTTTATGACATCCACGAACTTTATATATTTCAATGGCATATTAGGGATGAGTTAATTACTTTGGTTTGATTTAATGTGGTTTTTATGATTTTTTTATAAAGTCATGTATGAATAGTGTCCAAAAATGACCCAATTCATATCTTAAAACATAAAAAAGTTTATTAAATTAAATTAAACAAATTAAATTATAATAATTGATAAAATGATTAATATGACTCCATATATTACATAAATAACTTTTTTTCAGTCGTCTGAGATTATATGGTAATAATATTAACCCACATGGTGTAAATAACATGATATCACGGTAAGATTAAAAATGGAAAAACAAGTGTTATACCAAATATAAAAGGATAAAAAAGTATATTCAAAACTTATCAGAGAATTATTGTATGAGAGGTATTCAATCCAATATCATCTTATATTATAAAACAATTAGTTTTAGATCATTTTAAATTGAAATAGTATTTATAGTTAATTAACAATTTGATGAGTTTCCAAAATTTTCCCACTAATATTTAATAAAAGGGAACCTCTTCCATCTCTTCTTAACCCAATTATTGGCCTTCACGGTCAGCCAAAACCTACCCAGTTCCCTTATAAACATTTCTAGTGTCATTATAGAGGTTCTTGTATTCTCAAAAGACAAACTCAAGTGCTCTATGCGAAAGTTTCAAGGAGGAAATTCAATGAAGTGGTAATCTCTTTTACCGATTATTTCAAATATATTTGTTCTACTAAATCCTCTTATTTAGTTGTTTCATTACAAAACAATAACATTTTTATCACTCAAATAAGGATAATTAGTATATAAATAAATACTATTTCACCTTCTATCCATCCGACAAAAACTGAAATCACTACGCATGTGTACGTACTGATTACCGTCTCATCACCGTGGTGTAATCTTTTTTCACCGCCATCTTACTTGGATGAGTATAATGGAAGAAATAATAACAATATATGTTTTTTATAACATGATACTAATTCTAATATTTTATAAACAATCCAATTTAATACCGTTCAACTCCTACAGGAACGATATCGTCGCTCATGCGTACATACAACTTACTGTATCCACGACGTGACGAGATTCATTCTCCATGTTAACCATTCACGAATGATTATAAAGTACATATAATAAATAATCATGAATCATATGACATAATAACACTACTGGATTTATGTATATATATATATTTATACATATGTGGGCATCATTTACTTAGTTCTATTAATTTAAAAAGTATGTGAAAACTGTGTTTATTAGTACGTACGACCTACCATCACTATGAACAGTGTATTCCCTTCCATTTATAGATCTATTTTACATATATTTATATACTAAATATATATAATATATAAATAATTTTATACATTCTGGATGTAATTAAATCATTATCTAAGTAATCATGTGAAAAATTATAAGTCCAAACACGTATGATAAATATAACGAATATCACCCAAAATGTTTCTTTAACATGGAACTGAAAAATGAACAGGTAATATAATGTCTTATGTGAATCATATATGATATCATAAATATTATAATGGTTATCTTACAAGTTAATAATATGTTTAAACCCAAAATACACGAGTTTCATACATATATTAATGAAATTGGACGTAATGTAAGGGATAGCCTTTCCAATATTCTTTTTCACTGAGATTGTTTATTTGTATGTATTTAATGGGGTTTTATTTATCACCAATGACCATGTTGAATAAAAATGATTTCATAAAATGTATAAAATTATTCCATGATCTTTTAATGCCATGTTCAACCCTTTATTACTTTTAATATGTGGAATTGACCGAATCATTTTTTACCATATGTGGTATTTTTTGACTTTTCCAGTAAAAGTACAAAGAGAATGTTTTTATTACATATACAACATGGGCAGATTGTTACAATTACATAAATCATTATTTCCATGAATCTTCCTTTAAATGTTTTCAATTTTATTTTCAATTAACTTATTTTCTTTTAAAATTGCATAATATTTTTAGAAAAGAAAATGTTTTTGATGAAGAAATGACATTCTTCTCAAGAATTATGATCATGTTTTTTTATCAAAATTATTTTCCATCTTGGATGAAACTATTAAATAAGGTTATGTTTTTAAACCTATTGATACTATGATTAGATTATCTTAATTATGGAAGGGTATTTTATATATATTATGTAATGATGAAATGATGTTTAAGAAAACCCATATTATTTCTTGGGTTATGATGTGATGAATGATTTATGTCTTGTGTGACTTGTAAGAATTATTTCATTATGATATTAATGTGACCAATATATCCCTTAAATTAATGGCATAATGATTTATATCTCATGAGATAGACATGGATGTGATGACATGTTAATACGATTCAGTAAATCAGGGATGGAATGACATTTAAATCCAGATCAGTAATGTACATTGTCCACTATGATGGCCTTGGCAGAAATTCCTTGGATACTATGGAAATAATATTCTGTGATTAATGGTTTTCCACAAATCCATGTTATATTACCATGATATTTTGTTATGAAAAATTTTCATTTTGATTTATGTGTTACGTACTTCCATTATTTATGTCACTGCTCATGATTTTGATGTTTAAAATTTATGTTTATGTTTTTATGTTCAAATGATTATGGTTTGTATTATGTTCTCCATGTTTACCCCTATTGAGCATTTGAGCTCACCCTTTAAATTTTTTTATTTTCCACAGGATATAAAGAATGGATGTAGGTCAGAAAACAAAAGGAGATGATATTTATTAGAGATATTGAAGATCTTTAACCATTGTAAGAATATTATGTTTTGTGTTTCCAAATACACTAATCTAATATAGTATTTGGGAACTTTTTTGTGTGATTTACTGAGTATTCCGCAAAATAAATGTAATGTACATGAACATCGAGCTTAGGTATCTATAGTTGCTATCAAAGCAAAATATGTAGTAATGGATCAGATCATTGGGAACTCTCACATTGATCCTTGGACGTAGAATGGATCTCCACCCAATGTCTTCATAAAGAAAATGGTTTCCACTAGGGATGGTGGTGTGTCTCTCCAAGGGGGTCTATCCTCCCATGGTGTGATCTAAAATATATCAATTCATTTCAATTAGAAATACTTCCACACTACTCCAGTTGGTATCAGAGCAATGGTTTAGTGAACCGTTGGGAACTAGGATGAATAAACTTTAGTGATATCGCTCGAGATATTTATAATGTATGTCTAGGGATGTACCTTTGTTTAAGTATAAGAATAACATACAGTCCTTAAATTATGATAATTGTCATGAATAACCATGTACAAAACCTATGATGTTAGATATTGAAAGTACTCCCCCTTGATTAAGTTATTTTCCTGGTATGATTTTTGTCTATCACACTATTATTTCTGGGATTTAGAAAATGGATTGAGACATATGGATTCGTTTTAATGGAGAATATGATTGAAAATAGATGATATTCCTCACAAGAAACCAAATGAAACAAGATTTGGATGGCAAAACATAGTTATTATACCTAATCAAAAATCTCCTATTATGATCAATAATTAAAACATTGGTATGTTTCCAAACACATCTAATAAGAGAAAGGTGGAGTATCATGATGATCAAAGAGGGAAGAATGTTCAATTTTACTCATGTAAATCATGTGGGTAGAGGCATCATGGATATTATTTCAAAGTAACTAAAAGATACTTTGGGTGTGTAAAAAATGGACACAAAGCTAGAAATTTAAAATGAAAACGTGAAGTTAACACAATGGAAAATGATAATAGTATTAATAAGACATCAACAACGAATAAATGTTTTAAATATGGAATGTGTAGAAATTATGAAAATCGATTCTCTAAGGTAAAATTTCATGAGGGGAATAAGCATGGTCCTATGGGTAGTATTTTGGTTTATGATGATGTAGGGAATAGAAATGAAATATTATATATGTGTTTATGAATATAATAATGAAGCTCAGTCAATGGTTTAAGAAGGTAGTGGAATGATTTCATGTTTACCAAGAAAAATTAATTGTATGTAATTTAATGGATCTATGTAATAAATAAACATCTAACGACTATTACAGTATTTGTTTTCCTAAAGTATTTGAAATTATAACTTGAATGGTGTTGATAACCATGAATGGATATTCAGATATTTCTAGAAATCATGTTATATGTTCATAATGAAAGAATAAGGATAAAATAATAGGTTTTATAGTATTAATGATAACATGACTTATACAAGGGAAAAGTGATATCATAGTTTGACTATATAAAAATATTAGTATATTTGATGTGTGGAAAGAGTTAATTTTGAGGGAATTCATGTTCTCAATAAGGTTCCACTGTAATTTTTGTTATTATAGTATTTCAAGAGGATACATGATGATTTCATTCAAATTATTTGACTATGACCAACAAGATATATCTTCTGATATATGGGGGAAAATGATGGTATTCATGTGCTTGTTATATTACCTTTCTATTAATTATTTTTTTTGTAAGGTGATATTTGACTGATGTATTTTAGATTAGCCTAATGGTTGGAATGAATTATTATGGACATCAGATAGTATTTTTTATGGATATAACATTTTTATATTATTTTTGGAATGTTATAATATTATAGTTTTAGAAAAATGGAAACTCGTATGATGGGCGACCACCGGTCCCATCAGACAAGGCTATGTGAATCGAACCCACAACTTAAGTGTGAAAAGCCTTTATCACCTACAACGAGACTACGATAAGTCCCTGGTTAGTATAAATTAGTTTTATTTTATTTATGAGGTATGATAAATGACGTATAACTCAATTTTTGGAACCATATATAATTAATCTAACCATAGATGGACTTATGAATATTTAATAACTTGTGCTAACCTTTTTGTGATAGAAATTGATGGAATTACCTATCATTATATTTGTGGATCGCATGATCTGATTACACTATAAGAATAACAAATTAATCTACTTTTCTTTGAATAAGTGATTAAGGGTAAATTTTTCAATGCATGACTAATGGTGAGATTGTAAAGAAATAAAGTAAGTATTTCATCGTAGGATCATCAACATTAGGAAAAGGATCTTGAAAACCAAAAATATTATCCAAGTACCTTTTTATCTGATGAATCCGATGATCACCTAAATAATCATGGATTTATGGATTCGCGGTAGTTATCTTTATTCAAACATTATTCTCTATCACTATCCATTAGAACTAGATGGTTAAATGTCTCTTCCATATCATTTTTTCATTTCTAACCTATGTTTTCCTATGTAAAAACCCAGCGATTAGTTACATTGGGTAACTGTTCCATTTCTAATTTTATTTAAATGATGTCATAGTATCCCTTTTTACAATGTGGGTTTCTATGAAAGAAACATTAAAGTAGAAAAACATTTATAACCACAATGAATTTCGAGGAAGAAATTCATTTTAAGGGGGTAGAATGTAACACCCAAATATTTTATGAGAAATATTATTTTTAATTTTATTGATTTCTATTGTTGTATGATACACCAATATTTCCTTGCTCTATATACACCACTGTATTAGCATCCTATATATGCAAAAGTATACATTTCTTGTGTTTCACACCATTTAATGTTGTTTTGATAGAATTGATTTCACACAACAATGGTTATATATTATGATCAAAGTATAAATGAACTATGTTTTTATTATGTTATAAGAAATACTGATGGAAGCATCCACTACACACAACACTGACCTAGCTTGCGTTACATGCAAGAGTGACCTCTTCAATAACATGCATTGTACGAAATATTGAGTTCAACTAAACAATGATATATTTTTAAAATATTAAATAAACTTTCCATTATGAATATTATTAAAAATATTTTTACTTTATATATAACATTATCATTCATCTTACACAATATATGAGATCAAAAAAAATTCCAGATAAAATAAGTATTTTAAAAAATGTAGTTTTCAGCCTTTTGACTGCACACCAATTATAAATCTAGATTTTGATGTGTTCATAGGTTCAATATGAAAAAATAATCTATTTCATTGCAATTAGTGTATAAAAATTTACTTCATATAATTTTTTTATATTTTTCTAATAAAATTGATATTTTGATGAATAGTAAAAATATACTAAATTTTATGTAATAAAAACATTTTTCATCAAGGTAATTTATATTGTTAAATTATAATATTGAATGGTTTTAATCTATAAATATAATATAATTTTACCATTTAATATAATGTATGAAATTATCACTAATTTCACGTTGAATTCATAGGCAAAAACATTTAAATCTTTTGCAATGTTTTAAACAAAAACCAGTCTTTTCAACAACGAGATAAATTTTAAATAAATTACTTCAATGTCTGGGTGTGGAATTTTGAAAAATGGATTCCATATTTGGAATTAGAAGGTAAATTTTTTTTAAATAGGTATCTTTTTTTAGACATTATGAATAGTAATTTCAATAAATATTTTATTTACAATGGTTAAATGGTAAATCTTGTAAATAAGGGTAAACATTAATATTATAATTACATTAAAATGTGTCCTAACACTATTATATGATACATCTCTGACTTTGGGTATCTAGGGGTTGATGTTTGGACCCCATGGAGCCACTTGTAAGTGAAGATGACTTTTAATTAATATTAATTTAATGTTAAAAAAAATATAACCAAAACATATATCTTTCACTAAAACAATTTTTATATGTGGTTATATAAGAGATATCTTCTAATATAAATATTAATTATAAATTAAAGAATATTTCATACATCATTATTTTTTATTTGTAATTTTTTAACATTAAATTAATAAAATTAATTTTGACACAATGACGATGCAGTGATTACATTATTAATAAATGATTTAAATCAATGAATTTATATATTTTAAAATAAGTTTAATTTGAATATTTTGATTCCATAGGCGAATTGTTAATATGAAATTTAAATACTATGGATGATTTAATTTCATTGGTTTGATGTAATATAGTTGTTATGAATTTTTTATATAGTCAAGTATAAATAGTGTCCAAAATTGACACAATTATTATCTTAATACATAAAATAGTTTATTAAATGATATTAAATTCATAAAATTCTTAGAATCATAAAAGTGGTTAATATGAGTCCAAATATGTCATAAATAACTTTTTTTGGGTCGTTTGACAGGATATTTTAATTAAACTAACCCACAAGTGGTTAAAAACATGATATCACTATAAGATAAAAAATGGTAAAACAAAGGTTAAACCAAAAAATTATGATAATAAAATATTCAAAACTTGAAAGAAATTTATTGGATGATGGTTATTAGAAAAAAAATCTTCTTATATTAGAATTAAATATGATTTTTATCATTTCCAATAGAAATTGAATTAATAATCAATTAATATTTCGAATAGTTTCTTAAAGTGCCCCTATCCTCTCTAATAATAAAGCCCCTCCTCCCACTCATCTTCACTCCATTTTAAGCCTTCAATATCTACCAAACCCTGACCAATTCACTTCTCAACTTTAATAGTTACATTCTTCAGGCTCTGGACTTTTCAAAAGACCACCTCTAGTTCCCTAAGAAGAATTTTTAAAGAGGCACGTCGAGTAAGTGGTAATATCTTCTACCGATTCATTCAAATATATTTCTTTTTCTACTTAATCTTCTTTGTATGGTTCATTATAAATTGAAAATACTAGTATCACTAATATAATGATATTATATTATATGAGACAACGCTATTTAACCTTATATCCATCCAACGAAAATGGAAATAACCACACGTGTGTACGTACGGATTATCGTCTCCACGCTGTGGTGTAATATGTTTTTTCCCACTACATTACATGGATGGGTATAATGGTAAATATTATAACTATATATGATAATTATAACATGATACTAATTCTGATATAATATACATTATCGACAATAATACCGTTCAACAACTATGGGAACGATATCGTCGCTCGTGAGTATGTAAGACTGACTATCTCCACGATGCGATTAGATTCATTCTCCATATAAAAAATTCAAAAAATATTATAAAGTTTAAATAATAAATAAACATGAAATATATGACATAATAATTCTAATAGATTTATCTATATATATGTCATTTACATACTTGCATTCAATTTAATAAGGAAATTGAAAACATCGTTCATTCGTACGTATGACCTACCATATCCATGAATGGTGTATTCCATTCCATTTATCGATCTTCTATAAATATATTTATATACTGAATATATATGACATATAAATCATGTTTTAAATTCTCTATGTAAGTATATAATGATCTAAGTAATTTTATAAAGAATAAAAATTCCAATAACATATGATAAATGAAACGATTATTACCCAAAATGTTGGTTTAACATGGAATTTTCAACATAACGGGTAATATAAAGTCGTTAGTAAATCATATATGATACCATAAATATTTTTATGGTTTTTTACAAGTTAATAATATGATTAAACCAACTATAATATATTTTTAGACACATACTAATGAAATCAGTCCTAATTTAATGGATAACTTTTCCAATCTCGTTTTTATCATGGATTGTTTATTCGTAAATATTTACTGGGGTTATATTTATCATTAATGTCCATGTTTTCTAAAAAAATCCTTGAATGATTAATATAATTCTATGTATGTTTAATTTCATACTTAACCCTTTTTTACTATTACTTTGGGTTATGCAAAGAATCTTTCTTTTGTTTACCATACAACGTACATTTGAAATTTCAGGTAAAAGAATGAAGAGAATGTTTTTTAACTTATATAGTATGGATATATTGTTACTCATTCATAATTAATTAATTTCATGGGGCTTACTTTACATGTTTTCAATTTTATTTTCAATTAACTTTTTTAGTTTAAAATTTCACAACATTTTTAGTAAAGAAAATGTTTTTCAAAAAGAAATCATATTTTCCTCAAGATTTAATTTCAATTGTTTTATCAAAAATGACTTCCATCTAAGAGGAAACATTTCAATCAGGTAAATTTTATATCCCTATTATTACTATTTTATTATTATTATAATTATGGAATGGTATTTTATATGGATTATTTTATGATGGCATGATTTTTAAGAAATCCGATATTACTTCTTTGGTTATGATAAGATGAATGATTTATGTTTTGTGGGACAAGAATGAATGATTTCATTATAATATTTTTGGGACATATATATCCCTACAATTCATTAGGTATTGATTTATATCTCATGATATATACATGGCTGGAATGGTAATTAAAGCTGGTTTCGTAATACTGGGCTAGAACCATAAGTAAACCGGGTTCAGTAAAAGACTTTTTTCAGAATGATGGCCTTGGCACCAATGACGTAGCTACTATGGAAATCATGTTATGTATTTAATGGTTTTCCACAAATCTATGTTTTATTAATAAGAAATTGTAACATAAATAATGTTAATTTATGATCTATGCCTTACATACTTCCATTATTTATGTAATTTCTAAATATTTTAATGTTTAAAATTTATGTTAATGTTTTTATTTTCAAATTTTTATAGTTTGTTTTTTGTTCTCCATGTTCACCCATACTATGCATTTGAGATCACCCTTTCTATGTTTTATTTTCCCCAGTATATAAAGAACCATTTTATGTAAGGAAAAAAGGGGAAGATCATTATGGGATATTTCGAAGTTCTTTCATAATGATTAGAATATTATGTTCCATGTTTCAAAAGACAGTAAACTAATATTGTATTTAGGAATTTTATTATGTAATGTATTAATTATTATACAAACAATAATGTAATGTCCTTGTGCGTCGATCAAGGGTATCTACATTAGGTATCAGTGTAAAGGACGTAGGAATAGATCCAATCCTTGGGAACACTCACGTGCGAGAATTGGAAAAAAATGGATGTCCACCCAAAGGCTTTATGAGGAAATAGATGACACTAAAGATGGTGGTGGGTGCCACCTAGAGGGTGTAGCCTCCCATGGATTGCTATGATAGGTATCAATTCGTGTCCACTAAAAATAATTCCAGACCGCTATAAGGTTGTCATCCCAGTATCGTTGAAGAGTGTTGTCTTGTTTGATTGTAACATCACATAGGGGAGATTCATCTAGGACCTATGAAGTTGTATCATGAAAACAAATGATGATTTTGGTGTCCGGGTATGAAGAATGATGTTTCATATTATGTGTCCCTCTATTGAACTTACCAATGAATAATGGTAGTGAACATGAAACAATGTAGTTTTCCTAAACCTCTGTCAATTCCAGTCTTAAAATGGGGAAAGGTATATGTGGATTTTGTTTTTATATTACCACAAAAACCCCAAGGAAAAATTGATTTTTGTTTAATTGTTGATTAGTTTACTAATTTTTCTCATTTAATTTTGATTAAGGACACCACTAAGGATAATGATATAGCTAGGCTTTATGTGTACAAAATTTTTAGGGTACATGGGAGTCCTTAATATATTATTCCATATATGAATACTTGGATTAAATCCAGGTTATGGAGGATTATCCAAGTGTTAATGGGAACTCAGATCATGTTTGGAAGAACTTTCAATCCATAGACAACTATTAAAATAGAGCATTTAATTCAGATCCAAGAGGATATACATCATGTATTTTGGTTGGATTTTGGAGGAACATTGAATATCAATCTGGGACTGGTTGAGTTTCTTTACAATGACATTTATCAATATTCGATAAGAATTGATCTCTTATGGTTGTTTTATAGTGTCCCACAAAGACCACGTATTTGTTTAGTCGATTTGGGAGAAGTATATATCGTTGGACCATGTTTTTTCTAGGAGACGTCTACAATGATTCAGGATGCGCATTGATGTATAGTTACAACAAATAGTCTGTAGAAATCATATACCGATCAGTGTGGTCGTCCCCTAGAGTTATCCATTGGAAACTAGTTTTTCTTGATATTTTCTCCTTGGTTGGGTCACCTTCAGCATGAAAATATGGAATGTTGTCTCCATGACATGGTGGACTATTTTATTACACCGGGGAGCATGAGAAAGTTGCTAATCTGTTAGAATTATTGATTCAATTGACGAGTAATAAGGTTGTTTTCCACCTTTCATAGCTTATGATATACCATCATGACACATCTCTCTTTTTGAATTGGGATGAAATTGAGTTTGATCCATATGATTTGGTTTCGAAGGAACAAGTAGAGATCACCATCTCCCAAGTAAAAATGTTACATGGGATGTATATTTCATTGGATAGAGTACTATATAAACATGGATCATATTCCCATTAGACATGGGAACTTGAATTATTGATGAAGATGTAGTCACCACATCTTCCTCCAGGGATCGCATCATTCATAAGTTTTCTTGATGAAGGACAGTTGTTATGGTGGGGATTTTATAACATATTGGTGCCAATATATCATGAATTTCATTGACCTCATCATGGTTTTATATTTCTATTTTTCTATATAAGGATAATAAAAAATTTAGATGATACCTATAACTGTGCGATTTCTTTATAGAATTTATTCCACTTTCAGTTGTGGTGTAAAGGATGTTTTTTCATAGGGTATAAGGTTTTTATCTATTCCTCTAACCCTCAATTTTCTAAATTTGATCAATATTCTTTATGTGGATTTGATACTAGGGACTTCATAGAAAAACTTGTGAAATCATTATTGGTAGATCCTATTGCGAGCGTGTATAACCTGAGTTGAAGGTAGATGTTTCCTTCTCCATTCTATTTTGATTAACCCTGGTGTTCTTGCTTTAAAAATGATTTATACATTGAATTTTTCTGAATTTTTCATTTGAGTTGAAAATTAATTTTAAATAAAATGTATTTTCCATTGTTTTTTTATAAATAAAAAATTACAAGAATTAAAAAATAATAAAAATTTTAATTATGAAATGTTTCTCAAAATTGGGTTTCCAATGAATTTTAATGATTTATAAAAATGAACACATCAGTTTACTTGGGTATATAGTTTAAAGGGTTATATTGAGGCCATAATCTATGATTTTTTATTATCTATATGTCTTTACAAGTGTTTTTCTTATGTTTCTTAGGCATCTTATTCTATGCTAATGATACTGACATTTTTTGGGGGTTTCACTCATGTGGTATTCATTTTATTTCTTGGAATATTTTCTATGAACTTTATTGTGAACATGATTGATTTTGGTATGAGTAGTCTACTAGCCTATCATTCAATGATCTGTGGTATTGATTCATATTCATTGGTTTTAAATTTCACGGAATTTTTATTTTATCCCTAATATGCATGTTACTGATTGATAAATGTGATGTAGAAATAGGATTTGAAATAAATATACCATATTTGATTCATAAATACAACAAAAGGTAAATTTATAACATGATTTCAATAAAACTATTTTATAACTTTTCATTACATTTTATATTTTAATAGTGTAAAAATGAATTTTTATATAGATACTAGTTGTAGGACACCTGACTGAGATCTTATTGATGTTAATAGAACATACCCTATGAACCTCTTCATTGGTTTTAGGGATTTTTTTGTATTCCATTTTAGGGAAAGTCATGGCGTCATATATATATGGAGATATTTTGTGTCATCTTGGATGGGTACCTAGTGGTGGTATTATTGGAGTTTTCCCATTCCATCACATTGTGTATATTTTTGGTATTTGTCCTTTGTAGTAGTACATTACCCTTAGAGTTTCAATTACATTTATAGTTTTTTTGTTTCCATTATTTTCTCATAGTTATGGAATATATGTATTAGTGTTTTCATTCCTCTTTTATTTATATATATATATATATTCCATATATATTTATTGGTTTGTAAAATATATCCCCCCATGTTTTTTGATCGATTTATGGGTTCTTGTTGCTAGCCTGTGGGGATCGGGAATTTGCTTCGGGTATGTGATGGATCAGGCCGGGTTTTAGTTTTGAGGGTAACCTAGATAAGTCCATTAAAATTGTTAAGAAAGTACATAACAGAACCAGTACATTATCACACCTATGATGAAATGGAATTGGCACATGTTTTATCATAATATGATAAAAACAACCGAATTCATGATACTATATAGAATGTTTTGATAAAGTAGATGGATCAGCTGCTAGAATCACATTGGATAAATTAAAAAATGGAGAATGAAATGTGTGTACAAAATGATATTATGAAAAATAACTACCCATATCTATTTAGAATGCGATATCACAAACATTTTAAGGCTTAAATTTTTATAGGATAGAATAATATTACACATTATAAACATAAAATATATTTCATTTTGAATAAATATATTTCTATCTATAGGATGTGATGAACTCACTCATGGGTTTATAAAAAAGGTGTTAATTTTTTATTTTACAAAAGAATATCTACATGAAAAATATTAAATATTAATTTTTTATTATTTAAAAAATTAATTTTAAAAAATTAAAATGAAAATATTAAATAATAATGACAATTACAATATGTTTTAATGTTATATTAGTTAAATTATATGTTAATTAATTCAATTTATTTCATTGGAATAATTATTATACTTAATATTGATATAAAAATTGTATAAATGTTTGGATATTTTCACTTTAAAACCTACATTTCTCATCATGTTTGTTAAATTAATTTTATGTTAAAATTTACCAATTATATTAATAGATTTTTAAAAAATGAATTCAATATTTTAAATCATAATAATTTATAATTTGTAATGCAGTAAAAAGTTTTTTTTACAAAAAATTAATATTGAAAAAATAAAAATTAAAAGCCCTGATTAATGTAAAAATTGATCAATTGGGGTGGGGGTTTAAACAAATGATATTTGAGGAAAAATACTTTTATATTTTCGAAAATCCATTTTATGGTCATATTTCAACATAATATATTATAGGACTACTAAAAACATTTTTTTAGCTTTTTGAATGATAAAAATAGGGGTATGATTCAATCTTTTCAAATAATAACAATGGTTCCAATCACATCACAAATAAAAATCCAACCTATGTTATCTTATTCACACCATACAGCCTCCCTGTTTCAGCTAATAACATCCAAAAGCCCATAATAATTCTATAATATCATCCTATAATACTTAATTTCTGTATAAATATACCGAAGATGGTACTTTGGTGCTATATAATGTTGGATACACGAATATTAGGTAACGTTCTTTAATGAGTGTTTGAATTTTATCTCATCCACCCCCTTGTCAAATTCATATTAATCCATAATGATATAATAACCTATGTTTATCTATTATAATGATACGTTTTTAGGATAAGTTAGTTTTCTCTAACCATCCCAACACACAAAAAATGAGTTATGAAATCATCATTTTTGGGTATGATGAACTACCACCTCACAAAATGATGACAATCATGTTTCTACTACTACCTCTCATGGTTAGGAATTATGATGGGTATAAAGTATATATATATATATATAACATACATATACATATAGATTCATTGTATCATATATACATTTTAACATTCTATTATGTATGGGATACAATAACGTTACTCTTGTGTATGTAGGACTACCTCCTCACGAAGCGATATTTTTCTCATGTCACTAATGCTTATCATGGAAGGATAGAAGAATACCAATAGTGATTATATGTTATATTATATGTATAATTATGACATTAGTTTCATATTTATCTACTTAAGTATATAATAAATATTATTTTCTTTCTTTCCATTTCACTCATGTAAATATGATAACAACATTCGTGTACGTGTTGACTACCTTGTTCACTAAGAGATGCGACTCACTTTTAGTCACAATGAAAATGGAGTATTTATTAAATATATTTAAATAATTAATATGATATTTATAATATTATAACCCTTATTTATAGATAAAATGTTACATTCTACTTTTCATAATGATCATAGAAAAGTGGAAATATTACTTATGTGTACATACTACCTACCTTCTCCAAGATCATATCCTACATAATTTTTCTAAAGAATAATTCATTATTTAATTTTTATGTATAATTGATGTATTAATATGAAAATTATTTTATTATTATTAGTATATAGATGAAAGAATTATATAATATCCAAAAGAACCAGATCATTCATGATGAAACACGGAAGCGATAATAAGACAATTAACACCCCAAATGATGAAAATAACGATATATTATTAATGAAAGGGTGATGAGGTGTTATAATAGGATCATATTTGATAATAAAAATTATAATATGATACTATAATAATTTAATAAAATGTTTAAAACAAAACTACTTGATGTTAAAGCATGTCCAACTAAAAGTATGTGTGATGTTAGGGATTTCATCTCAACTAAAAATCTACTTAAACTTATTTTTGATTATGAACCATTTAAATTTCATGCCTTGTATATAAATTCACGTTTACATTTAATAAAATAATTAATTTATACATAATAGTAATTTATGGTTGAATTCTAATAAGTCAATCAATGTGTATTTTAATTTAAAATTAACTAGTGGTAAAATCTATTCTATCATCTCACATTATTTGGGAATTATTAACATTATCTTGAAATAGTAACTTGTAATTATTTTTATTAGACATTATATTTATGGAAATACAGAAAATCATACATGATTGAAATTTTTATTTCCGAAAAATTATACCATTTTCACTTCTGATGTTTACTTTGATTTTTATTTTATGAAATGGGGAAATATTGACAAATTAGTATCCTCTACTCAATCAGGATATTTCATGATGAGGAATTTTGATTCATGAATATAATATATTATCTAATTTACGACGAATCCTTTAGACATAAATTGATCAACTGGGATTATTATTATAAAACAACTGAAGGTAAGTTTATGTCTTATGAGAAAACAAGTTGTCCATTTGAAACTGCTTTCTGCCAGTAGTTTAGACTATATTGTGAATGGTCCTGAATGTAGAGGTGTAATGATACCTGATATCATGGACTCTAATAATCAATAAATTCATTCATTGGGAAGTATGTTATTTTTATTATCCATTATATTTTATGAATCATATTATCTATATATTCTTTTCATTTTCATATTATTGATTTAATGACAAGGGTGTTCATTTACATACACAACCATATTGGTTATTCACTATCTAACAATGTAGTAGAGTTATTTAAATGGAATGTATGTTCAGTTATTATCATTATATATTTATGATTATTTAATGATTCATGATATCTTATACTATATGTAACACTTATTGTAAATTTGATATCACCCTTATATTATTTTCATACCCTAGGATATGATGTAGAGATCCTTGAATGAATAATCAATGATACAATTCATTTTAGGTTTTGAGGTATAATTTTTTATTCATTATTATCAATTAGAAATGTTTATAATATATGTATTTGGTTGTCAAAAACTACTACCATGATCAATTATTTGGTATTTGACCCTTTTTTTCTACAAAAATGAAATAATGAATGTAACCAGCCCTTTGATATTTGGATTGGGGTCACTATATTGATAACCAATGATATTTTCATCATCCAGTTCCTTTTTCATTCTTGCATGATATGAAAAAAATTTCATCATCATTTGATATAGATGAGTCATCATCATCATTTCAAACAACATCATAATTTTTCACTTATCTGGAAAATTTAGTATGTCTTTTTCTAGTGACAAAATGATATTTATCTTATCTAATATCTATAGACTAGTATGAGAATCTATTATAAGAGTGTTGTAGAACAGTAAAATATATATAGTCAAAAATATACCCAATTTATTTTTTATAACAATTGTATCCTCTAAAACTTTCAGGCTAAATATGAATGATTCCAACAACACCACTCTGATCAAGCATCTCAAGATTCTCACCCATGTATTTTATAATGAATCAAATGATAAACACATTTATGTAATTGAAACATGGGTATTTATTATAATATATAACATAATGATTCATTTCAAAGAATTTCTGATAGAAAAATAATTTATGAATATGAAATACTTCTCCAATATCATTCAATCAAATGTACTAAGATGTGTCATGTTCGATCAAAATTGTTCATTCCATTTCATCCAAACATTTATTCATTATTTCTTAAATATCATTTTTTGGTGGTGTGTGGTTCACTAAATTCATGAATCCTTTCATGTCATCCAATAAATTCTTTAAAAATACCACCTTTATATTTTCCAATATTATCAGTTCATATTATCCATATCGAATAACCAATTTCATTTTCATCACATTTCCATAGGAACCTAAAATATTTTAGAGCATATGAGTTATGTTTAAAAATTATAACACATTTAATTCATGAAAAATAATAATTAGATGAAATAATGTGATTATATCTATTTTTCAATTATTTATATATGGGACTATATATATCAAAAATTAAAATCTCCAGTTGATGTGTTGAATGCATTTAGAATTTCTTATACACAATGTTTTTAATAATCCCAATTTAACATATAGAAGAACATTGATCTGGTCTTCTAATCATGTCAGAGATATCTTGAATACATTATCTATTTTTTTCAATATTGTATTACTATTACAAAAAATTTACAAAATACGTTTTCCATAGATGTTTTATTTATACCATGATCAGATAGTATGATCCCTACGGATCACAAACAAGAATTTGTTTCCCTTATTTTGTTGAACAATCATTACAATTTTTTTATCTTCTACCAATTTAACAAAAAAAATCTATTACGTGTAATTTAATTTATAACTTTATGTAAAAAATTTAAAACACTAAAAATACTATGTTTCAAATAAAGAAAAAATACGGTCCATATGAAATTTTACTTTTCTTTTACAGTGATAGTAGATCCCATTTCTCTGATTTTGAGTTACTCATCATTCCCATAATACATTTTACTTATTCATTAATATTTTAAATTCATTAAAAATTTATATATCCCACTATATATGATGAAAAATCATTGTATTATATCTAATGATTTTCTTATTTTGTATCTTTTAGAGAAGTTTCAATGACTAAGGCCATCTCTTTTCTAAGTTCATCTTTAATATGGTATATTTTTTGATTTTTCATATCAAATGTATTGAAAATGTAACATCATAATAAATCCCATATATAGGTTTCTAGGATGATAACATTTGTTAGAAATATATTCCAGCATATTGAATCAGTTTTTAGTTTTTTACAGGTATTTTATGGGTTATCTTCTTTGAGTGGGTCACTACCCCTCCGAATCTGCCTCTATTTCCATATATATTAATCATAGTAATAATTATTGACCTATAAAATGTTTTTCGTATACCAAAATACACTAAATTCTAGTAATATTCATAAAAAGTATATTTTCCCAGGAAATTTATATATTCTATGGTACTATGCACATTTGTTTCAATCATTCAAATAATAAACCTTAGCACATTGCCTTGCATCAAATTTTTAATACCCTCCTAATGCCTACATATTAATATTTTACTTCGTTATAGAATTAACCATATATGTAGATGATATATATATATATATATTTAAAAGTGGAAACCATAGAATTTTATGAATGTTCAACTCTATTTATTTTTTATAAATAAATGGTCTTAATAAAATTTTTGTTCATCTGAGAATACACAACCTTGTTTTTAACCCCATATAATAAATCTTATTGATCGATATGATATTTAATCTAACTATAAATTTATCTATCATTGGTAACCATGTTATTTAAATTTTTGATTACTTGGTCAATATTAATGTGTTTTTATAGAATAGGATCTAAACATTTCTTTTTTCTCCATTATCTTTTCATCTAGAGTCACATTGAGGTACCTATCATCATGAAGTATCATTTTTAGGTCATCATTCACAATTAACAAAATCATAATTTCATTTGGAGAACTTTTTTATTGATATAATAAATATTATCCTTCATTAAAATAATATTCTCCTTTGCATTTGGAAAATAATTGGATTTCATTATTTCAATAACCATATATAATTAAACTCTATATAATTGTTTTTTTCAAACATTCTCTCTTCATCCCTTGTGAATTTTGTACAATTAAATTTTTAGATATGATATTTTTAGTAGTATTTCAATCATATATTTCAGATTCAACCTCGATGTTAATAACTTCTTCAAATTTTGGTAAAATATTCACTTTTTATATTTAGGGAAATTATCATCCTTTTTATTAAAAATGGACATGGTTTCTTCCATTCTTCATTATATATTTTCATAATTTTTACTTTATTCATCATTATCTTCATCCTCCATTAATAATGTAACATTCATAAAAACATTTATAAAGGCTCCATAAATACATATCATTAGTGGGTTGTTTTCTTTATACTTCCATATAATTCATTCTACCCATTTAGAAAAAATTAATAAATGTTAACAGTAATTTTTAAAAACAACATCAGTTTTCCAGATACTACCATATTCATCATCCAAAAGTTTATAAATATTAATTTCTTTATAGGCACGTAATCGATTTATCAGTTAACTTTTTTACTTCTTAATGATGCATTTTTATGCATTCTTGATATGTTATTGCACTAATATGTAAAAAATCCATTCAAATTGGTTCATGATGCTAATATTGACGCATAATTCTCATATATAGATATTAAATAATTTTATATGAATATTCAATACATTACACAACCCCACGCCTAATGACAAAAATTGATTAATTTTGTTGGAGACTATTTACATTATATTATAATTTGGTGAAATATTACCAATGATTATAACCATGATATTATCATTTCTTAATATTCCTAGACATACCCTATATAAAATATTACCTCATACCATGGGGTGTTGAAACATAGGTATGAGATGGCTCAAATTCTTAATAAGGATAAAAAATGAATATTTCCCTATAAAATGAGTATATTAGTATGAGAAAATGATAAAAAAAATTTAAATACATACACAAAATATTATATATCTTAAACATGAGTCATAACATTAATATTGTCAAATTATATTAAATTAATAATAAGGGAAGCGAAGAACATCTTTATGTGAACAAAAAATTATAATAAGAAATATATTTATGGCATACAAAACATATTATAAGATTTTAAACATTTATAAATATATAAATGTTCAATAAGTAACATAATAAAACGAAATATATACCTCATATAATCTTATAGACATGCTACCATGTCTATATTTATCATTATGAACATGAAATAGAGTTATATGAATGAAACAATGAAAATATAATAAGGTTAACAAATAGCATTTTGAACATATAATTGGGTACAAAAATAAAATTGTAATCAGGTAACCATGATAATGAACTCCAATTTGAACATGTAATAAGGGCCACATGTATGATTTTGAACAAGTAGTCCTATTTACACATAACATCTTTACTCAATAGATTTCCATATATACCCAATTCATTGTGTGGAGATATATCCCCCATCACATAGTGAATATAATATGTATGTTTTCCAATAGATCATAAAACAGTAACCATATTATAACCCATTTAATTAAATAGATTTCATAAACATTTATTCATATCATAACCTATTTAAAAGAGAAATGATTCATAATACTTTCCACATTTCATCAAATCAAATACTGTAAATACAATAAGCGTATTTCATAATAATTTTATCAAGGTACAAACCATGGAAGATAAACATGTTTCATAATTATAAATTCATGATAAACCATTCATATAAATAATAATATTATTATACATGGATTATAACCCAATAAGATAAAATGTTACATCAAAGGATATCATTTTAGTATAGAAATATTTTGAATGATCACTTGGAACATTTCTTTTGAAAAAAAAATTCATTCTAAAAAACATTTTCAAAATAAAAATTCCAAAATCATTTTAAAAATATTTTTTGTTTAATGTGTCCTAGAAAACATATAAAGAAATCATAAATGAAAACGATGGTTTGGATATTTGAATATAACTTTATTTTTATACATGTTAAAATAATGTTTACATTATATATTTGGTTAAAGATAAATGGAAATTATTTTGAAAATGATATGAAAATTCATTTAAAACAATTTTTTTATTTTAAAACATCCATAAAATTTTATTCCATATGTTAATAGTTGAATGATAGAAAGAAATATGAAAATAGTTTTTGAAAACTATGTTTTTGAAGAAAGATTTATTCAAATACAGAGAGAAATATGATTTAATTTCTATAAAAATTTAATTTAAACTCTTATTTATGTATATAGAGTAATGTGATGGGAAAACATGTATTTTGATGAAATAAATATAAAGAAATAAAATTTCAAATTTTATTGTGATATTAATCATAATTCATTATCAATGGAATCATAATCATAATTAATCTGGATAAACGAGGATATTGTAATATAAAACTCCTAGAACAGAAGTAAATTTTAATATAAATCACCATGAAATAATAATAAAAAACAGAATTTAGAATATTAATAAAAAATTATAATCATTATATAACATGTGAATGGTTTATTATTCACTCTACAAGGAGTAATATAGGTGAAAAACATAACATAGGTTATTAAAAATGCAATTTTAAACAAAACACCCTTACCGCTTCGGTAATATTTAAACCATATACCACGCAAAATAGAGATACTTAAATGGATATGTAAATTCCCATACATTTATGTATAATAATAAAAAGATAAATTCATTGTCATTACATATACCATGTTAAAAAAACCCATTGTGAATATGTCTTCTATATCACATAAAATAAAAGTGATACGAAAATCCATTATCTTAAGTCTCAAAATCCATTGTAAACATACAGAAGACATATATAATGGATAAATTTTTAATATAAAAATATTATAGAATAATAATTATGTATATTATTCTATATATGATTTAATTATGATCATTTTTTGACATTTTATTGAGAATTCTTTTTTAAAAACACATTTTGGGTAATAACCGCATCATTTTTCTTATTTGTAATTATTTTCAATTTTATATCCTCTTACATTTATCATGGTTCTATAATATCCATGATAATATTTATGAGATTATTATATAATTTTAAAATTAATTATTCTTTTAATACTAATCATGGAATATTATTTTGATAATGGAAGAACGTTATGATAATGGTGATAGTTGGCCCTACAAACACATGAGTATGGTTTCCTTTTTTCATTGATAATTATCCAAAATAGGTATCTAATATTTTTCATTAAAATGATTATAATATCATTTAGTAGCATTAAATATACTTTTCTATATCATCAATGTGATTTGGTGATGAAAATAAAGAATCACAACATTTTATAATGGTCGTTGTCCTCAAACAGACAAATGATGTTATCACCTTTCAGGGAGAGAAAATATAAGAAACGAAATGATTTATAATTATTTTGAAAATGACATAAATGTCACTAATATCATTATTTTTTAATATATAATATATATTCATTTAATATATCCTTATTATCTTCCATGTAACGCATCTGTCAAAATGAATCAAATCGATTCATTAGGAGGTAGTTCTCTGTATATATGAATGATGTTAATATATCCCCTATAAAATATAAAGTAAAAGATGTATATATATTACAATGAATCAATATGTATAATTTTACTATATTATATATATTATTTATATCCATCATCATACCCATCAGCGAGATATGGTAATGGGAAAAAATGAATGTTACTGGTTTACGAGGCTCTAGATCACCATATAAATTATTGACGACTCCATAAAAATTTAATGAACTATGGATAGATTTAGGGAATTTGTAACATGTTTATATTTTGTGAATTACATTTTTTAAATTAAATTATCTTTCAAAAAAAATCATTTCATGTGACACTAGAAATAGTGATATGTATATATATACATAAACACTAAGTCACTCATTCCATTCAAATGGTACTGGCATGGAATTCTCTACACGCAATACTAAAATGGTTTTTTCTATATTCAATCCCGACCTGTCTTTCTCTATATACGTCACTAACTTGGCATACATTACATGCAACACATATATTTCTATGAAACATTATATTATTGTTATAATTATTTTAATAAGATAATAATAACCTATCTATTAAACATTATTATATGAATAGTATTAAATGATGATAAAATACAATTATAATAGTTTTTTATAGATAAAACATTTCATTAATGAAATATATAATTTTTAGTGACATTGTTTTTTGTCCAAAAATACTTTTTTCTCCAAAAAACCATTATTAATAATAAAATTATTTTTAAAAACTTCTTAAATTCTAATTTTTTAAAATAAAATAATTTTCTTAATTTAATATGTCAAAAATAAATTAGCAATTAATTTTTAGTTTTTTATGGGGAACATTATTTTTTGATGAATAGTAAACAAGACTAGATTTTAATTAAAATAGCATTTTTATTTAAATAATTATTAATGATAAAATATATTATAAAATTCTTCTAAGATAAAATTAGATATATTATAACACATATTAGTAAAATTTAAAACATTAAAATCAATTTAACATTGAAAATTAATATAGATACACAATAAACATTCGAACATCTTTGTAATTTAAAAACATGTATTTCTGTACCTTCTATGATATTAGAATTATTCATAATTATTACCTTTTTGAATTGAATTTCGAAAAAACAACACACACCATTTGAATAATTATAATACATAGAGTCTAGTAAGGTCATGATAATTTTTTAACAAAATGAATAGTAAAAGTGATTAACAATAATCATAGTGATTAACACAAAATTAATCATAATTAGGGACTAATCCATAATATTTCAAGCCCAAATGGCATAGAAAATACCAAAAAAACCCATTATAAGAACATATTTCTTCTATTCACCTTACAATATTTATTTAGGTTGGTTTTATGACTTTTTTAGGCAATAACATGTGTCCACATAACTATTTTCCAAAAATTCAAAGTGAGAACTTTTTATTTCCCTATAAAAGGCCACCACCACTCCCATATACACACCTATAAAACCATATAAATTAGGAAATGATATTAATAATACACTTTCCATCATCCCTACATTCCTCCAAAAAGAATTCACTTGGAAAGAAGGTAATATAAGGAAGTATTTAGTGACAAACTAAAAGAAGATACCCCATTAAGATATAGCATAATCCCTCAAGTCCTTCCTTTGATTTTTTTATCCGGCCATACACACTATTTATTCCAATATTGTATAAAAACTAGTATCCTAAATATAATAGGATGTTTTATGATAATGTTTTGATGTCAGTTTCATTTCTTTGTGTATATTTATGCCATATATCTCTATTGGTTTGGAAAAAATTTCACCTAGGTTTCTTGATCGATGCATGGGTGCTTGTTGCCATCCCGTGGGGATAAAAAATTCCATTAGGGTATGTGATGGATTAGTTCAGGTAGTAGTTTTGAGGGTATCCTAGATCGGTTCATTACAATAGTTGAAAACATATGTACTAGACCCAATACATGATCCCACCTATGATGAAATAGAATTGGAGCATGTTCTGTCATATTATGGTGAAAACATCCAAATTCATAATACTACAGAGAATATTTTGAGGGACCAGCTGGCTCAACTATTAGAAGAACATTGGAGAAATCAAAAAATGGAGGAAGAAATATGAGCACCAAATGATGTTTTGAAAAAGAACCATTGTCATCAATTTAGAATGTGATATATCTGAAATTTTATAGGATAAATTTTTTTAGGATCGAATAATGTAATACCTGGAGACCATAAAATATATTTCATTTAGAATAAATTTATTCAATCTATAGAATGTCATGCACTGACCATTGGGTTTAAACAATAAGTGATAATTTCTTATTTAAAAATACACACTTTGCAAGAACAAATTTTAAAACTAATTTTTATCTTCTTTTAAAAAATATATTTTAAAAAGTTGAAAAGAAAATTTAAAAATATTAGAAAATTATCTTAGGATGGATGTTCGTAATTTTTCTGAAAAGTATTATTTTTTATGAATTATCAAAAGTATGGAATATTAATTGAAAACTGCATTTTCATTTAAATTTTTTTAATTTTATATTCTAATTGGAATATGTTTGCATGTTTTATTTGTTATATTTTAGGATATTATATTCAATTTATTTCATTGGAAACATTTTCATTCTTATTATTAATATAAAAACTATATGGTCTTACCCGTAAACATTACATAATCTTGAATTAGGTTAATAATTTAAATTGATGATCTTTTCAGGTTTAGAGATTCAAAGAATTAGGTTATAACATATACATAACCACTTGAATATTACATTTATACACTTCTACTCAGTATCCATTTTTTCATAAGATAAATCTCTAAAAAAAGAGTCATATCCAGTTCTATATTATAGATAGGATTATTTTTCCTTGATCCCATCCTTGAACATATTTGTAATTATGTCCTATGAAATACATTTGAAAAAAAAGAAACTTGGGATGAGAGTAAGAAGCTCTGTAAGGGATACACAAAGAAGGAAAACTGTTAGTTTTTCAAAACAACAATTAAACCACGAATACATTATCATAAGTAATACATTTCACATTTAAGAAGTAGTAAATACTCTTCACATAATAATATATCACTTCTTACACTTTTTTAAACAAAATATTACCATAAAACTCATAGAAAGAACACATAACATATAATGGTAACTTGGGACAACAACATACATAAATGGAATAACCATATGTTCAACTACCAAACAAATCAGTAAATGGAATAGCCATATGGGTGACTTCCATAACCAATTCATTAGAGGTTATAATGTTAACACCTATCCTGGTTTATCATGGCACCACCCTTTAATTGGGTTATCACGTAACCACTCATCAAATGTCCATGTACCATTATAAAATCATAAAACATAAAATATTGAAAATATAAATAATTCACTAATAACATTTCCTATGAAATAAATATAAATCATTTCAAGATATTGAAATTATAAATGAATTTCAAAAACAATTTTCAATAACAAAACACCCAATAACAAAATAAGGGGTTACTTTTTCATTTTAAAAACATTAAGGCATATAGGGTAAGCCAACTAACGATTACGGTAGTAGAGATACCATTATCGCCATAAATGATAGGAATATTCCATTTGTAATATATTAAAATTCTACATAGAAAGAATATTTCAATTGAATGAAATGAAAAGTCAATGGGGTCTATACACTGTATAAAATAATGTTGGGTATTAATAAAAATATGCCTCAATGAATGGAGATTGAGACGAAGTCCCTTACCACATGTCTGATAAGACCCTTTAGTTCTTTAATTTCATGAATAATAAACTGAAGATAATTTCTACTTTATTAATATCCTTTTCAAATTCAGTATTCCTATTATATCATTTTTTATCTTTCTATAACAATTAGTTAATTATTTGAGTCTATATCAGACATTTTATTTGATATTTGGAAGTTGACATAAAAATGAACATGTTATAATTATAAATTGTCCATGTTGTCGAAATTAAATTATTTTCAGAATTATATTAATGATTTAGAAATAATATATATCATATATATCTAGTATATATATTTATTCATAAAAGTACATAACATTTAGAGATAAGATAAGAAATGAAAGGCAATGTTCATGGAGATGGTATGTCGTACGTACGCATGAACACTACAATCATTTATATTTTTTATTATAATGGAATGAAAACATAATTATAAATAGGTATATTATAATTCCAGTATAATAATTAATTTCATTAACTTTTTTTTACATGTCCCACGTATGGCATGAACGAGTCAAATAACATTGTAGGGGCAATATTCCTCACTTAAAGGAAATTATCACATTTACCAATCATAGAAACCATAATGGTATGATATAAATGAAATTTACAGAATCATAGAGACAACATAAATATAATATATATCACATATAAATACAGTTCATCATACTGGCCAACATGAGAGGTTGTAGGAGATCATTGAACAATCATCATTTAATGAGGTGTTAGTTTGTTGTCCAGAGAAACCGTGTGTTGTCTACCCATTAGATGGAGGTGTGTGTACATGTAGTCTGATTCTTTTTCATAAAAAGAACCTAGTATATTGAGGATACTGGTGTTGTTCTAATATAAAGGAATAAATAGAGTTTAGGGGGGTTGAGAAGTAAAAATAAAAGAGATGAACTTAAAAGAAGATGTTACCATTAAAGTGGGTAGCTCCCTTTTGATTGAACCAGCCTTCTGCCTAAAGTAAGGATTCTAGGAGAAATAAGGGTATGTAGGGAGATTATTTAGGTAGTGGTAAGATGATACAAGGGGAGTTATAGGTGTGATTAATGGGTTAGATATGACGGTTTTTTATAATGGGGAGGAGGGGCTCATTTAGAATGATTGAAAATATTATTCTATTTTTTAATGATTTTCAGTTAATAAAAATCCAAAATTCATAAAAGGAGAATATAAGATGACTCATGTTTGAAATAAAACCACTCAGTAATAATT
The DNA here is from genome assembly GCA_963277665.1 of Viscum album. Taxonomy (NCBI): domain Eukaryota; kingdom Viridiplantae; phylum Streptophyta; class Magnoliopsida; order Santalales; family Viscaceae; genus Viscum; species Viscum album. The sequence goes on along the minus strand of OY728119.1, from coordinate 1,343,563,967 downwards.
GGATAGGTTTTGGTTATTTTTTTAGTCTTTATAATCTTATTTACATAAATCATTCATTAATGAGGTAAACAATACATCATTGTCGTGTCATTAAATATATTATTTATTTTATGTCTAACAAATATATAAAAACTAACATGATTTTTGATATATTTTTAGCTTTCTAGTGAATATTTATATTCTAGGGGATATCTTATATAACCCCATGTAAGAAAAATTACCAAAAGATTTATGTTTATGTCATTTTTTACTTTACATTTAATTAATTAATATAAAGTCTCATTATGAGTCATAAGTGGCTCCATGGGGTCCCAAAATCACCCCAATGATTCCCATGGTTGTAAAAGTATCATCTTATCGTATTTGGCCATATGTTAGGGTAAATTAATATTATTATAAGATTATTTTTACCTTGAATTATGCTATTTACCAATAATCGCGGTAAGTAAATGTCAAATGTTACTATTCACCAAAAGATATTTTCATCTAATTGAACCAAATTTTAAAAACTAATAAAAACCATGTATGTCATATTTTTGAAATTGAATTCACCGAAGATGTGAAATTTCATTAAAATGAAAAGGCCGGTTTTTAACTATTACTCAGTGTTTTCTCTATTAATCAAAAATTGATGTTTTTCAGAAAAGTGCCAAAAATTCATCCTATGACATATTTGATATTATGAATTAAAAAATGATTTAGATTTTACCAAATTAAAAATATAAATGCTTCATTAATTAATTAAAAAATAATTCACATTTTCAAAACAAAAAGTGTGTTTTGGTGAAATAATAACTATCAAAAGCTTGACACTTGTTTATGTCCAATTTCAAAGTAAAATTACATCCAATCACCAAAATTAGATTAAATAGTAAAAATATAATCTAATTAAATTTTAAAAACAATTAAATAGGAAATATATCAATATAATTAAATTATATTAAAAGGCTGTTTTGAATTACAATATATTATTTTTCACCCTTTAATAAAAAATAATTTTATTAAAAAAATTCCAAAAAATTACTCAGAGTAAATATTGATGTCCTGATTCTAAAGAAAAAATTTACATCATCAAATAAAAAATATATAAGTGTCAAAATCTTTATTTAAAAAGGGTTCACCATTAAAAGGCTGTAAATCATCCGTTTATATAATTTTAGACTATATGTGCTTAAAATTATATTCAGTCACATTTTAAGCCTCTAAAATTTATTGAATAAATGTAAAAACATTTAACAACCATAAATAATCATATTTAATTAGTTATTTTCATTCCCACCAATACATAGACTAGGCATTATCTACTATTTAAATTAATTTTTATTATTATTTTTTAGTATGAATTAGCATTGTGTGCAACATATTATTTCAAAGAAACTCATTTGTGTGTATTGGGTATGCCTTCAAACATAGCATTCCACATTAAAGTAAAATTAATATTTAATTCATAAATATTAATAAATGTGAAAACTTATTATTCTTGATTTACCCGGGATGTTTCATCCTTCCCCCCGTTTTGAAATTTTGTCCTCACAATTTTTTTCACTTATCAAATAAATGGGGGTATTTATCCCTCAAATAATTTATAGATTCCCATGTTTCCACTTCAATCATATGTTTTTCCAAAAAACATTTACCTAATGAATTACCTTATTCCACAACACCTTTTGTCTTCGTTTAAGAATCTATACTGGTTGTTTCTCATAAGAAAGATTTGCATCCAACTGAACTATCTCTATAATCAAAACATGAGATAAATCTGGCATATAATTTGTTAACCTTGAAATATGAAAAACATTGTGTACCTAGGATAAACATGGGGTTAAATCCACTCTGTGCCGAACTGATCCAAAATTATCTGGGATTTCATAAGGTCCAATGATCCTCAGACTCAAATTTTCCTTCTTACTAAAACACAACACACTTTTCCATAGAGAAACCTTGAGAAAGACATGTTCACCTACCTCAAAATAATAATCCTTCCTCCTGTTATATACATAGATTTTTTTCCTACTCTGAGCTAATATAAAGTTCTTCTAAATCATTTGAAATTTTTATTCCATATCTTCTACCAATTATTGTTATATCAGTTTCCATTCACCTACTTCACACCTAAAAGATGTACTTCTACACTGCTTCCCATAAAATTCCTCAAATGGATCCATCTGTATACTAGAATGAAAAATGTTATTAAAGAAAATTAAACCAACGAAATATGTTGGTCCCAAATTCCCTGATAATCCATTGAACAAGCACGTAAAATATCTTCCACGGTCTAAATTGTTAATAATAAATTCCATTCTGATTGAGGATGAAAATCTGTACTAAAATTTATTTCAGTACCCAACGACTTCTAAAGTCCATTCCAAAAGTTAGAAGTAAACATAAGATAACAATAAGATACAATAGAGAGGGTAAGTCCCTAAAAACTATCTACTTCTTTAACATACAACCAAAAAAGATAATCTTGAGGAAATGTATCTCAAATTGGAAGGAAATGAGCAGATTTAGTCAATCGATCAACAACATCTTAGATTGCATTATTACCTCGAGATGTCTTTCATAATCCCACAACAATGTCCATAGATATATTTTCTCATTTCCACTCTAGCACTGGTGTTGACTAAATCATCCCATTCAGTAACTGCAACTCTACTTTAACCTCTTGAAAGTCAAACACATCATAGTAAAGTTAGCAGTATTTTATTCATTCCATCCCACTATTAATACTCCTGAAGATATTTTTAAATTGTAGTACAACCTAGATGAAATGAAAACAGAGACCTATGAGCTTCAAATAATAACTCTATCTTCAACTTTAAATCACAAGGAACACATAATATTTTAACAAACCTCTAAACCGAATAATTATCAATGTTAAATTCAGGAAATATACCCTTATTAACCAACTCTACCTTTTTCTGTAACTCACTATCTTCCTTCTGTGATGGCTTAATTATATATTATAGGGATGATTTCACTAACACATGAAACAAAAGAGAGGCATTTTCTGCACCAAAAACATCTATGACAATATTCATCAAGTCTTTAATCAAATAATCTTCTTCCAAACACAACAAGATAAATGAATCATTACATTTCCGACTCAAAGCATCTTCCATTTTATTGTATTTTCCCAGATGGTAATAGATCCAATGATCACAATCCTTGATTATTTCCCACAATATGCTCTCTCTCATGTTCAATTATTTTTGAGTGAATAAATACTTCAAACATTTTTTGTCAATATATTTTTTCACATTTTTCTCCACACATATCAGTCCTCCAAATATTTTAATAAAAATTAACTGCAGCAAATTCCAAATCATGTGCAGGGTAATTTAACTTATGAGGTTTCAACTGATGTGAAGAATAAGAAAATACATGATCATTATACATTAGGAAACAAAAAATCCTTTCAATTAATTATCCATGTAGATAAAAAACATACAATTTCTGGAAGGCAGTTCCAAAACTAGAGAATTCACCAATATTCTTTTCATGTCATAAAAAAAATCATCACATTCTTTTTTCCAAATGAAATTAACACCTTTTCAAGTTAACTTAGTAATTGGGCTAGATAACTGTAAAAAAATATCAAAAACCATCTGATAATAAGCTGATAAATAATGAAATCTATGAATCTTGTCTATATTTGTGGGTCTTGGCCAGACTTCAACAACTTTTCTTTTAGAATGATCAACATTTATGTTATTTTTTTAAACAACGTGACCATGGAATAAAATTTGTTGTAACCAGAACTCACACTTTCTAAATTTCCCATAATGTCCCTTTTATTTTAAAGATAGATATACACCCGTCAAATAAATTTCATGTTCCTATTTAATTTTCAAATAATCCAGAATATAACCTATAAACACAACCACCATTTATCACCTAATTCAAATGAGCCGTCAGTGCACAAACTATTCAATTCCAATACCGACCATCTCATGTTTCTAGATTGGAAGGTCATTTCCCTATGTATACCTTCCCAACACAACTTCCATATTTCCTCTATGAAAAAACATTCTTAACAGAGAAATAACTTAGGAGAAGCAACATGGTAATCTGTAAATGCTATATAATTTCAATATTACCATAAATTAATTTAACAATTATATAACCCCTAACGTTTTCTAAACAAATCTGTGATACCAACTATAAGGCCCCATCATTAAACATTGCAAATTATTGAATTATGTTAATAATTCACATTGAGGATCTTTTATGGTTTAGATAGTTAGATAATTAGGTCATAACACATACATAACAACTTGAATATTACACGTATACACATCTACTTAGAAATAATTTTTTCATAAGATAAAAAATCTAAAAAAAGAGTATTTATATTTAAAAATACTAGACAAAATTAATAATCCTTGATCCCATCCATGAAACTATTCATCATTATGTAATGTGAAAAAAATTCCAAAAAACGAAACTTGGGATTAGCATGAAAAGATTTGAAAAAGAAACACGAAGATGGAAAACTATTATTTTTTTAAACAAAAAGTAAACAATGAATACATTATCAAAAGTAATAAATTTCTCCTTTAAGAAGTATTAAATAGTCTTTACTAAATATAAGATCAACAAAAACCCTTTTGTAACCAGAAGATTACTATAAAACCCATAGAAAGAACACATAACATATAATGGTAACTTTTGATATAAACATACTTAAATAGAATAATCATACAGTCGACTTCCACACATATCACTAAAAAGAATGGTCATACAACCAACTTCTATACACAATGCATTGGATATAATAATATAACCACCTGTCCTGCTTTATCACGGAACTACCCATCAATTGGATTATTACATAACCACCCTTCAAATGTCCAAGTACAATTATAAAATCCTAAGACATAAAATATTGAAAATATAAATATTTCACTAATAACATTTCATTTGAAAAAAAAAATTTATTTCAATATATTGAAATAATAAATCAATTTAGAAAACCATTTTGAATACCAAAACACCCTAAAACAGAATAAGGGGTTTCTTTTACACATTAAAACATTAAGGCTTATAGGGGAAGCTAACTAACGATTACAAAAGCTGAGATGTCATTGTCACCAAAATTGATAAAAACATTACATTTTTCAATTAGTAAAATTATTTGTAGAAAAAATATTCCATTTAAAATATATGAAAATTCAAAGGGGATTATACACACTATAAAATAAAGTCGTGTACACATCAAAATATCAATCATTGAAAAGAGATTGAGATAAAGTCCCTTACCTCGTATCCGACTTGACCTGTTCATTCTTTAATTTATTAAATAATAAACATAAGTTAATTTATACTTACTTAAGATCCTTTTTCAAATTTATTATTCCTTTTATATATTTTTTCGTTTTTATAACAATTAGTAAATTATTTAAGTACATATCCAACATTTTGTCGATGTTCAGAACATGAGTTAAAAATAAACATGTTAAATTTAAAAATTTACCATGTTGTCGAAATTCCATTATCTCCAGAATGATATTCATGATTTTGGTATCTTATATATCATATATATCCAATATATATATATTTATAATAGTACATAACATTTTAAGATAAGATAAGAAATGAAATGCACTATTCATGAAGAAGGTAAGATGTACGTACGCCTAAACGCAACTTTCATTTCTATTTCATATTTTAATGTAATGAAAAAATAATTATACCTAGGAATATTATAATCCCAGTATAATATATAATTTCAGTAACTCCATCCTTTATACGTCCCAAAGATGGCATGAACGAGTCATATCACTTTGAGGGGGAAGCATTCTACACTTCCTCAAATGAAATTATCACGTTACCCATTATGGAAACCATAAAGGTATGATATAAATGATAAATACATAATAATATAGCCAATATAAATAATATATATATCACATATAAATACAGTGACATCATAATGTCCACCATGAGAGGTGGTAGGAGACAATTGAACTATCATCGTTTCGTGAGATGTTAGTTTGACGTCCATAAAAACAATATGTTATCTACCCATTAGATTTAGGGGTGTGTATGTGCAGTTAGAGTATATATAATAAAAACATCCTAGTATATTTAGGATTCTGGTGATGTTATAATATAAATGTATAAAAAGATTTTAGGGGGTTGTAGATGAAAAATAAATGAAAATAACTTGGAAGAATATGTTACCTTTAAATTGGGTAACTCCCTTTGGATTAAACCAAAACATTTTCTAGAAGTTACTTATGCCTATGGTAAGGCTTCTAGGATTAGTAGAGGGACATATGGAGCTAATTTAGGCAGATTTTGGATAATCCAAGGGGCTTCAGAGGTGTGAGTAATTGGTTAGAGGTGATGACTTTTTATAAGTGGGAGGAGGGGCTCTTTAGGAATGTTTGAAAATATTATTTTATTATAAAATGATTTCGTGTTTTAAAAGTCCTAAACACTTTAATTTATAAGTTATGATGACTCATATACAAAATAAAATCATCTTATATGAATTAGACATGTTTTGGATATTGTTTTAATATTTTTAATCTTATTTATTTTAATCATTAATTAATGATGTAAACACTGCATCATTACTATGTCATTAAAAATAATATTTATATGATGTCTAGAAATTATAAAACAATTCCATGAGGTATTAAATAATTTTATATTTCTAAGGAATATTTATAGTCGAGGAGATATCTTATATATCCACATGTAAAGATTAATTTCCTAAAAGTTATAAGTTTTTGCCATTTTTGTCTTCACATTAAATTTTTTAATATAAAGTATTATTATCACTCTTATGTGGCTCTATGGGGTCCAATAATCTACCCATGGATTACTATGATCATAAATGTATCAGCCAATAGGATTAGGACACATGTTAGGGTAAATTAGTATAATTATAATATTATTTTTACCTTGAATTACTCTATTTATCTTTAATAACGGTAAATAAAAGTCACAAGATATTATTCACCAAAAATAATTTTCATGCTATTGAACAACATTTTACTCACTGATAAAAACCAATTAAGTCATATTTTTTAAATTAAAATAACATAAGTGGTAATATTTCATTTAAATGAAAAAGTCATTTTTTAATTACAACTAAGTGTTTTCACTATTCTTCAAAAATTAATGTTCTTCCGAAAAATAACAAAAAATACACCAAAGCTATATTTGATATTCCAAATTCAAAAGTGATGTCTATTTTACCAAATTTTAAAAATGGAATTTTCTTTAATTTTTCATTGTTAAAACAAAAGGCGGGTTTTTATGAAATAATAAAAATCAAATGATTGACACTTGTTTATGTTCAATTTCAATGTGAAATTACTTCCAATGACAAACATTCGATTAAATGGTAATAATATAATATTATTAAACATTTAATCAAATTAAAAATATTATATAACCATATAAATAAATTATATTAAAAGGCAGTTATTAATTAAAATATAGTATTTTTCACTATTTATTTTAAAAATAATTTTATCATAAAAATACGAAAAAAATTACCCAAAGTAAATTTTGATGTATCAGTTCTATATATATAATTATTTTTAAAATAGAACATATAACAGTGTCAAAAACTATATTTAAAAAGGGTTCCCCAATAAATGGTGTAAATCGACCGTTTAATGAATATTAGATTATTTGTGCTTAAAATTAGATTAATCCACATTTTAAGACTCTAAATTTAATTGAATAAATGTAAAAACGTTAAAAAACATGTATAGTCATATTTTAGATTGTTTTGTTCATTATCGCCAATAAAATGGCCAGGCAGTAAATACTATTTAAAATAACGTTATATTTTTATTTTCTAGTATAACATAGCATTGTGTAAAACAAAAGATTTCCGAGACACATGTTGTTGTTTATCAGGTCTTCCATCAAACATTGAATACAATTTAAAAGTAAAATTAATATTTAATTCACAAATATTAATAAATATGAAAATGAATTTTTCTGTATTTACCCCAGATGATACAAAACCAATATAAATGTTTGGGGGGAGGGGGTTAAACATGAATATTAGGGGAAAACAACCTAGATTATTTTAAAACATATACTAGATTGTAATATAGAAATATAGTATATTATTGGAATAAAACTATTTTTTGAAATTTTTGAATGATAAAAATGGGGATATGATTGAATATTTTCAAATTATTATAATAGATCCAATCACATCACATATAAAAATACACCCCCTCTAGAATCTTATTCACACAATAAAACATCCTTGTTTTAGCTAATTACATCTTGAATCCCTTAAAATTTTAATAATATCATTATGAAAGCCTTACATTGAATATAAATCTCCCCAAGTTAGGATTTTGGTGCTAACTAATGTTGGATACAAGAATATGAGTTTAAATTCTTCAATAAGTGTTTTAATTTTATTTCTTCCACCCCTTAATTCAATTGACATTAAACCATGATGATATAGTAACCATTATTCTCAATTATAATTATATGTTGTTATGTTATGTTAATAATCTACAATTATCCCCACATATATAAAATTAGTTATGCAATCATCATTTTTATATACGATGATCTACCACCTCGCAAACCTATGTCAATCATGTTTTCATTAAAACAAATCATGGTGGGGTATGATGATGGATATAATGTATATACATGTTTTATAAAACATACATAAACATACGGTGACATTTTATCATATATACCCTTGAACATTATATTCCATAGGGGATATAATAACTTCACTCATGTGATTGGAGGACTACAGCATCACCAAACGATATTATTCATCTTCCACTAATGCTCATCATGGAAGTTTAGAAGAATAGATATAGTGATTATATGTCATATTAATTTCATAAATATGATATTAATTTCATATTAATATTTACGGGTATATTATAAATATTAGTTTCCTTGTTTCCATTAAAATCAAGTAAATATGACAACAACATTCTTGTACGTGTGGAATACCACCTTAAAAAATATATGTGACTCTCTTTTCATCAAAACAAAATAGTATATATATATTATGTATATTTAAAAACATAATATGATATATATAAATTTATAATACTTACGTAAAGATAAAATATTATATGTTACTTTTCAAAATGATCCATTAAAAGTGGAAATGTTACTCATGTGTACATACGAACCAACTTCTCCTTAATCATATCCAACATCATTTTTTAGAAAAATATTTGATGATTTAATTTATAAGTATAATTTATGTATAAATATTATATTTATTTCATGTTTATTAATATGGAGATGATGTGATGATATAATATTCACAATAATCTAATCATTTAGAAAAAAACGCATGAGAGAAAAGAAGGCAATTAACACCCATAACAATGTAAATAATTAGATATTATTAATAAAAGGGTGATGAGATATTATAAAAGAATCATATACTATATTATGAATTTGAATATTATTATTGATTATTTTAATAAAATGATTAAAAATTTATAAATGATGTTAAACAATGTCCAACCAAAAGGAAGAGTGAGGTTAGAGAGTTCATATGAACATATAGTCTATTGAGACTTATTATTTATTAGGAACCAATACAATTTCATGTTATGTATTTAACTTTCCATTTACATTTAATACAATGATTAATCCAAATATATTTGTATTTTAAGATTCAATTTTAATAATTTCATCCAAGTGGATTTGAATTTAAAATTAACAAGTGGTAGAAATTATTTAATAATCTCACATTATTTGGGATTTGTTATAATTATCCTGAAAAAAACACTTTTGTGTAATTAATTTTCATTATACAGTAACATTTTTTAATTATACATAATTTTACATGATTGATATTTTTATTTTATAAAAATTATACCTTTTTCATTTACACAATTAATATTGATTTTTATTTTATAAAATGGACAAATATTGACAAATAAGTATCCTCTACTCAGTCCAGATATTTCATGATGAGGAATAGTGATTCATGAATATAAAGGATTCCATGATTTATGAGGAATCCCTTAGACATAAATTTATTTGCAGAGACTGTCATTATAAAACTCCTTGAGGAAAAGATAAATATCATGAGGAAAATAACTTATCCAAATTAAACAGCATTGTACCAGTAGTTTAATCTATATTTTGAAAGGACATGAATGTAGAGGTATAATGATGAATAAGATAATGGACTCTAATAATTAATTATTTATTTCATTGAGAAATATATTATTTTTATTATCCATGATATTTTTTGAATCATATAATCTATATATTAATTTCAATATTATATTATTTATTTAATTACATGTGTTCATTTACTTACACAACCATATTGATTATTCATTATTAATAAATCAATCGATTTATTTAAATAGAATTTTTGTTCAGTTATAATCATCATATATTGACTATTATTTAATGATTCATGATATCTTATACTATAAGTAACACACTTTAATAATTTTATGTCACCTTTATATTGTTTCTATTTCCCAGGATATGATGTGGAGATCCTTGATTGAATTTTCAAGGGTACAATGCATTTTCCATTTTTAGGTAATATGTATTTTTTATATATATTCATTTTAAAATGGGTATCATATGTTTATGTGGTTCTCCAAAACTACTAAATTGATCAATGCTTTAGGATTTGACCCTTTGTGTTTATTCCAATGTAATAAAAAAGGAACCATCTCTAGGATATTTTGGGTGGAGTCACTACATTGATAACCAATGATATTTTCATCCTCCCCATCATTTCTCATTCTTGGATGAGAATAGAAGTTTTTTCCCCATAAATAGAGATAAATGAGTCATCACCTTCATTTGGAACAACATCATCATTATCACTTCAGATGAAAATTTAGTATGCTTCATATTATTGACTACATGATATCCATATTCTCTAATGTCTGTATATTTCTATTAGAAACTATTGTAACAGTGTTTAGAACACTAAAATATACTTATAAAATAATATAATGTATTTATATTTTTAACACTTGTATCCTCAATCATTATTTGGTTAAATATGATTTATTCCAACAACACCACTCTAATAAAACTTCCCAATATACTCACCCATGCCTTTTATAATGAATAGAATTATAAACAAAATTATGTAACTAAAACACATGGTTTCATTATAATATATACACAAAAGATTAATATTAGATATTTTCCTATAGAAAAATAGTTTCTGAATATGAAATATTACTATAATATATTTCATTCAAATGTCCTAAGATAGGTCATGTTGGATCAACATTGTTCATTCCATGTCAACCTAACATTTATTCATTATTTCTTCAAAATCATTTTTTTGGTGAGTATGGTTCACTAAATTCATAAATATTTTAATGCCATTAAGTAAATAATCTAAACAAGCAATTTATATATTTTCCAACATTATCATTTCTTATTATGCATATTGAATAACCACTTTCATTTTCACCACTTTTCTTGATAACCTTAATCAATTTTAGAGAAAATGTCATATGTTTAGAAAATATTACAAATGTAAAGAAAGATAAATCGAAAAAAAATGAAATTATGTGATAACATATATTTATCATTTATTTATTCATGGGAACATATATATCAAAAAATTGAAATCTATAATTGATTAGTTTAATTCATTTAAATATCATTATGTACAATGTTTTTAATCATCTCATTCTGACATAGAGTAGTACGACAATCTTATCTTTTTATTGTGGTAGAGAGACCATGAATAAATTACATAGATTCCATAAATATTGTATTCTAAAAAAAATTAAAACCATATATCCCATAGTTGTTTTATTTTTACCAAGCATAGATTGATTGAATACTATGCATCAAAAACTATAAATATTTTCCCTTAGTTTGTTGGAAAATCATTACAATTTCATTATCTTCTATCAATTTAGAAAAAAAACCCATATCATTTGAGTAAAAAAATTTCTACTTATATCAATAAGAAGCGAAACACTCATAATATTTTTTACCAACCTATCAACAAACTATATACATATAGAATTTGACTATTCTTTTATAATGATAGTAGATCCAGTTTACCTAATTTTTAACGACTCATAATTCCAAAAATACATATAACATTTTTTTAGTATATTACATTCTTTAACAGCATCAACAATAATACTATATATGACTAAAAAATGTCCTATATCCATGGATGTTCCCATTTTGTAGCTTTGATAGCAGTTTCAATGAATAAGGCCATCTCCTTTCTTTCATCATCTTTCATATGGTACTTTTTTGGATTTTTCATATAAATTGTGTTGATAATTAAACATCAATATACGTCCCTTATCTATGTTTCTAGGATGATCACATTTTTCACAAATAGTCACTATATTGTTAATTATTTTAGTTTTTATTATGAATTTTGTGGGTTTTCTTCTTTGAGTGGGTCACTCCCTCTCGGAATCTTCTTATATTTCCTTATAGGTTAATCATAATGACAATTATTGTAATATAAATTGTATTTTATACACCAAAATCCACAAAAATATTAGTAATATTTTTTAATAGAATATTTCCCCTTGGAATTTACACATTCCCCATTACTATGCACATTGTTTTATCAGTATTCTCTCCAGAAAACTTAGCACATTATCCTGCAGCAAATTTTAGGTATCCCCCTAATGTATACATAAATATTTTTTATTTATTAATATAATTTACCACTTATTTATTTGAAATTCATATCTTTTCAAACATGGAATCAATATAATTTTATTAATAATTACTCTAGGTATTTTGGATACATACATTGTATTAATATATTTCATCTTCTTCTAAGAATATACACCCTTGTATTTAACCCCATAGAATTATTCTTTTGGATCTATATGAGATTTAATCTACCTAAAAATGTCTCCAACATTGGTAACCACAATTTTTTAATTTTTTTAATCCTTGTCATATATTAAGTAGTGTTTATTGAATGGGATACTAAAATTTATCTTTCTCTGTTATCATTTTATATAGAATTATTTTGAGGTCCCTCTTGTAATGATATAAACTTTTGAGGTCATAAATATCAATTAAAAACTTCTATTTTTATTTTCAAACCCATTATTTTAGATATATGATATATTATCCTTCATTAAAATCATATTCCCCTTTTCATGTCTAAAAATTAGTGGACATATTTTTTTCAACAACCATATAAAATTAAACCCAATATAATTTTTTTTATTGAAACATTATTCATTAATCCATAGTGAATTTCTTATCAATAACTTTATCATTAAGACTGTTTGTAGTATAATTTTCACCAGATTTCTTAGCTTAAAAATCGAATTTAATAACTTCTTCATATTTGGGAAAAATATTCATTATATTATTTATACAAATTATTAATCTTTTACTATAAATGGGCATTTATTTCTTTTCATTCTTCATTAGTGATTTTCTTATATTTATTTTTTCGTCATCACTGTCTTCATCTTCCTTTAATATTGTGAAATTCCTATCAAAATTTATAATGGCTCAATAAATAAATAACTTTTGTGGTATGTTTCTATTATACTTCCATAAGTATCTTTCCACCATTTTATACAACATTTATCATATGTTCACAATTATTTTTAAAAACATCATCAGTTTTTGAGAAACATACATAATCATAAACAAAAAAATTCTTAAATATGAATTTATATATATATCCAAAATATGAATTTATTAGTAAAATTAATCCTTCATAATGATATCATTTTATATTCATTCTTGATATATGATTGGAATAATATGTAGAAAATCCATAGAAATTATGTACATGAAATCTAGACCTCAAATAATATTATGGACATGCAACTATGTCAACATATAATATTATAAAAATGACATAGAGTTAAATGAATAAATCTATGAAAATATAAATAGGTTTACAAAAAACATTTTGAACCTGTATTTGGGTCCACACATAACATTTTAAGTAGTGTAACCATGTAAATGAATTATATTTTTTAACATGTAATCTGGGTCACATGTATGATTTTGAACAGGTATTTTGGTTTACACATAACATATTTACTCATTATTTTTCTATATTTACTTGATTAATTTTATGAAGATATATCTCGTGTCACCTAATTAATGTATTGTGTAAGTTGTCCAATTGATCATAAACCATTCATCATATCATATCCCACGAAATTAAATGTGTTTCATACACTTTTCAGCATATCATATCATGTTTAAAAGATAAATGTGTCATAATCATTTCATTATTTATTTAAATAAAATTCTATAAAAAATAGACAAAATTCATAAGAATTTTATTATGGTACAACTCATAGATGAGAAATGGGTTTCATATATATCAGTTCATGATAATATATTCATGTTAATAATTAAACTGTTTTCCTTAGTTAATATCTCTATAAGAGAAATATTTATATCAAATTATATCATTTTAGATAGAGAATTATTTTTTATTCTCACTTTGAAAACATATTTGGGAAAAAACATTTTCTTCAAAAAAAATGTTGATAATAAAGTTTCATAAATATTTTTAAAAATATTTTTCTTTTACTGTGTCTTGGAAAATATATAAAGGAATCATAAATCAAAATAGTGATTAGGATAGTGGAAAATATATTTCACGACATATATGTTAAAAAAATGTTTCCTTTTACAAATTTGGTAAATGAATAATTGAAATTATTTCAAAAATGATATGAAAATTCATTTCAAACAAATTGTTTATTTTAAAACAGGTATAATTTTTTATTTCATATGTCATTTGAAGAATTTTGAAAATATATTTGAAAATATTTTTTGAAAAAAATGTTTTGGATAAAAAATGATTTTCAAATATAGTGGGAAATAATATTGGATTTATGTAAAACATTCATTTAATAACTTATGTACCTAGATACTGAAAATGAAGGGAAAAATTTCTTTTCTTTAAATAAAATTATAGAAGAAAATTCATGAGTTTACTATGATATAAATCATAATATTTTATCACTCGAATCAAATTCATAATAAATCTAGATAAAAATGATATTGTTATATATATCTCCTAGAACTATAATAAATTTAAATAAAAATAAACATGAAATAGTAAGAGAAAATAGCATTTATAATATAATTAAAAAATTTATTCATTCTATATCATGTAAATTTTTCATTGAATACTCGTCAAGGAGTAAGATAGGTGAATAACATAACATAAGTATCTAAAAAGGCAATTTGACACAAAGCTTCCTAAACACATTGGTAATAAGTGAAACATATAACAAAAAAAGAGATATAGTAAAATAGATATGTAATACCCATATTTTTAGGTATACAAACAAAAAAATAAATTCATGGTCATTATTTATAGAATTTAAAATACACACCTGGTGAATTGGGCTTCTGTCTCACATTAAATAAATGTGAGATGAAAAACCCTTATATTAAGACTCAACATTAAGTATACACTTAAAAACATATAAAAAAAATACATGTTTGTCATAAAAATATTGTAGAATAATAATTATATTTAATCTTATATATATTATTAAATTATGATCATTTATTTACATTTTATTGATAATTTCATTTTTAAAAACACCTTTTGGGTATTAACCGTTACATTTTTCTAATTTGTAATGATTTTTTTCATTCAACTTATGTTATTCATGATTCCCACACATCCAGAATAATAATAATGAAATAATTTTCTTATTTACACATAAATTATACTTTTAATACTTATTATTAAATATTATTTTGATAATGGATGAATTTCATGATCATGGTGATAGTTGTCCATACAAACAAATGGGTATGGTTTCCATTTTTTCAATGATCGACATTCACAATAGGTTTGTAATATTTTATCTTTTAAAATTATTACAATATCATTTCTTTTAGCTAAATATAATTTTTCATTCAACCATGTGATGTGGTGATGAAAATAAAGAGTCACAATGTTTGGTGAAGGAGGTAGTCCTCAAAGAGACAAATGATTCAGTGAGTGAAAACGTAAGAAATAAAATAATTTATAATATTTTAAAAATGATATAAATGTCACTAGATACATTATTAAATAATTTATATATAATATATTCATTAATTGTATCTGTATTTTTCTCTATGTAAATCATTCATCAAAACGAATCACATCACATCACATCACAAAGAGGATGTTCACCGTATATATGAATGATGTTAATATTTCCCCTAGAGAATATAAATTTAAGGAGGTATAGATATTATAATGAATTAGGAGGTATAATTTTACTATAGCTATATATATTATTTATATCCATAATTATACCAATCTTTGAGAAAGTGTAATGGAATGAAAAGGAATGATTTTGGTTTGCAAGGCCTTAGACCACTGTATACATTAATGATGATTCCCAAAAAATTGAAATAAGTGGGGATGGTTGTAGGTAATGTTTAACATCTCTATATATTGTGACTTATTTTTTATGAATTTATCTTAAAAAAATTAATTTCACATGACACCAGATATAGTTATATATATATATATATACTAAAAAACTAAGTCACATGTTCCACTCACATGGTACTGACTTGGATTTCTCTACACTCAATACTGAAATGGATTGTGTTATATGAAATATCGGCTTGCATTGCTCTACAAGAAACACCGACTTGGCATACATTACATGCAACACATTTGCATTTATGAAACATCATTTTATTGTTACAATTATTTAAATAAGATAATAATAACCTATCCATTAAACACAGTTATGTGGATAATAATAAATAAATTTAAAATATTATTGATGATTTGATTTTTTATTTGTTTATATAGAAAATCATTTTGGTAATGATATATATGAATTTTATTATAATCCTTTTATGTTCAGAAATATGGTTTTCTCAAATGAAGCTTTTTTAATAAAAAATTGATTTTAAAAACATTTGGATATTTAATTTTAAAAAATAATGTTAATTTTTTAATATGTGATGTTTAAAATTCAGTAGGCTTTATTTTTTGGGTTTTTATGGGGAACCTCAACTTATGATGAATTGTTAAAATAATGATTTTTAGTTAAAAACTATATTTTCATTTAAATAATTATTTATGATAAATTATATTATTAATTTGTTTTAAGGTCACATTAGATCAATTATAAATATATGAATACAATTTACATCATTAGAATCAATTTAACATTAAAACATAACATAAAATTTTAATATTCTTTTGAAATTCTTTCTTATTTAAAAACAAGCACTTTCAAACCTTCTACAACATTAACATTAATCAAAAAAATTCTGCTTCTATGAAATTATTTTAGAAAAAACAACACACACTGTTTTAATAATTATAATATTTAGAGTCTAGTTAGTTCATTATAATTTTTTACAAAAATTATTAGTAATAGTTAGTAACATTAATCATAGCGATTAACGTCAAATTATACTTAATTGGGGACTAATGCTTAATATAAGAAGCCCAACTAACCTAGAAACATCACAAAACTCATTTTATGGCCATATTAATTCCATTTTCCTTCAACTATTTATTCATGTTGGTTTTTATGGATTTTTTAGGTAACAAAAAGTGTACACATAACACGATTCCAAAAATTCTATGTGAGCCCTATTCTTTATTTATAAAGGCCACCACCTCTTCCATAAACACACCTCTCATTCCTATTATGTTAGGAAATGATATTCCCAATAAACTTCCAATAATATATACCTTCCTTCTAGAATCATTCCTTTGGGATGAAGGCAATTCAAGGAACCATTTTTTTCAAAAAACCTAAAGGAGTTACCTGATTAAGAGATAATACCATCTCTAAAGTCCTACTTTTTATTTATATTCTCCACCCCTACATACTATTTATTCCTTTATTTTCTTAGAATCCATAATTATATATATAATAGGATGTTTTTTTATTTTTTTACCTACACTTACACACAACTTCTTCTAATGGATAATGAACTTTTTGTTTACGTGTTTAGTGAACTACTACCTCACAAAAAATGATTGTTTGATTTTCCATTACACCTTTCATGGTGGAAATTATGATGGAAAATATATCTATGTATGTCAAATATTTCATTTATTATTTCGTTATGATTATTTACATTTATTAAAAAAATCATTCAATTTTTATGTTACATTTGGTGTTAGTATGGTAATTTTGTTTCTAGAAGTGTGGATTGTAACACACTCAATGTGATGTCCTTCATTGATAATATACATGGAATTTATGAAGGGTAGATTTAGTGAGTATATATGATATGTATGATATAATAAATATTCCTTGAAAATGATATATATATATATATATATATTCATACATCTATTTTACTTTTATTCTATCAACACAACAATTAAATAGAAATAGTGTTCATGCATATGTTTGACCCACCATCTCCATGAACAATGTATTTTTTTCATATAGATTATTATAATAGAAATATAATTTATATAAATGATATTTATATAATTATTGAATTTATGGAATCATTATATAACTATAATGTTCAATAATATAACAAATTAAGACAAATATGAAAAATAATTAAAATATTACCCAAGTGAAAACTTAACATATAATTATTAAATTATTGGTAATATATGTTCATAATAAAACAGTATATAGTATTAGATATAAAAATATGATTCTTTCATAATATTTATAATAATTCTATATTTATTAAATAGGTGGTTTGAGAGAGTTGGATCAAATTTAAAGCACCAGATAAGGGGATTTTGTCTCACATTTTATTTCTGTGTGATACATGATAGGTTCACCATTCATTCATTTTATGTGTTGTATGTATTTACCAATAATTTATTATATTTATATTGTAGTTAAATTTATTGTTATTCACTTATATATATTATGATCTTTATTTCATGGGGTTTATGATTCAATAGTTATAATGTTTATAAAATATTTTTCTCTCAATTTTCTTTCAGTGAGAATCCTGTTTTTTTATGATGATAAATTATATTTAAATGTGTATAAACATCCATTTTAAATGTTATATAGTTATATAAATTATTTTCACAATATTTTATGATTAGTGCAATTATCATTTTTTCACATGAGAGTATGATCCCAAGTTACCAAGTTTCAAGTGTTTGTTGAGGCAATCACTTTGCTTTTCATGATTATTTATGTTAATTCTTTATTTGATGAAATATTACAACCCATCTATGAAGAAGTTAATGAATTTTGTTAACATATGGTTAATACATCTATTAAAATTAATTGGATTCAAATTTATTTTCTTTTTCACATATGATAGTGAATTAACTGTTCTTAATACAGCCCAACTTCACCCTCCCTTAAGTTAAAAAACCCATGTTTTATAAATGGGGTTTTGTTGTATAATTTTTAAATATCCTATAATAATTAACAGAAATTTTTACCCTTTATACATTTACCAATCTCTTAAAATTAGTATTGTTATCTCTTTCTATATAATTCATTTTCTGCTATTTTTAACATAAAAAATTAGTATTCATTTTTACATTGTACCACATGTATAGATTTAGCTACAATAAATCTTTTAAAGAATTTTTTTCATGTTTAATTAAAGTTTCTAAAAGAAATGAAAAGAAGTCTTCAAAGAAATGGGTTTGAATTGATTTCAATATACTTTTATAAATTTTCAATTAATGTCATTTTCATATTGTTTGCAAGCCTTCCGGTTATGTTTTCAAATTATTATCAATGATATGACTTTAAAAAACATTTCAAGCTTCTTTCATGTGATATAATGTAAAATGGTTTTCAAAACATTTTTATACTTTTTTTTATAGTTTTTAAAAGTTTTTTCAATGAAATTTTTGTACGATTTCTTTATGATTATCTTATTTATTTTCAAGGAAAAAATTATTCAAAATTATTTGAAATATTTTTTATATGTCATAAATATATTTTAAGTGAAAAGTATTTTCATATGGTAATATATATATAAAAATATTAATAAGAAAGGTTATTTTATTCAATAAAAATTTATGAATGATATTTCAAAATTATTTTCCTTGTAAGATGGAATTCGTTGTTGTCCCTCATTCCCTTCTAGGAAATGATCTATATGTACTTTCATATTCTTTATATGAACGGGTTATGATTGTTGTCATGGAATGTTTCAATACTATTTCTATTTCATGTGTTATATATTTATGAAATCTCTTTCACATTTATGAATTAAATGCTTATAAAATTAGTTGCACATTCATGGGTAATATGTTTAAGAAATTCATTTCACATTTATAGATTATATGTTTATGAAATTTATTTTTATTTAATAATATACTCTTTTGATGAATAGATTATGAAACATGTATATATTCTCACAGGTTTTGACATGTTTACATTATTATGATGCACATTTCAATTTATGGGTTATGAAATTATTGTTTAGGATTTTATAGAACATGTATCTATGATTTTATTATGATATGGGTGGGACCTATATATCCCTCCATTTCTTTACATATAGATTTATATATCATGAGATAGAAAAACTTGGAATGAAAATTGAGCCCGGTTTAGTATTATAGGTGTCAAATAAGAAATGAACATGGTTCATTATTTCATGGATAGAATGAGAAATGAACATAGTTTTTTATTATAAGGTTGGATAAGTTAATGATATAGATTCATTATCTCATGAATGAAATGAGAAATGATCATTATTCAGTATTATTGATAGGTAATGGGTAATGAACATGGTTCAATAATACATGGTTGGAATTAGGGGTGAACTCAGTTCAAGAATACAGGGCTGGAATGGTGTGTGAACCGGGTTCTGTAATGGAAATTTTCCACTAATATGTTCTCACCAGAAAATCCTTGAATACTATAGAATATATATATATATATTCTTTTGATTCAACAATAATTCCATGTTTTATTCCTATGTAATTCTTTCATGGGTTATACTCATTCTTTTCATATGCATTACGTCTTATTAAATACTACGATTTCTTCAATTATTCATTTATATGATCTTTAATATTAAGTCTATGATATTATATATTCATGAACATGTTCTCATACATCTATTCCCATAATTATTCTTACTTATCACTCTTATTTAACCTTAATTAATATTTCAAATCACCATTTCTTGTGTTTTATTTCTCCTTCTTTGGAAGAAAGGTTTTAATTATAATGACCCATGGTGGAGATCTTTAGGGAGATGTTGATGATTGTTCACTATGATAAGAGATTTTTTATCCATGTTTCTAAAGACAATAAATTATAATAGTCCTCAGGGATGTATTTTTGTAATGTACTAGTTATTCATCAAAAATATATTAATATCAATTTATGTCAAGCCTAGCTGGCTATTATTGATATCAAAGGGAAGGATAAGTCACCTTTGGAGACTTTGATGACCTATAATTTTTGTTAAGGATAGAGTAAGTGGTTTCTTATAAATACATCACATCTAAGATAATAAAAGTGTATATGGATATAGTATAGATGTACCGTGGGGCAATAAATCTAAAATGTTTTTTTCATATCTCGGGGTAATATGGTGAACGACAATGGGCCATGATACACACTTGGTTTGACAATCTTATGGGATATACTTTGGGATTCAAAAACTATTCACGAAGCCACAATAGGGATTTAAATAGATGTTGATTATTACTAACATATGATAATCCTAGTGTGTCATATATTAAGGAAGGTTTCATTCTTTAGACATCATAAAAGTAAATTTTTCATGACTATGTTTTTTGTCTATGATACATAATAATTAACATAGGATTTTAATTTTTGTTAATGTAGGGAACTGAAAGTAAATAGAATAAATTTTAATGTTATCGTTGACGTCATAATGAGTATTCATGTGGGATGATCATTGAAGTGCGAGATGTTGTGATGACTCTGAATTGATTTTCAGGGAACATGATTAACAAAGTATACATTCATAAACACTCAGACTAACCAAAGAAGAGATAGAAGGAGTTAACTTAGAGATCGAGTAATGTATAACATCACGAAATTAATATTTGGTTGAAAATATCTCATGAATTTGGAACGGATTTCCATAGTTTCTATCTTAGTCGAACATAAAGATGTTTTGATTGGGGAAAATAAGGAACCAATGAATGTTATTGAAATTGAAAAAATGAAGCGCTTGATTACGAAAATAGATTAGATTATTTCTCTCACTCATACATCATTTAAAGTTATATTTTATAAGTGTGGATTAAACTGTCATTTTGAATATCAATGTACCATGATAAAAGATCATGAAGGGAACCAGCAAGGTCATTACAGTAATGGTTAAATTTTATGTGAAGAACATACTAAATAATAAATGTGAAAGGAAATATGTAATTTATAATATGACAAGGAAACTTTTTTAATGAAGTAATGGTGGAGTGGAATAACAAATGGTTTTATGTGTTTGGATTCAATAAATATGTTATCTGAAAGTTGATATATATAAATATTGTTCAATTTATGTGTTTAACTATTGATTTACAATAAGACGTTGAGTAGTTCATGGTGTAATAGAAAAGTGGTATATTGAAAATTTAATATCCAAGAAAAAACATATTTATGTTTAAGATAACCCTTAATTGTTTCCTAATGTTATGGTACTATTTGTTTGGATAAAGATATGTGCGATATGAATAATTAATTTTAAAGGTATTGATTACCTTGGATCAAATTAAGGACATGCTGACAAGTAGTTCATTCTATCACGAATGAACATTATAACTTTTTGGATTTATGGAATATATCTAGTAATCTATGAAATAAGGAAGCACTCAGGTTTTCCAAAAATTATTTATTGTAATTAAGGTCATTATAATGTTTTAATAGAATTTACCAAGAGGGTATTCACTTTTTTGTAATTTTAAAACCCAGATATACTTTATAATATTCAGGGGATCAATGTTAAGATAGTTCGGTTACATTATTACTATTTTTTTTGGATACTCACCTTTTATATGAGTTGGAAGGTTATAGATTAATGATAATTTTAAATTAAACATCGGATAATGTATTTATGTATAGAGATTATGTTTAATTTTTTGTTAAAATTCTGTTTTGTGAATAAATTTTTTTCAAGTACTTTCATTATATTTTGGAAATTATATTTGTATTGTTTTATAAAGGGACACCATGTATGTCAGTTGACAATGAATTATTCCAAAAATGATGTGCGTCATGAACTGATGATGGAAGGATTATAAGGTTTTCACACCAACCATGACCCTACACGATGACCTTGTTAATGTATAATTATTTTTGACGAACAATTATTTATGATAAAAAATTAGTGTTAATTTTTTTGTTAATAGATTAATATATTAAAAATATTTATATGTATGAATTTTTAAAGAGATATAGTTATAAATTATCATCTTCAAAAAGAATAAATATTTGTTATACAAAATATATGAACTTCAGGCATAAATGTTAATTTCGGGATGTCCATTACATGATGTAATTGACAAATATAAAATTTATAAAAGCACAAATCCAGAATAAATAATTTTCATAGAAATAGTCTTTGAAATTTTATTTCTTAATATTCTAGGTCTAAAATATAATTACTGTATTTTAGGATGTTTATCAAAATAAAATATGTTTTCATAATTCCATAGGTTTTTTGAACCTATAGCTTTTTAAATAATCCCATATTTATCAATTTGATCCTCTCAAAACATCATTGATAATTCACTTATTTGGGATTGATGACCTTAATTTCTCCCTAAAATATTTATGGTTTTCCACCATGTACAATATTAACTCCCAAAATATGTTTTCTTGTGTAGAAACCTAGTAATATGTTACATTGGGTATTTGTTATGGTCCCAACATTACCATTTACGGAATGTTTTAGAATTCATTTTTGCGATGAGGGTTTCTTTGAATGAAACATTACAATATTAATCCTTTAATATCACAAATCAGTTTATAGGGTCAAATTCATTTTAAGTGGGGTTTAATTTAACACGAGAGTCATTAGGAATTATTATTTTTTAAAATAGTTAATATTTTTGATATTTTTTCTTTTCACGTGCCTCTAGAAATAGTACGTTACATATGTATATATATATATATATTATAAAAATAATTCAAACATTCCATTCATACGATAGAAACATGCCTTTCATTATACGAACTACTAACTTATCGCATGTTATAGACAATACAAACATAGTTTTCACTATAATCAAATCCAACTTTGCATACATTATATGCAACATAGATATTTCTACAAAAAATTTATATTATTATTATAATTATTTAAATGAGAATACTAAAACCTATTCAGTAAACATAGTTATATGAATAGTTTTAACTAATTTTCAGTCATTATTTATCATTTTTTATATTAATAAATCATATTTTTTATTATATATTTTATTTCTGGTAAAGTCCTATGTTTAAAAATATCATTTTCTTCAAATGAACCATTTTTAATAATAAAATTAATTATAGACATATTTTGAAATTTAATTTGAGAAAATAAAAAAAATATATTTTATAATTTCATAATTATCTTATGGTTAATATTAAAGTTATTTTTAATAATCTTCATTTTTTAATTAATAGTAAAAAATACTAATTTTTAATTAAATACTCTATATTTTTTAAAATAATTTATAATTAAAAAATATTTTAATTTTTTTTATAAGTCTCATTATGTCAAATATATATTTATGAATACCATGAGGTGATTATAATCAAATTCACATTGAAATTGAATATAAAAACTGAATAATATTTTGAACTTCTATCTATATTATAAAGACGTAATTTCAAATTCTCTAGAGGATTATCATTAATCTTCACTATTTTGATTCTATGATTTGCATTTATAAAAGAAAATTAATACCCATTGTAATTAGTATAATACTTATATTGTTATTATATCATGATGACTGTTGAGAAAAACGATTTGTAAAAGTGATTAAAATTAATCACCCCGATTATGGACCAATTAAGATTAATTATGGACTAAACCTTATTCTAAAAAGCCCAAATGACCTAGAAACATGAAAATAAACAATTTTATGGACAAAATTTGATCATAAAACAACCATTAGATATATATATATATATATATATATATATATGTTATTTTGGTTTAAATTTCTCTAGGTATGAAATTGTGTCCACATACCTCCTTTTAAAAAATTCCATGTGAGGCCTTTTACTTCCCTATAAAAGGCCACCACACATATTTCATCCTAAAAACTCTAAAAACTCATAGATTCGGCCAATATATTACCAATAAACTTACATAAATCACTCCCTTACTCATATAATCCTTACCTTTGGATGAAGGAAATCCAATTATTATTTTTAGCACAAACCAAATAGAGTTACTCGACTAAGATATAATATCTTCCCTCAAGTATTTCATTTTATTTTATTTCTCCACCCATCCACCCTATTTATTCCATGATAGTATAAAAATGTTATCTTATTATACTAAGATACTTTAATTCAATTTTTTTTAACTAAACATACACACACCTCCATCTAATGAGTAATGAATATACTTTTTAGGTGTTTGTCGAACTACAGCCTCACTAAACGATAATTTTTAAAATTTTATTACTGCCTCTCATTGTGGAAATTATTTATATTTTTTATATTTTATATTTATTATATATTTAATATTTTTTATATCTTTTACAAGAAATAATTTCATTCCATTTTATGTTATTCTGGTAAATTTGTTTGTGGACGTGTGGACGGTCGCCCCTCAATGCCATGTGATTCATTCACACACTACATAGAATGTATTTAGGGTTGATTTATTCAATATATTTAATATATATGATATCAAAATATAATTTATGATATATATATATATATATTCTTTTTACTATCTTTCTCTAAACACAAAAATTATTCAGAAATAGCCTTCAAGCGTATATATGGCATACCTCCCCATGAACAGAGTATTTAATTTCATACATATATAGTAAATATTTTAATATAATAAAAATAATCTACATACACTTGATATTTATATCATGGATTTAATTTTGTAATTGTAAAGACCTGAAATTTCCATGTAATTTTTTTTTATTACATGGGAATTTAATGAGTTTGTGAAAATTGACGGTGCGTGATTATGAGGTCCAGAGTTCTCGGAACCAATTTCTGAAGTTTTTTTGAGGTATGTTTAGTAAATGTACATGCGGGTTTTTCTAACCTTTGAACTGGTGCTCAGAATTAAAATTTGAGGGCACCTTTGAACTCATAATGCTAGTATTTGATTAAGAAAACTTTCTCATCGATGACTATTGGTTGAGAGTTAAATATCGTTTTTGGGTTTTTCATAGATATAATAAAATAAAATAAACATATGTTTTATTTTATTTTATCTATTATAACTACTCTTGTTGAAGTTGGAGGGGGAACCACCTCACCTTAACCACCCATGAAAGGTTACGGTGGTGGGGCTCACCCGAACCTAACCCCCCATGAGAAGTTACTATGTGGGGACCACCCAGGACAAAACCCCCCATTTAATTGAGGAAAACCATTCAACTCCCTTGTAAATGAGGGACATCTTCTTGACCTTCTCTACCTTTAATGGTGTCAACCTTCCCCCTTTAATTAAGTTAATCAATTCATTAAATTAAATGATACAATTTTAATTTTAAACCCAACAAACCAATGAATAGATAATCTATTATTTGAAGGGGCTAGCTATTCATATGTTGGAAAATTGATGGAAAAGGAGGATTAGAGAACTTGGGAGAAAACACTACAATGAAGAATGATTCCTCTATGAAGAACGCTTCCACCAGTGAAGAACGCTCCACCAATGAAGAACGTCGACCTCAACTTCGACCATCATCCTCAGAACTCCTTCCGACGTGAGACATCCTCGTCCACGGTGAGTCGATGTCCTTTATTTACCAATGGTTTGTCTTTTTTCCCCCGATCGTGTCAACGAACAAGTTAGGGATTTTATTTTATATGTGATATTATTCCCTTGAATCTTTCCTTCTAAAACAAAGAACACGGACCAACTTATTATAAAATTGATTTGCAGATGTTTTTCCTTACGGGTTGGGAATTTTTGATAAACGAGGGATTATGGGAATGAATGTTTTTAAGATATCATCCATGGCATTATTTGCTTCATTCTTGTGAACCATATGCTAACACTATAAATGCAGAGGGTGTGGGGCCAAACAAACATGGCCTGACGCATCGAGAATATTCATTGTGGTGTTCTTCAAAATGACAAGGAAGTCGATGAAGGCAATGAAGGCAACGACAACGCTACCTGCGGCCTCCGTGACCCATGTAGCCCTACTGTATTTTTCCACCAGCTAAACCACACGCTGGCCATGATCAACCCAGCCAGACTACCGTGACGGCAACTACGCCAATCCAGCTACGCCGGCCGCATCCCCGCCCCCGGCTGCGCTGCCCCCGACCACATTTCCCTTCTCCAAACCGGTCGCGCCCTAATGGTGCTTCGGGCTAAATAGGCCTCGCGCCACCGGGACGAGCCGCCTACGCGGTGCCCTTTGGGCCGAACTGCCCTCGTGGCCTACTGGGCTAGGCTTAGCAGGCCGGGCTGAACCCAACGGGTTGTTCAACCCTACGGGCCGGGACATACCCAATGGATTAGGTCAGGTTGACGTGAACCGGTTCGTCCCAGACTAGGTCGGGTCGGGTCAGTCTGACTAGGTCAGACGTGACGTAGGCCCAATACGACCCATTTGTGATTTTTTTGGCCATATTATTGGTATCAGACGTCTGTTTTCCGAACTGTCTGTGATGCTTGAATTCATGGAGCGTGACGGTCCCTTTGAGTATACAAAACTACAGTTTGGGTATAGTTGAGATATGGTCAGGTTGGATCTTGCACGAATCCAACCAGGCCCCCTAGAGTAGAGGGATAATAAATCATAGACCGGGCGTTCTATTGACGAACATTCGATTGCGTTTATACCCATTTGACGTGGAGGACCTTTGGGATACTTCTTTGTGGGACTTTGTGGTAGTTGAAGCATCGACTAGTAGCTTGTGGGGAGGATCTTCTGGAGACAAGAGAGTATTTAAGTGGGAACCTAGTAGGTGGATGATACATGATGACTGATGAATGATTGGCTCTGAGTGACTCGACTAGCACAATGGAGAGCAACTAGTCGTGGCAACTAACCCACGGTAAAGGAGTGCCTAGTTGTGGTGGCAGACCCGCAAGACTCGAAAGGAGGAGTACCTCTACATGCTATGAGGGGGAGCGCCTTGTTGTGGGGACAGACCCATAGTGGGGAGCACCTCTGTGTGACGCAGCATACCCACGGTACTCGACCCGAGGAGTACCTCAACAGTTTAATGTTAGTGGGAGGCGCTTGGATGTGGCGACATGCCGACTGTACTCGATAGAGGTGGAGTTCCCCAGCAGTCGGGGGATCAAAATTTGTTTCCCATAGAACATATCCTAGTTTAATCTGAGTTAGTAACTTTTGGGTTTTCATCATGATTTAGATGGATTACATTATAACATAGGTATATGTATGGGAATATTCCTAAGTGGGGTTATCTATTAATTTCATACTTTATGGTTTATCATTTTTGTATTTTGTGAGACCATGAGGGTCTCGGGGTCCCTACTGAGTATCATTATACTCACACATGAATGGGTTATGCCAGCACCTCATTGTGTTGGATGTAGATGATAGATAGTGTTGACTGAGCCTGAGAGTACCAGGACTAGACAGTACCCGGAGGAGGATCATACAGTGTGACGGTACGCGAAGGATAAAGTCATATGTGGATATCTGAGGAGGTGATCTGTTCATACCCTTCATGTAGGAACCTGATGGGTGACCCGTCAACTGTTATTCATTTCTTCAATTGTACTTTTACTTCCAATTACTTATACTTTATAGTTGGTTTGTATTTCCAACCCCTTTTACATTCAACACTCTTTTGTTATATATATTTACTTAATATTTATTATCCATCTATGTGCTATGTTGTGTATTTTTAATGTTTATAAAGGAAATGTCATCCCAGTTTTAGGGAATTACACCTTTGGTGATAGTCGCTAGCCCATGGACTATGGAAGGTGATTTTGGGTTAGTCATGGAATAGTCCCTGGGGGACAGGTCGTGGAAAATTACTATCATAGGAGTAGGTTCTACTATAGAACATAGGTCTCTTATATTTTATGTGAAGCAATAGTTCTAATGGTAATGAGTGTGGTTTTCAGATCAGGGAGTCCAATTTTGGTGTGGCCGCTGATGCATCCATAAACCGGGACCCTAACTTATGATTTTTGACTCAGTGCGCGAAGACACTGATTGCGTGTGTGTTTTCAAAAGTTTTATTTAAGTCAGCTAAACCATGTCAACTCCCCAGGTATAACATTTGACCATGCCGCATCTGTTTCTTTCAGGATGCCTCCATGTAGATGACCAAATAGAGTCCCGAGAGTTGTATGCGCAGATATCCCACTCAGAGACGAGGCCTCGGTGCAGGGACATTTTCTAGCGGAGGCACCAGTGGCACCGTTACAAGTTGTGCCACTGATGCCACCATCCCCAGAAGTAGATGGTGCACACCGCTTGAGCACGTTGCACGAGTTCCAGTGCCATAGGCCACCTAGGGTCTGGGGAGAGACGGACCCCACAAGCGGTTGAATATTCGATGGAGGAAATGGAGAGAGTCTTCCAACTAATAAGGACACTATGATACCACATTCAGATACTTGATTTCATCCTTCTATAGGTAACAGCGGGCAGATGGTGGAGCTTGATGCACCAGGTTCACGATGAGATAATGCTTCTCTAGGTATACTTCAAGATCCTCTTTCGACCAGAATTTGTTTCAGAGACTCTTCACGTTGTGGGAATTTAGGAGCTACTTCATCTGTAGTAGGGCATCATGAATTTATCATAGAACTCAGGAAGGTTGACGGGCCTCTCACTATAATCCACCAATATGGGATAGAACCCATTCTTCAGGGCCTTGACATTGAGTAGGGACTCAGGTGGGAGATCAGGGCTTAGGTGATATAACTCCACATCCCAATGGCCGCAAGGGTGTTAGAGTGAGCCCTCATAGTGGAGAGTTTCCTTGCTAAGTAGTCTACAGTTGCGAGATCCACCACTAGTCCACACGTAGCGGAGTCCTCAGCGGTGGGCAGTAGACATATGTCACAGAGGTCCAAGAGAACCAGACCTATAGGTGTATGACAACATGACTCGAGATTAGTTGTGCAGGGCACTCGAAGTGGATACCGAAAATCCAAAAGCGGGTAATGTTACGCATGCGGTGGGCTGGGTCACCTGGCTTGTGACTGTCAGATTCGATTTATGGATTATCAATAGTTGGTCGAAGAACCACTCATGGAAAGAAAGAGATTTAATCAAGGAGATCTGCAGGGAGCCATAGGACGCGGCAGAGGAGCTGGTCATGTTGCTGGCGGTGGACAACGTTTCAAGGTGTAACCGCCACCACCACTAGGAGGTCCACCCTGACCACAAGGATTAGGTGGAATGAGGGGAGCTCAACTCTAGGTAGCTAAGGCATACGATCATGGTGCTCTAGAGATGATTCGAGGTACAATATGTGTATACTCCACCATAGCTGTAGTACTTATAGACACATGTATCAGTTGCTCTTTCATTTCCACTACCCTCGTTCAAAGCTCAGAGATTTTGGCGGAGCCTTTGGCTAAATTCATATGGATATAGACTCCTACAAGAGTATATTCAACGATTCCTCACTGGTGCCGGTAGTGTGAGCTTATCTAGGAGGCGAGAGCTTTGGCTGGGATCTCCTAGTAGCGGTGTCATTGCCTTATGACGTCATCTTGGGTATGGACTGGTTATCTATAGTTCAGGCTCAGACTGATTGTATTAGGAGAAAAGTGTGGCGTGTTTACACAGATGAGACCAAGATTTCCTTCACTAGTGGGAAGGGATCCTTTGAAGCATAGGATGTACTTTCTTGGTGGAGAGTGCAGCCAATCACTCATCAATTGGATAGCCTTACCCTCAGAGTTGTGGATGTGGAGAGTCCAACATATCATGTAGTGGTGGACCAGTACACAAATGTTTTCCTTGATGATGTCCTAGGTCTATCTCCTCACAGAGAGGTGGACATTTACATTGACCTGTACCATTGGACGGCACCGTTATCTACACCAGCGTATCGGATGGCTCCCACGGAGCTTCGAGAGCTACGGGTAAAGCTGGAGGACATGTAGGGGATGGTATTCATTTGACCTAGTATTTCACCTCGGGTAGCCTCAATTATATTCACCAAGAAGGCAGATGAGAGATTGAGGCTTTTTGTTTACTATCGATGCCGGAACCAGGAGACCATGAAGAACATGTACCCACTCCTGAAGATTGACGACCTCTTTGATCAGCTAAAGGGAGCACGATGGTTCTCAAGGATAGATATCAAATCAAGCTATCACCATCTCAGATTTTGAGACAATGATGTGTAGAAGTTGGCCTTAAGATGTCGGTACAACCACTATGAGTTCTTGGTTATGCAATTTTTCATAACTAATGCTCCATTAGTGTTCACGAGACTCATGAATCAGATAATTCAGTGATACCTCGATCTCTTTGTCACAGTCTTCATCAACGATATTATGATTTACTCGACTATTGAGGAGGAGAATGCCTACTATTTCCAGGTAGTACTGGACCCACTCTGAGAGCACTATCTTGTTGGTAAGATCTTGATGTGCTATTTCGTGATCCGAGAGGTTCACATTTTGGGGCATGTCATCTCGGAGGCTAGATTTGCAGTGGATCCAACAAAGATTGAAGTGGTAATTTCTTGGGAGCCACCCAGGAGTGTGATGGAGGTTTGGTGTATCCTAGAAATAGATGGATACTACCAGAGGTTTTTTCTAGATTTCTCCATTGTTTTATCACCCCTATCAGCCTTGAAAAATAAGAGGAAACCCTTTGTATGGTCAGAGTGATTCCAACATAGATTTCATGAGCTGAGCAAAAGGCTGACTAGTGCCCCCATCTTAAGGCTTCCATAGGAAGGCGTAGGGTACGTAGCTTACTACGACACATCAGGGACTAGGCATAGATGCATCCTGAAGCAGGAGAGAGTTGTGATCACATATGGTTCATGAAAGTTGATAGAACATGAGAATAACTACGCTACCCATGACCTATAGTTATCAGCATTTTTATTCACCTTGAAGTTATGGCGACACTATCTGATGGGTGAGTGTTTTACCCTATAATCTAATCACAATAGTCTCAGATATATCGTCTCTCAGAAGGACTCGAACCTGAGACAACAATGTTGGTTTGTGTTCCTCTAAGACTATAACATCAAGGTATAATATACTCATGGGAAAGGGAATGTTATTGTAGATACACTCAGCAGGAGGTCTGGTATATAGCTACTAAGCAAGGATACTGAGAAGCTCGCCACCGTGGAGATATCCTTTGTGGATAGAGATAGAGCATATTTTCTTCAGTCTCTTACATTCACTCCCCCACTTCTTTAGTGAGTCATGGAGGTGCAGAATAGGGATGCTAATTGTGAGACATGACATGCTCATATATCCACAAGACATACACCTGATGGATTTTATGAAATTTGGGAGTACGTCATCCTCTTCAGAGGATGTACAGTGGTACCAGTGTCACTTTAGGAGAAAGTGTTGAAGGAGGTCCACACATCTCCTCTAGAGGTAGATCTAGGAGTGGAGAAGATGTACCAAGACCTCCGATGATAGTACTGGTAGCCGGGAATTATGAAGGTAGTTGCAGAGTTTGTCTCTCAGTGTCTCACTTGATAGCTAGTGAAGAAAGAGCATCAGGTACCAGCAGGCATGGTTCAGCCTTTAGAGGTCCCAAAGTGGAAGTGGAATGGGATATCCATGGACTTCGTGATAGGACTTCCTCATACATCTAGAAGACATGACTCAATTTGGATGATCGTTGACCTACTCACTATGTCGGCCCACATCCTACCGATCAGAGAGCAGGGTTTAGTAGAGAGCTTGGGATGCCTCTATGTGGAAGAGATTTGGGGGCTACATGGAGTACCTATGACGATTGTCTTTGATTGTGATGCACGTTTTACTTCTCGGTCATGGAAGGGGTTACAGGAAACATTTAGAACAAAGCTTCATTTGAGCACCGCATCCCTCCTCAGACGGATGGCCAAACTGAGCGGACCATTCAGACCCTTGAGGACTGCTCATGCTTGTGTCCACAAATTCAGTCATAGTTGGGAGGATTACTAACCTTTGGTAGAGTTTGCATAAAACAACAACTATCACTCCACTATTAGAATGGATCCTTTTGAGGCATTATATGTGAGACCTTACAGATGACCATTATGATGGACAGGCCCTAGGAATTCAGCACTAGTAGGAACAGAGGTGGTACATGTTACCATAGAGAAGGTGCAGATCATCCAGGAGTGGATGAAGTATACACAGAACAGGCATAAGTCATACGCTGACAAAAGACGGAGACCTCTGGAGTTCAAGGATGGTGACCACTTCTTTCATTGGGTCTCACCTTGATGAGGTCTATCGAAATTTCTCTGAGGTGGCATATTATCTCTTAGATTTATTATACTTTTTAAGGTCCTCAACATAGTTGGAAAAGTGGCATACCACTTAACTCTTCTTCCTCAGTTGCACTGGTTACACGACATCTTCTATGTATCCCAGCTGAGGAGATACATGCATGTCACTTCTCACATCATCGACCATGAAGATCTGGACATCAACGATGGGGTGAATTTTACGGAGGTTCCCGTAGAGATTAAGGATCGATAGAATCGAGTCCCTCTTTGATGGTCGATACATATGGTGCATGTTCTCTGGAAGCACGAGAACCTCTGGGAGAGCACATGGGATTGGGAGGCTGAGATGTATGCTCAATACCCCCACTTTTTCCCTTAGTATGAGTTGTGCCTTATGGGGACATAGACCACTCAGGTGGGGAGAATGTAATGACCTGGAATCCAATGAAAACTGCTTTTAATTAAATGGGAATTTTACGAGTTCGTGAAAATTGACGGTGCATGATTCTGAGGCCTAGAGTGCCCAGAATCATTTTTTATGTTTTGTTTGGGTACATTCAGTAAAGGTATGAGCAAGTTTTTCTATCTTTTGAATCAGTGCTCCGAATTGAAATATGAGGGCATCGTTGAACTAGCAATGCCGATATTCGCGTAAGAAGACATTCACCTAGATAGTAGTTGGTCAAGGGTTAATGTTTTTTTGGGATTTTCATATAAATAATAAAATAAAAAACACATGTTTTATTTTATTTTGTCTATTATAACCACCCATGTGGAAGTTGGAGGTGCAGACCACCACAGCTTAACCTTTCATGAAAGGTTATGGTGGTGGGGCCCACCCGAACCTAACCTCCCAAAATAGGATACTATGTGGGGACCACCCAGGACTAAACCCTCCATTTAATTAAGGAAACCCACTCAACTCCCTCATAAATGAGGGAGATCCCCTTCACCTCATCTACCTTTAATGGTTTTAACCCTCCCCATATAATTAAGTGATCCAACTTATTTAATTAAATTCTACAAATTGAATTTTATACCCAACAAACTAAATAATAGATAATCTATTATTTGTAGGGGCGGCCTATTCATTTGTTGGAAAAAGTGTAACAAAGGAGGATTATAGCTCATGGGAGAAAAATCTCCCACGAAGAATGCTTTTTCCATGAAGAATGCCCCCACTAGGGAAGAACGCTCCACCAACGAAGAACATCGACCCTGACATAGACTATCTTTCTTCGAACTCCATCCGACATGAGACCTCCTCGTCCGTGGCAAATCGACGTCTATCCTTTCCCAGTGGTTCTTCTTGTTCCCCGTGACACCGCCAACGAACATAGTTGGTATTTTATATTCATTATGATATTATTCCCTTGATTATTTCCATCTAAAACAAATAATGTGGACCAATATATTATCAAGTTGATACGTGAATGTTTTTCCTTATGGGTTGGGAATTACTGTTAAACGAGGGATTATGGGAATTGATATTTTAATGATATCATCCATGGAGTCATTTGCTACATTCTTGTTAACCAAATGCTACAACTCTAAATATGGAGGGGACCATATGGTGTAACAGAATGTGGAGGAGACAGATGGGCGTGGATGGTACATAGAGGTTGACAATACGGTGAAATGATACGTGGAGGAGACGGACAAACGTGGAGTGTGGAGAAGGCAATATGTACATACCCTTTAGGTAGGAACCCGATGGATGGCCAAACAACTCTTTTTTCCTCTCATCATTTGTACTTGTACTTCTTGTTCCTTATAATTTATAGTTAGGCTTGAATTTCTGGCCCCTTTTACCTTCAACACTCTTTTTTTATAGAAATTTACTTAGTGTTTAATATCCAGATGTCTGTTCTATGGTGTTTGTTTACAGTTTATAAAGGCAATGCATTCCCAGTTTTAGGGAATTACACCTTTGGTGCTAGTGGCCAGCCCCTGGCCTATGGAAGGCGTGCTTGGGGTAGTCACGACACGAGCCTCGGGGGACGGGTCATTACAGTAATCATGAAAGGATTATATGGACAATCAATATAATAAATTAATACACATATGAAAAAGTGTATATTACCTAATGTGAAACATTACATATGATTTTTGACGAGAGGGTAATATAAGGTCATAATGAAACCATATATGGTATTAAATATATGAATATTGTTATGTAAAATATTTATAAATAATTAATATATGTTATTTAGGAGGTTTCAACGACTATGACGATAGCCAAGAAACAAGGTAAGAGGTTTCATCTCACTTTTTATTTATGTGACTTACATGATTTGTTCTCCACTCATTCCAATTTCATGGTGTATATACTTTCCATTATTTAATTTAATGTATAATATAAAGAAATTAATTGTTAATAAAATATTTATTTTATGATATTTTTTAATGGGTTTTATGTTTCAAAAGTTACCAAGTTATTAAAATAAGTTCTTTCAATTTTCCTTCTTTGAGGATCATGTTTTGTTATGCACCTAAATTCTCTTTTGGGTTGTATATACATCAATTTTACATGTTATATCATAAACACACTTATTATCATGATATTTTATGATTCATGTAATTTCATTTTTTAAATGGAGTGCATGATCCCATGTTATCATGATATAAAAGTTGTCGGAGACAATCGAATAGGATTTCAAGATTATTTATGTTTATGATTCATTTAATAAATTATTACAACTCATCTATCATGATTTTCATAATTTTTATTCCACAATGGTTATTAATTCTATACAAATTTATTGGTACCATATTTCTACTCTTTGGTACATAATATATTTATGAAACTAGTTTTAATATTTCTTGACATTACCATCTCTTCGGTCAGAAAAACTTCTTCTCTAAAAATGGATTCGAAGAATATTTTACTAATATCCTATGATAATTAAAATTCATTTTTATCCTTATTTTTTTAACATTATCTTCATGGAATTATTTTTTGTCACCGAACATGGATTTTTTCTATGCTTTTCACCGTGAAAAATTAAAATTGTTTTTACCATATACGATATGTATGAATTTATCCATTGTCAATCATTTGGAGAATTATTTTTTTATTTAATGGTTATTTTACAAAAACTATTTTTAAAATTCATTTCCAATGAAAATATTTTAAAATTATTTTCATTATTATTATATATGTTTTCATGGAAAATAATTTTCAAAATGTTTTCCAGATTTCATTCTACATTTTATGATTATTCTAAAATATTTACTTATCAAAACAATTTATATATCATTTCACATGTTTTCATGTAATAATATTTTCAAAAAAAAATAATTCTTTTTTATATGATTTCAATTTTTTTGCCAATGAAAATTTTTTTTAAAATGTTATAAAGCCTAATTTATAAGATTTTATGGAAAAAGGTTTTCAAAATATTTTCATGTGTCTTCTATAGTTTTTATAGCTATTTTATTGTAGAATTATTTTCATTTGGTTTTAAGTCTTAAAAATCCTTTTCAAAGAAGAAAATATATTTTCATCAAGAAATTTTTTGAATGATATTTCATAATAAGTTTCCTTCTAAGATAACATATGTTGATGTTCCTCATTACCTTATAGGAAATGATCTAGAGGATCCATTCATATTCTTTCTATAATGGGTTTTACTTAATGTAATGGTATTTACCAAACTCATCTCTCTTTCAGAGGTTATATGTTTAGGAAGTAACATTACCTTTCAGGGGTTATATGTTTATCAAATATGTATTTCTTTAACAGGTAATATGAATATGGAATTTTTTTTACTTTCCTGGTTTATATCTTCAAGATATGCATTTATCTATCAATGGTTATTATTCCGAGGAAATGAGTATGACTCCTATATTTATTCCATAGGTTATGACATGTCTATATGTATATGATACCAATCTCATTGCACGGTTTTTGATATGATTTATATTTATTTTGTGACACATGTGTGTATAGTTTAATTATGATATTGTTAAAACATATATATCCCTCCAATGAATCTTTAAATTATTTATATCACATGATATAAACATGGATGGAATGAGAAATGAACTCAGTTCTGTATTACCCAGATAGAAGGGGAAATGAACTTGGTTTAGTATTACAGAGTTAGAATGATGAATAAAATTAGTTCTTTATGACAAGGATATAATGAAAAATGAACTGAGTTTAGTATTACAGGACTAGAATGAGAAATAAAATGGGTTTAGTATTATAGTGATAGAATAAGGAATGAACTCAGTTCAGTAATACAGGGATGGAATGATTGGTGAAATCGGTTCAGCGATATATGAATGCAACATGGTGTGAAGAATATTCAGTAAAAGAATTTTTCCACTAATATAGTCTCCATAAAAAATTCATTACTACTACATAAATAATTATATATGATATCGTGTCTAACATAATTCAATTCTTTATTCCTATGCTATGATTTCATGGATTATGTTTTTTATTTATTTTTGATTCATGTCTTATGAACATCAAAAATATATTCCATTATTCTTTTACAAGATATTTGATACTCAAGACATGTTCTTTTATTTTCTTGATCTTGTATTTATACCCATATTCTTAAAATTATGCTTACATATCTCCCTTATTTACACTTATCAAGTATTTGAGCTCACACCTTTATTATTTTTCATTTCCCATGGTTATAAAAAAAAGTTTTAGGTAGAACAACTGAAGGTTCACATATTTATGCGATATTTTGAATATTTTTCACCAGGATATAATTTTTTGATTCCACGTATCCAATGAAAGTAAACTATTATAGTCCTCTGAAATATTTTTATAAAGTCCTAAATATTCATCTAAATGTAAAAAATATAAATGTATGTCAGACTTGGGTCACTATATAATTATCCTAATTTAACAAAATGTAATTTTATGAAATATTAATAAAATATTATATAATCATTTTTTTAATAATTATATATGGAGGTGGATAAAGAAATAAAATAAAAACGGTCATTGAAAAATGTTACCTCTTAAATGGGTAACCTCTAAATGATTATACCAAAATCCTTCCTCTGATGTATTAATTCCCAAAACAAGACATCACAGATGATTTAAGGGATAATGGGAAGTATTTTTTATAGTTAATATCCAAAAAATAATGGCTTTAATACAAGAATAATATGGGAAATGGGGTGTACATTTATACATGAGGTGAGTGGAAGACTTGAAATATTTTGATAATAAAAAGGTGTACCCATATTTTTCACGTATAAAAGGATTAAATGGAATATTCATTGTATAGAGACATTACATGGACATAATATGTCTAAAAAATATATTTTATAGAAATTTATAGATCATTTTAACTCCTATATTTTTAGATTAACCCACGGTGAACACATTTTTTCCATATCCATAATAAATATTTTTTTACTATTTTTACTATTATAGATTTTAAAATTTTAAATTTAAATTAATATATAATATAAATAATTGTGATAAATAATTACAAATCCATTTTTCCAAATTCTATCGATTTAATTTATCAATATTAATTTAAAATTAGTCTCATCGACAAGACGAGAAGTCATGTTTTCAATGAAAAATGATCATAATATTACAATATATTTGGATCCAAATTCAATATATATAAACTTTCCCAATAAAAAATATAGATTAATAAATATTTATGTTAAATAATTACATTTTTAAAACATAATTATTGAATAACATCACTTTATAAATAATTGAAACTAAAAGGTTTTTTTCAATTACAAGTCAATATTTTTCGCTACTCATTAAATAATTAAACATTTAAGATAAGGATAATAATTTCAGAGTAAGATTATTTTGAAAATATTTTCTTGAAAATGAATATTATTTAGTCAACTAAATTAAAATATTGTGAAAACCCTATCATTTAAAATAACTTTGAAAAATGTTACCAAACCTTTTTTTGATAAAATTCAGTTTTAATGGTAAATTTAAATTAATTATTATTTATTTTCTAGACAAAAACAAGATGAATTTCAAAAATATGATTGAATATTAAATATATATATCATTAAAATAATTATCCTAAAGGATATTTTTGTTTTATGTATGGAAAAATAATTTTTTTAAAAAATATTCTTTCTGAAAAACATTTCATTAAATTTGAAATTATTTTTATTTTTGATAATTGACCACTAAAAAATTATTTTTATATACATGATTAAATAGTAGTTTTTTAGAAATAGATAATACTTTTCAAAACCACTATTACAATTATTAGAGTATAGCTATCCTATATTAATATTTTAACAATATTACATGTTTCATTTATACTCAATATTTCATTTAACACATGCTAAGGATTCTATAATGTGTATCTCATTCTAAATGTAGTATTGTGTATAGTGAAAATTTTAGAAAAGGGTAAATTTATACAAAAAAATCTCTGGGATTTTCCCTCTACCGATCATAATGTGAATTTATCCATTAAATATGTATCTTTATTATAAACAACTAAAAATACTTCAACCTCATCACATACTAAGGTTCTCTTGTAGATTTCAGAAGACAATGGTTTCACCACAAAAAATTGACATATTAGTAGTTGTGTATCATAGAACCATTTCTATTAGATCAATAGTCTTATCCACCTGTTCTTTACTATAATTATCATACAAAAATTGTTAATGCTCATAGTTCAGTGTATGTGATGG
This sequence comes from Viscum album, assembly GCA_963277665.1. Taxonomy (NCBI): domain Eukaryota; kingdom Viridiplantae; phylum Streptophyta; class Magnoliopsida; order Santalales; family Viscaceae; genus Viscum; species Viscum album. The sequence continues at coordinate 1,343,523,819 of OY728119.1, read as the reverse complement.
ATTATGTATATACTTCATCATGATAGATACATGGAACACATCATAAAACTGAGACATTATTAGTGGAATATCCAGGTGATTATATATCATTCAAATTTGATCATTGGTTTCAAAAAGACTGATATACCTTTTAATTACATTTCCCATAATTCAACCACTGATAAATTCATAGAATGAACCTATAAAAACATCAAAAACTATGTTTCATTAACGATTTTATTTATAATATTTTTTTAAATATCCTCATCATTTTTCTGAATGGATCTAACCTTCTATTATATTTCATTTAATATATGAAAACCTAATTAAATTCTTCTGTCAATGTCATTCCAACACATCGGATTTATATACCTCATTCCATGAAGGGAATCATAAAAATCCTCCTATAATCTTATGTGAAATATATTATTACAAGAAAATTCATCTCGCGGAAAGTGTTGATCCAACCAACATTGAAAATCATTGTACATGATCTTATAAATTCTCAACGGTTTTAATTATTCTAGCAGACGGATCATTTGTCTAAATGTCATACGTAGAGATAAAACTCAACTCTATATCCACATCATGTTGACGATTTTTCTTAAGTGTGAAATTAGACATCATGTCACAATAAAATATTGTTTAATCTCATATCCCCCGATTCCATACCACATCCTTATAATATATTCATGAAATTGGTTCTAGATATAAATCTTCCCTAGTAGCAATAATTTTTGGTGAATTTTTAGTGTGATCAACTACAACACATAATTACTTCTACATAAACAATATGATAAAACCTAAAGGTTACTAGTTCTTTAAACCATATATCCCAAATATTTAATTTAGTTCATCCTAAACTATATTTTTTAAAAAAATATAGTAAACTTGTATGTTTTAATATAATAAGTGTCTCATAAAAAATAACTAATCTTTAAAAAAACCATCGAATAAATTCGGAAAATGGTTGTCAATTAAATGGATCATATGTTCAACCATAAAATCATAAATGAATAAAAGTATCCATAAAACTTAATCTAATCATACATGGATATATGCACACTTCAAAAAAATTAATTCAAACTTTTCTCCTTATATACGTTCATATATTATACAAATGTATTTACATGAAAATATTGGGTGCATCCTTATACTCATAGAATATCAAATGTTATTTCATTATTAAAGAATCATTGTAGATGGATATAATCAAATAAAATTTCACTAAAGTTAAAACAATAATTAATTCATCGGTCTCATTTTTAAAAAAACAAAAATGAAATTCCAATCTAATAAAGGGAGGATTAGTGTTCCCTAATAATCACGATTCACATAATCTGCTACAATTTATAATCAATCCCTATTTTCTTTTTATTCAATGAGTATTGTGTATTATTATACAAATTATATCTACAACTGTGTAATTTATTCATATAATTATCGAATTTCTTGAGCTTGATTCACTGGAGTGTGGATGATTCACTCTTTTGAGCTCCCACTCTATTAATTTCATTAATTTTCTTATTCAAACTAATTATATTATTTTTCTTGATGGAAAACTACTACACATTTAAGACATAAATGTGTTCCATTCAAGAACTCACCTATCTACTCCTTTAATTTTTTTTGAATGTATAAGTCTGAATCATTATCTTCCCTATATGTTCCATGTACTTGTAATTTCTATGGAACCCCATATTTCATGTATTTTCACCAGAACCAATAAGGTTTACCAATTCTATTTATACTTTTAGTTAACATTGATTGATTAATTCGTATTATTAAAATTCATTTATGGATAAATCCCTTCAGTCATTTTGATATATGGATCTAAATAATTATAAAACCATTATATTATGATAGATGAAAATACATAAAGAATGCCTCAAAATTCTTGTAAAATTTTCTTCATATGTTCCAATAGATTCATCATCATTCTTCATTTTAATATGGAATTCCATATAAATGTTTATATGATCGATAAAAGGAAGATACATATTGAAAAATTATTTTTTAACCATATCTGATGTTATAAAGATAATTTAATCTCATTTACATGTGTTTTTATTATGATTCTAGAATTGATCATCCTCAGCTTCCAAACAGTAGACAATAAAAATTAATTTTCTATATCCTAAACACTGGGGAATGTAAAATTTATTCCCATTTGTACTAATCTATTTCTCACCAACTATTGGATCAATAGAAAAACATAAAAGTTTTGAAATGGTATGTTTAATGAATCAATAGAATGGGGTCTCCTATTTTTCTTATTTGTGTTTCCATAAAACATTTAGCATGGGATGGTTGTGTAAGAATGACAATGTTCATTCTAATTTATTATACAAATAAATTATGATTCTCAATAATATAATAATTACATTTTTTAATGTATTCAACATTAACTTCTTTTCCTCAGGTTCCAGGAATTGTTTAAAATGAAAATGAAAAATGATGCAAATAATAAACATAGTAGGTAACTACAAAATCATGATAAATCACATATAGGTTATTTAAAAAATAAAACCATATTATTAATCTATGAGACCTTATTTTATGACTATTTAATTCATATAAATCATTATTTTAAATCCTTCATGATTATTTTTAAATACTTTTTAAATTTTTAATGTATATCCATCAGGAGTGTCAAACTGCGTGTGTAGGAAAAATTTATTTTGTGCACCTGGTTATGATTAATTACATCTCAATGATTCCTTCTAAACTTATTACACCTAGGATACTCTATTCTAGATACACATCCACATGTAGTAACTTGAAATGGATGTAATTTCTTGGAAACTACACAATCTAAACGTTTCCAAAATTCTATGAAATATTCCTATAAATTAAGTCATCTTTAGACATACCCTTAGACATATACAGAAAAATATCCTTAGAAATATCTCTAGGGAAATCACTACAGTTTTCTCACACTAGATTTGAAATTATATCTAATAATTTCATTTGATATAGACTATATCAACCAAGGTTACTCATATAAAGATATTAAATATTTTTATATGAATATTCAATACATTTCACAACACACACCTAAGAACCATACTAGTATATTTATTTCAAAAAATATGTAAACTATATTCTAATCTAGTGAATGATCATCCATGTATCTATAAAAGAAATTCACATTTGGTACTAATCCTAAAAATACCCTACTTAAAACATTTCACATAAAATAGAGAATGGACATTTAATAAAAGGTTAGATTAGATGATTAGTAAGGGTAAACAAAAAATATATCCTTATAACATGACAATATTGGTTTGAGAAAAGGATAATAATATTTGAAACCAATATCTGTCATATCATAAATTATAAACATGAGTAATTTCATAAATCATGGTAGTCAATATGACCTTAATCATATTGGAATCCAATAAAAAGATCCTTGAAAACATAACACTAGAATATGACATAGATCTGTGGAATAAAAAATAGTTTCTTCCATTGTGAACATGTATAAATAAATAGAGGTTCACTCATTGAGATAGGGACAGGAAATCAATCCCCAAGATACTTTTTTTACATATAACCAGGTCTGGGAAAAACATTATTGATATGAAAAAAGTCTGTTTATAAAATTGTGAACACCTAATCATGTTTGTACAAAACCTAAGTAACATGTAATCTGGTTGGTTCACAACACTATGAAAATTTAATAATGTCTACACATGAAATTATGAACATGTATTCTAGTTCATTTATAACATTTTTACTCTTACGTTACTCATATTCAACCAATGAATTGGATGGATATATAGGTATCACACATCACATAATAAAAAAAATTATGTGTGCCTCTAAATATTGATTTTCATCAAGAAATTAAGAATCATAAGATGTCATCAAATATTTCTAGGATGTTGGGTGTCGTCTCCAAAGCATAAGAGACTATGGTGGGTTGTGGGGGTCCTATTACATGCAATTATTCACTCCTTTCATGTAATTTGAAGGTTTATGATTGTTTAGCCTTCAATCTTGATCTCTCTAAGAAAATTACAAGTAAGTATTATTCTAACACACCTTGCACAACGTCTATATGATCTTTTATACTTTCAAGAATGTTCAATTCAGATATTCAAAAGATCATCATGTAAGAAATGTCCTAATAAAAATTGAAAACTGCTGATGACTTTGATTATGTGTATTACATGAAAAATTATTATATATAATGTTGTGTTTGACGGATGAGGGAAAGTTCCTCTGTTTGACCCTGCCCATCTCTTATACACCTTTTTCTATCATTTAATAAATACTCAAAAACATAGATATTTACTGGACATTATTGTTATAATTACATGTAGATAGGAGAATAGTTTCACGATCATTCCACCATTTTATCATCGAATAAACCATTGAAAAAGAAGTATCTCTAATAATAATTATAACAAGTTATAACATGTGGAATAGAAATAAATTTCATAAAAATAATTTCTTAATAATCCATTCAGATATAAAATATAAATGGATTCTTTGGTTCTTATACCCAAATAATAATAATCTATATCAAAGGATAACATCTTAGTTGGAGACACGTTTCAACTGATTAGTTGAAATATTTCTGGAAGAAATTAAATTTTATTTTAATATAACATTTTAAAACTACGACTATATAAATAATGTAGAAAATATTTTTCATTAAAAATATCTTTGATAATATAAATAAAGTAAACATTGTGCTTTGCGTATACATAAAAATAAATATTCCATTCACATTTCTGGAATAACCCAAAAAAAATAGTTTTCAAAAAACCATGAATATAATTTTCAAAAAATATCATAAAATCTAATAAATTGGTAAAAATATATTTAATAAATAATTTAAATACTTTTTATAATGAAATGTGAAAACTTTTTTTTGAATAATTATTTTTAACGATTTATTTTTTTTTACTGATGAGACGAATAAGATTTGATTATTGTAAAAACATTATTTTGAACACATGAGTACATAGAGAGGGTAAAATTAAGCAAAAAACATGTATTCTCATGAAAAATCTGAGAGGACAAGAAAAAACTTATTATCCTAGTAGATTGGACATAATATTCTATCCTTGGAAGAATAATTATAAATAATCCTGACAAATGATGAGGTTGTATCATATAACTATTACTAATTGTATAGATTTTAACCTTAAATCCTATGAAATAATAACATTAAATGAAATATATAATCTAAATAAATTAAAGATATTCATCATATAAAATTTAAAAGTGGAATTATATATACCACAAATAATATGATATGTGGATAATATAACATTGGTCTCCAAGAATGAAATTCAACCAAACATTGCTTATCGCTTTAGTAAAATTTAAACAATAAACCTTAAAAAAATAGAGCTACAGAAATGGTTAGGTAAATAAAAATAATTTTAATTACAATAATTCTAAATTTCATTTATGGTTAGTATAAATACAACATAAAATAAACCCATAGTGAATATGGATTCTGTCTCACAAAAAAATAAAAGTGAGATCGAAATCTCTTACCATATGTCTTGATGTTATTTTTAGAGATTTGAAAATAATTTATAATAAACAGAATCATATAATAATTATATAACCATAATTATATATATTATACAATATATTATTTACATAATCCCTATTTTTACCCATTCATTACAAATTCCATATTAAAATCATGTTTTAGGTCATTAATTCTTTGTTTTTCATATATATTTTGATATTTTATTTTCAATAATACTAAAATGGCCATGGTTACAAAAAAATATTTAAATATTTATCATATTTATATATAAATTATAATTCTAATATAAATCTTGAATTATGGATTTGATAAATGAAAAAAATACATTCGTCGAAATGCTAGGTTGTAATTACACAAGAGTAACCTTTCTATTTTCCAATGAAAATTCTAGAAAAGAGTTAAGTAATATTTTACCATAGAAATTTTAATTATATCATACTAATTAACTATATATACATATACATATCATAAATATGGTGTGGAAAAAAAGTGAGAGTCTTGTTGTTTCCTGAAGGGGTAGACCACACTGACAAGTACATCATTATCATATTTCATTAAAGAAATACAGTAAATATAATGATATATTTTATTTTAATAATAATAAAAAAGTCATTAATATACTAGTTATTTCATTTATTCCTCAAATATTTATTAATATTATCCTTATTATCTTCCATTTAAAGCATTTTTTAAAACAAATCACATTTCTTCGTAAGGTAGTAGTATGTCGTATACATGAACGGTGTTATCATATCCCGTAAAATTTTTAACATAAAAAGGTATATATTATATAATGAATAAGTAGGTATAATTATGATATAAATATCTCATTTATAATTTTTATATGTCATCATAATCACCCATGGAAGATGGTAGTGTAAAAGTTAATGACATCTATTTGTGGGGCAATAGTCCCCTGTACACTCGAATAACGATTTTGTAACCCATTTTATGGAGGTGGGTTGGCTATATGTTACTACCATAACATGTAAAAATATTATTATGTTTAATATAATACATTTATTATATCATCAGTTATTTACCCTCTCTATATTTTGGGAAATATGTATCTTTACATAATTTAATTTATTCATTATCCTATGTTGCATGGAACATCATGTTTAAAAAAACAACCAGATATTATTATTTAAATGATTACATAATAAATTATTTGTTTGAATTGATGTTATGAATAATAATGAATTAATTTTAAAACTAATATTTTCACAAGTAATTAATTATTTTTACATGAAAATAAACCCCTTTAGAAAAATAAACTGAAAAAATTTTATGAAAAACTATTTAAATATCAAAAAGGGTATTTTATACCAATGAAATAAAAAACAACATTAGTTGCATTATATAAAAAGGAAAATATATAATATATTATTTTATTTTTTTAAGATTCATCCTATCTATTTTTTAGATATGATATATAAATATATTTTATCTTATGCTGAAAAATTTATATTGATGCCTTTTGGTGGCATAGTTTTTTAGATAACATTCATATTACATATAGGAAGATTTTTTTAAAAGTATTTTCATTTTAATGATTTTAAAATGTCAAATTATTTTTTAAATCAATTTAGAATTTTATTTAGTTAAATATTATTAAAAATAATTACATTGTTGTTTTTTTAATTAATTAAAAAATAGGATAGAATGTGATAACATTAAATATTTTATATTGACTATTTCAAAAAGAAATTCCCTTGAAAAATTATGATTAAAATTAAATTTAAATTATATTACTTATGTATTAAAAATTATTTAATATATTGGAAATTAAAAGATCCATGTTTAGTAAATAAACCCATTTTATTTTATGTCTACATGAATAGGAACCGTGGTGAATTTTGATACCATAGTTAATTAGAAAAAAATGGATAATTAGGGGTAAAAAATAATACAATGATTACTGAAAAATTAAATTTACACTTTCCCAAATCATAGAGAATGAATAAAATTCACCCCTAACACTTATGGTTCTAAATTGAATCATTTAACCGATACTTTAACAGGAAAACGACACAAGGATAATTTAAAACATAAATGTGACAATATGACACACTATTATATTAAATATGTATATTAATATTAATATATGGATAACTTTGATACAATTTTGATAATAAATAATCTCTATAATTAAAAATTAATTTTCAAAATAATTGTAATTTATTTATGTTTTACCGAAGTAAAATAATTTCTATAAATGCTAAAACATAATTGATGCACTAATTAAGTTTTTATGGAGATATCAAATACATTCTATTTTAAATATTAAATGAAATACAAATTTAATTAATTATGGTCACACATGAGTTTTTTGTATGACTATGACATGTTTGGATTGTATTAATTTTTTTGTTGAATATATATTTCTATAATTTTTTACTTAAATGTCAATGTAAATAATAGTGTCAAAATTTAAATTGATATTTTTGAAAATAATAATTTCATAGATTATTTAATAATCATAAAAATGCTAAAAAAATTTGATTATGATAATGTCTAAAAAATCATTAGTTTTCCATTTATAGATAATTCAAACTATATCAGTAGAAAAATAATTTAATATTTAAAAGTCTGTTACTAAAATTAAATTATAATAGTTTAATTAATGATTTATTAGTATCATAATGTTTAAAATAAAATAAAAACCAGAATAAATTTTATTGGTTTATGTAATTAATATCATATCATTCCTTGTCATCTAATCAATGTCAATTTTATGTGACTTTTTATGGAAAATTAATTTATACTAATATATTATTTTTGAAAATTTCTAAAAACAACCCTATCCAACCTTATAAATAATACCCCTACAACATCATACCCTCACAACTTCCAAAACAAATAGCTCCCCAACATATATACCCAATAAAATCTTACCCACAATCTAGGTGTCTAGGATCCTCATGTTATCATGAATGGATATGATATTCAAGCTATTCCTTTTACAAAAAATCTCTTTTAATTTCATTTATTCTTCTTCCTTATCCTCTCAAACTTTATAAAAAGGGAATAATAAATCTAGTATAAATTATTTAAAATAATTTTATATTTCTAATGTAATATCTATTGTCTATATATATAAAACCAAAGTCCTAATATATATATAAATTACCTAACTATTTGTTGAATACATAAAACATTACACAATTATAAATATAATAACTATTAAATATGTGATATACATTATCCCACACATTATTCTACAAGAATACCAACCTTTATAAATATCATTCATAAAATATATCTTTATATCATGATGAAGGAATCATAAAAATGGGTGAGTATAAATGATTAGCACGTTAAAAAATGCACATATATAAGCATAAAAATGAGAATAACTGTATTTGAATGTGATCATATCAATAAATGATCTTACCCTAGAAATAAAATATATTAAACTAGAATCATTGAATAATTATTAGTAGCTCATAAAACATTAATCATAATGGAGTCAAGATCATAATCACTGAAAGAAAAACATATAAGTAATACATGGAATTGTGGAAAAAATAACATGTAATATCATTCTCTATAAGTCATGAAGCATATATATGTATTATTAAATAACTGCATGGGTAGAACACCAGATGGTTGGGACACCCACCCATCCCTTTTCAATGTCCTTTCCTATTATGGGATTGTGTTTCCCAATCACCCCATAGTAGATATGGTTTCCCCATCTCCCCATAGTGGATCAGGATTCTCCAAATTCTCACTGTGGATCATGGTTCCCATCTTCCCTTAGTGGATCCGATTTCCAAATCTTCTCATAGTAGTTCAGGTTTCCCCATCTATTTCTAGTGGATTAGTTTTCCCCATATTACCATAATTGATCAATCCGATTGAATTTAATCTCATAATGATCTCATTACATATAAATCATTACTTAATACTTTGGAGGGAGATATCTGTCCCATCCATCATATAATAAAACCATAAACACATGCCCCAAAAGATAAAAAACATACATCAAAAAATGTCCCATAAAAATAGATGTGTGTTAGAAAAATTAATCATAACCTCAAAAAATAAATGTGTATGATAATAATTTCAACAATATCATTGCCTATGGAAAAGATAATTGTCCTATAATCCTTTCATAAAATCGTAACTCGTTAGAAGTAGTTTGTTTCAAGTGAATATAACCCATGGAAGGGAAAATGTATCATAAACCACATTATATAAAAACAGAAACCATTAAAGAAAGAATATAAATGCTATTATTGGATAATATACCTAGTAAATCATAAAATATAACAAATAATATCATCATAGAAGGAGAATGATTTTTAAAAGATAACACACAATAAATCTTAAAGAAGACCCATATTATTTGACATTCCTTTTTCTAAAACAATTCTGAAAATCATTTATAAAAAAAGAAATATTTACAATTTCATTAAAATATATTTCATGGGGATAATATCATTTGATAATTGATTTTTTTAATCATAATCATTTTAAAAACCATGTTCATTTAAAATAAATGTGAAAACATATAAACAATGTTAGAAAAAAATTAATACACAACTTAAAATAAAAACATGTTTGAAAAAAAAATTATGAAAATATACTTGAATTCATTTAACAAAATATTTAAAACCGTTTGAATTTTTTAATTAATTCATATAAATTAATATCGAAAACGCTTTTAAAAACCATTTTTCATGAAAAAAATAAAAAAAATTCATAAAATGACTACGAATACCATTTTCCTTAATATATAATAATTAAGATCTATATAACATAAATAAATTTAAAATTAACATTTCCATTATTTGATTTTTAAAATATTAATTTAAAAAACATTTTTGATGATATGGTTTTTGAAATGAAACATATTTATAACCATAGAGAGAAATAAGTTCACATTTTATTAATAACATTATATTAAATATCCTAAGAAAAAAAGAATGAAAAATTTTACTAATACAAGCATACGTTATTAATAATCCTTGGATAATAAAATTCGTGAGTGTTCTTGAGAGATCGATCATAATATTTTGTGAATGGATGCATAATTATAAACAATCTCGTTAACTAATGATAGTGTTGCAATAAACACTTATTACACTATATTATTGAATAAAAATCCCCATTTAAGAAACTGAAATTAAATGAATCTATAAATATAATACACGTAAATTTATTAATAATTTCAAATTTGAAATGTTATTATATACACCTCGTAAAAGAGCATCGGTTTATAATAAAATATGTGTCACAAAGAAACAAAATTGAGACAAAACTAATTTCCCAATATCCTAACATTTGAACCATCAACCAATGCATTAAATATCATAAAATGAATATGTAAATACGGTAATAATTATGTATAATAATCATAAAAAAATTAATGCATAGTACATACACCACATAAAAGAAAAGAGTGGTGAACATGGAATTTACCACATGGAAATAAAAAGTGGGTTGAAATTCCCACAGCTTCAGTCATTAATTTCTTTATACTTCTTCAGAACACATATATACTAAATATAATTTTATTATACATATACCAAAAAACAATATTATTATATCTAATACCAAATTTTATTTTTTTCTGAATTTATATAACCCTTTTATTAACAATCCAATGGTAATTATACATTTTGGGTAACATCTGCTTTATTTTTGTATATGTCTAGACATGTAATTCTTGACCCTCTTAGTTAGATCATTATATTATTATTCAATTAATTTAAGAAATGATATATATATATATATATCATATATATTCAGTATATATGTATTTATAATACTCTTTAAAACATATAAATATGAAATGGAATACACTAATCATGGAGAAGTTAGGTCATACATATTTATGAATAAAGTTTCCATTTTATTATCATATTAAATAAAATAAAGTAAATAAAGTAAATAAAATATATGTATATATGTATATATTATCTTTATACTAGAATTTTTATTTCATATGTATCAAATATGTTTACTAAAAATATATATATATTACATTAAATATAAAGTGTGAACGAATCACATCACATTGAGGAGGCAGTAGTACACACTTCCCCAAACAAAATTAACCTATTTAAAATAAATTTATAGCATGATTTTATGTGTTATATAATTATTTTATAATCCTAAATATATCATTGATATAATATATTCTATTTATAAATAGTTTTTCGATCATAATTCTCAACCATGAGTGTTGGTAAAGAAAAATTAACAATAACATTATATGCGGTTGTAGTTTGTTAAACATGAGAATGGTATATTTGTTATCCATTAGTTAGAAATGTGTTTATGTTTAGATAGGACCCTCATATTATAAAAATATATGTACATTTAGTATGATTATTTTATTATACAACAATTAAATATGTATATTTTAGGGGTGGGTAATGAAAATAAAACAAAGGAGCTTGAGAAAGGATGTTACCTATTCGATGTGTAAGTTCTTTTGTCTTTCGCCAAAGGGGTACATTGGATATATTTATTCGAAATATAAGACGTAAAGTATGATGGGTTAGTTGTTTAGAAAAATCATGGTATGCTGTTGCAGGATCAAACATGGCATAATACATGTGGGGGTGTGGGTGGGTTGAGGTCATTTTTATTATCAAGGAAGAGTGGTGTTCTTCTAAATTTTTGAAACAAGAATTACATATACATTTTTACTAAAAACCTATATCCAATATTGCTTATTACTAAATAAAATTTATTATATGGTCCAAATATGGATTTTCATGGTCTTTTTCACAAGATTAAGTGTCAATTTTCCTAAATTTTATGGTTTTGGGGCATGTTATTCCAATTTTTATCTTAATCATTGTAAATAGTTTTAGTAATATTCACATATAGTTTAGAAAATAAATTATATTGACCATATAATAAATTATAAATTATAATTATTTGAATTATGGGCTCAATTTCCTCAAATTAGAATCACATAAGTGGTAGAAATTAATCTAAAATTAATCATGCTGGTGTGTTGACAATGGATGATTTTTAAGATAAAATCATCAATAATTTTCTAGTTTTTATATAAATTTTTAATGTAAAATTTATCATAATTATATATATTGGATTAATTTGTTTATAATAAATAGAATTAGAATTTAAATCCTATTATAATTATAATTTAAACATTTAAATAAATGTTATTGAATATAATTTATGAATTTAAATTCACTATTTTTTAATATTCATCAAAATAATGGAACATCATAAAAAATAACTACAAGATACTCTAAGATTGTTTTTTTGTTTATAATTAATTAATATTGTTTATTTTGGCATTTAAAATTTATAATAGTTCCCAAATTTTTATTTAAACTATTATATCGATTAAAAGGTGGTAATATTACTTTTATAAAATAATTTTTTTATGTGTAATATTGGTTATGTTCTTATTTTACCTTTATCAAATATATTTGATGTAAAAAATATAGTTGATTGATTATAAAATATATATTTATTAATTTCATTAACCAAAGGTAATTAATTTAATTTATTATGATAAATGTTTTTTCTAAGTGTAAAAATAATTTCTATAAAAAACATTCAATTTGTATTCAATTAGTTCTTGTAGTCATTTCTAATTAATTTATAAATAATTAATTAAACCATGTATTTTACTAAGTTGGTTGATCATATTTATATTATCCAACAAAATGGATTGGTTATATACTATTATATCAATTAGTGATATTTTAATAATATATTGTTTTTAGGTAAAACACATTCTTTATTGTTACGCAATACCGCAAATAAAAGATAATTATTAATGTTATTTAAGCTAACTAAGGTGTTCTTTGTAGAGAAATTTAAACATTAAATATCTTTTAGTTCACAATTGACATGTAATTTCTTATAAAATAAGACAAACTTACTACTTTATTATATACAAAACATACTTATAGTGTTCCGTGAAATAAAAAATTTTAATTATATATCATTAATATAAATAAATTATTTCAGAAAATCTCATTGTATTAAATTTGACCCCAAATTATTACTGTATTTATCCCTTAAATCGAAGAATTTTTTAATAGATTCTATAATGTAAAATATAACTTTTTGAACAAATCAATAATCGGTTCCTAGTTAAGTTGTACATTCTAATTTACATTATCCATTTCAATCATCTCTTTCTCAATGATAATCTCAACTGTCTCAACAACATGAACACATTAACGGTTAACTTACATTAATTATAATTATAACAATTACATTAAATCACTTTTCTAATTTTTCATCCCCATTTAACGTAACCTCTTCAATAATTCATGATACAATTATACTGAAAATACTTCCAGACACCATGACTCTTAATCATGGAATTCTAAAATTTATACCCTTCAATCTTCAACAATTATTAATAAACCATTACTTGGGCTTCATCCTCTTATTCCTTAATACAATTTTTCATATAATTATAAATATGAATCATGTATTAAGGTTCCTAAACCTCTATATAATCATTATTCTTACATATAATATAAGAAACACTTGATTAACATACTATTAATTTCATATATCATTTTTTGTAATTTTATCTTCATCAGTATAACAAATACTCAGGGCCCATCCTGATTAACTTTATGAGATTTCAAGTCAATTTTTATCATGCATATGTGTTCGACATATGAAAAATTCAGCGTTCCTTCTAGTTCCAAATATCGATTCTAACCCAATAACCTAGGGTGAGGAACACATATCAAGGCGAAAAACACATAATCATGAAAAAAATTACATATAGGCTATGTATGTAATGACACGTACATATCTTTACTATGAAAACATATGTTTATCCTCGGTTATTAATAGTTATATTATATTTAACTTCTTCATGATGGTTTATAATGAGTTTTTGAATTCTTAAATAATTTCCACCAAGGGTTTTATACCAGTTATGGAATAAGGCCCATTATTGTGTACCATGTTACACTCAAGTGAGTCTCAATATTACATGTCAGATTCTTTACTCCTCGGTTTATCTATACATGAACATTTTCAACATGTAGTGGCATGAAATGGATTTATTTATATCTACTAAATCTATTTATTTTGAAAATTCAAGGATTTTTTTCTAATTATTAACACATCCATATAGTTATCCATATAGTCATACATAGAAATATATTTATAAATACTACCAGTGATATAAATAATTCATTATCAAAACATCTTCAAAATTATTAATAAACCTTCTCTTTGATTCCTACTATAACATCCCCATCAAAACATACACATATATTAAATCATTGATTCTTAATTCATAGAAAATTACACAAACAGAATACCAAAGTTAGTTATAATTAGTGTCATTGAGAAAATGTAAATGTAAGAACTGGTACATGGGTGATCAATATTATATCCCAATATATTCTCCAAGAATATAACCTATGTCACACACATATTTTTTTGTTTATTTTCATGGATTTTTTTTGATCTGGTTGAATGGAAATATAAATCCTTTTCAAGGGTATTGGGGGAGAATGATTTTGAGTTTTGAACTGCCATATAAATATAGTAATCCTACCATTGGTTCCCCATTTGTTGTTTGGTGGTTTTGGAGAAAAGGGTGGTTACATCATAATTTGGGCCAACTTTGAGCCCATTTTCCATATTTAAAAACACAATTTGATTCTATTATAACGACTCATTTTTAACCTTTTCAACAATTAAATTTCCTACATTGATTAACATGACTTATTCAAACCACCATATCTTTTTGTACTGCTTGAGATTTCATAACCATGGTGAATTTGGGATACTTATTTTAGTATTGGGCCAGCCTATAGGCCCATTTATAGTTAAACAAATTAATTTGTTTATTTTATATATATATTTTTAGAATATTTTATGTTATTATACCTCCCACTCGAATCCAAAATACCTATCCTTATACCCATTATCGATTTTACCTCTTTGGAGGTCATTTTCTTCAAAAATTAGGGAGATAGTTCTCATGGTTCCTTAAATCGTCTAGATTTGAGAAGGTAAATTGATTCATCCATAAATCATTCATTTAATACTCTATTCTCCAAAATTTGTTTCCACTAGTTATTCTAGACCATTAGAGCCTCTCAATGGTGTTTCTATCCATTCTATTTCATATAATGGTGTAGATATAAGGGAAGATAATTATCTTTCTAGTTTACAAGGTGAGATTCCTTATCATTTATCCTTCATTTTCCACATCATTTCATTAATTATCAGTTTTCTATTATCCTATATTCATTATAAACCTAGTATTCTGTTATCCCACAATTTTATATAGTTTTTTTTAATTTAGGTATTTTCATCATAGGTTTAGAGTTTATAAACCCTCATATGGTGATATTTGGTACGTTTTTCCATTACGCCAAGGATTTAAGGTAGGATATCCTTTTCACATGAATTTATCATTTATATTTCTTCATTTTATTTATGTTTTCACCTGATATATATTTTTATTATTTTTGAGACATTGGATATTTTCTTTAGGTGAATACGGTTTTTAAGCCTTGTTTTGTGAAAGGTTGTGTTGTTTTGTCATAAAAGTGCATACCATGTGTTTGTTTAAATGTTCTGTTATATTTCAAAAATGGTTTACGAGGTTTAAAACCTAGATTATTTTATTTTGAACATTTTTTACCATCAATAAAAAAATGGGATTAGATTGATGTTTAATTCCTTGTCATGTTTTTTGAAAATTTATTTTTCTTAAAAGTCCATGTCATGTGTTCGGTAAATCGCCTTGTTGGATGTTATGTGTTATGTGTGATTTAATAATTATTTTGTTGGATTTAGAAATTAATTTAATGCATGTAAAATAGTATTTTTGGGTCCTTCTAGGGATTTTAAATGTGTATTTCGTTTTACAAACAAATGTGTTTTGGTTTACAACATGTTTTAGCCCGAGTTTCCAGAAAATGTACCGTTTGGAACTTTTATAAAAAGGGTTGTGTAAAATATAGTAAATGTGAATATTTTCAAGGTGTTTTCCAATTCTTTTAATCATAAAATGATGTATTCTCAAATCTTTATTAAATGTTGTATTATTGGAGTTGAAAATTTTCAGTTTTGTAAAAATGTTTAAAGGCGAGTTCGACAATTCTTATAAATAAAGAATGGGTGGTGTTTTACATATATATACCATGTTGTGTCAATTGGGAATGTTTAATGGTCCATGAATTGATATTATTAGATCTCTCTAGGGGTTAAAAATTTTGTTTGGTTTGGTTTTTTGGTTGATTATAATTAAAAGAGTGTTTTCGAATGCTTTTTATGTGTCATGCCTCATTAAACTTCTTGAAATAGTTTTACGAAACTTTTTTATGTTTTATTGATCCGTGAAAGAAATGTAAATCATTTTTGTGGGTTATTTGTGAGTACTTGTTTTCGTAATGGAGTTTCTATATGAAAAGGGTATTTTATAATATGTGTGCATTGTTTAAAACTAATGTGATCCCCAGGTATCTACCTGGGTGGACATGTACTAGTATGCTAGTGATACCATGGGAGTTGGCCCCTATTTCAAGTATAAAGATTTATTATGACAAAACTAACTAAACTAAGATGATGATGTTTTTTAGGGACCACAAGGTTATGGGTATGCTCTATACTATTCTATCGTGTTCACAAGAATAGATATTTTATTATGGTCACCATCACAGAGATACGAGGTACCTGGGGCTCAGAACTAACTAGTGCCTAGGGATGTTCCCTTGACATAGGCTCGTTTGCTTTTTTGTACTCACCATCGGAATTTGGTGTATTTTTTTGTTAAATTAAGCAGTGTGTGTGATTTATTTAAATGTTCCCATTCTTTAAAGCATCCCTCTTAAAAACAATTTTCATTTTGATGTTTCACCACATTGAAAATTTATACTAGAATTCTTGTTTACAAAACATGAATGTTTTTGTCAACTATTTTTTTTAATCATGGGACCTCATTTGTAAAAGATATCTTTGTATCTTGTATTTAAATCATTAAATTTATGTTTCTTTTATTTTAAAGTAATTTCATTTGGAATATAATATCTGTCTACCCTATTGAGTTTTAAGACTCACACCTATAGTCTTCATCTGTTTTTTGACTTATGTAGGTTTCAGCTTGAGTTCAATCGACATGATTGACATGTGATCATTGTTTTGGATATTGATCATCATGGTCACATGGAGTATGTTGGTTATTGGGTTTGGTCGGTTGAGTTGGTGGTCATGTTATATATTCAATTTCTTATACAAATATTGTTCAGTTGATTTTTTTTGTAAATTTATTTTATGTTGTCCATTTCTTTCTGCCATTTGTATGATTATTTATATTTTGGTAAAATCATTCCCTTATGTAATATATTTATTTACTCGGTGCTTGTATCCATCCCAGGAGGATCGAGAATGCCTCTCGGGACTTGTAGCGGTTTTCTTGGGTGACCTGTTTAGGGTTGACATGGGCCAGTTTGTGAAAACCTCAATTAGATATATCATATATAAAATATATTTACATTACCCTGTAAAGGAAACAAATAAGTTGGTTATCAAAATTCTCTTTATGTTTATTCATGGGAGACATGTTTTCATGAACAAGATAATAATGTTATGATAACATGAACATAACATTATAAGATATTCAATACATATCACATATCATAAACATGAATCGTGGAAAAATGATTATCAGTTCATAAAACATGATTCATAAGAGATTAAAGTTCATAATTTAATAAATAATAATTTAGGAGTAAGAAATGTAATTTTGGCATGCACATAAATGTGTAATATTATTCCCTACAGATCCAGACACATTTATAGAATATATCAATGAATTTCATGGATACTACACCTGGTTTGTTAGACATACCACCATCCCCAATCACTGTACCTCATTTTTAATGGATCATGTTTCCCTGTCATCCCATAGTTGATTGGGTTTCCAAATAGTCCCAAAATTGACCTGGTTTCCCCATATTTCCAATAATGTTCTGGTTTCTCCAACTTCTAATTATTGAGATCATTTCCACATCTTCCCATAGTAGATTGGGTTTCCCCACCATACCATAGTGGATCTGGATCCACCTTCTTCCCATATCATATCAAGCTTCTATAAAAGAATCCTATCATCATCTCTTGAGATATAAATCATTACCTATTAAAATAGAATGAGATATATGAACCACCATTATAATAATAATATCAAACATACATGGTCCACAATATAGTATAAAATTCATCGTATCATAATCTATAATAAGATATGTGTTTGAAAAAAAATTATATAATAACCGAGAAAAAAATTCACATCATAAACATTTCATCATATTATTACCTATGGAAAAGTTATAGGTCTCACAATAATTTAATCAAATAACAAACAATTAAAAGAAGTGGGTTTCAAAATTATATTACTTGTTGAAGAGAAATTGGTTTCATAAACCGAATTCAATAAAAACATAAACCATTTAATAATTAATATAACGTTTATTCATGGATAATATCACCAATAATGAATAAGCATTAAAAATATGTATTCTAAGTTAGATATAGATTTCGAAATATCACATCAAACATTTCTGATGGGTGATATGATTTCATTAAAACCCATTTTTATAAAATCATTTTACAAAACATATTTATATAATAAAGAATTAATATTTCATTTGAAACATTTCAGGATGAAAATATCCTTATTTCTTTTATAATGGTTTTTTGTAAAACATAAGCCTTTGAAAAACAATTTTAATTTAAAATAAACTATAATATTTAAATCAATATTCATAAAACATTTAAACCAATTTTTGAATAAAAATATCTTTTAAACTAGTTTTTTTTAATTTATCATTGAAAAAATTTATTTAGAGCTTGAAAAAATTTTCAAATCAATTATTCCATGAAATATATTATAATAATAATGATAGAACTTTTCAAAATGATTTTCCATAAACATTTATAAAATAATCTTAAAAAAATGATAACAATCAAATTCCTTGAAAATATATAAATAAATCTCTAAAATTAATAACAAATTTTTTAAATTAAATTTTAAATGAATATTAACAAAAAATATCATTCCAAAAATGAAAAAAATATCAAAACATGTTTTTTTAAATAAAAAAAATTCCAACTGTAAGAGAAATAAGGTCAGATTTCCTTACATAAATTTCTACATATTCAATGTAGAAAAGTGTGTAAAATCATAAAAATACATGAATAAATCATTAAAATAAATAAGATATAAAATTTCATGACATTTATTGTGCTATTGGTAGTGATATTTCATCTGTGGATTCATAATAAGAAACAACCCCGATAAATGAAGTGATTGTTATAATAAACTCACTCGACTTGGTATCACTGAATCATACACCACATATAAAAAAATAAAATTATGTTAGGATTAAAATATAATTAATCTAAGGATATTCATGATATAAAATTTCAAATTGTAATATATAGACCTTATAAAGGATCATAGATTCATAAAAAGATGTCACTCAAAGAACGCAAATTGAGACAAAACTACTTTATTGATTTTTTAGCATTTGAATGATAAAACACATGAAATAACTATTATAAAATTAATATTTAAATAAACAAATATTTTTGTATAATAATTGTTGAATAAATTCCAGGGAATTATATAGACCACACAAATGAAATGTATTTTTAATATGAAATGCTTCTCATCGAAACCAAAAGTGAGGTGAAATTACATTACTTTAAGTGTTTAATTTCATCATATGCATTGAAAACTAAATTATAATAAATTTAATTTTATTATTAATCTTATTTATAACCATATTATTATATCTAATAATATATATTATTATTTTATTCTTTATATTACCTATGTGTTAACAACACCATATTGATGTTAGGTTTCAGTTAGTATCTGCTACATTATTGTATAGGTTTTCACTATTTATTCATTATCTTATTTATTAAATAAGGATTTAAATATATAAATTATCTAAATACTGATATAAATATTATATATATTCATTGTATATATTATTTATAACAATCTATAAAATATAGAAATATGTAATTGAATACACCATTCATGAAAACGGTAGGCTGTACATATTAATTAACATTTTTATATTTTGTTTTCCTATTGAAAGAAAAAATTAGATGAAATATATGAATAATATAATTCAGTAGGATTAATATGTCATATAAATATTATTAATTTCATAAACACATCCTTAATAAATTCAATTAATAGAGTAATTGAATCACATCACTTTGAGGAGGCGGTAGTCCACACTTCCCCAAACGAAATTATCATATTTACGCGAAATGGAATTCATAAAGATATGTGTTATATAAAAACAAAATAATAATAAATATATAATATAAATATAATATATTATATAAAAATATAGTTTCAATCATAATGTGAAACCATGACAGGTTCTAAAATAAAAATGATCAACATAATTTTGCGAGGTGATACTTCACCAAACCCAAGAATGGTAATTCATTACCCATTAGATAGAAGTGTGTGTATGTTTAGGTAAAAATTATAATAACAAAATATATTTATATTTAGGATGTTTCTATAATTATATAATAATTGGTGATAAGATTTTAAGGGTGGATGATGAAAACTAATCAAAGGAGCATGAGGAATGATCTTACCTATTGTTTGAGAAACTCCTTTTGGTTTGCACCAAATGGATTCCTTAGATGATACTATGACCTAGGATAATATTATTGGATTAGGGTATGTGTTTTCATTACATATTTTGGAAGATATTGGTTCTTCTAATATGGCATGATATTTTTGAAAATATTGGAGGGGTGAGTTTCTTTTTATTTTGTGGGGGAGGAGTGGGATTCATGTCATTTTTAAGAAAGGGAATTCTTCCCTAGATTTCTAGTCAAACGATGCACCAGTATAGTATTAAATTAATTAATTATTTTATAGGCTATAAATATTTACATAAAATACTGTTTGGAAAATTTTCTCAACATTTTTGGTCTTAGATTACATTTGAGACCCATATTAGTATATTTTTTTCTCTTAATTGTTGTAATTAATTTTGATTCAAATAACTAATTTTTTCAAAAAAAAACAAAGTGAAATTTATGATAAATTTAAAATAATGTTTATTAAAAATATATAATCAATTTTTCCATGTTCTAATAAAAAAGTAGAAGTTAATTATTTAAAATTAATCTCATGGGAGGGATAAAAATATATGGTTTTAATATAAACTTTTTAAATATATTATTAAGAATTGACATCTAATATCAAAGTTAAATTTATCCCTATGAAATAATTTATATTAAATTATATAATATTTAAATAATTGTAAGTTAAAACAAATTAAAAATATAATTTTCCTATATTATAAAATTATAAAAAAAATCTGTTTTAAATCAAAATTATATATTTTTTAATACTCATCAAAAAATGAACCCTCACAGAAAAATACAAATAATTCTCTATAATATAATTTTAATCCTCTAAATACAGAAATTTAGTTTAATTTCACATATAAATTTATTAATGCTATAATATATGTATTTAAAATATATTCTCTATTTAAATACTATAATAGGGGATTTATATAAATATAGTTTTTTGGTGTAATATTGGGTTTGAAAATTCCTATTTCTTATCAAATATATTAAATTTTAAAAAATAATTTATTGAATATTTAATATATATTTAATTAATATCATTCACTAATAGTAATAAATTTCATTAATTATTATAAAATTCCTTTTTGAGCATAAAAGTAGTTTTTATAATAAAATACCAATATATACAATTTGTTCTAATATTCACTTCAAATAAATTTATAACAAATTAATTTAATATTTTATTTTTATAAGATAGTTAATGATATTCATAACCCCAAAAGTAATAGATACGTTTTATGCTATTATATTAAATAAAATTATTTTTAAAAATTTAATATTGTTCAGTAAAACAAGGTCACACGTGTTACTCAAGCAATCTTGGAATGTTAGTCTTTCATGTAACATAATACACCCAATGTGTTACATTTAGAGAAAGATAAATTTTATGCTCCATGTACCGCATGATTAACTTGGTGTTTCATATAACTCAAGCCAAACATAGATATTTAATATAATAAACTATATAAAATGTTCTAGGAAATTCAAAATACCAAAAAGATTAAATTAATATGAAAAAACATTATAAAAATATTATTTTTTTATGGACTCCTTTCTCATATCTGCATATTCAATGAAACAAAACAATTTTCCAAATTATTGTGGCTCACCATCTCTAGAGATAATGAGTATTCATTTTCTATTACAGCTCTCATGGTTGGTCATAAAACTATTATTAGGGTTACATAAAATTTTAACCATTATATTATATCATATTCTAGGTTCTAGAATGAAAATATATACAAAATATTAACTAATAAAATAAAAATAGTTTGTCATGATAAAAAAATGTCGAATTAAAGAAGAAAACTATTTTCCTTAAGGTCTCATCTAATTAATCATATTCGTGTTAGAATAAAAAATGAAATTTAGAAACATTTAATCATATGGATGAGAATTAATACCACTTCATTTCACTTATTTGATTTTATTCTGATTCAACATAAACATCCATATTTATACACAAGTTAGCCAATCATGAAACCATGAGTTAGACCTTCCCAAAATGATATAATTGATATTTATATCTCAGAAAAATGGTCATAAATGAACATAATAAAATTATAAAAAAATTAATTATGTCTGGAAAAGGTTATGAATTAAGAAAATAATGAATGTTGTTTTATTATCTAGAAGATTAGGAAAATATATAGAAATATTTTCTATGTAATGTAATGGATCTCTTCAAAACTTCACGTTTTCATTGTGATACCTTTTCCCTCTCATTTCCTCAATGTATCCCTCTATTTCTCTTATATAATTACCATACATTCTATTCATATGTACTAAACATATTTATGTATCTCAATCCATTATTCTATTATGGGAAATTACATTATTTATATGTTCACCTTCCCAATTCTCCTTGATGAGAAAACTAAATTAAAGGGAATTTCTCCATTCCAAACCCATTTTAATGTACACTCCATAAAATATTTTATGAAACCAATATTTTTATAAAATAACACATTTTATCATGAAATATATATCATAGTTGATTTCATGTTTTATTATAATGTTTATACATTTATCTTTTTTAAATACTCCTTACACATTTCCCTAGAACCACACTAAACTAGACGAATTTTAAAGATTCCCAAATTCTATTTTTTGTGAATTCACTTCAATTGCATACAATATGTTATTTTTTAATGATATTAAATAAATGTTTTAATTCCATTATATTATGGTTACCATTGTTATACAACTATTGGTCATTCCTCATGGCATGATTATTATAGCCATTTTGTTCCATATGTATACATTATTATTATATTTGATTCTATATGTTGAACACATATTCATGAAAATTTTATGCTTGGTGAACCTATATAAAACATCAAATAATTGAGGGATTTTTTTTCTCAAAATAAATCATGTTTGGGAAAGAGATTAAAAATAATTCTATTAGGGTAATATTTTCATCTTTTAATATAGTCATCGTAGTTATCATTGACTCGTCTTTACATAATGTCATATGGTACAACTACATTATTATGTTTCAATGATCATAGGATTACATTTTCTATATATCATGCAACGTTATATTTAATTATGATCCATTCCTTTTATTTTATAAATTTTTTTACTTCCAACTCATGTATTAGGCTTTATTCGCATGTTTATTCCCTGACATGGGTTATTATTTCATCCCTTTTTAACATATTTGCCCGGATATCTTGTAATGATTTAAGTGTTCTAATGAATATTGGAGCTCACTATGATGAATTATAAAATATGATTTATTTTATTCTTATTTTTCTATTTTGTATCCTGTCTCTCACAAAATGTAATCTTTTTTATACTTAATTTGTATTTTGAGTATAATTAGGCTTAAAATCATGTAATAATTTTTCATTAAGGCTTAATCTCTATAGTTTTTATTACAGAACTATCTAATTAATATTGGTGATTTGGACATGAAAATATTAGATATAACCCTTGGGATAATTCTATCACCAATGATAACCAAGTATAAAATATGGGGATTCAGAAGTTAAGATGTAACTTTTACTTTTATATTTATCCTTCAATGTTAATTGTTTCTTTTTAATGGTTATTAGATAAAGATTTAGTCCCCTTAATTTTATTTTTCTTTTCTTGATAATTGATGAAAATAGGATAACTCTTGACAACAAAAAATGTTATGGACAATGTGATTATTTTTGAAATGATATTAAAAACTTGATGGAAATGGGTCCCCTAATGTCTTGATACTATTCTAAAGCTATAAATAATAAAAAGAATCATATTGAACACCCTCCATCTCTTAATAGATATAATTTTGTTGTCGATTCCTTTATGTGAAAAATTAATCCTATACTTATTATATACTTTGATCCCATCATCATGGAATAATTGATTAACTAAATTTGGAAAATATTCAATGTCCTCCAATGCTGAGAATTGGAAATCTCTGAAAGAATTATACCCAACAACGATGGTTTGGAATCATTGGTATATGTATCCATACTATTGGTATAGAATATTACAATGGTTTAGAATAACGTTGGATGATTTGGAATTGGGATAGGTCTAGACCAAAATTTCTAGGAAAACTGTTGGTATAAACATGTACCAAGAGTTTCATAAAACAATTGGTATATTTATTTCAAAACAATCCCATCTTGTTTCTGATCACAACACCTCCCATTTATAATCCAATTAATTAACCACTAACATATCATGATTTTTTGAACATAATTTCATATATATATACAAATATATATATATTCTTAAATATTTTAACTTTTTATTTATTTAATTTTATTTGACAAAATATTTTATTACCAGTATTTTCCCTTATACAAATTGTTTTGAGAAATTTTTGTATGTGTTCTTTCATTTTTTGAGTAATACCAATGGTCTTGGAGAAACATTTGGCATAGGGTGGACCTATACTAATGTGTTGGCCAAAACCGTTGGTATATGGCACTTATATGGACCTATGTCGATGGTTTTGGCCATGACCGTTGGTATATGTTCATATAATTTACCTATACCAACAATTTTGGTCATATTGTTGGTAAAGGTCCAAAAAAAGGACCCATACCAACGTTTTTGGAAAAAAATTAGTTATATGTCCATGTAAGTGTCCTATAATAATTGTTTGGGACAAACCATTGGTATCAATCTGATTTCTAGTAGTGAATATTTGTGCTGGTTTTCTAACATTTTGATGGGAAAGATAAATTGTGGTGGACACTGATAAAAAACAATAATACAAAAGAGGAAATTTATTTCATGTAATGATAATCATTAATGAAAATAATCTACAATATATATTTTCCATTAAATCTCAATTTTAAAACATATAGGTAGTTCCATGGGTTGATGTAAAATAAATAGGAGAATGTTAAATCATATTAAGAAAAAATCTCTATATTTTCATAGTATTCTTTTAGATTTTTAATACATACTAAACGTGAGGTGGGTAAATTCATTAGTGTGTTTAAACTAAGTCTCCAAAAATCCATATAAGATCTGGAAATTACTATTTATGAAGATATTCTTTGTGTATACTTAAATATAATATTGGGATTGGTGATTCTCAGTCTTCTTGTGGGACCAGAGACAAGAAACGTGATATAAACTTCACTTCAACATGTCAAATTAGAAAATATCTTGGTGGTAAAACCCCCAACATTCCACTTGTCAAAATATTGTGATGTTACATTCTTCAAAATAACTAAGGGTAACTAGAAGGCTATTTATATGTGTAAATGAGGGTCACCATAAAAATAAATTCCCTTATGAAACAAATAATCCCACAAATGAGTATGTGAAAATGAAGGTTAATATGAACAATATTCATACTGTGTAGTTCTTTAAATTCAACTAACTCAGACATTATTCGATCCAATGTCATAAGAGAAGGTTATTCAATATGAATTAATGACAACAACAACCAAGGTATCAATGAATGGAATATTATATCACTACTTCAATGTTGAAGCCCAAAAATGATGTGGTAACAGGTATGCTGGTTATTTATTCAATAATAGAAAATATACTATTTTATTCTGGTTCTACAAATTCATTCATATATTACATGTTTAGTAGAGATATTCAAACACCCCCTTAAAATATGAAGTTTGATATATCTATGATAACAGAAAATTGGGAATTATTTCATCTTAATAATATTACTCCTCCCTTATTGTTGTTTGTGGAATAAATATTCCAAATTATATAATATTACTTATTTTTGGATATTGATTCTATATAGGGAATTAATTGGATATCATTATCAAAGAAAATATCAAATTTTACAATAGGGATATCAATCATCACATTAAATGGAATCCTCATATTCTATACAAAAGTAAGGAGGATGATGAATCTATTATAGAATCAAAAACTCTTGCGTGGATTGTATTTTCTTATGAGAAATAAAATCATGCTCAAATTAATGATATAATGGATAGGATCAAGCATTATGGTGTGAATGTTTTGAAGGACTACACAGATGTGTTCCTTAGAGAATTGTGTGGTCTTTCTGCAGATTAAGTTGTTGATATTTCAATTGAAATTTTTCGAGGATTCTACCCATATAGAATACACCTTATATAATATACACTATTGATTTTGAGTAATTGATGTATAAGTTACAAGAGAATTTAGACAAGGGTTTTATATTCCCGAGTGCTTCACTATGGGGTGCACTAATCCTTTTCATCAAGAAGATGGATTTATCAATGCACTTATGAATTAATTATTAAACATTAAAAACTGAATTTAAAAAATAGGTATCCCATGGTTTAAAAGGATGACTTGTTCAATCAACTGCTTGGGGAGAATATTTAATCTATGGTGGAAGATCAGTTGGGATTTCCTCAATTAAAGGTGGATATGGATGATATAAAAAATAATGCATTTAAAATGATATATGAACTCATTGATTTTATAGAAACACTTTTCGGACTCACTAATTCAATAAAAATATTCATGGGCCTAATTAAAAGAGTATCGATAGATTACCTAGAAAATTTTATTTTTGTCTTAAAATATGATATTCTGAAACACTCTAAGATAAAGGAGGAATATGAGGAGAATTTTATTGATGTGTTGAAGACATTGAAAAGGGAGAAAATATATGAATGTTAAATTAAATGTGAGTTATAGATGGAGTAAATATCTTTCATTGAACATTTTATCTCTAAAAAAGTAATATATTTGGACCCTATTAAAATAATGTAAATTGAGGAGTGGCCCAAACCAGCATTTGTTATAGGGATCTGTAGATTTATTGGACTATATGGAAATTTTTGATGATTTTTTAAGAACATCCCATGATTTTGAAACCCACCAACAAAGTGGAATCAAAATGTTGCAATTAAATTCTGGACTAGTGAATGTGAAGACTGTTTCATAGAGTTCATATATAGAGTATTAAGTGCACCATTACTGACACTACACACAAGTTTAGAACTCTTCATGTTATACAATGATTTTTTAAAGATGGTTTTTGGATTTATGAGAATGTAAAATAAATAATTCAACCCTTATGACTAATTTAATATACATTTACATGAGAAAAACATTCAAACTCATCATATAATGCTGGAAGTTAGGATCATATTCATGAAAACCTGGTGTCATTTTCTCTCTGGGGAGGAGTGTGAGATATATATTGATCACAAGAGACTTACATATAAATTAATATAGAAGGATTTTTACATGTATCAATGTAGATAGTTAGGGAAAATCAAGGGCTATTATTTCACTATTGACTCTCATCATAGAAAAGTGAATATGGTAGCAGATTTTCATAGTAGAAATGAAATAGATAATCTATCAATGACATGGATTGAGAAAGACCCCATATTCAGGGATATTCAAAGGATAGTTTTTGAAATCATAATATAAAGGAATACATACTACCTTTAAAAAATTATTTCTAGGATATTTGTACAAGATAAGATTATGCAGGCATAAAGGGATGATATGTAGATAAAAAATAAGGTTAAAATGGTGAATGAAGAGATTCTACATGATATACACTTCAACAATGATTCTATAATTGTATTTGAAAATAGGATTTGTGTTCCTTCATCAAATGAGATAAAAAAAGATCTATTGGAGAATAAACATATCTCACCATTCTCTATACATCTTATAGGTACCAAAATGTACATTATATTCGACATCATTTATATATTGAAAACATAAATAAGTATATTTTTGTATATATATCTTGTGTTTATAATTTTATATTGTTAAATATGTGTAACAAATATCTATAAGAATGATGAAACCACTACCTATACAAATATGGAGTGTGGAGATTCTCATTATGGACATTATCACTAGTCTCTCAAGGAAATCCAACGTAAATACTGATTTCTGGGTTATAGAGAAATGAATCACCATGACAACCAACATTATTTCTATTCAGGACTATTTCTCCCTCAACCCGCATTAAAAAATATATATGTTAATGAAGCGGTGATGTTGGATGGGGTGTAACATTCATTTATCAATTATTATGATCCATGGTTCACATCAAAAATATGTATAAGTATTCAACAAGAATTTTTATTATTGAATTGAATTTCTACACTGCCAATCACTCCCAAAATTATGTAAAATATATATATATATGACTCAGACACTCATGAAAATTATAAGAACGTACTCAATGGTATTAAATGGTGGATGAGATCAGCATATTCAATTGGTTCATTTATCATATAGAAATATATTTCATTAAATTATTTAAATGGCTGCATATGATGGTCTATATGTGAAGTGTTGTATTACACAATATTTTTGTATAGTGATGGGGATGAAATCTATATATACCTGATCTTGTGCATGATATGGTAGATAATGTTCATGCTATGTAATTACATATAAAAGCTACTCATATTCAAGAAATTATTTTTCTAGAAAACTATTTAAGGGAATTGTATTTTTATATTAGAGATAATTTTTTTCCTTTTAATATCACCATAGAAGAGATTCATTATTTTTTTAGGAATTGGAAGCTTTGATAAATGACTATTGAACCCATTGGGATCCTTGGCCGAATTGGATAAGGGTCCTATCATCTTGCACTTCCACCATGTATGGATAATATTCCTAATATATTTCATGTATCACTCATGTGGAAGTACATACAGAATCCCTCCCATGTAATATATTCAAATGAGGTGAAACTTGATAATGTTCTCTCTTATGGGGAGAACACAGTGAATATCTCAAATAGTAAATATGATTTTATAAGGAATAATATCACTCACCTAGTTAATGTATTATGAGGGAAAAATATAAAGATTTTACATGGGAGATGGGTAAAACATTGAAAGAGAACTACATATAACATTTTTCACAAAATTGTGAGCTATAAATCTCATAAGGGGGAGGAAGAAAACAACTAGTTATTTTATGAATTATTTCATTTTACATAATTTAATTTCATTGATAGCTTTTTTTGCATGAAATATGGATATTTAAGGAAAAAATAAATAGTATTATATAAATTATATTTTTATAACCAAGAAATTAGATCATTGGAAATGAAATTATTAAATAATTTATGAATATATGGTATACACATGTAACAAATTAATTATAAATGACAATAAAACACTTTGGGGAAAATGAAATTGTTTTTAAGAAAAACTATTTAAATACACACATGTATACTTAATAATAATAAAATAAATAAATTAGACTTGTTGGATTATGTTAATTAGGGAAATATATAATATATTCAATCTAACATTAACTTTTACTCTTTTTTTCTAGATATGATATAGAAATAAATCAAATTTAATGCTTAATTTTTTTATTACCATATTTTGATGGTGTAAATATTTTAAAATAACATTTTCACACTATTATAAATTTTATTAAGAAAACATAATTTTTTAGAAAAATATTTGAAAATACTATTATGGTAAAATGTTTATTATTTTGGAGAAAGGATTCATTTTAGATATTAAAAAATACTAATTTTATTGAAAAATGTATTTTATTTTAAATATTTTAAAAAGGTAAAATTGTGTTTAAAAATATTTCTATATTTTAATAATTTATACATTAATTAAAATATTCAAGTTATGTTCTATGAAATAAATTTAATTAATTAATATATTATAAAAACATAATATATTTTAGGATGACTTTTATTATGAAAAAATATATTCCACTGAATATTTAGATTTAAATATATTTTAAATTATAAAAATATTTATTTTAGATTTTAATAAATATATTCCATGATTTGAATTTGTAGTTCCATATTTAGTAAATATACACTATTTAATTATGTTCAACATGAATTGTATCCTTGGAATAATTTTGTACCACTATTAAGTGTAAATCGGTTTATTAATGAAGAAAAATAATAAATCATAGACCATAAAAATAGCCTAAAACATGCAAGACTATTACTTAATAAATACAATTAGACCCTTAAAACCTAAATTTCTCAATTTATCCACTTATTGGAGACTTTTCCAATAGAATTACATAGATAATATTAAAATTAATAAAAGTGACAGAATGTTAGGAACATATTTTTTATAAGTATAATAATTTTGATACACTATTTTACTATATATATCATAAATCTTAAATTTTATATGGAAATATAAAATAATTATCTAAATATTCAAAATTTATTTATAGATTATTGGGATGAAATATTTTCCTTTAATTCTGACACAACACCGATGCAATAATTATTTTATTAATGGAATTATCAAATCAATGGTATTAAAGATAATAAAAGAAATAAAATTAAAATTAATTAGGGTTATCTATAAATTTTATAGGTGAAAATGACATATTTGGGTGTTACATGTGATTTTTGAAAGAAATATTAGTTAATATATTTTATTAAATGACAAATAATTGAATAGTGTCAAAATTGACCCTAATTATATTTTATGAAAATATTATTTTATTATATTATTTATAAATTATAAAAAAATCAAACAATACAAAGATATATTTACAAGGTATCATATATTAATAATATTCTATTTATTGAAAAAAATTACTACATAACTAAAATTTATAACCTATTAATATAATAAAATAACTTACAACAATTAAAATTAAATATGTTAATATTTGATTCATAAAATTGGTAATGTTTCAAATAAAACCAGAACACGTATAAATATTATTATATGATTAGTTTATAGTTTAAAATTGTATTATATGATAATACAATACATTTTAGTGGAATTTGGATTAAAACATAATTTATTATAATTTATTATTTTGAGAAATTTCCAAAAACATCTCTCTCCTCTCATATAATTAATATACCATAACATCCTTCCGCACACACCTTACAGGATGAAAATACTATGAAATAACAAAAAAATCGATAATCTCACAATACCCATGTAAAAGTGTCACTGGTCTCAGTAAAATTCAATTTCAATGCACCTCTATTGATCCTTCAATGAGGTTATATTCAAGAGGTTCCTTTAACAATCCATCTCTTTTAATTGCATTTCTTCTTCTTTATTCTACTCCCATCATTAATCGATATGATCATAGTACATCCAATTTATTATTTATATAGTAATTTTATATTTATAATGGAATATATTATATCCACCCCTTTTCTTCTCTACACATAATCAAGGAAATGATATTACAATCTGAAATGCACTGATTTTCCATATACATGGATAATGAGTTTTTGATTTGTATTACTTCCTTCATTAATGGCCATATAACTATATTTAGGGTCATATAATACTTTAAAATTTTTTACATATTATTCATGGTGATGGGACCACTATATAGGTAAAATAGTAAATAATACAAAAACAAATTTACGATGATAAAAAAACCCACCATGACAAGCTAATCATGTATTATTGTTGTTTTATTAAATAAATTAATATAATTTTATATAATAAAATTCTATATTGAACCATTTAAAATTTATGGATGTTAATTATTACCATTTAATATCTCCTATATTTTATTATTCCATTTGTAGAAGAACATTTCTAATTATTAACAAGAAAACAAACCACAATATATAGAAATGAACACAGCTAGAAAGACACAATTTATCTTTTGGCTTATTAAATATACATAAATAGACATAAAAAAAATAAAAACAATAAAAACAATTTCAATAGGTTTTAAAATAAATAAATATATTATTAATCTATTCTAATTTTAGTATCAATGAATGAAGATATTAGTGTAGAACACTTTTAGATATAAGGTATGTGATCTCTTGGAACTTCCATATTACCATTCGGTTATTTTTTCACTATAGTTTCTTTAAATTATCGATTAATTTACCATTTATAGGTAGCATATATTCATTATATAAGTTCCAAACATATTTTTTAATCTCAATTGTTCATTATTTTATAAGGAATTAAATGATTTATAATTTTTTATTTTCTATTCTCCCTGATATGAAATACCAATTAAATGGAACTTCTCTTTTTCATACCTATTTCCATGTACGCTCCACAAACAGATCTAGTGAACTATATTTTTTCTAAAATAACTAATTTTATAATAAAAATTCCTTCTTTTTAAATCTTTGGTTTTACGATAACAAATTATATTTTTCTTTCTTAAAGGCATTTAAATAATTTTCCTTAAACTCTATTAAAGGTTATAACTTCTAAAATTTATTATATTCTGATTTTCATGTATTAAATTCTATTGGAAGTAAAATATTATTATTTTCATTATTTACAAAAATTATTTAAATCCATTATTTTATAGACATCAATTTATATTTACTTTCATTATTTGTTGTGGTTGGGTTACGATACTCATTTCATTCCATGGATAACCATTATATTCATATTTTATTATTTAGGATCCACACACATGCGAGAACATGTTATGATGGGTGAAATTCGATATCACTTAAATGAATTGGGTAATGTTTTTTATCATGAGACTTTTTCTTTTTTTTATAGGAAGTAAACATAATTCCATAATAGGACTTCTTCAACCATGTAATAAATTCTTTTCGGTTAGCATAGCCTCATGTTTTATTCAAGTCATATGTTAAGGCCACATTTATAGGTTTCCATGATAATAAGATTTCATGTTCTATATTTATTTCTTCCTTAAGTTTATTCATGATAAATTCCACTTATGTTTTTATTTTATGCCTTGTGACTCATGTTTTATGCTTTATTCACAAGATTATTCCAATATTGTAATTTTATTCTCATACATTTTTTATGAAATATCTAGGTTGTATTATGTAGATATTAGTGTTTAATGGTATTTCAGAGCTCATTTTGAAGATTTATAATAGTTTATTCATTTTTATACCATGTTTTCTAATTGTGTACCTAGTTTCCAAAATAAAAAAGAATTGTTTATCATTTATTTCCATTTTGAAGATAATAATTCTTAAAATCATTTAATGATATGTAAAAAATCATTATTTTACTATATTGTTTAATAAAATTGATAGATGTGGGAGAATTATTAATATAAACATGTTCATGGAGGAATGTCACCTATTCTTTGGGTAGACAACATAATATAGAATTGATTCATCCATTTGATGGATTTCCTCCCAAAATTATCATTAAAAGATTAATTAATGGATTTTGGGATTTTATATGTGTATTTTAGACGAACTAAAAGTGTATTATGTTATAAATAAGAGAGGAGATTTAGATGCCTTTTATAAGTGTGGTGGGGGCAAACTTGTAATATATTTGACAATTAAAATGTGTACGCACATTTTTCTCATTCTCAAAGGATACAAAACAGAGTATTATTGTGTGTTATATAATATAGGGAATAAATATGGGTAAAAGTTTTATTATATACATGTTTTATATGATTTTATTAAATATGATTTGTGTTTAACCCCCCACAGTACCCAAATTCAATGTAAACATAATAAATAATTTTTTATTTCATACTAATAATTGTGGTAAACATTTTAGCGTCACCTTATAAGATAAAATAATTTATGATTATTACAAATATAGAATCTATTAATCGAGATTCCATAAATATATATGCCAAAATTAATTTTAAAAATAATTCAGCAAACATGATGAGATTTGGGGTTTTTATAGAGAAAATTTTCAAATTATTACATGGTTTTTATGTAATAATATAATATAAAAATTATTCCAAAAACCTAAATTAGATTAATAGATATATAATTGATATAATTTTGATTTAAACCCAATTAAAATTAATAATCTTATAATAAATATAAATAAAATAGATGTTTTCAATTAAAATTCTATATTTTTTTAAAATTTATCAAAAAACTGGTCCCATCAAAAAAAACTTCCAAATAATAACACATAGATAATTTAGACTTTATGATTTATGAAATATAATTTATTTGGTAAAATAATATTTCTAAACTTATGAAATATTATTTTTAATATTGTAGCACAAATACATGAAAAATAAACCCTTTTATAAAAGTATTGTTTTTAACAATAAAATGGAATTTATTATTATCTATAGTATAAAAAATAAGATGGATATTAAAAGGTTTATTAAATATATAATTTATAATTTAATTATATATATTCACTAAAATTGGTTAGGTTAATATATTTTTTTTAAACATGGTTGTTTTAATACATGTTGTTTTATCTAAAAATGATTTCCTTTATTTTCAAATAGTGATTATTTTAACAAACTATTCACAAATGAATAATTTTTATAAACATGTAAAAAACATATATTTTCATAATTTTTTTAATCATGTTCACACCAAACATTTCAATTTATATGTGAAAATTATCATATACTAATATTTTAAAAATATGACATGTTTCGTTTAAACTCATAGTCGCATCTGATGCAAGCTAAAATCAGTGTTGCATGTAAGGAATGATAAACATGATATTATATATAATGAATAATATAAAATATAGAAATTAATTTCCAAAAATATATTTCCAAGAATAACAATTTTGTGTAATCCTTATCATATATCGATGATACATTGGAAAAAAATTTACAAAGAAGAACAAAATTGATCTTTTAAAAAATGGATGATTCATCCAAAATCTCATCAAGATATCTAATGGTGATTATAATTAGATGATCTATGCTAAATAATTCAACAATACATTAATTATACCCCAAAATAACATTTTCATACTTAAATTTCTATATTTTTTTTACTTACAATTCTTCACTTTAATGTTCACTTAATATGTTTCCATTATGTTTCTCTTGGATTCCATTAAAAATTTTAATTCTTTCAACTCCTAGAAACACACACATTGAGAGGGATTAATTTATTGAAATTTTCATCACACTTAAATCTCTAATTTTTCTTATATTTCGTTTTTAAGTAAACTCAGTGGAATGAGAAAGTACACTATATTAGGAAACATCAAGTTCTTCGTATCCAAATGACATAAGATATGGTAATATTTTAGCGCTCATGATATGATAGTATTTTCTATAATAGACTAGAATAACCTTATAGTTAACATAAAAGAAACATATTTCTATCCATACGTTTCAATATATAATATGAATGTGTTATAAATGAAAATATCACAGTAGATACCAAATGAAAGGAACAACTAGGATCTTTGTAATCACTGAGGAGGGTGGGTGAGTAATTATAGTTCAATTTTTATGGTTTATAACATATTAAACATCATTCACTTATTTTGTTTATGAAATTACTGTAAAATAAATAATTAAAACACATTGGATCATAGATATTCACAATGTTCACTATTGAATAAAAATATTTCTTCCATTGTATGTTTTTCAAGTAATCCAATATAATAAAACACTAAATAATATTTCTTTCAATTATTATTGAATTATGGGAGTATAATTTCACATACAATGCACTACATCCAATTGATAAATCATGAGCTCCCTAAACAAATAGTTGATATAACTGTTTTTTTGTGTGAAAACACTAAGAAACATCACTTGTAATATTTAAAACATTTTCATTGTACTACATAAACATTCCACATAATTTCCTATCATTAAAATAAATATTATTCATCTTCACATTCTTAAAAATTAAAAAATATCATATTTCAGTGTGATAGAAGTATGAATGGTATACTACTTTTCGTGATGATAAATGGAATACTCCATTTATGCATTATGTATAATGACACATGTTTGAAAACCTATTCACATGGTAACCCCTTTAACCTATTTATCTGATCATCTATATATTTATAGTTATATATACCAACTATATCGAGGTTTATCTGATCCCCTATATATATCTTTTATGTTTTATACACATTGATATGAAATATTTATATCTAAATCTTTCTAATATAGTAGAATATTTTATTTGAAACTCACAGAAAAAACTATAATAGTTCTATCATTTTTCGTATAATAACTTTGTTTAATAATATGATTCCTTCCCCCTTTGTATATAAATTCACCCTCCATAACTCTAGGAAAAATCATGACATTATAAAACATCTAAATAAAATTCCCCATTCAACACTCTGATTTTGTTGTCCACCTTTATACTACCTATAATTTATGAACTATCTTCAATACATAGAGAATAAATTAGTCATTAAAAAACCTATGATTTTATAAGAATAATTATATTCTTATGTAATTATTTTTTTTTTAATGACCAATTATTCTTTTCCATATTTCAATACATCATAACCCTTATTGAAACAACAATATAGAACATAATTACAACATACATCCAACAGATGAATCTGGGCCGCTGTTACTTATCAATGTTTTTGGAAAATATTATTATTATTTCATATGAGAAAATCAATGTCCATTCAAATTATCAGTAAACCATTAATTTTTTATTTACATGTAAAATTATGGCTAATTAATTTTATAACTACCTTAAATCAGATGAATTTGACCACAAAATTATTACTGATGACTCATAGACATTTATATGATCCCCCTTGAAATTATTCAAATTATTTAATAACACAAAAATAGTTCATATAATTTTTTCATAGGAGAAAATTTATTTATTTCATGAAATTATAAATGATTAATCCTATAATTATGTCTATTTTTGATTGGGATGAAAATTCATTATGAATTTAAACTTTTCATTTGATGGAAGAAGAAAATATTAAACTAAATCATACAATGTAAATATGGGAGTTGGATCATATAATTGTGATGATTTTATATGGTGTTTAAGTCTGTAGGGGTGTCCAAGGTAGTAATTTGTGTTTGAGAATCAAAGATCATTGATACATATTTTTACGAATGGAGGTGGCTGAGGTGAATTGTATATAGCCACTTTGCATCTCAATGATGAATCACAAAAAATGGAGGTGAATAGTTTGATAAATGATAAAATGTGGGGTTCATTACCATAAATTTAACGACCCAATGTTTTATCAATGGAATTAACTTATTATAATTATTCCATAAAGTATAACCACATTATGAAACACAATTAAATATAAAGATACTAAATACAATGTGACCATTAAACATAATTTTTCCACTTTTGTGTCTTCAATTTAAATAATCTAACATACACTGTTATTTTCAGGGTGATTTGTTGACTCAAATAGATCAAAAGTAATTTTTAGTGAATAGTATCATACCCTTATGATTAGTAACCTAACCTTATAAATTTTAACCAACACTTATGAATAATAATTTGACCTATATGAATTATAAATCATTCCAAATAATAGTAGCCTCACCTTTTAATTTATCAATAAAATTAATACATCTTCAAAGTGACAATATGAGTATAGTATAAGTATTGATGTTATCATAATCCCCAAATAACTAATTAAAATTAATTAATTAATTTTTAAAAAATTATCTTACATTTTTTTTCATATACTAACTATTTTATGTTTTCGGGTTTTAATATTATTTTATAAGACCTTATAGATTTTTTGAAAACAATATAAAATTTATTTATTTTTAAAATATGTATTTATATATATATATATTATGATTTTAATAAAAATTAATATTTATAATATTTATAAAATTACATTTTAATAATTGATTCTGTATTTATATTCTTCCTGTAAAAATGAGTAGGGTGAATATTTGGGATTTTTCTCAAATACATGAATTTTTTTGTGAATAGTGAAATTCTATATTTTAGAAAATATGCAAAATAAATGAATTTATGCATCTCTCTTGTGTAATGGATTATGTAAATGGCCATTAGTTTGAACAAACATTCACTTATTACTATTATTTTTCATTGAATAATCACCATTTTTTGTCTTTTGGAGAAATACTAAATTAATGATTACAATATTGTGAAAACCCATCTCCCCTTCACAATAAATACCACCCTTCGCACCCTCATTTCCTCACACATCTCAAGATTAAATATTTATATAAACTCAAACCAATCATCTTCCATATACCCTCCCCAATTTCCATGATCTTCTGGTTAAATCAAAATACCAATCCAAGGTGCCTTAATGAGGAATCAAGAGGTAATTCCCCTCTCTCTTTTCCTTTAATTTCATTTAAATTTCTTATTATTTTCATAATATCTCACCAAATATCTTAATACACATGGTATGGTAACTCTAGTATCCTATATAAACTATAATTTTATGAACTAATGTGAGAATATATCATCCAACCCCTTTTTCCTCTTCTATTATATTTTAAAAAGAAAAACGTTCTTCGTGATGTGCTAATTTATCACCTTCAAGAATGACATTTTTCATTTTCCATTACATCCTTTATATCTGGTCATGAAAACATTTTTTTGGTTGAAAAATATGATTTTATATTTTTTATATCCTAATTAATGTTCTGGAACTAACTACTGTACATATTATTAAATGATTAAACAAAATAAGATTGTTGTGGTCGAAAAACTAACAGAATTAACCCACACATTCATCATTAAATTCATATATAATGATTCATTATCATGGAATATAAAAAAAAATTATTTATAAGATAATTTCAATTTATTTAAAATCATAAATAATATAAAATTTCAATTATTTATGTTTATCGATGTTTTAAATGAACACCCATTCATGAATATAAGTGAACCATTCAAGAAAACTAAAAAACAAATATTCCATAATAGTTAATTTAAGACCTATAACTCATCCAAAAGCACAAAAAATTACTTAATAAAATAGTAATTAATCTTATTAATGTATAAAAGGTTCATAAATTTTTGATTAGTTAAACTATTGCTGTTATACAAGTCAATAGAGTGACTAAATCATTCAGATTCAAGGTAAGGGGAAATTCTCGAACCGAACTCTCATACTATGGGTTTTCCATCTTTAAACCCATTTACAATATAAATATGCGATAATAATTATTTATATGTCATAATCCTACCTATTTTGTGATATAAATGTTTTATAATTGAGTTTATGACAAATCCAATGTTCTTTCAAAAGAACTCTTCTTACAAATAATCATTTCCCTTTTACATGTCAATGATTGATTATACTTCAACCGTCATTGATTGTTCTATGTCAAGAATGTAATACCCTCTATATGTTAGGATCCATGTGATTATGAATTTATTATTTGTGATATGAACCCCATTCCTTTCCATGGGTAATTTCTGTTTATGTATTATATATGTTATATATGGAATACATTGTAATGAAAATGTTAGGATGAGATAAGTGTACCTAGAATATATAGCGCAATATGAATTTTATGGTGTGACAAGAGTACCTGAAATGATATACAAATCCAATACATTGATTAATGGGATGAATCTCAGGATTTATTGGGAAATTATCCATGAACATTAAGTTATCATTGTTCCCAAGTATGTGTGGTAGTAAACCACTAAGACATGATATATCATTTTTATGCATTTCCACATTTCATGTCATTTATTAATTCTTCTCTCATGATCATGATCCTTTTCCTATGTTATGATTTTACTCACCCATTTTTATATAGGTCATATCTATCCTTTTCTGGGATTTTAGATCATGGATTTTTTATGTATATCATCATGTCATTGTGTGTACTATGGAGTTTTCAAGGGACAATAAGAATCTAGAGATGAGTGGATTAAATAAATATTTATGTTTTATATTGTAAATGTTATGTATGGTCTTAGTTTTCCCTAGACACTAAACCATTGGATCCTTATTTTGTAATACTATACTGTTTTTTATATTCAAAATTATGTAATAACTGTGTTAGAATAGGATGTGTCACTATAGTTGGTATCATAAGCAAGGTTTAGTTAATTTGGAATTAGGAATAGTGAACCTCAGGGAAAAACTGTTGTAAGAGACTAAGTAAAATTATGTACACAATAAGCTTATATAAACATAGGGATCCCATAAGATATTCTTTTATGGTATATTTCACATATAAATAAGTTATTTATTTATGAATTGTTATCCTATGTTTTGTTCTAACATCTTCTATTTCAGAAAATGGCGGAAACCAAGAGAAACAAGGCCAACAAACTATGCAAGGGACAATGTAATTATTAGACAAATGATATCCCCAATGCTTTGGGAAGTGGAGTTAAAAACCAGATAGAAATTCATACCCAAATATCTCAAGTTATTAATAATAATATGAATAATGTGGAACATCCTCCATCACCGATGAGGGACCAACTAGCTATTGAATGTTTTATGTGGAAATAGACACACTTGTTTAATGAATCATTTGATCAACTGGTTTTGGGAATATGGGTCATATTCATACAGAATATCTTTTTTTCACTCTTCTGAGATAGACATGTGACCCTGACCTTTATCATCTAGATGGAGAGGCCAACCACTAGTGGGATTTGGTTAAGGAAACCAAGACTACTGATGAAATTAAAGATATTCTATGGGAATTCATAATGATAATTTTTCATAACAAGTATCTCCCAAGAAGTACTCATACAAAGACGGGGAGAGAGTTCATAGAGATCTAGAAAAAGTAATTAGAATTAGTCAAAACCTATGAAGTGAGTTTCACAAGGAATTCATGGTATGCTTCACGTTTTGTAATCAACAATGATAGAAAAACTAATAGATTCTTTTCTGGATAAAACCAACACCTCAGAAATGATCTTACAATTCAATAATTTGGGTGTTATGAAGTAGTTGTTCAATGTGTTCTCAATGTGTAAATGGAGTTTATGGAATGTTCCCATGGATATAGTGATATGAAACGAAAGGTGGAGTTTCAAGATGGAGTGTCATGACCCCCTCCCCACAATGTGTACCCCTCCTGGGTCAGCAATGTGATAAGGGAGATAATGACCCCCTGAGCCCCACCTCATGTAGGCCTCGGGTTGGTGACTAGCACTGAGGGTATAGTAAACACAGAAATGGGAGGCATTACCCTCTAAGAGAACACATGCGGAAAAGAGAGAAAAGATAGACACCCACTAACTCCAAATATGATAGAAATATAAATGAAAACCCATGTACACATATGAAATGTCATGCAGATGTACTACAACTGAAAGGGGAAAAACAGCATGTACCCAATAGAATGTAAAAAAAGCAGCAACCACAAGCCCAAACATCACATGCAACCTTTAGCTCATAGAAACCAACTTGATCTCCAACCTGATCCATGGCTACTCTCACCAAGTAACATATACAATATAATATCATATAATAATGAATATCAAGGGTACCCCGCTACTACTTCCCCACTGGTTTTCCGCTCTCCCCAACGTCGCACGTCCTGTGCATCTCTCTCCAAAAAGGATTTCCCACAGACACGTGGGTGAAGCACCACAATATGAAACTTGTGCAATAAAACGACCACGTCCACACACCAAAGTAACCAGGTAGTTTCCGGGATCCACCACAGCTCACATAACGTGTATCATATGTCAGGTATTATACCTCAAGCCATTACAGTTGGGACACCGAGTTAGGATCCTCAATCCATCACAACTATTACACGTTACACCTATAGTAGTCCATAGAATAATATATCTAGAATATATGTGGGTGAATAACCAAAATCCATTACTTCCCTCTACACAAATATATGGGAAAAAATAACCAATGTGCATGCCAGCACTAGTAACTACCAAGAGAAGAAAGCGGGGCCAAAGGGGGTAGTCAGCCATTCATCCTCCCACCAGAATGTTGGGGAAAACAGCCCTAGTGCTCAGAATCCCTGGGGTGTCAGATGCCCTTACTGAATGGGTGGAGTAGAATATAGAGACAAATATAGTAAAAGATATACTATATTTCAAAACCATACTATGGAAATATCCTAGTCATAGACACAACTGCAACTAACGTCTCTCAAAGTCTAGGCTGCTACTTCTAAGACCTTCTATCCAATAAACACACAACCATTTAAAGAGTTATATTAGATTACTTCATTCCCTTTTTTTATCAGTTCCACATTACGTTGATTAATTCTTTAATAATTAATTAACCATTAACAATTTTACATTAAATTTCATTAGCATCACAGCTAATGTCAAAATTTAATTCAAAATCACAACCTCATCATTATGTTGCAGCAACTCCATCCCCATGGGTTAACACCAATTATTCAATTATTCATTATAGAATTACATTCCCACATTCCTAGGCATTCTATAAAAACATTGTTTTCTACTAAACACAATGGGTCTCAACACAGTGAGTATATGTACTACCCATCGAGTCTTTGCCACTTATAGAAAGAGCATATACCCATCCTTCCTTGAGAACCTAAACACAAAATCACATGGAAAACCTCAAGTGTCTTTGCTTCTTTCAGAAAAAGGGTATGTAAGACCAGCTGTCGTGAGGAATGGGGAAATGTAAAGTATATAAACAACCAATGAATCAGTAAGCATACAACAATCAAATCCAGCCCATTCCATCATCCCTGGTGTCCTCCCCGACACCCTCATGCATAA
This sequence comes from Viscum album, assembly GCA_963277665.1. NCBI lineage: Eukaryota > Viridiplantae > Streptophyta > Magnoliopsida > Santalales > Viscaceae > Viscum > Viscum album. The sequence goes on along the minus strand of OY728119.1, from coordinate 1,343,480,395 downwards.
AATGATGCATCTCGCCACTCTAGGCATCACCTGATTTCACAACCAATAGCCTCCATGCCCCCACATATCACAACGGCCATCCAGGATCACATCACAAAACAAGCAGTAGCAAAACAACATCACATCAATTGGGCTATTGGACCTTTAACAATGAAAAGGGTAACTTAGAACCCTTCAAGGAATTATCAAATAATCAGTTCTTTATTCCGTCTTGAATTAACCGTTTTATTATATGTAGGTTCCAAATTCAGGAAACGTAAACAGTAAGCTATCACAAAAAAAAGTAAACTTGCATACTGCACCATTTTGGTTAACATCAAAATTACCAAAAAAAAGAACCAGATTCATTTAAATGCCTCTTAATATTTAGCAAAACAATTATCAATTAATCACGGTTTACGTTCTTTACCAATTTATATCAATAATGAAATTCTATACAAAGAAAGCATAGATATCATACTATCTATAAAAAAAATTCTATAACATACAATCGATATCAATTTATTTATATGGTTAAAATATTTATTATGTCAATTCCATTGTCTTCCAGTGGGATTAAACATGCTAACAATATAGTTACACGTAATAGAATGAGAAGAAATGAATCACCTACCTCAAATATTTCCCCACATTCATTATCCACACAACAGGTCACGATCCTCCTCTCATGACAACTGCATCCACCCGAGGATGCCACGGTACGGCCGCACCAAACAATCCACAAGAAAAAACCCTATTAGAAGCATAGATATTATATTCTATAATATGGAAAGTAGAAATAAGGGAAGATGATCCCCAAACGAATGACTGTAAATCATACCTTATATCAAAGATTATTCGATATAGCTTGGTTGCATTAAAACAGAGCATAACCAATTCGAAGAGTAAATTTTGATTGTGAAACTCCTATAGGAAGGACTGAAATTTTATAGCGTCTCATAGCTGAGAACATAGATGTAAAACAAGGGAGGAAGATAGCTTGTCCCCTTTGACGATTTAATGGGGCAACAATTTAAGATAGGCATAATTTCCCATTAAAAGAGGGCTATTTTAAACCACGCGGTTTGACAATTTAAAAACATCTTGGGCCTTAAGAATAATTAATATAGGATTTATGGGGTTTTAATCATCCACAAGAGTCCATAAAATATGCTTTAAATGTATTTTACATCAAAGGAAACGTCAAAGGGGTGAAACTGTAGGAAGTTGAAAACATTGTTCACATACTCAAAATTTGGCAAAGGTAAAACATTGTTTATGAACCTCACCATTAGAACATTGCCATTCATGACACACTGTACAACTACCATTACTCTACACCTACCGTTAGAGGTTACCAATAGACCTCACCGTTCTGGAAACACTGTACACACACCGTTACTGTGAACCTACCGTTAGAGGTTACTTATAGAGGATACCGATAGAGGTTACCGGTAGACATCACCATTCTGGAAACACTATACACCTGTTGTTACTGTACACCTACCATAATAGGTTATTGATTGAGGTTACCAATAGACCTCGCCATTCTGGACACTCTATGCACCTATCGGTACTGTACCCCCACCATTAGAGGTTGCCTATAGTGGTTACCAAAAGACCACACCGTTCTGGAAACAGAGTTCACTAAACCTCACCGATAGAACATTGTTCATTGAACCTCACTAAGAGAAAACTGTTCACTAAACCTCACTAATAGAACATTGTTCACTAAACCTGAACGACAGAACACTATTCACTGAACAGCACGGATAGAACACTGTTCACTGATCCTCACTGATATAACACTGTTCACAAAACCCGACCAATAGAACACTATTCACTAAACTTCGCCAATAGAACACTCTTTACAGAACCTCACTGATAGAACATTGTTCCATGAACCTCACCGATATAACACTGTTCACCTACTTTTATAGGTTACCAATAAAATTGTTCGCTAATGGAACTATTCACAGAATTGAAAATATGGAAAAGTGTTGGGGATAAGTCCCCTTGAACTCTCGGAACTCCTCAAACAACACATTTTCACAATGTAATGGACTGGAGAGGTCGGGCCATTACATCAGATTCCTCTAAAAACATTCTCATCTTTGAGAATTCAAAACCCACCTAATGAAAAAAAACAGGGTCCGAACAACCACCCATCGAGATACCTCTCAAAAGAGTGCAACCCACAAAATAAAAAAATACAAAATCCTAATTAAAACGTGGAAGGTCAAACTTCAATTGAAACATCATTAAATTAAAAGAGTTAAACATCATAAGATTTTGGGTACTGAGCACGTATATGTGACTCACATTCCTAGGTTGTCTCATCCACACCACTCTGTCTCCAAAAGACACGATCTAGGGGGATAGAATGCCCACGCAACCCCATCTCCTTGCGGTCTTGGATCTCCACAGGTCACTCCTCGAAGGATGTATCATCATCAACATAGATATCTCCCCAATAAATGATATGATATTCATCATGAAGATAATGACGGAGCTATGATACATGGAAAACATCATGTATCTGACTCATCTGTGGGGGGAGTGCAACTCGATACGCCATATCTCCAACATGAGATAACACCTCAAAAGTCCCAACAAAATGAGGAGAATGATTACTTCCACAACCAAACCATCGCTGCCCATGATATGGAGTAACCTTTAGAAACACATGATCCCCAACATTAAACTCTAAGGGTTTATTTATTTGATCAATATATGATTTTTGATGATCTTGTGCTGTCTTCATCCTCTCACGAATCACCTGGACCATCTCTGTTGTATTCTGTTCTAGTTCTGGTCTGACAATTGCTGACTCTCTGAACCTAGTCCAACACAACAGATATTTGCAAGGATGACCATACAAGGATTCAAACAGCGCCATTCCAATGGTGGAGTGAAAACTATTATTATATGGGAACTCCACCAAGGGTAAGTGCCACATCCATGAACCTCCAAAATCATGAACAAAAGAGTGTTACATGTCTTTAAGAGTCTGGATGGTTATCTCTGTTTGACCATCCATTTGAGGATGAAAAGTAGTGCTAAGGCATAGTTGATAATTGAAAGCATGTTGGAGACCTCTCCACATAATGGATGTAAAATGAGTATCTCGATTAGAAATGACAATCCTAGGGACTCCATGAAGTCTCAACACCTCTTCTAGATACTTCCTCAATAAAACATCAACTGAGATCGACTACTTGATCGATATAATGTGGGAAGATTTTGTTAAATGTTCCACTACCACCCAAATAGCATCATGTTCTCTCAGAGATCGAGTTAAACTTGTAACAATGTCCATTGAGATGTCCTCCCACTTCTATAGAGGAATCTATAGTGGCTGGAGAAGACCACCAGAACAAGGTCTTTGACCGTAACCGTATGGAAGACTAAACATCGAGACACAAAATCCGCAACCGAACTCTTCAGCCTATGCCACTGAAACTGACTCCTCATGGATAGGTACACAATTTTCACTCCAGGATACAATGTTGAAGGAATACTATGTAATACTCTGAGAATATTCTTTTGCATCGTCAAGGTAACAAAAAGCCTTCCAAGATACAACACTCAGTGTTTTGCATCCTCCGACCATCCATCAGGGGCATCACCACAAACAACTCGCTCTCTCCAGACCTCCACCTCTAGATCTCCCAATTGGGACTCTTCCACCTTCTGCATCTGGGATGACTGTATTGTCATCTGAAAAAGACAACCTCTACCCCCAACATCTCCCATATCAATATGTAATGCAGGCAGTTCTTCCATTACTCTCCATAAATTACTATATTCACACACATCATCACTACACGACTTTCGGCTCAGCGCACCAGCTGCAAAATTCCCTTTTCTAGGTGTATACGATTTTTTGAAGTTGTATTGCTGTATGAACTCCATCCATAAACGCTGCCATATGTTCAAGTCACATTGGGAGAAAACATACCTCAAACCTGTATGATCCGTAAAAACCACAAAGATCTCACCAATGAAGTAATATCTCCACATATTCAGAGAAAAAACCACGACTTCCAACTCAAGATCATAGGTCTCAGTAGTTGCGTTCAGGGGGACACAACTACCGAGACCCATAATAAAAAACTGACCTCTGTTTCATGAGAACACATCCTAACCCCACATGTTAAGCATCACAGAAAACATCAAACTGAACTCTCCAAGCTAGAAGACAAAGGACTGGAGCACTTAATAACTTTATCTTTAGACACTCGAAAGCAGCCTAACATTGATTAGTCCATATGAATGCTTGATCCTTCCTGGACAAAGCTATTAGTGTAGTTACAACTCTTGAGAAATCGGCTATGAACCTCCTGTAGTATCCAGTGATACCAAGGAATCATCGCACCTCTGACACTGTCTTGGGGGCTGCCCAAGAAACAACTGCATCTATCTTCTATGGATCCACAACTACTCCCTATTGAGACAAAACATGCACCATGAAACGAACTTATCATGCCCAAAACTCACACTTCTAAAACATCCCATACAGATGATGTTGATGAAGAACTCCCAAAACGACTTGTAGATGTTCGGCATGCTCCACATCAGATGTGGATTACACAAGGATGTCATTAATGAAAACTACCATGAACTTGTATAGGAACACACAGTTTACATCATTTATCAATCCCATGAATTCAAATAGAGAATTTTTTATGCCAAAAGGCATTACACGAACTCATAATGCCCATGACGACAATAGAAAGCAGTCTTCGGGATATCATCATCCTTCACACACATCTGATGATATCCTGACTGTAAGTCGATCTTTTAAAACTAACTTGAATCCTTCAGTTGATGGAAGAAATCATCAATCTATGGAAGAGGAGAGAAATTATTTATTGTCACTTTTTTTAAGAGACGATAATCAACACACAACCGCAAATTGACGTGAGCCTTCTTCATGAACAAAACCAGTGCACCCCACGGCGACACACTTAGATGAACAAAACAACACTGTAACAGACCATCAAGATGTATACGTAGCTCTCATAACTCAGAAGAGGACATCCTATATGTAGACATAGAGATAGAAGACGCTCCTGGTTGTAGCTTGATCCCAAACTCGATCTCTCTTCAAGGGGTAATGTTACAACCCCTTCTAGAAAGACATCAGGTTACTCCTCTACAAACCTAGGAAATGCCAACTGCTGAACCTCTGAAGAACCCAGCATCATCTGAGCCATCATGGATGATTAGGATGGAATGAGCCTATGACCCATCAATGAATCTCGCTAACCATCAAACACCACTAACACTTCATCTGCACCAATGAAAATGACATTTATTCTGAAGAAATCCACGATAGACTGCAATGAATACAACCAATCCATGCGAAAGATGACATTATATGGTTGTATTCCTAAAAATAGGAAATATCCCGAAGAGCGGGGTTTACCCCACACTATCTCACAATCTCTAGATACTTCAAACAAGTCATCTCGACCTCCAACTGGCATAGTCAATTCCAAGGTCACTGAAAGCCACTCTACCTCAAGTACCAAAGCTTGAACAAGGGTAGGTGATATAAAAGATTGTGTCACCCCTAAATCAAACTAGGCATACACCATGGTAAAAAACAAGAAAATGGAACCTTGAATGACTTTTGGCTCGCATGGAGCTGGCAACGCTAGAGCATGAATTTGACCATGACCTCTTCCACGGCCTCTCTGACCCTGATGATGACCACCAACATGGTCGCGCTCTACTCTCTGAGGATGGGGAGTGTCTTGGGGTTGTCCTCTTCCTGACCCATCTACCCTATGTTGATCTAAATCTGGTGCAACAGGCTACTACTACCTCGCCTAGAACTTCCTCAACGGAGGAACCTAGACCATACTCTTGGTGCACGATGACTGCTCTAAAAGGTCGGCCACTCCTGCTATTGATGACCATGAACACCACAAGAAAAACATGAGCATGATCCCTTGGCATTGGCCTGAGAGTTTCTACCTCTAGGAAAACAAGATGTGAAGGGATAGGACCTACCCCCAGCTGAACAGAAACCATTCGTCCCTAAAAACCAAGAACACTAGACCAATGCTTCTCTTCGTAGAGAATCTTACCGATTACCCTCTCATGATGATCAAATCCTAGCCAAAGTCCTCTAGACAACATCTAACAACACCAACACCTCAATATATTTTTTCTTCATAAATTGGGTGTCCTGTAACTAGATCTATGGATGCAAATATTCCTTGAAATGTCTCACCCTAGCCTCCTCATCTGGAAATAATTCCAATGCATATCATAAATGTTTCTTGAAATTGAATCCAAACTCTCAAAAACTAGAGCTCCATTGTCGAAGGGTACGAAGCTCCTGGCGACTAGACGCCTTTGTATTCAAAGAATGAAACTAGAATCTAAACATGTCTCAGAACTCCTCCCATGATATTGTTGACTCCTCACGATCCTTGAGGAACAGGAACCACCACTACAACGCTTCTCCATGAAGCATCGTCACAACCAAGGACACCCATTTGCTCCTTCCGAGTACGGATCAAACTGAAGCCAATATTGACCTCCTCTAACCAATATTCCATGACTACATCTGAAATGGAGCCCTTGTACTTTTTCAGACATTGGCACTAAAAATCTCAGTGTGTCTTCTTCCATGTTTCATCATCATCAACCTCTAACATGGGGCGATCTATAGGAACAGCCTACTAGACATTTTCTGCGCAAACCTGATGCGGACGTCAACCTGGATCCATACCTGTAAAATAACAAACCATTAGAGTTCCTAAACCTGGAATGTGGAAGTCTCACTATTAATTAATTAATTATTTTCTTTTAATCATTTTAGGTTTAAATATCACATGGTCTACCCATTCAAACGTAGGCACAAAAAATAATGATGCATGATCCTTTCCAAGGTCTCTACCCTAAAAATATTATCACCTTGTTTAGTAGCCATTGAAAACATAACAGTCCATACATCAGATCATAGGGGCCCCTAAACAACTTTGTCTCAGCCGGTGTCCATTGTTTGCCTTACTTGCTAAAAATAAATTTCATTGTTTCACTACTAAACAGTGCATCCTCACCTGTGCCTAACTCCAAACTCCATCTTATCCCTCATCCAGACCTTTGATACCACTCTGTAATGACCCCCTCTCCACAAACAGTACCCCTCCTGGGTCGGCAATGTGAGAAAAGAGATAATGACCCCCCGAGTCCCGCCTCCAGTAGGCCCTGGGATGGAGACTAGCACCGAGGGTATAGTAAAAACACAAATGGGAGGCAATAAACTCAATGAGAACACATGTGGGAGAGAGATATAAGATAGACACCAACCAACTCCAACTTATAAAAAAATATAAATAAAAACCAAAGTACCCATATGAAATTTCAGGCAGACGTATAACAACTGAAAAGGGAAAAAGTGCAAGTACCCAAAAGAAAGTAAAAATAGCAGCAACCTCAAGGCCAAACAGCTCCTGCAACCCCATGCTAGTAGAAGCCCACTTGATCTCCGACTTTCTCCATGGCTACTCTCACCAAGTAATGCATAAAAGAAAATATCATATAATAAAGAATCTCAAGGGTACACTACTACTACTTCCCCATGGTTTGCCACTTTTCCCCAACTTCGCACGTCCTAAGCATCTCTCTCAAAAAAGGGTTCCCTACAAACACATGGGTGGAGCACCACAATATTCACATTGTGCAACAAAACCACCATGTCCACCCACCAAAGTAACCAAGTAGTTTCCGGGAGCCACCACAGCTCGCATAACGTGTATCATATGTGAGGTATTATACCTCAAGCCATTACATCCCTTACACCGAGTAAGGATCCTCAAGCCATCACAACCTATACACATTACACCTCAGTAGTCCATAGAAAAAAATATCCAGAATATATGTCTGTGAATAACCACAAGCCATTACATACTTATACACACATATATGGGGAAAACTAACCAATATGCTTACCAGAACATGTAACTACCAAGAGAAGAGAGTGGGGACAAATGGGGTAGTCAGCCATTCCTCCTCCAACTGGAATGTTGGGGAAAATACCCCCCCCCCCCAAGGCTCAGAATCCCCGAGGTTTCAGTTGAACATACTGACTGGGTGGAGTAGCATATAGAAACAAAGAAAGTACATGATATACTATATCTCACAACCACACTATGGTCAAAACCAGGTCTTAGAAAAAACTTCTTCTAACGTCTCTCAGAATCCATGTTATTACTTCTAAGACTAGGTATCTTATAAGCACACAACCATTTAAAACGATTTATTAGATTACATCATTCCCATTTTTTATCTGTTCAACTTTATGTTAATTAATTCTTTAAACATTAATTAATCAAGAAAAATTCCACATTAAATTTCATTTTCAACAAACTTAAAGTCCACTGTTCCTTCAAAATTACAACCTCATAATTATGTTACAGCAACTCCATTCCCATGGGTCAACACCATTTATTTAATTATTCATTATATAATTACTTTCCCCAATTCCCAGGAATTCTAGAAAACGATTATGTACTACTAAACAGAAGAGGGATCAACACGGTGAGTAGATGTACTACCCATTGAGTCTTTTCCACTAATAGAAAGATAATATACCCATCCTTACTTGAGAACCTAAACACGGAACGCACGTGGCATACCTCCCGTGTTTTCAACTCTTTCAAAATAAGTGTATGTAAGACCAGCTACCTTGAGCATTGGGGAAAACTAAACAGATAAATAACCAAAGAATCAGCAAGAATCCAATAATCACATCCATCCCATTCCATCATCCCTAGTGCCCTCCTCGACGCCCACATGCATAAACCGATGCATCTCACCACTCTAGGAATTATCTTCTGCCATAAAAAAAACCCTCCATGCCCCCACATATCACAACAGCCATCCAGGATCACATCACGACATAAGTAACAGGAAAAAAACATCACATCAATTGGGCTATTGGCCCATTTAACAATCAAGATGATAACTCAGAACCCTTCAAGGAATTATCAGACAATTAGATCATTAATCAATCTTGAATTAACTGATTTCTTATACTTAGGTTCCACATTCATGAATCCTAAATAGTAATCTATCACAAATAAAATTAAACACGCTTACTACACCATTTTGGATAACATAAAAATTACTTCAAAAAGAACCATATTCATTTACACGACTCTTAATATTTATCCAAACTATTATCAATTAATCCCAGTTTACATTCATGACCATTTTTGTTAAGAACGAACACCTATAAGAAGAAAGCATAGATATCACACTATCTTGAAAAACAAGAGGCAATAACATACGATATATATCAATTTATTAATCCGGATAAAATATTTATTATTTAAATTCCATTGTCATCTAGTGGGATTAAACATTATAATAATATAGTTTCATGTAAACGAAAGAAATGAAAATTATCCCCAACCTCAAACTGTTCCCCACGATCTTTATCTGTGCAATGGGTCACGATCTTCCTCTCATGACAGCTGCATCCACCTGAGGTTACCATGGTATGACCAAACCAACCAAACCCCTTGAAATCCCCCATTAAGAATCATGGAAATTACATGCTATAATATGGAAAAGAGAATAATGAGAAGATGATCCCCAAAAGAACGATGATAAAACATAGCTTATATCGAATATTGATCGATACAGTTTGGTTGTATCAAAACAGAGCAGAACCAATCCGAGGAGTGATGTTTGATTGTGCAACTCCTATGAATAGAATTTAAAGTTTCTAGAGTCTCATAGCTGAGAACAACAAGGAATAACAAGGGTGGATGATAACTTGTCCCTTTTGAAGATTTAATGGTGCGACAGTTTAAGATATGCTTAATTTCCCATTAAATTAAAATCTTATTAAACAATGCGATTTGACCAAGTAAAAACATCCCAGGCCTTAGAAATAATTAATATAGGATTTATTTTCTTTGAATCATCCTTAAGAGTCCTTAAAATAAGACTTTAAATGTTTTATACATCAAAGGAAATGTCAAAGGGGCGAAAATGTAGGAAGTTGGAAACACTGTTCACATACTCAAAATTTGGCAAAGGAAAAACATTGTTCCTGAACCTAAAAATTTTGGAAACAATGTACACCTACCATTACTATACACCTACAGTTAGAGGTTACTGATAGACGTCACCATTCTTGAAACAATGTACACCTACCATTAATATAGACCTTTGGTTAGAGGTTCTCGATAGAGGTTACCGATAGACCACACCATTATGGAAACATTGAACACCTACCGTTACTTTACACCTAATATTAGAGGTTTTTGATAGAGGTTACCTATAGACCTCACTATTTTGGAAACATTGTACACCTACCGTTACTATACACCTACCGATAGAGGTTACCAACAGACCTCACCGTTCTCGAAACACTATTCACTGAAACTGACCGATAGAACGATGTTCACTGAACCTCACTGATACAAAATTGTTCACCTACCATTATAGGTTACTGATAGAACTGTTCACCGATGGAACTATTCACAGAATAGGAAATTTGGGAAATTTTTGTGGATATGTCACCTTGACCACCCTGAACACCTCAAACACCACATTTTCCCAATGTAATGGACCAGAGAGGTTTGAGCCATTACATGGAGGATCTAATGATAACGGTGGGATTAAAACTCAATCACCCACATGCCAAAAATGTAGTTAAATGAACCCTGGGAACTTCCTCAAATATATTTTTAAATTATTAATTTGTGGGAAAGAAGACAACCAAGCACATGATTGTTGAAGAGTTATGAAGAGGAAGAATAATGTGGTGGAAGAAAGAAGAGAACCACTGATGTTCTGATGCTACAACTATTGGGAGAAAGGGAACTATACTAGACAATTCACTAATCATCCATTCCTTAAGGGTAATCAGTGTTAGCAGCCAAAAAATGAATACCATAATGTAAAGGATTATGCCATCACTATTGTGGAAGTGGTTCAAGATAAGGCAATTGTATAAGGTATACCAAATATTCACTCAAGAAATTAAAAATTCTTATTTTATTATATTTCCATGTATTTTTTTATATCTAGCATGTTTTTTAGAACTATAGAATCATGTTCCCAAAACCAAGAAGTAGAAATATCTATAAAAACCCCAAGTGGTGAAATCATTTATACCCATGTGTTCGACTCTTATTTTCTTGGAATAGGTTGGAAAATTCATCCAGTGAATCTCATACTACATCCCTTGGTGTAATTTTATGATATAATGGGAATAGATTGGATCTCGTTTTATGGAGCACATTTACACTTTCAATAAATGGAAATATCTTATCATATATTTAACCATTTAATGATTTTGTAAAAATGAAAGGAAGATCACGAATCCCCCTTAGAAAATATTTCAACGGCATGGGTTAAGATTTTATGTGAAGATACATACTTCACTCAAATGGTTGAGTTAAAGGAATGTGTTAATGTGGCTTAAATTCCCATCGTGACGGAAAAAGTGACATATTTAGAAAAAATTGTCCCAGAAATCCCTCAGATCTTGTGGTGGAGTTTTCTATAGAAATCATACTAGGATCTACTGCTACATCAAATTATCCATATTGGATGGATCCTATCGAACACGAGGAGTTAACGAAGTAGTTTCAAGAACATTTTCACAAAGTGTTCATCTGCCCTAGTATATCACCTTGGGGTGTTCCAAGTCCCTTTTTGAAGATTGTGGATAGATCAACAAGGATGTGTATCGATTATCTATCACTCAACATGATTACCATAATGAACACGTATCCAATTGCATGTACTGTTGAATTTTTTGATCAGTTTCAAGGAGCTTAATACTTTTCAAAGGTGGATATTTGTTTTGGTTATCATCATCTTTTGGTAAAAAAGGAATATATTCATAAGATTTCATTCTATACCAGGTATGTGCACTATGAGTTTCTGATAATTCCTTTCGAACTTACTGATACCCATACAAGCTTCATGGATTTTTTTAATACAACCATTATACATTACCTCGACAAATTTTTGGTATTTTTTATTGATGATATTCACATCTAATCTATGAGAAAGGAGGAACATGATGAACCCTTATGTCTTGTTTTGGTGACATTAATGAGGGATAATTTTTATGAGAAGACTGGAATGTGTGAATTCTGTATGAAAAAAGATAGTTTCTGGGGACACGTGATAACAAGAGAGGTAATTTATGTAGACCATTGAAAGATAAACGAAATTGAGGAATAGTCTTGAACCTCTTGTGTCACGTAAATCCATAGTTTTCTTGGATTATCATGGTACTATCGACGTTTTGTGCATAATTTCTCATGATTGTCTAGCCAAGTGACTATGTTAACAAGGACATGGGTAATGTATTTTTTAAGGGTGAAAGAGATGAAAGCATCAAGGAGATAAAGAGAAGGCTAATCAATGCACTTGTACCCACATTTTCAAATAGTGGAGAATGTTTTATTATGTAAAGTGATACTTAAAATAAAGGATTGGGTTGTGTACCCTTGAAAAATGATAATGTGACAGCCTTTACCTCACGGAAGTTGAAAATCCATGAGGATAACTACCCTATGCCTGATCTAGAGCTTGCAGCCATTATTTTTGCCCTGAAAATATGGTAAAACTACCATTATGGTGAGAAGTGTGACATATAAACAGACCAAAATATCCTAAAGTATATATTCACACAAAATTATCTCAACATGTTCCAAGGAGATGGTTGGAGGTAATCAAGGAATATGATTTCTCTATTCAATATCATCCAGGAAAGGAAAAAAGGTAGATGATGCTCTTAGAAGAAAAGAACATGAAACTCTATCCATGTTGCAGATTGAGAAGGCCCCTAACATCGTGGAAATGTAATAGATGGGTTCGGAAATCATAATATTTTGGGATACATACAACATTTACCAAATTATTTCTAAACCATATACCTTAGAGACGATTAAGGAGGCACAAAGTGGTGATCTTGAGTTACAAAATATGGTGAATGAAATTAAGGAAGGGATGCTGCATGAGTTCCATATCGACAATGATGGTGGGATTTGGTTTGTAATGTGTCATTGTGTGCCTTCATCACCCGAGATAAATAACGATCTATTTCACAATGCACATAGATCGACATTCTCTATCTATCCGTGTTGCACCAAGTTGTATAGAGATCTCCAAGAACAGATATGGTGGGATACCATAAAGAAAGAGATTTTGGAATATATATATGAAGGAGCATGGTATGTTATAAAGTTAAATAAGAATGAAAAAAGTACAATTGGATGATGTATCCATTGCCTATAATGATGTTGAAATGGGAGAATGTCACTATGTAATTTTTATGGGTCTACCAAAGAGGTCGAATGTAAATAAAGCGATATGGGTGGTGGTTGAACAAATCACCAAGACTGCACATTTAATTGCAATTCAGGATGATCTGTCACTTGAACAACTGGAAAAGATATTTTTTAAGGATATGGTGAGATTACATGGTGTTCCACAATCAGTTGTCTCTGATCGTGATCCCAAGATTACATCAAAATTCAAGAGAAGTCTTCAACATGGTATAAGTACGGATTTATATTTTTGCATGTCCTATCAACCCCAAAACGAATGAAAATATAATAGAACAATTTAGATTCATGATGATATTCTAAGATACATATCTCTATAGTTAAAAGGTGGATGGTATCAGAATCTCTCATTGATTGAGTTCTCATAGAACAACAGCTTCTACATGAGTATTCAAGTGGCTCTATATAATGATCGTTATGGGAAGCGATGTAGAACTCCAACCTATTGGGATAATGTTGGAGAAAGAAACCTCCTTAGACATGATCATGTACCAGAAATGACATATATGGTTGATGTTGTCCAAAACAATAGTAGAGCTGGTCGAAGTTAGCAAAAGAGATATACTGAAAACCGTCTAAGGGACTTGGAGTTCGACGTTGGAGATAAAGTCATCCTTCAAATATCATCGTGGAAGAGAGTCGTGCTATTTGAAAGGAAATGGAAGCTTAGTCGAAGGGACATTGTCCCCTTTAAGACCTATTAACGCATAGAAGCCATGGACTATTGGCCCGCACTTACATTGAATATGGCTCATGTTCATGAGTGTTTCATGTATCACTCACGTGGAAGTACATACCATATATCTCACATGTACTAAACTCAAAGGTGTTATAGATGGAAGATGATATATTCTATAATTAGTTTCCCATAAAGATTATTTTTGAGAGAGATAAGGTTCTACACAACAACACAATCCACGTTATAAATGTTTTGTGGAAATACCATTTGTTTGAATAAGAAACATGATAACCAAAAGAGGTAATGAAAGAGAAGTACCCTCACCTCTTTGCGTAAAAAAACATTTGAGGGAAAAATTTCAAAAGGTGGAAAAATGTAATGACCTAATGTTATATTAATGGAATTACCTTCTCATAATAATTCCTTAAATTATAATCACAATAGAAAAAAAATAAATATAATGATACTAAATATTCTATGACCATTAAACACATTTTTTCCACTAATGTGTTTTTAATTTAAAAAATCTGACATACTCAGTTATGTTAATGGTTATTTTTGGAGTCTAATAGAAGAATCAAAATTTTTGGTGAACTGTAACATACCCTTATGAATAGTAACCTACCCTTCTAACTAGTAATATGACTCAAATGAATAGTAAATCATACAAAAGAATATTAACTACAATCACTAATGTATAAATAATATGTAGGCATCCTATAAGTGATAATATGACCATAATATAAGTATCAATATTTTCATAATTCATAAATAAATAAATAAAATTAATTAAATATTTAAAAATAAAATTTATCTTTTCAATTTTTTTTTATAAACTAACATTTTTATGCCTTATGTTTTTATGGTGAATTTATAAGACCTTATGTAATTTTATAAAGTAATAAAAAATCATATTTTATTTTAAAATATGTATTTTTCAAGTAAATTATGAATTCAATTAAGAATTAAATTATTTTTATTTAAATAATTAATTTTGAGTAATGGTGTTCATATTTGAAATTTACATATTGTTAAATGGTTACTGTGATTTTTCAGATTTTTCTGAAATACTTTTATTTTTGGGGAATAGTAAAATTCCATTATTTAAAAAATATGAAAAATAAATAAATTTTGGCATCATGCATGAGTCATGGATGATGTAAATGGAAATTGGTTCAAACTAAAATTTACCTATTACTATTATTGGTCATGAAATCATCACCATTTATTTTATTGGGGTGAAATAATAAATAAATGAATATAGTATTGTGAAAACCCCTCTACCATTCAGTATAAATACCACCCTTTACACCCTCATTTACTCACAACTCTCAAGCTTAATGAATTTTATAAAAACTGAACAAACATCTTCCTTATCCCCTTCCCCATGTAAAATTTCTTTTTTTCTCAAATAATAACTATCCCAATGTGTAATATGAATTATTCTACAGGTAATTCCCCTCTCCCTTTTCATTAATTACCTTTCAATTTCGTGTTATTTTCTTAATATCTTTCTAGCTATCCTCATACCCAAGGTATGGTAACTCATGTTTTATTAATAAAATATAATTTCATGATTCTAATTAGAGAATATATCATATAACCCCCTTATCCTTTTTTATTTTTGAAAGGAAAACATTGTTTGTGAGGTGTTATTTTATCACGTTATTGGACGACATGTTTTCATATTCCTTTTTCACCTTCAGATCTTCTCATGAAACCATTTTTATGGTTAACCCATATTATGTAATATATATAATATGATATTTATTTTTTTTTGAACTATCTTAAAAACATATTACTAAAATATTAAATAAAACATTTTTTTGGTTGTCGAAACAACCACCTGAATTAACCCAAAGGATCATAATTAAATTATTATCTAATTATTAATTCTCATAGCATATGAAAAAAGTATTTATAATATATTTTAAAGAAATATATCATAATAAATAACATATAATTACAATTCTGGATGTTTAACAACATTATAAATGTACTTTCATTCCTAAACACATGTAAACTGTTCAAGAAAACTATAAAAATGAACATTCCAGAAAAATTAATTTAAGCTCTATTACTCATCCAAAGAACCATAAATGAAAATAAGAAAACCATAAAGAATCTTATTAATGTATAAAATGTTATTTAATTGTTTATAAATTAGTATAATTTTTTTATACATGACATTAATGTGATGAAAACGTTCAGATACAAGGCAAGGGGAAATTCACAAACCCAGCTCTCATACTTTGGGTTTTCCCTCATTCAACCCATTTTCAATATATATATTCCTTATGAATCAATTAATAGTCATATTATTACCTATTATAAGATATAAATTTGTTATTATTTAGTTTATTACAATCCCAATGTTCTTCTAAAATAACTATTCTTATAAATACACTCCCTCTTTTTTACTTACCAATGATTGTTTCTACATACCTCTCTGTTGATACTTCTATGACAAGAATGTTTTCCCCTCTATATTTTTTGATCCAAGTATTTATGAATATATTAATTATTATGTGAAACCCATTCCTCTCCATGAGTTATTATATTTTTATGTTTTACATATGTTCTATGTGGTATTCATTATAAAGTAAATGTTATGATGTGATGGGTAGGCCCGAAATGTATAGCACAATATGAATGTTATGATGTTATAGGTGCCCAAAAATTATACAGTTCACCAATGAATTAGGTAAAGTTATGAATATCATGAGTTTAAGGTAAATGATGCATTAACATGATGATAGTATTTTTTACAACATTGTGTGGTAGTTAACCACTAAGACATGATTTATCATTTTTATGAATTTCCACAGTTCAAGTATTTTATTAATTGTTACTCTCATGTTCATGACTGTTTTCCTATGTTATAATTTTGGTCACCCATTGTTATATTATTCATATCAATCCAATTTCTGGGATTTTATCTCACTCTTTTTTTATTTATATCCTCAAGTGATTTTGTGTACTATAGAGTTTTCATGGGACAATAAAAAGATGGTAAGGAGTGGATTAAATAAATTTTTACATTTTATGTTGTAAATGTTATGTGTGGACCTATTTTTTCAAAGACACTAAACCATTGTATCCTCATTTTTTAACACTATTTTGCATTTTATATTCAAAATAATGTATCATTAGTGTAATAAAATAATTTTTCCCGATAATGAATATAGTTTAAAGACAATTATAGAGGAGGGAACATAATTTGTACATAGTTTGACAAACCACGTTCTGACTATGTGATGGGTTCACCATTAGGAAAATAAACTTTCATGATAATTTCATGGTTAGCCAAGCCACATAGCTGAAACAAGAATCTATTTAAAGTTACATGAATGGAAAAAATTTCCCCTTCCACTATTATGTTTTTTACCACTTTTTCATCAAACATAAACCAAGGTGCTCTGCCTCATGGGTACCCTTCCTCCACTTCTTCTAATGGTTGGCCCTCAATCATTTGATCTTCGAATAAAATGTTTTTTCACATTATTTCACCTATTGTATGTCTAATAATAACTTATCATCTCATATTATTTCATGTTTTTTATGGGATTAAAAATACATTAATTCAATTTTACCTATTTTTTATGGGTGGTGGGAATTTAAATTTATCATAATTATCTCCCCATCATGTGAATCAAATTTGTAATGTTAGTGGTTAAATCACATTGAATTTAAGGTCGGTTTTCTAGTTTCATTTACATTATATTTTCATTATTTCTATATTATTTTCATTGTTCTACACGATAAATATTTCATGTGTTACTCCAAGATCCTGAAATACTGTAAATTTATTTGATTATTCTAAAACATTTTAACCATGGACAACATATAATGTTATAAATCAAAAACCTCAACCAAAAAACTGATATATGGTCACTTGAATTAATTAGATTATAATTTTTGTTGTTTTCCATATTATTAAACCACTCTAATTTTTTATTGAAATTAATTATAACAATTAATATTTCTTTAATGAACAAAAATTATATAGTTAAAACCACATAATCATTGATAACATATAATAGGTTTGAAATTGTCAATAGGTAAATATTATTAATTTAATTGAGTTGAAATTTATTTAATGAATTTTTCATGATAATTAATTTCATGAATAGATACACTGTGTGGTCTTTTTGTCTGTTATAAATTAACTATATTAATTTTATATCTAAAATGATAATAGCATGAATGGTTTTCATTTGATACTTATTCTCTAATGGAATGGATTTCTCCATTGCCTCTTTTTAATGTTAAATGATATATTTTAATCTATGTATAGTTCACAATGATTGATTCATAGGATACTTACATTAAATTACATTTATGGGATCATCTGTGAAAATATTATATATACATCTTGACTAATATCTATTTTCCTTAAGCATAATTCATTGGATGGGCTTATAAGATGATGGATATTATACCCACACCATGTGTGATACATTGGTTCGTTATGAAAAATGTCTTGGATGGGTTTTTTGTTTAAATAAATTATGAATAACCTTCAGTGATACAAGGATCCTGACTTGGAATTACCATTCTGGTGTCATAGTTTACATATTATGACGTCTTTCTTGCGTAATACATATAATCCTAATATGAACTGACACAGATGTGATCATAGGTTAAATGGGAGATGTTATGCCTTGAGTGATACATGGAATCAAGATATATACTGACATGGATGCAGTCATTTGGTAAATGAGATTAGGTTATTTTGTTAGTGATATTGAGGTTCCATATACATAATTACTCATACGGGATCACATTTCATAGGATCATATATTATGTTATTGTTCAAATTGTATTAACCGTGTTTTCTAATTATATAACATCATAAAACATGTAGAATATTTTTTGATTATCATTACACATGGATGTTAGGGAATATTTCCACGAGTCCTAAATTTACACCTACTATACTTATGTTCATAATAATTATCTTATACCCTTATTTATATAGGGATACAGTTATTATATTATTATGATTATTTTCATAGATGCCTAATAAATGCCCCAGGTCCTAGCTAATACAACACACACATATATATATATATATATATTTGATTCTAAATTTATAGAATGTGTATATATATATAAACTCTTATATATATAATAATTCATGGTGATGCTTATTTTGATGTATTCTGACATAGTTTTATGTAGGTATAGTTGGCCAAATATACTTGAGGAACCTTAGTCGACTTCATTGCATTTATTTTATTAATAAATATTAATTATAAAATCATATGTTTATATTATATTAATGAACTGGATAACATTAGACACCATTTGTGGTATCCTACTAAGTATATCCCACACCATGTTAAGTCCATTGTTTGGCACTCGGAAAGAACTTATGGTTAGAGGTTAGGATCATGGATTGTGATTCATTGTTGTTATTCTTTATAAAATGGGATTAGAAAAGTGATTCTTGGAGTAGAGTCAGAGAAGGTACTCATGATACCTTCCAATGATGAATCTATTTATTTATTTTAATTCACATTCTTCCCCTTATTATTTTATTACATGTTGTATGTCTACCACTTCTGTATTGTAGCATGTTCATACCGAGTTGTTTATTCATTTATTTTAATCATTAGTTAATATTTTCTTCCAATACATATTGTGTTATTTTATTCTTAAATTATACATTTTTCTAATGAAAATGGTATATTATCCCCACTATACATCATTTCAGTCCACATTATTAGTCGGATGCATCATGTGTATGGGGGTACACATGATGCCAGGTGACATATCTTCTCTGGGAACTTTTTCAGTGGATCATAGTGTCATGATGATAAAATTTTGTAATAGAATAATTCTTTTTATTGTAATAATACTTTTTTGGGATGGTAAATATAATGAAATGAATGTTTCATCACATGGTAAATAGCTCATATCTTGGTCTACTGAACCCAAACATGAATGAAAGACTAACTATCCTAGGATTTAACTATTAAGTTGTTAGTATTATTATTCATTGTTATTTCACATTTGGATATTTTTGTACATCCACTAGTTATTGATTTATTTATTTATGGTATTTTTACCCCGGTCATATCATTCCGATGAAGTGTCATTATTTAAATCATTTTAGGAAAGTAGGGATCCACATGTCATACATTTTTCATACCATGTTGGTTGCATTACCTGATTGCCTAATTATGTGCCACATTTATCAGTACACCTGATTAGGTAAAAATTTATAATTGTTTCCTATATAACAAGAATTTTTGATTGATTACCATGATAATTTCTTATATATGTTCTATAAATTATTTTTATCATGATCTTTTTTAATCCATGATTTTTTGGTTTCTTATATATGTGACATTTTTTATTTCTTAGTAGTATCATGCCTCAATATTCATACGGTATTGTAATAATTTTTTGTAATTAAGGTATCTGTTTTAAAATAAATTGTTTTGTACATTGTGATTTATTGTGTAAATTAATTAAAAACTATAATATGGTTAACCCAAAAAGCAATGTTTTCATGTTTCAAATCATGAAAGGTTAGAACAAATTCAACGCCAAATATATTTGTTATATTGTATATATTTTATAAATCAGAATGGGTGACCCATTAAATTAAGCTAAAAAATGTGTACTTATTAGATTTTCATACCAATGGACAAAATAAGATGTTATTTACATGAAGGAAAACTGTAACTAATAAATGATTAAAACATTATAATATGGTAATGATAACTCATCTAACTATAACATGATATATTCTATATTGAAATTATTATAAACAATTATAGTATTTAATAATTTTATGACATCTATTACATGTGAATGATGATTGTATGACTAATTAAAAAAATCAAAAATTCACCCCAAAAAGGTCACTTGATGAATGATTCTTATGTGATAAACCCATTAAGGGCATTTAAACTCCATAGTGGTATGATTATGATAAATGAGCTTGAAAAATAATGTGTCTTCCCTGACTTCTAATATATTTCTTGTGTAAATGTTTGGTATATTCCTTCTTCACTAGTACCATAACATGATTAACTCTCATTTTACAACTATAGAAATTTATTATTATGAAGTTTTAGTAAATTAAAATCCCAATTACAATCTAATGGGGTTTTACACTATATTATAGACTTAAATTTTTAATGTATTCTAATGAGACAATTTCATGGTTAAATAAATAATCATTAAATTTCTCAAATGGTATTAAAATTTAATCTTCCATTTATTATTCATAAAATCATGTAAATAAATATCATGTTATAGTATTATTTCAAATCTGGTACTCTATTAATCTTATTATTTATCTTCATAAAATGTCATGATAATGAAACATAATCTAAATTCAGTAAATGAACCTTTATATGTTTTTTCGAGATTAATCTCTCTGAAAGTAATGTCGTATTTCTTATTGATCTTTTCGAAGATTAAAAAAACCAGTTCCATTCCATCACCATGTATGTCGGTTTCCTGGCATTTGTATATCTGTTATAATTTTATGGAACTGATAAATTATCATGAAATGTTTTACAAATGAAGTATAGATAGAGTGTTATTTTTCATAATTAATACCCTTAGAAAATGAAGAGAAACCACTAGATAGATGAGTTATTATTTAGTAATTTTAAACTAAATGTGTCAATAACGTATTTAGATACCTAGTGACTATCAAATACATATCTATTTACATTTATGTTTTGAACCTTCAGGGTTTACTTACTTAGAAGGATTCATAAAATGGATTCGATATTTATTTACCAATGCTTGGATGGAGATATTATTACAGCAAAAGATAATATGTTTTGACCATCATTCGTAAATATTATTTTTTCCAATATTATTTTTACCTTTTTTATATAGAGTTGGTAGTTGTGTTATATGTCATGTAATAGAGCTCCTGAAATGGGTCATTATTCTTATTTGAAAGAAGATAATTCTATAAGGATAGACTAAACATCCCTTTTTGGAGATGATATATAGGTCTAGGTTAGATACATTGACAGCCAATCTTTTGAATTATAAAATTGTGGGGAAAAATGTTCATTTTGATAGATGAAATATATGGTAAAATATATCATGGGGTTTACACATGCCTTAATAGGAAAATAACCTTTCTTTTTTCTCACCTCGAGACAAATTCAATGAAAATTAATGGGTCTTTTCATTTTTTTCATTATGATTCCATTGATTTCAACTATGAACATATGGATCTTTTTTATTAAAACAAGAATTTATGTGTAATATTATTTCATTACATAGACCAGTTGACCATTGACGGTGTGGTTGAATCATAAATCAATGTAAATTTTCCATGAAGTAGTTTGTTATTTGATAAATCATAAAACATTTGAGGTTACTAATTTTAATGAAGAATTCCCTAGGAAAACCATGTGTGTTGGAACTAGTGCACAACACAGTATTGTCATCTTTCCCTTGTTGATGGATATACCACATGATTATGAGTGAGGCCTCATACTATGTGTTATGGGATAGTACACCCACAAAAAATCGTAAGTTTGTTTATATAAGGTGCATGTGTTAGCTATTTTAATTTAAAAATCCATGAATATGTACGTGTGAGACAAGGGCCAATGGTTTCAAAGTGGCAATGCATGTGTGAATAATGATCATGATATTTAGGTTAAGTTAATAAAAAATTTATATGAGAAAGGCTAATTCATAAATAAATCATGTGACATGAGGGAACTAACCCATAGGGGGTCATGACCTGAATATTAGGGATACATATTGAAGGGTATTGGTAATGGAATATATATCCATGCTATAATAGAGCATGACTTAGAGAGATATATAAACCCACATTAATTAAAAAATAATCTAGTCAACGCCTAGTGTTTACCATTCCTCTTATCCTAAAATCTCATAAATTATGATGAGACAAAGATGGATATATATAGAACTATCTAACAAAATTTACATTTTGAGTTGATAGATACACACCTAATGAGTTTCTCTTGAGGATTAGTGTAAAATAGTCTTAGTTGTGTTTAATTTGAAATTTTATAATAAAGGATGGAGACACATTATGTCATTTGATTCTTACCATTTCTAAGGTAATTGTTCTTAGGTTGGGGAAATGGTTAATAGAATATGTCTCATTAATGTTCATAAATGGGAATGTTATTACCCATTAATTCCCTTAATTCTTGAAATGGAAAATGATTAATTGGGAATAATTGTTTTTGGAAATTATAAATATGCTCCTATGTCGGGGAGTAGCAGTCTGTCTCTATTGGATAGAACTCATGTGAGATGAGTCATCAAATTTTGAGTCCAATTTTATAACGATAATTTTGTGTCTCATAATATATTATGTAAATTAATTAAAGTATGGAAGTAATGTTCATTATAACATTGCTATGGGTGTAATTATGTATTTTGGTTAAATCTATACTTTTGAATTATTAATGGAGTTTTTTCTAGCAATCCATGAAAGAAAAATCCGGAATGTGTGATTACCAATGTCATAGAATGATGATAGTTTTGAACCATTATATTCCATACAGGAGATGTCCATGTATTAAAATTATGAACATTAGTACTAATTCTCAAAATGATCTCAGCACACCTTCAGATGAGGCTACAAAATCTATTTTTGGTGATGTTTCATCTCTTGAAGATGAGTTATTCAATTATAGTCTTTAATATGTTGATCAAATTGTTTTCCTCTATTTGCATGAATGTGGACGCATACATATTTTATAAATGAGTATGATAAAAAAAATGTACAATGTGTGAGTTGTCAGAATATTTTAACTGAAAATTTTGAATAATAATTAATGAATGGTTTATTTGGATTCATAAATTTTTATGTATTCAACGATTGCATACAATGTTCCCATATGTGATCAGATGTTTTGAGTTGATGATCATTAATAATTTTTTGTTAAAACACTAAGCCTATTCTTCAATATGAAATGTTGATGGTGGGAGTACTGTGTCTTGGAGTTCCATGAAAATTTAGAGAAAATGATAGGGAATTCCAAATGATGTATGATTAAATAGAGGATGATTTGATTATATATTAGGTTATATGTTCTTGTTTAATTGTTGTATTTATGTTTTAGTATTGAATATGACTGTTGGATCAAGTTTTAGTGTCTTATGTAAAGAATTTTTAATGTACTTATTAATGTTGAGTTGGGTATGGGAATTGAAAAATGACAATTTGATCTAGTTTTTCCATCCCAAGTAGGTCAGGTTCTATTTTTCACCCATGGGTTCTCATAGATGATAAATTAAATGGTCAGTGGTTGTAACATCCACTGTTTTAGAACAGGATAAAAATTCAATGATATTTATAAAAAAATTTGTTGATGGGATTATTTATATTGTGAGACTAAAAATTTAAATCATAGAGTTGGATATCTTATAATTGATGTTTATATATTTGTATTGTGTCATTTTATGTGTCTTAAATTTTTAGTTGAATTTCAAAAGCATGGAGAGTAGAAACCTGTTTTATGGAAGGAGTTGGATGAGGAGTTGTATTGGTGAACTATTTTTAGTAATAATGTGGATCAACTATGTGGTCACTAATTGGATGATTTCAGTATGTTCCACCATTAAATATGGATATCATGGACAAGATGATATTTTTGATAGGTTTACTAGGTCGAATACCATGAGAGGGGGGAGGGTTGAATCATGTTATGGTAGATTAATCCATTCATCTTTTTGGATCTTGTTACATTGTTAGAAAAAACATTATTATCTCTACCTTCCATAGTAATATAAAATCTGATATGAAATCATGCACATGACAAAATAATTTTTACTTGGTTAACCCTCAGTGTGATATGTCTAAGGAGCATAAAATGACAATGTGTCGCTACACCAAATTCACTATGCCTCACACCCAATATAGAGTAAACTGTTCGGGCGAGATCTTATATGCCCATGCTCACTATATTTACAAGGTTTAGGTTGTGCACACTGTATTCAAAAGGGTCACTCCCTATGCCTATTCCTCTGGCTCACTGCTGGTAGAATGGGTCACCGTCTTTCTCTTAATTCTCTCACTGCTCGTGGAAAGGAATCATCTCATAGTTTATGGATGTGAAGGTCAAACACAATTTATGTAAATTTAGGTCCCTTAATTTCCATGAATTCCTACTTCATCAGATATTGGTTGATCCAATGTCGAAGAACATTTTTCACCCATAGATGAAGCCCACCTTCTTGAGTACTGTATGGTACGAAAAAAATCTTTTGCAAACTGATTTGATACTTTTTCAAGATTCCTTGTACAAATTGCAAACCACCTTCTCCACTGGGTACTGTATTTGCAGGTTTGGTATGTGGGACACCTCCTCCGCATACTACTGTCTCTTTCCCGACCATCCTCTGTCCACAGACTACCTCTTACACAAAAATCCTTTGTCTGCCGACTGCCTCTTCTTCAAACCACATTTCTCTGCAGACTGCCTCTCTTGTGAACCTCCTCTATCCACAGGAAGCATCTGATGTCGCTATCGCGTACCACTACTTCGTACTGATTCTGCAAACCTCCTCTTTGAATCACTCTTTATCCACGAACTATTCATTTTTCATGGACTCCCTTCGCTTCCGCATATCGGAGGTCCCCCTCAATGTACAACTTAAGGAACTCCCCCTCTCGCGTACCTGATATTCATTATCCATGTATCAAGATATATTCGTCCATGTACCGAACATCCTCTTCTGCATACCATACTTCCTTTGTGGGTTTAGAAAATCCGCAAACACCATCGGTGGAATTCCTTCCGCGTGAACCACTTCAGTCTTTGTAAACCACTTCATCCTTCGCGAACTTCCTTCAACCTTTTCTGAAATCCTGGAGAAAACTATTTTCTCTAATGAATTTCATCTCCCCTATAATTGGTGAGATTGGAATTTCATATATAGGTAAAGATACTCTCTTGATCTTCTAAATCATGATTTACCAAATCTTGATTCGATACAGCCTGCACCACGTAACGATTCATATGTCACTGTGAACTACAAGCCATCCACGAACCATTTTTATACGTGCTATACGTACCACATTTTCTTCTACATAGTCGACCACCTCCACTGATGCCAATCCATCCATGTACCACTCTTCCGCTCAGCCATGAACCTTCTTTGGTTCCTCTAACTGCATCCACATACAGTTCCCACTACCTGGTACATGACCATGTACCCTTCTCAGACACGATATGTGGTCCATGTCCTAGGCCCTTAATTCCTCCTCCTTTTTCAATTGTGTTCTACATTATTCAATCAAATTCTCGATATTGAGGCCCCAAAATTTGGAAAACACTCAAAAATTGTGCCACCTTAAAAACTAGTCTTCAGTAATCACTATTCATTATCATTTTTGATTATCAGTCTTTTTCAACCAAAATAATAACACCCAAAAATTCATGATGGGACACCTTGAGGTATTTTTCCCAACTATCTCCCCATTTGGGTTTTTTTGCTTCGCTTCGTAAAAAAATTCTTCTAATTTTGATATCTCAATAAATATTCTTTCAACATCAACCACCATTCTCTCTATGTGATTATGATAGTGATCAAGGATTTACTCAACACATAATGTAACATCACTTGATAAATGCTCGGTTTGAGAAACAATAGTAAATGTAATGTTCATCAAATAATCATTTCATTTTTGAAACCAATTGTTGATACTAAAATGATACCAATTGTTCAGTGATAGAAGACATACGACACCATTCCCATAACACTCTACTTCTTTTATCAAGATCCTCATCTATCGAGATTTTTATTCTTTGATCGATCACTTCTAGCATTGTCATATATAATTCTCCCCCTTTGTTACAAATCTTGCAAAAGCTTCAGCTCATCATTAACCCCCTATCTCGTTGCTATATATAACAGCTTCTCCCCATGTATTTTCTTCCCCTAGAATTCATACTTTCTCCCCCATTGTCAACGAACTTGAAGGGCACTTCAAGGTTGTCTAAAACATGGTAAATAACACATATCACCACATTAGGGACTGACACATCCTACCACGGGGAGAGGGGGACCCACATCCACACTTTTTCAACTATAGGGTCGCGACTCGCCTCCTAGAGCTAGTCGATGCCTTTCAAACACATCTTTGGGTAAGGCCTTCAAATTAATATATTCCACTTTTTTTATATAGACACATACTCCAACATCACAAGCCCTTACTCCACCTTCTCCTTGATAAAAAGTTATTTTATTTCAATGTTCTTTTTCCTGGAGTGATGGACAAGTTTTTTTATCAGATTTATAGAACATGAATTATCAGAATGAATTTCAATTGGATATTTCACTACAATTCTCGTATCTTCAAATTGTTGGTTCATCCATAATACTCGCATTAAATCTTGAGTAATTGAAATGTATTCAGAATATATTGTGCTCAATGAAATGGAATCTTGTTTCTTATTTAACCAAAAAATAGCCAACCTTTCAAGATAAAAGAATCCTCTTGATGCTGATTTCATTTTCATTTCAACTCTTCTTGTTGGTCTCTAGGAAGAAACTTATTTATTCCCATCATGTGAGTTTTCTTATGAATCAATCTCAAGAGGTTGAGTGTCTCCTGGACTTATTATCTCTTCATCATTATGATCATGAGTCTGATCATATATTTTCTGAATATTCTTTTCATCTTCTACTATAGTCACATAATGACAATCAACTATCTATCAAAGCCACTTGTTGAAGCATTTATATGCTTTTCGTTTCATTGAGTAGCCAAGAAATATCCCTTCATCCCGACAAGATTCAAACTTTTTATGTTTATCCTTATTGAGAATGAAAATTTTAATTCTGAATACTCTGAAATACATTAATGGAGGCTTATTTTCATACCGAAACACATATAGAGTCTTCTCCTCTTTTAGAGAAAGTAAGGCTCTATTTAATGTGTATACTACTGTCATCACTTCTTTATTCCAAAATTTCTCCAGAAGGACATTGTCAATGAGAATTGTTCGGGACATGTTGTTTACAATTCAATTTCTTCTCTAAACTACTCTATTCTATTGAGGAGTTATTACTACAGAAATATGATACCTTATCGCAGGTTATTCAAGATAATCCTCACCAATAATTTGCAACCCCTCATTATTACTAAATCTTATAATATCCTTCTCTATCATAACTGATTTAAAAAACTAGATTCTTATTTCCCTACACATGGGAAGTGCAACCACAATCAATTATCCATATCACTATGCGATCTGATGCCTTGAACAAAATTTCTCTAACCACGGTGTGATCGTCACATTTATTTTTGACCCATGTCTTTGAATTAATAACCGACATGGAATGATAATATTGATCTTCCTCAGTATATGATGGGTCCACATCCACCTGCAAGGATACAAATTGATTTTTGATTTTCATCACACTTCAAGATACTGTTGGGTTATTTATATGATAAAATTCTATTTTCCTCATCATGTTCCTCTACATTGTTGATGTGAAATATTTTTCCATACGACCAAGTCTTTTATACTAGTAAAAATTACTATAAAATGAATACCGATAATTTTGAACTCCGTACGACCGCCTCTATGGTATTTTTCCCTTTGGTACCAATTTTTTATGCATCATATATTTTGAGGGTTTCCCATCTTAACACACCAATGAAATCTTATGTGAGGTACATTCATATGTGACAATGATGCACCATTAGTTGTGAATTTGGTTCACTGAGTCATCGGATACTTCTTCATACCCATATCAATCTTCAACCTTGGACTGGGTTCTTGTGGTCTAACTGGAACGATAAATGAATCATATTTTAGATCAAGCGCCTTTTGTTCTGAGGGAAGATTCTTCTAAAATATCATCTTATTTGTTGCATGTATGATCTTGTTTTAGGATGTCTATCTGAGAGTTACCAATTTCTAATGATCTTCATTTGTTCATCACAAGCTGGCGACCTCTTCTTCTATATTATCAATACGTTTGATTTGATATTTATCTATTTCGGTTAAACTATCAATTTCAATTATCTGTTCTACAATTTTGATTTTGTACTCCACCACCTTTTCAGAGCTTTCTGTCATTGAAGACCTCATCTTTTCAATTTAATCATTTATCTCAAAATTCACTTTTTCATACTGTGTCATAAAGAGTTAGGAATCACAAACAACATTGTTATCTTTCATAGTCTTAGAACTCAAAATATCTATATCTTCAAGGAATGCTTATAATTCAGCGTGAAGAAAAACTCTTCCATCAATTTATCTATCATCAATGTCACTTTCATCTCTAAATTATTTTCTAGCAATTGCCTCCAAAGCATCTACTTAATGATCCAGGCATTACTCCAACTCTTCTACCTCAGATTTTTCTAAAATTTCATCCACTCTTAAAAGCATATTATTCTTTTTTAGTAACATTCACCTAGTACTACCCCTTCATTTCTCATATGATGAATACTTATTTTGTGGAATTTACTCACTTTCATCATTTTCATCATAATATATCATAGGAAACTTTGATGAAAAATTCCCAATCTTTTTGCATCAAAAGAAAGAAAATGGAATTTTACCTTTGAAATTTCATATTCCTCTTTTCAGGTTAGAGGATAACAATGACATGAAATCATCCATAGTGTGTTCCTCTAGACTACTTTCAACGGAGAGATTCATCATTGCCTTGAACACCATTTCATTTGAGTTACCCTTTTCCAATGCATCATTGTCATCATTTCCCATTTCATATTCTATAAGGGGACTATTCATGTTATCTAGTGTCATATCTTTTGTGTATTTGTCTTCCATGTCTAAAACGTTCGTATTGAACTGCAGTGGATATTTCTCAAAGATTCATTTCACATTCATTATATATTCAATGACATATCTAAGAACCTGCTTGTCTTCTATAATAATATTTATCCTCTCTAAAAAAGCGTCAACAGTCTCATTACGATTCATTCTAATATTCTCATACTTGTTCTATTGAATAGGTAATTTTGTTTCTTGAACTTTTGTGCCACCCTCATAAATGATTAACTATTTTTTCGACATTCCATTTAATGTTTTACAGGAAATCATCTTTTTTCATAATGTATTTCATACGGATACTTATAAAACATTTAACCCTTTAGCATCAACATAAAATTATTCTCCTTTAGCTTTACATAAAGTAACACTATTAATGTCAGCTAATATTCTATGCATACCTATAGTGAAGACATCTATCCCACCTAATCAGATGTAGTGATGCATTCGATTATTCCATAGTTGAAAATTATTTACATCGATAATAGAGATTCATTTATGATTGACCACCTCCATTTCATCTTCTAAGACGGAACCATTGAATTTCAACCATTCCCTTTGATACTAATTGTTAGGTCCACTAGTCGAATCCCCTATAATGGGGGTGAATTAGGGTATGTTAGATTAAATCATTCTCTCTTTTGGATCCGGTTTTATTGTTAGACAATACTCAATTCTATCTTCCTCCAGCATAAATATACGAACTGATATAAAATCATGCAAATGACAAAATTATTTTTACTTGGGTCACCCTCACTGGGCTATGTCTAAGGACCTTACAATGGAAATGTGCTGATGTACCACATTCACTAAGTCTCTGGGACAATAATGAGTACAATGTTCGTGATAGGTCTTATATTCCTAGGCTCACTGTCTTTAAAAGGATTAGGGTTTTCTCAAAGCATTCTCAAGGGTCACTCCCAATGCCTCATTCTCTGGATCACTAATGGTGAAAAGGTTGATCGAAGTCCTCTTCCTTTTCTCACTACTCTTGGAAATGAATCCACTCAAAATTTATGGGCTCATAGGTCAAACACTATTTATAGACATGTAGGTCCCTTCATTTGTATGAATTCTAGCATCCTAATCATTATGTAGATTCTCTGTCAATGTTATGTTTTCACCTGTTGATGATTTCCACCTTCCTATGTACTATTATGTTCCATAAAATAGTTTTTAAAACTGATTTTATGATTTTTCATGTTTCCATGTACAAATCGTGTACCACATTTTCCACTGTATACTGTATAGCGGGTGCGGTATGTGGGAAACCACTTCTTCATACTACTGCCTCTTCTACAAACCTCCTCTGTCCATGGATTGCCTCTTCCATGAACCTCCTTTGTCCGCGGACTGCCTCTTCTATGAACCTCATATATCCCCAAATTGCCTCTTCCCCGAACCACCTCTATCCACAGACTACCTCTTCCATCGATATCGTGCACCGCTACTGCGTGTCGATTCCGCAATCTTCATCTATGAATAACTCTCTGTCTACGATCTATTTGTTGTTTTCATACTACCTTAACATCTGCGTACTGAAGCTCCCCCCCCCCCCGCATACCACATGACGAAAAATACCTCTCGTATATAGGATATTCCTTCTCTGAATTCCGAGAAAACTCCTTCTGTATACCGGACTTCATCTTCCGTGTAATAGACTTCCATTGTGGGTTAAGAAACAACGCAAACAGCTCCGACAGAATTCCTTCTACACGAACTACATCAACCTTTGCGTACCACATCACCCATTGCAAACCACATCAGGATTCGAAAACCACATCATCCTCTGCGATCTTCCTCCAGCCTTTTCCAAAATCACAAAGAAAAATATTTTCTCAAATGAAGTTATATCTCCCTTGTAATCAGTGGGATTATAATTTTTTATATTGGAAAATATACCTACTTAATCCATTAAATCAAGATTTACAATATTATGATTTGATACAAACCCCACTGTGTATCGATTCTTCAGCCACTGTGAACTGAAATCTATCTATAAACCATTTTCATACATGATCTGTGTACCGCCTCTGGTCCTATGTGTCCGACCACATCCTTCGATGTGAAGACATCAGCGTACCACTCCGCCGCTCAGTCGAAAAATGTTATTGGATATGTGAACTGCATCTATGTAGCATTCCTGCTACCTGGTACGCGACCGCATACCCTTCCTGGACATTGTACACGATCCATGTCACGGGCTCCCCATTCCTCTTCGTTTTCCAAATATTTTTCCCATTATTCAAACAAGTTCCCGATATTGAGACCCTATAATTTGGAAAACATAGGCAAACTGCGCCACCTTAAAAACATGTCTTCGGCAGACACCATCCATTCTAATTTGCGATTATCTGGATTTTTCAACAGACACAATTAAACCCATAATATTCTATGGGGTTACCTTGAGGTATGATTTCCCAATATTTTTAAAAAATGTTATATAGGTGGGATCATGATCTGCGCACAATTTGAGAAACAAGACATATGGCCATCCGAGTCATGTCCCTTCTAAGAGTAACACCATACAACTAACACACGATTAAACAAAAGGGTATATAAACTGTGTGACTTTTAAAATTTAGAAAATGATGAATTTATTCTTACCTACTATGTGTCTTTTACTTTATTTTACTCTTTCATCCCACATGGATGTCTCCCACTTTGGTACCACTACTCCCCCTCCTCCTTCCATGGTGGGTCCCCCTTATTTTGATCATAGAATCAAACAACGGTCGTCACATTGGTTCACCATCAATATGTATACTAATACACTTTATTCTTGCATTGTTTCACATTATATATTGGATGTTAAATCAATGAGATATCTTTTCTTTATATATAGGGGAATTTTTTGATTTCTTTGAATTATCCCACCTCTTATCGAATCAATTCCCTTGACTGGTAAAGTGATGCATTGTGTGTAGAAGGTAGTTGGCCTAGTTGATTTTCCCTTAAATAATAATATTTTATAAATTATTTTAATTGTGTTTTAAGCCTTACATTTATCATGTTTCACCATTAAATTGAAATAACATAGATTCAAGTGTTTATAAAACAATATTGTTGTCATTAGACCCCATATCATTTTTAAAGGTCAAAGATCTCAATCCAAACTACCACAAAGAGTGACCATAAATAATTTTTTACAATTTTTTTTACATACTATTAAACCACCTATTGTACATGTTCATTAAATTCAATGGAATGGTTATAGGTTCGACAATGATCTAAAATGGTTCAGATAAAACACCTTTTTCCTTGATAACATAAGTTTTCTTTTTGAAGGATAGAGGCACTGCCTCTTTTATTAAAAGGGAAGAAAATATGGGAATGCAAGAGCATATGGGAAAAAACGAAAAAGACAAAAGAAAATATGGGTAAATATCATTTTCTTCTTTCATTAAGTTATTATTATTTATTTTTCTCCCATTACATTCAATGTATCAATTAAATGACCAAACCCCTGACATCATGGTATTTCTCTATTTGGAGGAAGTGATTGAAATCTTTTCAGTAGTGTCCCAACATCAGTACTTTGAGAATCATAATTATGCATTAACCAAACTTTTTCAAGGGAAGTTTCTCTTGTCACCGGGGTTAGCATCCTGTCATCCTCTATTGATTTAGTTGAAGAAATATCCTTATGATTAGTAACTGGAGAGCTCAAATTTTCCTCCTGCAACTTAGCAGCAGCATCTATAGGAAAGGAGTTACCTGTAATCGTTTTTAGAAGAACCTCATGAGGCATAAATTATGTTTTATTTTGTGATTCATAAAATCTTTCCAATTTAATTTAATTTAAATATGTTTATTATAAATGATAAGGAATTTTTACTCCCCATGGCCTTTTTTGTCTTATAAATTTAATTGCATGATGGTACAGCTGAAATGATATTGGCATAGAAGGTGTTCTTTTTATTATATAATTGTTGTTCATATGGCATTTTTTAATTATTAAATTCAATATACTAACTAATGTGAATTATAACTCAAGAAATACCAATATTTCTTATATGGAATCCCTTATATGGGGAAATATATTGAAATATTACATATAAACCATGAGTGACACCTTATTTCCCTACATGGGATTCATTGGAAAGACTCATAGGTTGATTGAGATTATATATACACCATTAGTGATACCAGGGTTCTATACATATAAACCATTATATTGGCTATTTGGTTAAATGAATCGTGATGAACCATGAGTGATGTTAAGATCTTGATAAGGAATTATTAGGCTAGACTCATAGTTATCATAATGTGACATGATCATTGAGTGATACATGGACTCATGATACAGAATACCATTGACAATATTAGTTGTTAAATAAGATTATGTTATTCCTTG
Source organism: Viscum album (assembly GCA_963277665.1). NCBI lineage: Eukaryota > Viridiplantae > Streptophyta > Magnoliopsida > Santalales > Viscaceae > Viscum > Viscum album. The sequence continues at coordinate 1,343,446,252 of OY728119.1, read as the reverse complement.
AGCGATACTTCAACTTCATATATATTCATCCATGGATTCGCTTATAGTCCAAATGTGATTATGTTATTACCTTATTTATACTTTGGTTTCCTATAACAACTTTAGGCATATGCTCAAATTTCATATGATCAAACGTTATTCTTGTGAGATATGCAGTTTACATTTGTTTTACAATCCTTTATTATCATGAAACAGGTATAATCATATATCATTATCATTATACATTATACTTAGGGATTGTAGCCATTACCACAAATTTCCACATACATTACAAATTTTCTGACCCATGATCTTTTACCTTATTTATTATGATGAGATAGTTAGGATGTTATCATGATAATTTTCAATGACTCTTGAGAGACACCATATGTCATAGAATGTACTAAACATATTAATATATTCTTTATATATATTTATATATAATATACATGCACACTTACATATACAAAAATAATTATACAAGGTAACACTTATTCATTGGTATAATATCTTAGGCCAAAGCATGTATAGTAGTCCAGGTGTCTTTAAAGAACCTTCGACAACATCATTACATTTATTTATTCCCTAAATATTTACTATATCTTCACAATACATTTTTTATATTCGTATAATGTGTTGCATAAACACAATTGATGTATCTTACTAAGTATATCTCACATCCTATAATGAACCAAAATTTTATCAATAAAAATTCCATTCTTATAATCTTTTATATACTATAAACCTCATAAAATGACTTAGTGTTCATAATAGAAAGTTATAAATGAAAAATGAATGAAATAATATGTATTTCATGAAATTTAGAATCATAAACAAATGGAATAGTACTTTAACATTTGAAATAGTAACATGACCTTTATGAATTGTATAACAACTAAAAGAATAGTAACTGCACCCATGAAAGTATAAATAAAATTTAATTCTCTTTTTAAGTTACAATATGATATAATTATATGATATTATAATTGAATATTTTTATGGGAAATTATTCTTAAATTTTTTATATTTTTATAAAACATGAATGATTATTTTCAATCCAATGGTTATCATAATGATATTAAAGAAACATTATTTTCATAAAATGTATTTATAAATAAATATAATTTTTATTATGATTATAATATAATTTTATGAGAAATTTATAAATTTTTTAAAGGGTTATAAAATTAGTAATAATTTTGAAATTGGTATTTTCCAAATATATAATGATTTTAATTAAAAATTTAATTTCACTTATTTATAAAATTATTTTCAAAAAATCGTGTCAATTTTTGAATTCTATAACTTCAAAAATGGTTAGGGTGCAGTTTTAGAATTTTTTAAAATAGTTGATTCTTTTCTGAATAGTAAAATATTGTAATTTACTATATATATACAAATTATATAATAAATAAACTCTTATTTCCCTAAACAATAATGTAAGAACCATTATATCAAATTTACATTATATATTTACTTTTTTAGTCATGGAATAATCATTATTTATTATCTTGATGAAATATAATAAACTAATACATACAATAATAATAAAACACACCTCCCCTCCACTATAAATATTAACCCTCAATACCACTCTTCCTCACATATCTTAATCCATTAAGATTATAAAAATTATATCCAAACATCATTTTATGCCTCTTACCCTTTTTCAAGATCATTTTTTTATAAAAATGGACCGAACCTATTTACCTAATGAAGTTCTCATGGAGGAGAAATTTAAGAAGTAAAATCCACATTCAATTTCCTTTTATTTTTTTTTCAATTTCAATTATTTTCATATTAAACACACACCTCACATTACCCAAGTCTAATTAACACTCCAGTATTATATATATAATTTAATTTTATCATGTAAAGTGAATAATTAAACATCATTTATTTCCCCTCCCTTGTTTTTTCTAAAAATGAAAACATCATTCTCAATGTGTTAATTTATCACATTCCAGGATGATGAGTTTTCAATTTACATTAAAACCATAAAGGATGGTCATAAAACCATTATATAGTTGAAAAATATTATAATAAATTTATTACATACAATTTAAATTTTTAACGATTTTATATATCTTATATTAACTAATAAATCAAAAATAGTTTGGGATGATAGAAAACCCACCAAAATAATCAAAACAATTATTACTAACGTCATGTCAAATGATTCATCTTCGCCCCAAATTAAAAAAATGAATTATTTAACCATTTAAACTTATATATGATTATTAATATCATATAACTTCAATTCATTACTACCATTCTCATTTACATGACTTTCAATAGATGTATATAAGTAAAGCGATCAAGAAAACCATAGAATCCAATGCTGCCAAATGATGAAATTCAATCTGATTACCCATCAAAAATATCATAATTTATTATAGTAAAATTATAATAAATCTATTTTATGTATAAAAATATAAAAATTAAATAACTATTGGGTTAAATATTATTATATATGTCATTAATAAAATGTTATGAACACTTTTATACACAAGGTAAGGGGTTCTATGTAAACCCTTAATTTTTTCTTTAGGATATGATTTTTAAAAATTAACCATATTAAACATATATTAAAATTAATATAAAGATTATAATTTATATATATATGTTCCAAAATCATATAATCAGATTATTAAATATTTTGTTAATGGGAAAATTCATTTTTTTATATATTTCCTTATTAATTCTTTTTAATTATCAAGCCTAGTTAGAGGGACCATCCGGGTTTTTTACCCATTTTTTAGTTCAAACTATAATCTATTTTAATCACCCATTATTTTTATAAATTAGTAATTCATATTATAGAAAATCCCTATCAATTTATATTTGGTTTTATACAAAAAATTATTATTTTTTCTGTTTTTATGAATCTTGAAAATTTTCTCCTAAACTAAAATAAAATGTTTTATTTTTATAGATTGTTAAACACTTTTTTTACATGTTATCACATGAGTTTGACATCAATTATAATCTAAATGTATTTTATCTTATGAATTTTTATGTAATATATAGATACATTCTTTCATGGACCCTATTATGTTATTCCTATTTGATATTCCTTCTTAATTGATTAATATAATCAATTCATTACAGGGATAACCCATGTGATTTTGTTTGAGTCCCCATGAATGATTCTTTATGTGGTAAACATATACATGAATATTGTATTACAGTTGTTCCTAGATATTTCTCTAATGCATTTGGTAAATTCTATTACCAGAAGAAGTAATGTGCAACGGTCTTTGTGGTTATCCTCGACTCGTGCTCCATATGAAACTATCTTTTTGGTTTTCCCAAACTCGTGCTACTCAATGTGTAATGATCATTGACTAATTATTATGTCATGTTTTTTGTTTTCTAAAAAATATAAAAAACTTATATTATTAAATGATCACATTTTCTATATATTATTATTATAAACATTTATTAATGTTCCATTACATTTTTCCATCGTGTTATGTCTTCTAATGAATTTGATATAATTTATTATTATGTTTATCCCCTTATTAGGCTATTTATATCATCCCTTGGTTCATGTATTATGTACGTTATCTAATAATAAAAAGTTAGGTATAAAATGGTGTTAGGAAATATTTATGAATATTAAATACATTTTTTTATTTTGGTTTCTTTCTGTCTAATTTTGTATCTAATATTCTAAATAAACAAACATTACTATCCAAATTTTGTATTAGATGTATAATTATGCTTCAAATACAAAAATAATATGTGTAAAAAGATAGGCCTATTATTCAATGTATCAGAGTTATATTCTAGTTATATATTTTTATTTTGAATACATAACATTTTTAATAACTCTAAGGATATTTCTGTCACTATGGTTGACCAAGACCAAAACATAGGCTATCATAAGTTATGATATAATTCAACATTACATTTTTATCCTTATATTTCATAATATTAAATTTATTATTCTTACTATATGTTTATTGAAGACCCATCATTGTAATTTATTTTTTCATAGTTAATGGGTGGAAATGGAAAAACTCATGCCAACAATCAATGGGATATGAAATGGGATGATATCCTAAATGATAAGAAAAATATGTTGGGAAAAAGTTCTGAAAACATCATTATAATATGTTCTCAACTGGCTCAAGTTATATGTAATGTCTTCAGTAGTGCGGAACACCATCTTCAACTATGAAAGGGAATATTGTGGACTAATATGTTTTGCAATAATGGGTTCACAAATGATTTGGATCTTCTATTCCCATCAATAAAAAATAACTGATTAAATACATCGAGATTTTATCATTTGTCCTCCTATGATTAGAGGAAGAGAAAACTGTTTTGTAGGTTTATTTTTTTATGTGGATGTTGATTTGTTGTGGAAACTGATCAAAAAAATTAATGGGCAAGACTAAATTGATTCCATTGATAGGAAATATTTCAAGGAAAAAATTAATAATTGTTTTTCTAAAAAACTCAATTATAATATAGAGAGTAATTTCCTCAATATAAAGCAATAAGAAGATGATATTATCAAGTAATATAAAGAAAACATCACAAGATATGCACAATATGCCTTCAACATTATCATGAACTATGAATTCAAGGTTAATTTATTCTTTATAAGACTATTTACGAGTATAATAAATGTTCAAGAAATTCATGGCTTCGATATCTATGAGGATATTGTCCATTACGACATTAATTTTGAAAGATAGATTGAATACTCTCATTGTTCTCATGTTTAATGGAATGAAATGAATAAAATAGACATTAATATGGTGGTATAAATATCTTAATCCAATGATGGAAAGAATACCCAGTATCCAACATGTCAAAATTGTACGAAGAAGCATCTAAGGGATTTTCTAAAGGGAACCATGAAATGCTTCAACTGTGGAAGAGTGGGTAATCTAGAAAATAATTTCCAAAGGGATATAAATAATCCCACTAATATTCAAGAATAATGGAATGTTCATATCAGTAGTCATCATATATTATAGTATCTCATCTTCAAGAACATGGGAATTAAGACATCCCTTGATCTATTCCAAAGTTTGTTGGAGGAAATCAATAACAACAACCTCCATGGTTGCACAAAAGTAAATTTTCTATCACTATTAATAATGTAGAACCTAACAATGATTTGGTTAAAGTTACTTTGGTTATTCATTCAACAATATAAAATTTACTATTTGATTATGGTTCTTTTCATTATTTCATGTAATGGATTTTTAGTAGAGCAATTAAAATGACACCTCAGAATATAGAGGATGAGGTATCTATTAGACTAGATAATGGGGAATTTATTACATCAAAATTATATAAATCCTCCTTATTTAATTTTTGTCAGCTGAACTTCCTAGAATATCTTGTCTTATTTCATTTCATTCATTTTGATGCTATATAGGGCTTGGATTGTATTTTTTTATACAATTCTAAGATCAAATTTTAGGAAATGGAGATCACTCTTCACATTATGAGGGTAGCCTATAATTTCATACAATTATATGGAAGATGATGAATCTCCATTTTAGTCATTGTCTCAATTGTGGATATTATTTTCTTTTGAGAAAATATATCTATCTCAAATATTTGAGATAAACTATAGAATCATTCTGAACAACATTCCCAATGTGATAGATTATAATTCTGGGCCCCATAAAGAATTACATTATCTTCCTCCTCTATGAGTATTTGAGTTCTCAATTGAGCATATCCCATTATCTATTCCAATATCAATGAAATCTTATAGAATGGCCATTATTGAGTTTGAAGGAAAGAAGAAGAATTTATAGGAGAATCAGGAAAAAGGTTTTATATTCCCAATACCATTACTAAGAGGTGCACCAGTCCTCTTCTTCTTGAATAATTGAAGATTATTCTACCTAGGTAATTATTTTTATGTTCCCAATAAAATCATGATAAAGAAAATTTATCCAATGATAATGATAGATAACGTGTTCAATAGAAAATGTGGACCATATATTTCTATAAGGTGGATATTCCGTAAGGATATCGCATACTAAAGGTGAAGAGGGAACATATTTAAAATATTACCTTTAGAGAAAGGAAGAGAAACTATGAGTTCAGAGTGATTCCATTCAGACTCACAAATTCCAAAAATAATTTCACGAATATAGTAAATAGTTTATTTATAGAATTCCTTGACCAATATGTGGTAGTATTTATTGAGGATATTCATATATACTCTAATAGAAAGGAGGAACATGAGGAGAATTTGATTAATTTGATGAATAATTTGTTAAGGGATTAACATTATGAAATGTACATAAAATGTGAAATCTTGATGGATGATGTATCATTTTTGGGGAATTTAATCACTAGAAACGGAAAATCTGCTGACTCCAAGAATATATAGGTAATCAAAAAGAGGTCTAGGACAATATCTGTAATGGATATCTATATTTCCCTTATTTCATCTAGGTATTACATATGATTTTTGAAGTACATATCATGATTTTCCAACCAATAATCCAAGATTACTATTAAAGGAGAAAAGTGTTTTTGGACTAGTGAATGTGAAGACTTCATTATAGAGTTGAAAAAGAGGCATATCACTGCACTAGTTCTCACACTACAGATATGCTCGGAACACTTTTTTTGTATTTTTATTATTCAAATATGTTATTACGTTGTGTATTTATTATAAATAAGAACGTGAGATTCTAATCCTCATGGAAGTAAAAAAATCTAAAGAAAAACTATCCAATACATGATCTGGAGTTGGTAGCTTTGATCTTTATGTTGAAACTTTTGTAAAATTATCTATATGGGGAGTAGTGTGATATTGATAATAATCACAATATACTCTAACATATATTCCCCTAGAATGTTTTTAATATACCCAATAGATATATTTATGGATCATAATGGATTATGACTTCATAATCCACTACCCTCTCAGTACGTCAATGAAGGTTGTAGATCGTCTTTGTTGAAAGGATGTTACTTATTATTTAATGATAAGAATTTAGAATGATCCAATATTATTAGACATGTAGAGTATATAAATGATAATCGTTATGGAATGGAATTCATCAATCTGTTAACAAATTATTACCCAACCATACCTTATGGATAAAATATATAATTCTCAATGAAATGGTCTAGAAATATAAAAAATGATTAAGAAATCAGAAAACGGAAATCATCGTTCTTAAAATGGATGAGGAAGGAGATGGGATAATTGGTTTATTACTATTTGTACAATATAATCCATAAATAAATAATGTTCTTCTAAATGATTCACATTGCTCATCGTTCTCTATTCACATAGGGACTAAAAATATATATCGATCTATCCAATAAAACAATTAGTGGGACTACATTGAATGAGATTTTACATAATATATATCAATGTTCCATGTACATAATCACGTGATGGCTGAATGAAAAAGGTATTAGGGGATAACTAAACTATTACCCATAATAGGATGGAAATAGGAAAACATCACTATGGACTTTGTCACTAGATATACAAATACATCAAGAGGAAATAATGATATAAATGTTATTCTGAATTCAATCAAAATAGAAGCTCACTTAATCATAGTTCAGGAGGACTTATCACCAGATCAACTATTCATAGATATACATTAGGGAAAGAGTAAGGATTTATGGTTTAAAAATATTGATTACATCATATCGATATATGAGAATCCCATCCATGTCCTGGAAAGACCTCCAATATACCATAAAAAATATGTTGAACATCCTTATGGTCTATATTCACCGAACCATTGGACAATATTAGTGGAAAATTCTGACACATGAATAATTTTTTTGAGAATATTCTATTTTATTCCAAGGGGGATGGGATAAACATAATCCTTTTGTTGAGTTCACCTACAATAATAGTTTCAACATGACAATCCAAATTTCACCATATGAATCCCTTTATGGGAAAATATGAAGAAAACATGCAAGTTGTGTTGAATTCAGTGTTGTTAAGATTCTAGGACCTAAAATAGTTTATGAAATGATAGAAATAGTGAAATCTATTCAGTAGAATATCTTTCCAGCCTAATGTCGATAGAAGTGTTTTGTAAGGAATCATAAATTGGACCTATATTGGAAATATCTAAGTGTTTAATGTAATTATATCATCAATAAAAATTAAAAAAATTACTATATTAAAAGAAATTTATTAACATTAAAAATAACCATTTTATTTGACCATATCTACTTCTTATCCTAAAAAATTCAATTTGATATATTAAAATAATGTGGGTTGAATATATAATTTTTATTAACATGAAATAATATAAATGCCATTATCAAAGGGAAATGACAGAAAAATTTTATATATTTGAGGTTAGGTTGGATATGGTAAAATTAATTTCATAAAATTAAATAATGTTTTGTTTTGAGTGGAATTTAAAGCCATATAAAAATTTTTATTATTGTATTACCCATTTAACCCTTATTGTATGGAAAATAATTTCAGTTGTTACTATTCATAATTACAAAAAATAAAAGGGAAATATTTACCTGATTTCAGCATATAGATTCTAATGATACAATATATTTTCCTCGATAAATTTATTAATTTATTGAAATAAAAGTTTTAATAACAATGCATAAAATTGAATAAAAATAGTTTTTATAAAAAATTCATTTTTTTCAAATGAAAATGATCATATAATAAATCATATATAATGTTGATTCACATGAAATTATATAGATTTTGATTTATAAACATAATATTATTTAAAATTTAATACACATTTAAAATATAAAAGGACATTTAAATAAATTGACTTAAATATAAAAATGGAAGATTTATTGATATCAGTATTTTCACAATTCTATGGAAAATTTATATTTGTAGAAAAAATTCAATAAAATAACATTAATCTAATATTAAAATGACTTCATGAGATATTTTTTCATTATGTAAAATATTTTTTTCAAAACGATAGAGATTAATTAGAACATTCACTAAATTTTTTATTAATATTCATTATATGAAAAACAGTCATTAATTTCAAGCATAACATAAATTTACTGAAGATTGTGTACTTGTAAAATATTCATTAATGAATACCGTTTTGAAATACTAGGCTCTAGTAATATAGAGTGTGTTTTTATGTACGATCTCAATGTATAATGGCTGGTGTTTTTATATTAAATTTTATCTAAATTCATCCTACAAAAGTCAATGGAAGGTTCCCCATGAGTAAGAAAGGTCTTAGAGGTGTTTTAGGGGTTCATGGAATTTTAATATAAGAAGACATGCCAATCGGTTCTTAGATAATTGTTATAACATGAATATTAGAAACCATTCACCATCATAGTGAAAACTATTATAAGGTTATGATTGGTTATGTAAACCATATAGGGTTTCCCAAGAAACCACGTGCCTTGAGCTCCCATTAGACAATTACATAAACACAACCACCACAGAGTTTTTAACGCCCTCTCATTGGCCATCCAGGCTATGGGGCATGGATCCCACAAAGATAGTGGTAGATGCATGGTTTGGATATGGTATTCCCAACCATGTGGACAAACCACATGCCAATTAAAAGTGGATAAATTTATAAGCATTCCTCTCAGAATTAAATGTTTCTTCCCCAAATATCTCTCATACTGGACCTCCTACATCTAGGGTGATGAACAAGTAACCTCCTCATCCAACATTAATGATTCTACCTCGATTCATAGGTTTTTCAAGTGTGGTTGGGTGAAAATAAAATCACCTAATGAGTCTAAAAAACCTCTTGTATCTATATTATGGTCATGTAATTATAATGACCCAACATTATACATTACATATTCTACAGTTTTTATACAAGAAATACTATTTGATGAAATTTTCAGTTTATTATATTATAAAATTATACAAAACTCATAAAATGAAGACCCATACATTACATGTTTACACTTGTATTCAGTATCCACTTTTTTCAACAAAGGAAACCCTTTAAAAATATAACCTCTTCTAGAGACACAACATCAATTCTTTATATGTGAAGTATTCCTTTACCTAACCAATCATAAGACCATTGTATAAAATTTCAAAAATTGGGAAGTGATCCAAACGATTATAATGAACATAGATAAATAAAACAATGTCTTGTGAAATCCCACAAAACATTTACTTAAAATAAAACACACATTTCACACTCAAAAAGATATCATCATCTAAAAAATATCATTATCTTACATTATTAAAATCATTAATTTTTATGAAAACTAAAAAGAAAATAAATAATGTATATAGGTAAATTCATAAATAATATTATTAAAATGGAATAACCATAAGGTTGAATTCTATACATGTCACTCTAATAAATGGAATAACCATACGACCGACATCCATACATGTAACTCTTACAAAATAGAATAACCATACAACCGACTTCCATATCCAATGAATTAGAGATTATAACATTACCATCAATCCTTGGTTTTTCATAGAACCTCCCATATCTAGTTTATAATTTTACCACCAATCAAATATCTATGTACCATTATATAATCATTATACATAAATGATTTCAATTTTAATCTTTTCACTCATAAAATTAATGTTTCAATCAAAAGAAATCAATTCCATATATTGAAATAATCGTTAAATTTTTTAAAATAAATTATATAAAACACTTTAAAATAATATAAAATATGATATTTAATTTTTCTTTTCAAAAGATTAATCTTTATAGAAGAAGAAAAATTTCAAATAATGGTACTAGTGGAGGAGAGGTCGTTGTATCCATATACGCTAAAAAATAGCATCCATTTTTTCTTCTTTAAAGAAAGTAAAACACTACATATAAAAAGATTCTTTTTGAAAAAATTGGAATGAAATTAATATTCAAAGGAGATTCTCATAAAATTCATAAAATAATGTGGTGTATAACATAAAAACATGTCTCAAAAAATAGTATATTGAGACAAAGTCCCACACATCGAGTATGATTCATCATGAATGTGCTTTATCATCCTCAATGGTAGCACTCCAAACGAATTAAATATATACTTAAAATATAATACATAAAAGACTCTTTCATTGCCAAAAAACCACTTTTTTATTATAGAAGATGGTTTTAAAGTAGCCGTTAGACAAAATTTTACCTCTTAAATGTTTTTAATTTAAAAAATAGACAAACACGATTGTGATTAGTAAGATATTTAGTGTCTAGTTTGATCACCATATCTTTTTTTTAATATTAACTTGACTCTTATGAGTACAATTGTACTCTTATGAAGAGTAATAAGTTCGTTATGAAGATTAACCTCACTCATGTATGTATAAATAAAATTTATCAACCTTATAAATGGGAGTGAATATTTTTGAAATTAATAATTATGTGTTAATATTTTTTATATATAAAAATATGAAATTATGATTTAAAATTAATAAGTTTATTTAAAATAATAATAAATTTCAAAAAAATTATTCCTATTTAAATTTTTTCATCCTATTATTTGTGGTTAATTTTATGAGGATTTAATTAAGTTTTATAATTATTATAAAATTTGAATCAAATTTAAAATCAATATATTTTATTTAAATATTGATTTTATTTAAAAATAGAAGTTCACATATTTATAAAATTATACTGATAAATTTTTTAGAATTTTTGAATTCTACATGTTGAATATTGAATATTGTGAATTTTTTGGATTTTTTGAAATTACTCAAATTTTTAGTGATTTCTAAAATATGATAATTAACGATAAATCCAAAATGATAATTTAGTGAGTCACAATTGATGTATGGATGATCACACATGGTGTAAAAAAATGTTCTTATTACTATTTTTGGTCTCAATAATTAACAATATTTCTTTTCACGAAAAAAATAATAAAATGTATAAGCTATTCAAAAAAACACCCCTCTACTCCACTCTAAAAGCCACCCCTCAACCCATATACTCATTACTCCTCTAATCCTTGATGATTCTAAATTTTCTTTCAAAATAATATTCCTTATCCTTTACCCAAATCATGTACCTCATGATCTTTCCAAAAGACCTAATATCCATTTCCTTAAGGAGGTTCTTAATGAGGATATTTCAATAGGTAAACCGTATTCTTTTTCAATTAACTTGACTTTATATTAATTTAATCTTTTATTATATCCTCACCAACATTTTAAAAACAATATTGATAACAATATAATAATTTATATACCTAAATTATATCATTATAATGGAAAAATAACCATCAGTTTCCTTACTGTGTCACTTTTTATTATAAATACAAAAACATAGTCTAGGAAGTGCCGATTTACAACATTCAAGGATGGTGAAGTTTCATTCCTCAATTTCTCCATCATGGGTGTTTATTAAAAATATTAATACTATAATTATATTTTAAAATTACTCTTAAAAACTTTTTTATGTTTCAAATGAAATATATTTACATAATACCCAGCCATAATAGAAAATGAGTTCATTATGAACAATAATCACCAAAACAATTTTAAAAATTATTGCAAAATGTATTATCTAATGATTGAAAAACATAATATATAACCATAAGATTTATATATAACCATTTAAACTTTTGTATTCCAATTAAAAACATGAAATTATAAATCAGGATAAACATACCAATTTAAAATTAACTCTTTTACATTTAATTAAACAAACCGATCGCGAAATCAAGGAAACGAACACTCTGGAATGACGAAATTTAATCATATAACTTATCAATAGTGCCATAACTGAACATAATAAAATAATTATTATAGAAATAAAAGTTTATATTGTTTATAATTAATTAATTACATGATTTAATTATATTTTCCATGAAGATAAAGTCAAGTACAGAAAACATTCAGACATAAGTTAAGAGATTTTTACAAAAACCTCCATTTTCATTCAGGTTGCTCTTAATAACTACATTACTCAATTAAAATAATTATTAATATTATCTAATCCCCCTGAATTATGTGTTGATTTTATATATATTTGTACCAAATAGAATCCTTCTTTCTTTTATGGGGATTTAGATATTCTAAAAGGACTATTTAAAAATTCTTCCAAATAAACGAGCATATTTGAAAGGAACTACATGAAATCATACCTATTTTAAAATGAACTATATAATATAATTTTAGACACCATTTTAATAAAATCACTCATTATATTATGAAAAAACTAAATTAATTCACTTCTAGTTTTATGCAAAAGGTTTTCCAAAAGAACTCTTACTATCAAAGTAATAGACTATTTATATCAATATTTACAATATGATTTTATATGGGTATTTTCATTTATTTAAACATCTGTGTTGATTAATATTTCCAATTGTGGTTAATGTTTTATTATATCATCTATAATATTTTATTTAATGTTTTATGATTATTCATACTATGGTTATTCTATCTTGATCCCATTCAGCATATTACACTGAATAGTTTGTGTTTATGTTTAATGATAGGGGAAAGATAATTACATTTCATATTTTTGTCTCAAAACTAATCTATATGATGATTATGTTAATACCTAATCATATGATGAATGTTTTGGACATATTAGGTGATAGTAGTGGTTTGAAATATACCATCGATGCATCAGTAGGTATCATGAGACAATATAGCATAGGTTATTACACATTATTCATGTTGTCTTATATGGTGCGTTGATTGTATGATTATAATGTATGACATTTTTAATTCATTAATTATGAAACTATATATTGATAGTAAATGTGATTAAATGACTAGTATAATATACATGTTTATGTTTTATAAAAAAAATTAATCATTATTTATTCCTTCAATATTATGTTCGTGTTTTTTGATGGAATTTGGTTTTAGTAATTAATAATGTACAATGTTGATGTTTATGATTACTTCCACTGTATTATTTACCCTTACTCATCATTTGAGATCATGCCATTATTAAGATTTATAAATCCCCAAAATATGAAAAAATTTATTATGAATTACTACAGGACATATCATGGAGATATAAGAGTTATTAATGGGTCTATTATATTGTATTTTATTTCATGTTGTAATATTGAACATATGTATTTATCTGGTATTCCAAAACTGCTAAACTATTCAGTCCATCAGGATAAGAATTGTTTATATGAATTCCAACATAATAATATATTGCAACAACTCTGATAAATGGGGTTCAAGGCTTTACACTTTGTATCAAAGTATGATTAGTTGAAAACATAGAAAGTAGATATAGAAATGTTGATTAGGGAACAAATATCTAAGGTATACATTGAGGAGAAGAATACAAGAACATAATAAAATTGTAGAAATGACAAGAATTTGTAGATCTTCCATGAAAAACATCCATGTCTGTATACTACTATTATATGTGGTTCTAGAAAAGATGAAAAATTAAGTAACAACTTGAACATGTTGTTCTGGGCATATCTCAAGGTAACCTGGCACATGAAAATAGGATTTACAATGAACATGGTCTTACACACTGGGGCAATATGATTATGATTACTGAAATTTTCTTTACCAGACATTATGAAGGCTTTTAATGTGACTTTTTCTTCAAAGAAACCATGTTTATGATTATTATATTAGTTATTCATAGGATTTAAATTTATTTTTTTATTTTTTATTGAGATTGAACATCATAATTCATAACAAATTCTATAGTATTATATTATTTCTTAATGGTGCTTAGAATAAGGAATTGAAACCTCATGAACATGTGTAGACCATTTAGGGAATTCCCTCCAATTATGGATAATGAAGGTGTGACTGCTGGTTAGAAACATAAAATATACTGGGAAAGCTAAATCAGGTTATGAACAATAACCTTACCCATATGGTGCATCATAATCCAAAACATGTAAGAGTTATGTTTAAAAAGATTATGTTATAGTAGAAAAAATAATTTAATGGGACTACAATCCCATTCAAATAAGAGTAGTGGAAAACTTCCATAGAAAAGAAATTGATTACTTTGGGAAGTAATGAAATGGATAAGGTTGTCATGTAGGTATATCATCTATCAAGAGATAATGATCAATGGTTTTCATTGATTCAAATAAAAAATAAGGAATAGGGGTTGAAAATATGGAATGGATTTATTTTAAGGAAATCATCTTTGAAAAATACATTTCTTGTAAATAGTAAGTGGATATAGAATGAAATTTTCTAAATCTGCTAGAAAAAAAGGACTATAATGTATGAAAGAATGAATCTAACATCACGATGTTAGAAAAGAATATTTTATAAAACACATGTATTCCAAGTAGAAATATCAACTGATTATATTATGGTTTAAATCCATTCCATTGATGGGTACCAGTCTACCAATGTTTCTCATTAGATGAAAATATATTTTCATGTAATATATAGATAGAAAAAATAATTCTCAAGGTCTTATGACATTTACATAATGAATGATAGGAAGGGGGTGTTGAATACATTGGAATTGGAATTAGTAAAAAGGTAATAATGGGGGAATTTATATACCATCATGTGATAAGTGTGTGAAGAAACACATTGGTACATTCCTAAAGGGTATTGATGTTTGTTACATGTGTTGATGAAAATGCAACCAATCATGTGATAAATGTGTGAAGAAACACATTGGTACTTTCCAAAAGGGTATTCAGTTCAATATTGATATAATTCATGGTTCAAGATCATTATAAATGTCTCCTAATAGAATTCCCATTTGGAGTTTTTAAAACTAAATAAAAATCTTGAGGAATTTAGTGACAAATGATTTATCCTCCCTATATTTTCTATATGGGGTTTCTGTATTCTTTTTTTCATGAAGATGGGTGGATCTATCATGTTGTGCATTGACTACCAATAGAACGATGCTACTAAAATAAAAAAAAATACTCGCTTCCTAATAATGATTATTTATTTTAACAACTTCATATATCCCAATAATTATTGAAGACTGACATTCGATCTGGATATCAAATATTGTGTTTGAAGAAGGATGAAATTATAAAAATAACATTTCGAACCGGGTATGGGCATTATGAGTTTAATGAAATACCTTTTGGACTTAAGAATACAAACTATGATTTCATGGATATTATTAAGAGAGTTTTAATGGAATACCATGATCACATTGTTTTTGTAATTATTTATGATATCTTAGTATACTCTAAAAGCTATGAAGATCATGAGATTCACTTGAACATTTATAAGAACCAAGTTTTTCATTTTCGAATGGATATTTTAATTTTTTATCCAAATCTTTTATTGATCCTAATATAGTTTCCTAATGAGTTAAAAAAGGTTATGAGGGTTTCTAGGGCTTTTTTATATCTCCGAACACATTTTTTTGGAAAAAGGACATGTTTCATGGTTTGTTCCCTATTAGCACACGAGTTTCATAACCATGTGGTTTGTATTTTTTCAGACAGTATCACCTCGTACAGTTGACAGTAGGCTAGGCATCCAATCCATGAGAACAACCATTCTTCTCAGGATCGAGTAGATAAATCTCACATGGTTTTCACATGTTGAAAAATTATGTAGAAAAATCGTGTTCAGGCTACAAATATGTGTAAAATGACCAAAACACCCTTAATGAACTAATAATCCTCCTCCTCCCTCCTAATCTATGAACCATCTGTATTTTTATCTATATTCATCCTTTTATATCATTTTGAAGTCTTAATATAGGGATCAATAGATCTCTTTTTTCCACCATCTGATCAATCTTCAAATCATTATATTGGATACAACATGGTATGTACTCAAGTCCTCTTCTTCTATACTTCTTCACTTTCAATCTCAACCTAGATATCGCTATGTGAGAATTTTTCACATTTTATTAGATCTACTCAGATTTGATTAACATCAAGGGCTGTTATCAGAGGAGATGTCTCATACAACCCTAAGCTTGATCTTCTATAACTCATCCCTAATTATCGTTGTTTTTGGAATGTTCTTCTGGGGCCCACCAGTTTTGTTGGATTCATTATCTTAAATTAACATTTCATGATTATAATCGTTATAATCATATGGTTATGATATTTTAAAATAAGTGATTATTTTTTAGTGGTTTCACCCACAACCGAATCCACATCATGTCAAATGTTTTGACATAATTGCATTTTTAGTGTTTCGGTATGTAGGAGACACTGTTTGGGTGTTCCTTCACATGGACTTTCTAGATGTGAGTCTTTTATGATAAATGGATTGTTATTACTGAGAAATGCATAATGTAATGTACCGTGTTTTCTCACAACTTGACCTGCCTAAGATATGTGCTTACGAATGTTTACTAAATGTGAAATATAAAATTTGAAATGATAAGTGTACTATGTATATTACTTGTCCTTATCAAAAGATATTGAAAAAATGATTACATGTTTATAGCACCCCATTCCATGTTAATCGAATGTAGAGGAGTGAACCTCAATTATTGAATAAGACATAATGGTTATGTATGACTTGAATAAATGATTGAAACACTACATAGCCAATGAAAAATAATATAATATAATTCTTGGACCAATAAATAAATGGTTTTAACTCTACATGACTTATCCACAATAATGGAATCCATGACTTGAACCAATTAATTATAACATGATTACAATAACAAATAGGAATAGAATGACTTGATATCGCCTTGGATTATGAGAGGATAATACCTTAGGTATCAGGAGCCTCATTCAGATTAAAGGATATTATTTTCATAGGATGATACCCACCTAGACTCTAGTTCTTGAATATACATTGGAATCTTGGTATACTACTATTTGTTCTCTTTCTTTATTATAATATCACATGGATAAACTCCTTGAATTCAGCATTATCTAGAAGATACCATGGTGAAATCCAATAGGGCCCTATCTTTTCATAGCCTCATGTTACATTGGTCTATCACCTTGGACTCAGTAGGATCATTATTGAGGAATTATTTGGATTATGCTCCTCAGAATACACTCTTAACACTTATCTAGACTCAGATACTACTGAGATATCTTTTCGTGAGATTGTTTTACCTTTGTTTTTACCCAATAACTCCCCTGCTAGATATCATTGTATAGTTTCCTTTTTATATCATGGGTCTTTTACTACATATACTATCACGATATGATGTTATAGTTTTCTATGCCTCCCATGACCTATTAAAATTAAATGGTAATTGATTAATTAATGAACTGGTTACATGTTCAGACACCTACCGAGGGATAAAGACGGAACTTGGTTATTTGGTTATATGTTACAACTTTCTTGAATTTACATATTCTTTACTACACTATGATAAAAATCATTAAATGGGCCATACGTTATAGACACCATTGGTGGTAGCCCACTAAGATTCATCTTACACTCTCTCCAGGCATTATTTTGTACCTGTAGAAGATTACACGGTTTCATGTATTGATAAAGGGAATCATGTAGCTTCCAATACCTGATTAGGTGAAGACAGGATGAAACATGATAGCATATGACCGTGTAGGACATCGAGATTCTTGAAGTATACTTTTTTTACATCGTGGGAAATGTTATTGATATTCTTTTCTATCTATTGCATCAGTTTTTTTACACTATTTATTTATATTTCCACAATTGTTTACTATTCTATTATATTCCTTATACGATTCTACACTATGTTTTATAGGGTTTAGTCATACCACGAACATATGTAGTCTGTCATTGCTAGTCAGAAATCACTAGCATTTGGGATGATTCACGTGAGGAAATGTGGCCCACCATGCTCGGGTATCCCGATATGTGGCATTTGGGTACAGTTCATCACAAAAGGGAATCAATGGTTGTTTTTATCATTTATGAATATTTAGAGATAGTATATTGGGGAATATGAATTCTTGGGACATGGTCTTATGTCATGATGGGTCTTCACAAATGGATTTCAGGATAAAATTGGAGTTACCCATAATGTAATTATTGTTCTGTTTTTTCTATTAATGTTGATATAATTTCACCATTGGGTGAATCACATGTTGTGTGGTGTTATTTATTATTAATCATTGGGAATTTATTTCATCCTTGTCCAAATGATATGAGGAAAAGGAGTATTGCTTCATGCATCATTATAGGTACCTCGAATTAACCTGTCATGCATATTGTCATGCCATATAAGGGAATTTCACTATATTGCATTGCTTGATATGACTGTGATTGTTGATTGTTGTTGTGATAGTTGATATTACATGTATTAATATGGTTTCTATTGACTGATTTCATGTCTCAATTCAAGTGTTGTATGGTCGCTCATTGGTTGGAATGAGTAATTTATAGAGCCAAGCAATTATGCTATAAGTAAATGGTTGTTTTTTTGGTGATACGTATATGGGAACTAATTCATTGGAAATGACTATCCATTGTAATGTGAATCCTGAAATTAAAAATGAATTTGTTTCAAATCCTTCTCCCACCTTTTCATGTTTAATAAAGGTAAAGGAGTCATCCTATGAATTAACAGGAAAATGACATAAAACATATACTTGAGCACTTACTGATACATGGTCGTATAAGCGAGTAGCCAGGGATGTATGCCTTGGGTGGTGAGTTTTTAAATAACATTTTTCTACTATTGATTCCATTTAACTGGTTCTATGCTTGTTATATGGTGTCTTCTTGGAATTTTTAGACCAATACCACCACAACTTCCTCGTGTTGTTCGCCCAGAGGGTGGTGACAACCATGCTCCATAAATGGTCGTCCTTGACCCAACAGTCTAACTTCGAATAGTGCCATGTGAGGAGCCACCTACAATACCTAATCCAGGCATGGATTCCCATGTCAATGATAGTTTTCTCTATCTGATATAGTCCAAGAATGGTTCTCCACAGGCTGCACCAACAATGGTTGATCTAACCCGCATGTTCCAATAGCTACATCCTACTAATTTTTTCGGGTATAGAAGATCTTAGGCTGCTGAATCATGTATAGAGGCCAAATTCATTATACAACCTTTTACATCTTCTTTGGGTTCACCCTTGATTTTTTCTAAGAAGGAAAATGGATGTCTCAGTTTGAGGATGGATTACAAATGGTTGAACCGACATACAGTCAAGAATTAGAATCCACATCCTTGAATAGTTGATCTCTTTCACCAGTTTTGTGGAGAAAAGATGTTCTCTGAGAACAACCTGAGATTAGGTAATCATTAGGTACGAGTCAGACCATTAGACATAACTCATACATCTATCCATAGTAGTTATGGTATGTACAAGTTTTTTTATGTCATTCAGTCTTACGAACATTAATGTCGTTTTCCTGGCTTTGATTAATGGGGTTCTCCATCCTTATATGGACTCTATTGTTGTGGTCATGGAGGATGAAATTTTGGGGCATTATCACATTCATAAATACCATTCCAAACATCTTGATATCATTGTGAGTACATTAAGAGAGCATTATCGTTATGCCATGCCTTCAAAATGTGAGTTCTATATTGACAGGGTCCAATTCATTTATCATATTATTATCAAATCAAAAGTATCTATTGAACCTAAAAAGGGATTATGCTATAGTATCATTGGAGAATCCTAAGAAATTGATTGTTATCAGGTGTTTCATAGGGCTCACTGAATATTATAGTAATTTCATTCAAGGATTCTCATATCATGATTCAACTCTTACAAGACTTACTGTGAATGTTTTTATGTTCTTGTTGTTAGAATCATGCGAGAAATACCTTCAGAAGTAGAAAGGGAGGCTCATCTGGATACCTATTCATTTTCTTCTAGAACCTGGTAAAATTTATATAATCTTATGTGATGCATCAGGAATTGGCCCATGATCTTGTTGATGCATGATGAAAAATTATTTAAGTACAGATCTCGTTAGTTAATGCATCATGAAAAAAATTACCATAGGCATGACCTCGATCTTGCAATAGTTAACAATGCCTTATGTTGCTATAGACATTATCTATTGGGTGAGATCATTGCGATGTATACATATAACAAGATCCCCATGTATATCTTTTCTCAGCGTGACTTTAACCTCCAACAACAAAGATGGGTTGAATTCCTATAATCCATTGTTCTTGAGATGTGATATACGTCAAGAAAAGGCAATGTGGATGCATTTGAATGGAGTCAGAAAACTCAAATGTAGGATTTATATGAATCATATTAAGAATGACAGTTAGTGGTCCTCATTTCTAAACATCATCCATAGATTCATGACAGTAATTAGAAGCCTTAACTTCCATCATTACAAGTTATCTCTTCCCTCCATGAGAAGGTGATGAGTTAGTAGTTTTTATATCCTAACGTTTTGGTTCTCCATGACAGTATATATGGAGGTAACCCACCTCTATATTGGTTTGTGGACAGAGGTGACATCTTATGTCTACCTGTATGTTTTTGGGTTTATGTAAATGAGATATAACAGTTGATAAAAGAGTCCCGTGAATCCAAGTGGGTAGTTCATCCAAAAATCATGAAGATGTATTGAGATATGTGACTCCAGTATTAGTGGCATGGGATGAAATGTCAGATTGCATGCTTCATCACTAGGTGTTCCAACTATCATCACTTGAAGTGGAGCACTAGAGACCTACAAGCCTGTTAAAGACACTTCCAGTCCTAGAATGGAAATGGGAATATTTTTATATGGATTCTGTAGTCATCATAACTAAGTCATCAAGAGGTAGAGATGCTATCGGGGTAGTCATTAACTAACTAAAAAATCACCCCACTTCATTTATATTTGGGAGACATTCTCTGTTCATGAGTTAGTAAGACTGTATGTTCGTGAGATCGTACGACTACACATAGTTCTACGTAATATAATTTCATATAGGGATGCTCATTTCACTTCACAGTTCTGGCCAGGATTGTAGAAATCAATTGGATCTCATGTTCTTCTAAGTACATTTTTCACCCTCATGCCAATTGACAATTAGAACGGTCATTTCAGGTTTGGGAGGATATGCTCTGAGCATGCATTCTTGATTTCGGTGGTTCATGGTAGAAGCATTTCACTCTCATTTCTATTTCCTATAATAATATTTTCCAAGTGACGATATATATGGATCCTTTTGAGGATTTATATAGTAGGATATGTCATTCACCCTTGTTCTAGCTAGACATAGGGGAGGAATTCCTACTAGGTCCTTGTGTCATTACGGAGACTTCACAATAGGTCCATCTCATCAAGAAGCATATGAATACTACTGAATCTAGAAAAAAAATCTTATGCTTGTCATCATTGAAGACATATTCACATCAAGTTTGGGGATCATGTTGTTCTTCAGGTATCACCCGGTCTAGGGTATAGATTGATATGAAAGTAGGGAAAGTTGTCACCTCTATACGTCAGGTTGTTCAATATTCAATAGGGAGTCGGGACAATAGCATATCGGTTTCTACATTCTCAGAGGTATCATGCCATGCATGACATTTTTCTTGTCTCAATGCTTCTCCAATATCATATTGACCCAAATCATACCTTTGATACCAAAGTAGTTGTGTTAGATGCAGATTTTACCTTTGAGGAATATATTTTATGCATTGTTGAATGAAGAACGAAGGGTCTCTAAGGAAAGAATGTCCCTCTAATACGAGGGAATTGTTGCATGACCAAGTAATCTATGAGACATTGGAGAGGGAAGACGATGTACATACTCAATGGCCAGATTTTTTCTTAGATATTTCTTCATTACCCTTGTAGGGAGATCTCGAGGGGGAGTTATTTTAATAGGGGTAAAAAATAAGATCCAGTTTTTTAACTTAGGCATGGATCCTTTAATGTTTGGTCTTAATATTTACATTGGACCTCATGTAGATTACTAATTAGTTCGAAAATTTTCTGATGGTTTATGGGGCTTGTTTGGAGACCAGAAAACCACATTTTTGGAAAATAGGCCAAGTAGAATGGTTTGTGCATGCTTTGCCTAATCATTTGGTTTGTGTTTTCTCATACAGTGGAACCTCGCATTGTTGGTGCACAGTTTTGCATTCAAACTGTGTGATATCTCCTTTTCCCTAGGTTCATGTAGAACCATCTCACACAGTTAGCACAAAATTTGACTAACCATGTGTAAAAACAATACGTATGCTAAAATCCTACGAAAAATGACCAAAACGACCATAATGATCTATTAATACTCATCCTTCCTCAAAATCCAAGAACATTTAGTATTTTCTTCCATTTTAATTCTTTTGGATATTTTTAAAGGCCTATGATAGGGATGAATATATCTCCCTTGTCCTGAATCTGATTGAGCTTTTTTGTCATGTTGGATGTGTAACGATACGTACTCGAGTCATATTTTGCCATAATTCATCTATTTCACTCTTGACCTAGATATCCTCAACTGATTGTTTTCACCTTTTCTTAGATTTACTAAGATCCCCAAAAAACCAAGGGATGATATCATAGGGGAAGCCTCATACAACCCTATGGTTGGTGTTCTATAACTCATCCCTAAAGTTCGTTGTTTTTTGAAATGTTTGTGTGGGGCCCACCAGTTTCCTTAAAAATCATTTCTTAAATTATGATGTCATTATTATAATCATTAGAATTGTATGGTTGTGGTCTTTAAAAATATGTGATTAGTTGTTAGTTGTTTCACCCATATATCAATCCACCTCATGTCAAAGTTTATGCCAAAATGGGATTTTTAGTGTTACGGTATACTAGATCCATCGTTCGGGTGTGCCTTTACATGACCTTTCTAATTATGAGTCTTTTATCATAAATGGATTTTTATTACTAAGAATTGCATAATAGAATTTACCATTTATGCTCCCCACTTGACCGGGTTGAGTTATGTGCTTAAAAATGTTAATTAAATGTAAAATATAAAATGTGAAATTACATGTATACTATGTATATTACAAGGCCTTGTCAAAAGTGATTGAATAAAGTATACATGTCTAACCACCCCTTTTCATGTTTATGGAAGGTAGAGGAGTTAACTTCAATAGTTGAATAATCCTTAATGGCTAATTAAGAATTGATTAAATGGTTACAACACTACATGGCATATCCACACTAATGAAATAAAAGGCTTAGACCAATAAATAAATGGTTTCAACTATATTTGACCATTCCACGGTAACAGAAGTAAATACTTGAACCAAATGAATTCTAACATGATTATAATATAAATTAGGAATAGAATTACTTAATTTCTTAGTGGATTCCTAGAGTAGAATACCTTGGGTCTCGGGCACCCCATTCTGATTCAAGAAAACATTTTTCTTAGGTCGATACCCACCTAGACTCTAGTTCATTTCAATTCCTTGGATTCCCGATATAATTTTATTGGGTCCCTTTCTATATTATATTATACATCATATACACTCCTTGGATCCATGATTGATTTTTTAGGTTCCACAGTGAAAGAACATAGGGCCTTGCTTTTTTTAGAATCGTTTTAGCTTGGTCGATCACCTTGTACATTGTAGGCACCTTATTGTGGAATGTCATGGATTAAACTCCTTGGATTACACACTTACCTCTTTTCCAAACATAGATACTATAGAGTTAGCTTTCAATGTGTTTACGTTCCATTGGTTTTTACACTTGAACCCCTTCACTTGATATCATTGTCTGGTATCCTTGTTACGTATATGGACCTTAACTACTTATACTATCACAAGGTGATGTCAGAGTTGGCTATGCCTCATGTGACTAATTGACATTAAATGGAAATTGACTAATTAATTAACTAGTTAAATGTTTAGGAAACAGCCGAGTGATGATACATGTTCTGGTTATATATATATATTTTACTACATTCTTTCTTTATATATGCATGGATTCACACTGCTATATTACATTACACAGGTCGATGTTATAGAAACTGTTGGCGGTGGCCCACATATATTTTTCTCACACCCCCTCCCGGAATCGTTTTGTACCCGAAGTAGAATACATTGATTCTAGTATTGAAATGTGGAAGCATGTAGATTCCAATATGTGATTGTGTGCTAATAGGATGGAGCAGGATTGGAGATGGTTGAGTAGGCTCTTGGTATGCTTTGAATGGGCATTGGTTTCTTTTACATTATGCAACATCTTATGCATATTGTCAAGTATCCATGAAATCTAGTATTATTGTGAAATGGAATTAAATCATCAATGATCTAGTAGATATAGTTATTGCTATTATTGTATAACAATTTCCACAGTTTCCTTTTGTTATTTATTTATATTTCTTCTGTTGATTACTATTCTATTATATTCCATTCACTATGCTTCAATCCATGAATGAGGGAATAGTCATCTCATAAACACACCATAGGCCCTCGCTGCTAGTCGACAGTCGCTGTCTTTTCGGAATATGTGCCAGAGGCCATGGGGCCCACTGGGCTCAGAGCACCAATTTAGTGTCATCGGGGTCTGGGTCATCACATAACTATTCTGAACTGCCTTTGACAAAATGAATTATATGTAATGTTTAGCGTGATGAATTATGTAATCAAGAAGTTTCGTTTCTAAGAAATATTGTATCTAGGGATGAATGTTTAGTGGTTCATATAGAGACAAAGGTATTTCAAGAATCGGTAACACCAACAAATATTAACTATTTACATTTATTTATTTATTTATCTGGTTAATATTGGCATTTCAACCACAATATCACCATATTAGACAACTCATTAAGATATCATACTCGTAAATGGGATATATGCATATGGACAAAATATTTTGAAGAAGGTTTTTTAAGAAATAAAGAGGATATTAGTGAATGATCTGATCTTAACATTACTGTCGAAGAATGGTGCATTTGTGATCTATAGTGATGTGTCAAATAATGGAATTGGGCGTGTTCTTATTTAGAATTATATATTAATTTTCTATGCATCATAGTAGTTATAAATCATCGAATTGAACTATCCAACTCATGATCTTTAGTTAACAGATGTGATATATTTTTAAATATATAGATACACCATCTATTTGGGGAAAAAAGTGAGATATATACGAATTAGGAGATCTGATAATATTTCTTCTAATACAAAAACCCCATAACGAGGCAATGTAGATTTCTTGACCTACTAGTGGATTATTTGTTTCTATAAACTACCAACTTGGAATGAGAGATAATGTAGTTGATGCATTGAGCATGATAGATTATTGTCTTCTAATCAAAATGTGAATTGATAGGTATCCAATGTACATAGATCTAGATAGAATGAATAAGAGAATTATTAAAGAAGGTGAATCATAACTTCTTTTTAAAATGGTTTACCAATGATCTTTATTGTAAATAATTTAATTTTATTAGTATGATGATATTAATTTTCCAAAAAATTTAATTCTATGAAAGATGGGAAGTTATATGACATCATGTGTGGTGATGGAATTCTAAAATTTCGAAGGAGGTAATGTGTTCCCTCTATCCCCAGTTCAAAAATGATGTTATTGGATGATTCCAATATTTTAAATTTCTCTATTCACCATGGTAGTGATAATATTTATAGGGATTTGAATGTCAATTTCTAGTGGGACATCATGGAGATGGAAACATATCATTATATATTAATAGGTTTTGTATGTCAACAAGTGTTGATGAAAATAAAATATTATATAAGAGGCATGAAACCTATTTATATTTTTACATGGAAATGGTATTACATCACTATGGATTATTTCACTGGATAACCCAAATTTTCAAGGAAGAATGATGCAATATGGGTGATTTGGACTAACTTTGCAAATCTGCACATTTCAACTCTATAAGAGATGATTTTCCCATAGATTTGTTTGAATGGATCTATGTTAATTATGTTATCATACTTTATTGAAAACCTCTCTCAATTGTGTCTGATTTTTAAAAAATGATTTACATCGAAATTTTGTAAATGGAATCACAATTTTTTGGATACTGAGATTCAATTGAGTACTACATAACACCCTGAATCTAATGAGTAGTCAAAAGGAAGATTCGAACATTAGAAGACATGTTCTTATAATTATAACTACATTTTCCCAATATGTGGGATCAATATTTACACTTGGTCAAGTTTTCCAACAATATTAGTTTCTATTAAATTATTCAAATGGCAATGTATGAAGAATTATATTGAAAGGGATAACATACACTGAAATTAAGGGATGAAGTGGGTGGAAGAAAACTTTTTGGCCCAATTTTTTTATAGGAAACAATAGAGAAGGTAAATACTATTCAAAACCATTTCCAATCACCTCAAGTATAGAAAATGATTTGGCTGATAATTAAAGGAAGGAACTAGAATTTGAAGTGTGAGATCATTTTTTCTTGATAATATCTTAATAGAAGGGTGTTTCAAGATTTGTAAAGAATGGGAAACTAAGCCCCATTGACAATAGGCTAGTTGAATTTATGGAGAGAATTAGCACAATGAATTATCTTTTGGAAATGCCACAATGAGTTTATATGATCGCCATATGCTCCACATCTCACCATTAAAGAAGCACAGTCCAGATCCAACAAATGTACTAACTTATGAAGGTATAAAATTGGAACCACACTTATTATGAAGAGACTATTTGAATTATAGACACTAAAGATCCAATGTTTTGGAATCAAATGAGTTAGCTGGTAGATGAGCATTGAAAAAAAATCAAAAAATTGAGGAGGTGACATGGGAGCCTACGGAACATTTGATAATGAAATCCCCAAATTTGTTTTGTGGTAAAATACTTTTAATTTTATGGTGAAATTTTCATAAGGGGTAATGAATATAGCACCCCATGGAATTACATGTATGTTTAATATAGAATGTATGCATCACTGAGTCTCTACGAAAAAATTGATTTTTTGTTATAGAAAATGGATATAACCTTAATGTTAGACATAATTTTTCATTTTCTATGTTTTGAATTTCATGAAACAGACATTCATGGTTGTGATAAGTTATATATTTAGAGTCTAATAGGATCAACATACATTTTTGGAGAATACTAACTTCACCCAAATGAACAATATTATACCCTTATGAATAGTAATAAGAGAATAATAAAGAGTAACCTCACCAATGTAATTAGAAATAAAATTTATTAAACTTCTAAATGAGAGTGAATATATAAAAACAAATAATTATTGATTGATATTTTTGTGAGTAATAAATATTTAACTAAAATATTAAATTAATAAATATAATTAAAAAAATAAGAAATCATAAAATTTATTCCTAAATTAATATATTATTTCCTATAATTTTCGGATATTTTTCTGAAACCGTAGTAAATTTTTTAATGTATTATAAAATCAGTTTTAATTGTAAAATATTTATTTTTCATGTTAATAATCATTTTATTGAGAAATTAAATATAACATATTTTCATATTTATTTTGATAAAATATACTCTATGGATAAATTCATTGTCTCAAAAAAATAGGTATGGTATATTTTTGTATTTTTCTAAAATACATGAACTTTTATTGAATAGTAAAATTCGAAAATTAACGATAAATTCTAAATACATGATTTATTAGGTCATATGTGGTTTATGGATGATTTAAGTACAAAAAATTTGCACTAATTACTATTTATAATCAGAACAATCAATTCCATTACTTATTTAGGGTGAAATAATAAAATAAGGAATAATGCATTAAAGAAACACCCCTCTCCTCCACTATAAATGTCACCCTCACCCCCTCTTCTATTCACTCTTCTATGACATTAATCATATCAATTTTCATCTCAAATAATCTTCACCCGACTCTACCTAATTCCAAGAGATATTTTCTTCTCAAATTTCTTAAATCCATTTCTTTAAATAGGTTCTCAAAGAGGATATTTGAAGAGTTAAATGCTCTTCCTTATTCATTTCATTTCACTTCATTTTAATATCATTTATTATTATATCACCAACTCCTCTGTAAAAATGATCATGATTACTGGAATATCATTTATTTACTAGAATTCTATCATGTTAATGGATTAAAAAACATCAATCTTCTTACTCTCTATCACTCTCTCTCTTTTATTTTAATAACAAAATCATCTTCCAAGAAGTGAAGATTTATAACATTCATGGATGATGTTGTTTTGTTCTTAAATTTAAAAAAAATAATGGCTATTAATTAAAAAAATTTAATGGTTTAAAAATATTATCAAATTAATATTACATTATTTTATTATGTTTTTGATGTAACATATTTAAGTAATAACAAGATGTAATACAAAAATAAATTTATAATGATAAATAACTAATGTAATAATCTAAATGATTACAAATAAATATATAATATAATGATTCATACTAATAATAAATAATGAAATGATATATATAATCATTTACAATTATTTATTATAATAAAAATATTCAATTCCAATTCAATATAATAGTACCAATTTCAAATTAACTCCATTACTTATAATCAAGAAAATTGATCATGAACCCTATGAAATGAACACTTTGAAATAGTGGAATTAAATCATAAAACTTATAAATAAGGACAAAAATGACCTTAATAAATACAATAATGAATAAAATACATGAATATAAGGTTTTGAATTAAATATTTAATGTATTTAATTTTGGAATCCATGATGTTATGGTCAAGTGCAGAACATGTTCATACATAAGGTTAGGGTTTTCTAACAAACCTCTATTTTATTTAGGGTAACTCTTGTTATATACACACCTCAATGAAATTATTATTTTTTACTTTTTTAATCCCCATTAATTCTATGTTATGGTTCTATATATTTTTTAACAAACATAATACTTCTTTCTTTTATGGGGAGTTACATTTTTTAGAAGGTGTTTTCTAAAAACAAATCTCGATAAACTAGCCCATTTAAAAGGAACTACTCAATTTATTACCTATTTTCAAATTAACTATATATTATGATTATTAAAAACCATTATTTTTTAAAAAAACTATTTTTATTATGAAATAACTACATTAATTCACTTTTTTATGCAATTATGTTTCCAAAAAACTCTTTTTTATAATTTAAAATATTATTTATCTCAAGAATTGCTCGATGATTTTATTTTAGTATTTTCATATTTTCCAACACTCTTGTTGATTTTTATGTTTAATTGGGATTAATATATTATGATATCATCTACCTCATTTTATTGAATGGTTTATTATTAGTTTAACTATGGATGTTCTATCGTGATACGATTCACCGTATTACTTAGTGATTATGTTTAATGATTAGGGAAAGTTAAATACAATTCATATGTTAGTTTTGATATTAATTTATATGTTCTTTATGTTTATATCCATTCATATGAGAAATGAATTTGACATATTATGTGATGGGTGGGCCCTCTATAGGATCTCTATGCATCAGTAGGTCTTATCATAAAAACTAGACTTGGATAATACCAATTATGTATGGTGTCTTAGATGAGGCCTTGATAGTGTGATCATGATGTCCATAGTTATTAGTTTCCTCATTATGAATCTAGTGATTGATAGTCCATGTTATTATTCAACTAGTAGAATATACATGGTTGTGTTATATGGAATTATTTATTTATTTTTATTCTACAATATTATTCTAATGTTTTATTAAAAGGAATGTGTTCTAGTTATTCATAATTCCTAGTGTTTATGTTAATGATAGCTCCTACTATATTATTTACCCTTACTAAGAATCAGAGCTCACCCATTTCTTACATCTAATATATCCACTGGATGTGATGATGTGTATTATGTATTACTTTCAGGTATAATCTATGTGTTATGGTAGTTACAAATGGTTCACCTATATTTTATTTCATTTAAAGTTGTAGTGGTGAACTTATGTATGTATCAAGTCTTCTAAAACTGCTAAACTATTACTTCCATTGGGACATTAATTTATTGTAATCTTCTCATCATAATATAATAATGCACCAGTGCTAGGAAACTGGTTTTGGGGAGTCATGTGAATAATAAAAACAATTTATTTATTTATTTATTGGAAACCATTTTAGTTTTTATTATTATTTTTATATCCCTTATAACCATATTATAAAAATTAATTAATTATTTTAGTTCATGTTTTTTGTTTTGATGATATTCTAAACAACAGTAAAAATGAAATTGTATGATGTATTTAGAAAAAAATTGTTTATTAGTTTATTATGTGCAGAATAATATTAACGACATAATAAAAAATCAAAAAAAATGTTTTCTTTTAAATCAGACTATTTTATAAATGGTAATGAAAATTAATAAATTTATAATCACAGAGAAGGTAGGTCGTACACACACTTGTGTAACATTACAATTTCCCATTGATATGTTTCGAATGAATGTAATTATAATTTTATATTTAATGAATAATATTAATACCATAAAATTAATATTAATAATTTAAATATACTAATTTATATCATACTTGTGATGTGGTGAAGGAAAACAAATCACTTCACTTCGTGGAGGTGATAATACACATGTACACATTAACGTTGTTATCATTTTTATTTACACGGAAGGTAAGAATTTATTTGATATATTATATTATATTAATGATTAATATATCATTAATATAATATCTGAACATTAATTCCATCACTATAACCAGTCACGAGAGATGGTAATAGAATACAAATAATATTGATTCATGGAAGTGATAATTCACCTGTACCTTGAATGACTAATTATTTTCCCATTTGATGGAAGTTGATATGGATTTAAGAGATTATATTAACATAATAAAATATTAGAATATTTTGGATATTGGACTTAATATTTTTATAGGATAAAGAAAATCTGACTGATGTGGTGGATGAAATAAAATAGAAATACTTGATTAAAAACAATACCTTTCATTTATACGATCACCTTCGATTAACCCCTTAAAACAACTAAAAACAATTTTATTCCAAAAAACAACTCAAGAATGTGAGGAGGTATTCTAGGAATTTATTATAATTATTCTTGTAAAAAACCAAAAACAATTATGTATGATGAAATCATATGGATTATATCTCTCTTATGTGATATGAGAGAAATACTTTGGGAATTATACATAAAAATAAATTAATATAAATAAATTTTTTTCCAAATGTGTCCACAATGATTTATTTAGATGATACAATGATTATGGGCCCACATACATTCATCCACTTAAAATAATACAGGTTTAGAATATTTTTAATCCTTATCAATATATTATTAAACCTTAATTAACCCTTTTAACTCTTGACATGATATCATGAAATTCATAATTTTAGGGTAAATATTATTGCTATATGATTCTAAAATTATAGTAAATGATTTATTTATAAAATTATTATACTTATCACAAAAAAATGATGAATATTATAATTTTATAAATGTCATATTAATTAATGAAATATATTATTTTTAAAAATATCATTAGTGTCAATTTTGAAACTATTCATTATTTTTCTTTTAATGAATATCATAACAAATTCATATCATCAGATGAAATATGTTAAAACATCTATAACATTTCTAATTCATCAATAAATTTCTTTTAATACATCAATTTTATAAAATAATGATTATTTTAACATTTTAAATATCTTATATTTGATTCTTCAATAAAGAAGTAATTAAGGCATCATCATTATGTTTAAATGTAATTTAACTATATAGTAAATAAAAATATAATAATATTACCATGATTTTGAAAATAATTATATATTTATGAATAATATTTATAATTGTTGTTATTCCCTATAAAACCTCATATAAAAAATTTCTTTACTTCAAAAAAATAACGGTGTGAAATTTTTTTCTTCTCATTAAATTTATAATAATAAATGTCTCCCTCACACCCAAGTGGCCTTGAAAGGGTATTACATCAACAAAAAGATTATTTTTTTGAGAATAGTTCTATATTGATATTATTACATGTGTTAGGGTGATTTTATATTATTTATAATATTATTTTACCATTAATTACATGATTAATCCTTAATATTGTAAGGT
The DNA here is from genome assembly GCA_963277665.1 of Viscum album. Taxonomy (NCBI): domain Eukaryota; kingdom Viridiplantae; phylum Streptophyta; class Magnoliopsida; order Santalales; family Viscaceae; genus Viscum; species Viscum album. The sequence continues at coordinate 1,343,413,505 of OY728119.1, read as the reverse complement.
AAAATAATAAATAAAACATTAAAAAAATATTATGTTAATGCTATTTGAAAAAAAAATAGTTATTATAACCATGTATTCCCATTTTCATAAATGTCACGACCCGCCCTCGGGATCCGTGTCGTGACTACCCCAAGCCCACCTCCCATAGGCCAGGGGCTGGCGACTAGCACCAAGGCGTAAATCCCGGTAAAAAGGGAAGGCATTGCCTTTGTAAAGTAGACAAACACCACAGAGTAAGCAAGCGGAAAGTAAACACTAAGTAAAAGCAGAGTACAACTAAAAGTGCGGAAAAGTAAATCAGCCAGTATACAAACCCAAACTGAAAGTAAAGTACAACTCGAAAGGGAAAACAACAACTGTAAGTAAAATCCGCTACACCGAGCTGTCCACTGGAGATCCCACCTGAAGGGTGGGTACAGATAGCTCCACTGCTTCACGGGTCTCGTCGTCCGCTCCGAACACGTTCCGCCCAGTGGTCCACCTCCAGGTACCGTCCTGCTCTGCAAGCCTCAGCCAAGATCAACGCTGTCCATCATCTGCAACCAACACAACGTAGTGCGGGCATAGCCCGTGCAGGGGTGAGTATAAGCTACTCAGTAGGGACCCCGAGACCCCCGAAGGTCTCAAAAAATCCACAAAGGATAATCCACGAAGGAAGATACAAACACAAGTAACAACTGACATTTCTTAGGTATATACCCATACATATACCTAAGTCGTCAATTTCAAATACGCTCCAACCTCCGAGCCCAAGTACAACTCAGTCCACACAGAAAAGAAATCGTATTCCACACAAGAAAGCGAAACGTAATCCATACAGGATAGCACAACACAATCCACATAGGAAAGCAACAGGATTCAGCTCACACAGGTATACTTCTTCGAAAGACGATAAAGATGATCTCTAATCCATCTAAGTCGTCGGACCCACGAAGGATCGATAGGTAACTAACCCCCGCAAAGACCCACACAGGGTCGGGCCCACATAGGACCTGCAGGCGCTGGTTCACACAGGACCGCTGAGCGCAAAGACCCACACAGGATCAGACCCACACAGGATCGGGCCCACACAGGACATGTAGCACTGATCCACGTAGGATCACTGAGTGTTGTAGTCGTCGTCGTCGAATCCACACAGGATCTCTGTACTGCTGTCGTCGCAGTCACAGTAGCAGTAGTAGCAGTAGTAGTCACAGTAACAGTCGCAGCCAGCACTAGGGTTCCCCCACACAGCAAGCTTGTACATGAGGGTCCGCTCCACGAGCCGAGAGGCTGATACATCAACTGTCACAAAGACTAGATTTGATGTATCCAAAAGTTCCGTATCGTCAACAGGAACTCAACGCAACAGACGGCGCGTCGATCGGACGCCTGGTCTGAGAGTTATTGGCATTTTCGTCCCCGGGGCCCGGTTGGTTTTTAAGGAAAAACCAACCCGACCATACTCCACCTGCATCCAAACCTCGGGCAGAGTATTCCAAAAGATCTGTCTCACTAATAGGAACACAACAAAGCTGACGGCACGTCAATCGGACGTCCGTAGCTCAAGATACGAGTGTTTCCGCTTTGAAGGCCCGGTTGGTTTCGTGAACGAACCAACCCGGCCGAACTCAAAGTATTCTGAAACTTTGAGTGCGATATACCGAATTGACCGTCTCGATCCAAGGATCGCGTAGCCGCCGACGGTTCGTCAATCGGAGGTCCGTGGCTCAAGTTATGGCCAAAAGACCGAAACCGTCTCGAAAACGGGGGGTCCGGGTCCGGTCCCCTTCCGGCTTCCGTCACCGGCGGCCCGGCGAGCCGCCGGTCTTCCCGTCTCGCCGCGGCCCGGAACCAGCCGCGGTGTTCATCGTCCGGCGTGGTGCAACGGCACCGCTCCCCTCCGCCGTTTCCCCACTCCGGCCGTGGCTCCTTCAATTTCCCTCGACGCGGCGCGACGGCGTCGCGTTCATGATGATTCTTCCACGGTGCGAATTTCTGCGTGGTGCGACGGCACCACTCCATCTTGTTTCATCCGCATGATAAATCAACAAGAACAAGGTAGGGGGTTCGGCCGTGTTCTTGCGGTCTGGCCCCCTCACGTTAAACGATAACACATATTTTAATATCCTCACCTTTTTCATGCTAGAACCACGAACGAGAACAAATAAATAAATAAATAATCAACATCAACCCCTACAATCCTCATCAAACATTTTTGCCAATCCCACAATATATTTAGAAGGGAAAAACATGGAATGTGATAATCATATTGAAGTAAACCCCTACCTCGATAGTCACACATTGACGTAGTCGTGGGAAGCGGTCGTCGTTTACGTTGATGTCGGTTAGAAGACGAAGAAGTCGAGGAGGAAGCAATCGGAGAAGACAAGTCAATATGTCATCGTCGGTGTTCTTCGTGGGCGGCGGACGTTCTTCGCATTCTTCCATGAAGGAGATGAAAAAGTTGGAGGATTTCTTCAGCTTCTCTCCAAAGCTCTTCCACACCTCACCCAATAATCCAAATAAAATAAGGTCCCTCCTTATTTTATTTACTAAGCCAAGCATTTCAAAAACTTAAATTTCAAAAACAAAACACTTAATTAATTATACATGAGTTGTGTAATTAATTAAGTGTTAAGTTTTCAAGCTTTAAAGAGGTAGAGAGGGGAGTTAGGGAATTTGAAAAGGTGGGGCTCGGGTGGGCCCCTCCTCCCCTTAATCCTCTCTTAGGTGGTTAAACCACCCAACTTCCAACAAAAGATTTTAACCACTTTAAAGATATAAAATAAATATTGTATCACAATTTTATTTTACTCTTCATTTCATCCAGAAAAATCAAACAAATCCTCCTAGGAAAACGCAACTTCGGAAAAGGTCTTCTTAAGTGAATATCAGTGCTGCGAGTTCATCGGTGTCCTCGGATTTCAATTCCAAGCACCAGATCAAAATTTAGGAATTCCCGCTCGTTCGTTCACTGAACGTACCCGAGCCAAACTTTGGAAATTAATTCTGGGCACTCCGGGCCTCGGAATCAGATGCCGTTTGAAACAGCGCTCTTGTAAAATTCGAAATAAAATTAAGAAAAAATTTCCCTTGAATTTTACGGGTCTTTACATTACTCCCACCTCAGGGCTTTACGTCCCCGTAAAGATACATCAAAACTAGGGAAACAAATGAGGGTACTGAGCACGCATCTGAGCCTCCCGCTCCCATGTTCTCTCCTAGAGGTTCACGTGCTGCCATCTGATGCGCTCAAGAGGAATCGATCGCCCACGCAGGACCCGCTCCTGTCGATCCTCTATCTCCATCGGGACCTCCGTAAAAGTCGCCCCATCGTCAACGTCATGCTCCCCGTGGTCAATGATGTGCGTCGGGTCGTGCACATATCTTCTCACCTGAGATACGTGGAAGATGTCGTGCACCCGGTGCAACTGAGTTGGCAGAGCCAGGCGATAGGCCACCTCGCCAACCCTGCTGAGGACCTGGAAGGGTCCAATGAAGCGCAGAGATAACTTGCCGCCTCGGCCAAATCTCTGAATACCACGTCGAGGTGAGACCCGCAAGAAGACGTGGTCGACATCCTCGAACTCCAGTGGCCTCCGCCTCCTCTCAGCATATGACTTCTTCCGGCTCTGAGCTGTCCTCATCCGCTCCGGGGTGACCTGGACCTTCTCTGTCGTGGCATGGACCATATCCGGTCCCACAACTGCTGACTCCCCAGGGTATGTCCAACACAAAGGAGATCTACAAGGTCGGCCATACAATTCCTCGTACGGTGCCATCCCGATGGTGGAGTGGTAGCTGTTGTTGTACGCAAACTCCACCAAGGGTAGTTGGTCCTCCCAGCTACGACCAAAGTCGAGGACACATGCGTGGAGCATGTCTTCGAGAGTCTGAATGGTCCTCTCCGTCTGACCATCCGTCTGAGGGTGAAAGGCTGTGCTCAGACATAGCTGCGTCCCGAACGCCTCCTGTAACCCCTTCCAAATCTGGGAAGTAAAGAGAGCATCTCGATCGGAGACGATAGATGATGGCACACCGTGGAGCCACACAATCTCCTGAACGTAGAGACGTCCCAAACTCTCCACTGAGCTCTGCTCTCTGATGGGTAATAAGTGTGCCGACTTGGTTAGTCGGTCAACAATCACCCAGATGGAGTCGTGACATCTGGAAGTGCGTGGAAGTCCAGTCACGAAGTCCATAGATATGCCGTCCCACTTCCACTCCAGGACCTCCAAGGGCCTTACCAAGCATGCTGGTACCTGATGCTCTGCCATCACCTGTTGGCAGGTGAGGCATCGAGAAACGAACTCTGCTACTGCCTTCTTCATGCATGGCCACCAGTGCTGTCTTCTGAGGTCCTGGTACATCTTCGCCACTCCAGGATGTACCGCCAAAGGAGAAGTGTGAAACTCTCTCAGCACTTCCTCTCGCAAAGCGACTGGTACCATGGTACGTCCTCTGAAAAGGACGTCATGCTCTGCTCCAAGGGAGAAACCATCAGGTGTCTGTCCCGAGGATATCTGTGCACGCCGTGTCTCATAGTCAGCGTCCTCACGCTGTGCCTCTCTGACCCACTGCAGTAGTGGAGGGGTGACTGTGAGAGATTGGAGGAAGGCTGCTCCATCTCTATCCACGAAGGATATCTGCAAAGAGGCTAGCTGCTCTATCGCCTCCTCAAGTAGCTGAATGCTCGTCCTCCTGCTGAGGGCATCAGCTACTACATTCCCCTTCCCAGGAGTATGGACTATGTCAAAGTCATATTCCTAGAGGAACTCGAGCCATCGCCGCTGTCTCAGGTTCAGGTCCTTCTGCGAGAAGATATACCTAAGACTCTGATGATCGGAAAAAACTGTAAAGCGCTCGCCTATCAGCTAGTGTCGCCATGTCTTCAGAGAGAAGACCACTGCAGCTAACTCCAGGTCATGGGTAGCGTAGTTCTACTCATGCGGCCTCGACTGACGTGATCCATAGGCGATCACTGCCCGCTCTTGCATCAGAACACATCCATGTCCGGTCCCTGATGCATCGCAGTAGACTACGTACCCTACTCCCTCCTCAGTCAACCTCAACATAGGTGCGCTGTTCAATCTCTATCTCAACTCCTAGAAGTTCTGCTGACATCTGTCTGACCACACGAAGGGTTTCCCCTTCTTCGTCAAAGCTGTGAGTGGTGCCGCAACTCTAGAGAAGTCTGTCACGAATCTCCGATAGTATTCAGCTAGTCCCAAGAAACTCCAAACCTCAATCACGCTCCTGGGTGGCTCCCATGCTAACACAGCCTCGATCTTCGCAGGATCCACTGCAACTCCCGCCTCAAAGATAACGTGTCCCAAGAAGTGGACCTCACGTATCCAGAACTGGAATTTCGAGAGCTTACCATAAAGCTGGTGCTCTCGGAGTGTGTCTAGTACAACTCGCAAGTGATAGGCGTGCTCCTCCTCCGTCGCAGAGTTAATCAGAATGTCGTCGATAAAGACCACGACAAACCGATCGAGGTATGGCTGAAATATCCTGTTCATGAGAGCCATGAACACTGCTGGAGCATTGGTTACACCGAAAGGAATAACCAAGAACTCATAATGACCATACCGACATCTTAATGCCATCTTCTGCACATCCTCGTCTCTGACTCTGAGCTGATGATAGCCTGACCTGAGGTCTATCTTCGAGAACCACCGTTCTCCCATGAGCTGATCAAAGAGGTCATGAATCCTCGGTAGCGGATACTTGTTCCTCACTGTCACCTGGTTCAGGCGACGATAGTCAACACAAAGCCGCAGGCTCCCGTCTGCCTTTTTGGAGAACAATATCTGGGTAGCCCAGGGTGAAACATTGGGTCGGATGAACCCCTTGCCCTGCAAGTCCTCCAACTGTACCCGTAGCTCTCGAAGCTCGGAGGGGGCCATCTGATATGCTGGAGTGGATATCGGGGCTGTCCCGGGGTACAAGTCAATTTAAAAGCCTACCTCTCTGCGAGGAGGTATCCCTGGAACGTCGTCGGGAAAAACATCCGCAAACTGATCCACCACTGCAGGAAAACCAGGACTCCGCACGTCAACTGCTCCAAGGATGAGGCTAGCCAACTGATGAGTAATGGGCTGTCCTCTCCTCCGCGGAAGTCCATCCTGTGCTGAAAAGGCTCCCTTCTCGCCAGTGAAGGTGAACCTGCTCCCGTCGGTGCGTACACATCGCACCATGCGCCTAAAACAGTCAATTTGTGCATGGACCGTAGATAGCCAATCCATGCCCAAGATGACGTCGTAAGGCCTCGACGCTGCTACAAGAAGATCCCAGCCGAAGCTCTCGCCACCTAGAGTAAGCTCACACTACCGGCACCAGTGCGTAATCGTCGAGTCTGCTCCCGTAGGAGTCTCTAGCCGTAAGGATTGAGCCAACGGCTCTGTCGGAATCTCCGAGCTCCGAACAAGGGCAGCGGCTATGAAAGAGTGAATCGCTCCAGTGTCTATAAGAACTGCAGCAAGGGTGGAATAGACACAGATAGTATCTCAAATCATCTCGGGTGCACCGTGGTCGTAGGCCTCTGCTGCCTGGAGCTGTGCCTGTCTCTGCCCGCCAGCTCCCTATGGTCAGGGTGGACATCCTGGTGGTGGTGGTGGCAGAGCCTCAAAGCGTCGCCCACCACCGGCTGCTCGTCCAGCTCCTCTGCCTCGTCCGCCTCCTCCCTGCGGACCGCCACGGTCGACCCTCTGCCTCTGCCTCGGTGGTCCCTCAACTATCTGCTGCTCCTCGGCACGGCGGGTCGGGCAGTCACGAGCCATGTGGCCCTGCCCGCCGCACGAGTAGCACTGTCTGCCTCTCGAAAGACTAGCTCCTCGCTGTGTGCCCCGCACTGCTGAGCCAGTGTACTGAGGTCGTCTGCCTGAGGGTCTGGTCTGTCTGGACCCCTGAGTCATCCGTCGGCTGCCTACTACAGATGGCTCTACCACGTGCCGCCATGCGGTGGGTCGCTGCGCTGGTGTAGACTTAGCAAGGAAGCTCTCAATCAGAAAGGCCCGCTCCAGTACTCCTGTCTGAGTCGGTATGCTGAGGGAGATCAGTGATGCCCTGATCTCGTGTCTCAAACCCTGCTCGAAGGTCCGGGCCCAGAAGAATGGGTCTCGTACCATGTCAGTCGAGTAGCGCGAGAGATCAGTAAATCTCACCGAGTACTGAGCGACCATCATGCTGCCCCGCCGCAGCTGAAGAAGCTCCTGGATACGCACCGCACGAAGGGTGGCTGGGATGAACTCCGAGAGAAAGAGTCTCTCAAAGTCCGTCCAAAGTAGAGATGCCTCATCGTGCACCTGGAGCATCAAGCTCCACCATCGTCCTGTTGTTGCGTGTAGTAGGCTCGTAGCGAGGATCACCATGAGGTCTGCTGGTGTCCTCACTACCCTAAACACACGTACCACTACCTTCAGCCAGTCCTCGGCTGCCTGGGGATCCATCTCCCCGCGATACATGGGTGGTCGCTGGCGCTGAAACTCATGCAGCGCGCTGAGGCGACGTGCTTCGTCAGCGGCTGGTGCTGGAATCATCGGGGGATCGGCGGGTAAAGCTACCGCCGGTGCCACTGCTGACAAAGGGCCCTGCACTGAAGCCTCGTCGCTCGGTGGGCTGTCGTCACACTCGACTCTCGGAGCCCTAGCTGGCTGCCGTCGTGGGGCCATCCTGAAAAGGAAACAGGTGCGCCACGGTCAGAACAATATACCTGGTGAGCTGATATATGTAATCACAAAGAAAACATTGAAACACACATGCAATCAATGTTTTCGTGCATTAAGTCGGAAATCAGAAGTCAGGTTCCTAGTGTACGGATACGTCGGCCGCCGCACCAACACTAGACTCCCTGGACTGATAACCACACTCAATTCGCTAAACATTATTGCTTCACATAGAAAAGATCAGAGTTCACGGAAGAACCGAACTACTTTGATAACAATTTGTCACAACCCGCCCTCGGGGTCCGTGCCGTGACTACCCCAAGCCCACCTCCCATAGGCCAGGGGCTGGTGACTAGCACCAAGGTGTAAATCCTAGTAAAAAGGGAAGGCATTGCCTTTGTAATGTATACAAACACCACAGAGTAAGGAAGTGGAAAGTAAACACTAAGTAAAAATAGAGTATAACTGAAAGTGCGGAAAAGTAAATGGGCCAGTATACAAACCCAAAATGAAAGTAAAGTACAACTCGAATGGGAAAACAAAAACTGTAAGTAAAAGCTGCTACACTGAGCTGTCCACTGGAGATCCCACCTGAAAGGTGGGTACAGATAGCTCCACTGCTTCACGGGTCCGGTCGTCCGCACCGAACACGTTCCGCCCAGTGGTCCACCTCCAGGTACCGTCCTGCTCTGCAAGCCTCAGCCAAGATCAACGCTGTCCGTCGTCTGCAACCAACACAACGTAGTGCGGGCATAGCCCGTGCAGGGGTGAGTATAAGCTATTCAGTAGGGACCCCGAGACCCCCGAAGGTCTCACAAAATCCACAAAGGATAATCCACAAAGGAAGATACAAACACAAATAACAACTGACACTGCTTAGGTATATGCCCATACATATACCTAAGTCATCAATTTCAAATACGCTCCAACCTCCGAGCCCAAGTACAACTCAGTCCACACAGGAAAGTAAACGTATTCCACACAGGAAAGCATAACGTAATCCACACAGGATAGCACAACACAATCCACACAGAAAAGCAACAAGATTCAGCTCACACAGGTATACTTTTTCGAAAGACGATAAAGACGATCTCTGATCCATCTAAGTCGTCGGACCCATGAAGGATCGATAGGTAACTAACCCCCGCAAAAGGCCCACACAGGATCGGGCCCACATAGGACCTGTAGGCGCTGGTTCACACAGGACCGCTGAGCGCAAAGACCCACACAGGATCGGACCCACACAGGATCGGGCCCACACAGGACCTATGCACTGATCCAAGTAGGATCGCTGAGTGTTGTAGTCGTCGTCGTCGAATCCACACAGGATCTTTGTACTGTCGTCGTCGCAGTCACAGTAGCAGTAGTAGCAGTAGTTGTCACAGTAACAGTCGCAGCCAACACTAGGGTTCCCGCACACAGCAAGCTCGTACAGGAGGGTCCGCTCCATGAGCCGAGAGGTTGATACATCAACTGTCACAAATACTAGAGTTGATGTATCCAAAAGTTCCGTATCGTCAACAGGAACTCAACGCAACAGACGGTGCGTCGATCGGACGCCCGGTCTGAGAGTTATTGGCATTTTCGTCCCCGGGGCCCGGTTGGTTTTTAAGGCAAAACCAACCCGACCGTACTCCACCTGCATCCAAACCTCGGGCGAAGTATGCGAAAAGATCCGTCTCACTAAGAGGAACACAACAAAGCTAACGGCACGTCAATCGGACGTCCGTAGCTCAAGATACGAGCGTTTCCGCTCCGAAGGCCCGGTTGGTTTCGTGAACAAACCAACCCGGCCGAACTCAAAGTATTCCGAAACTTTGAGTGCGATATACCGAATCGACTGTATCGATCCAAGGATCGCGTAGCCACTGACGGTTCGTCAATCGGAGGACCGTGGCTCAAGTTATGGCCAAAATACCGAAACCATCTGGAAAACGGGGGGTCCGGGTCCGGGCCGACCCGGCCCGACCCGCCTGGGTCGGCCCGGCCGGCGGCGGTCCGGCGCGGCGGCGCGGACTGGAACGGCGGCGGGGTCCGGCGCGGCCCGGCCGGCGGCGGCGTGGCCTGGCACCGCTGGGGTCACGCGCAGGGGGCTAAGCCCCACTGTTTCAAAACGGCGGCGCGCCTTTTAGCCGCGCCTTTTGGAGAACCGGCCCCCCTCGTGGGGGGCCTGCTTGAGGAAACCAGGGGGACGCCTGCCCCCTCCCCCTCAATGAAACCGCACCCCTCATAAATGGGGGGGATTTTGAGAGTTGATCGGGGGAATTATATTCCCCCGGTCTTTGACCTTCCAGCCGGCCACCTGGCTGGCCGGTTTTTCTCCAAGGGGACCGGCAAGCTGGTCCCCTTCCGGCTTTCATCACCGGCGAGCCGCCGGTCTTCCCGTCTCACCGCGGCCCGGAACCGGCCGCGGTGTTCATCGTCCGGCGTGGTGCGACGGCACTGCGCCCCTCCGCCGCGGCCCCGCTCCGGCTGTGGCGCCTTCGATTTCCCTCGACGCGGCGCGACGGTGTCGCGTTCATGATGATTCTTCCACGGTGCGAATTTCCGCGTGGTGCGACGACACCACGCAATCTTGTTTCATCCGCAGGATAAATCAACAAGAACAAGGGAGGGGGTTCGGCCGTGTTCATGTGGTCCGGCCCCCCTCACGTTAAACGATAACACATATTTTAATATCCTCACGTTTGTCATGCTAGAACCACGAACGAGAACAAATAAATAAATAAATAATCAACATCAACCACTACAATCCTCATCACACATTTTTCCCAATCCCACAATAGATTTAGAAGGGGAAAACATGGAAATTGATAATCATATTGAAGTAAACCCCTACCTCGATAGTCGCACGTTGACGTAGTCATGGGAAGTGGTCGTCGTTTCATTGATGTCAGTTAGAAGACGAAGAAGTCGAGGAGGAAGAAATCGGAGAAGACGAGTCAAGATGTCATCGTCGGTGTTCTTCGTGGGCGGCGGATGTTCTTCGCGTTCTTCCACGAAGGAGATGAAAAAGGTGGAGGATTTCTTCAGCTTCTCTCCAAAGCTCTTCCACACCTCACCCAACAATCCAAATAAAATAAGGTCCCTCCTTATTTTATTTACTAAGCCAAGCATTTCAAAAACTTAAATTTCAAAAACAAAACACTTAATTAATTATACATGAGTTGTGTAATTAATTAAGTGTTATGTTATCAGGCTTTAAAGAGGGAGAGAGGGGAGTTAGGGAATTTGAAAAGGTGGGGCTCGGGTGGGCCCCTACTCACCTTAATCCTCTCTTAGGTGGTTAAACCACCCAACTTCCAACAAAAGATTTTAACCACTTTAAAGATATAAAATAAATATTGTATCACAATTTTATTTTACTCTTCATTTCATCCAGAAAAATCAAACAACTCCTCCTAGGCAAACACAACTTCAGAAAAGGTCTTCTTAAGCGAATATCGGCGCTGCGAGTTCATCGGTGTCCTCGGATTTCAATTCCGAGCAACGGATCAAAATTTAGGTATTCCAGCTCGTTCGTTCACTGAACGTACCCTATCCAAACATTGGAAATTAATTTTGGGCACTCCGGGCCTCGGAATCAGGTGCCGTCTGAAACCACGCTCTTGTAAAATTCCAAAGAAAATTAAGAAAAAATTTCCCTTGAATTTTACGTGTCTTTACAATAAATTAATTTCACAAATCTCGAAAATTTAAGATTAACTATAATCCCATATACATGGTGATAATCTAAGTAAATGTAAAAATGTTTACAAGTTCAAAATGTTTTTATATCCAATTTCAATTTTAAATTTATACTGATGACCAACATCATAATAAATGATAAAAATTGACCTAATTATAATTTAAAACAAAATAAAACCATTATTTCAGTATGTAAATAAATTAATCAAAGTAGTAGTTTTGGAAAAAAATGTAGTATTTATTCTTTTCAACAAAAAAATAAACATATTATAAAAATACAACACAATTCATCCAATGTAAATTTTGATACCCCACATAGAAAAAATTTAATTTTTCAAATATAACCTATGATGGTTTTAAAAACAATATTTTAAATAGTTTCTCCATGAAAATTTAGAAAATATATTTTTCTTTTGAAAACTGCTTTTTCTATAAATAAGTATTTCATTAATACAATCCATCAAAAGTGAGTAATTAACATATTATTTTAACACATAAATGTTCACATTTAAATAGTTTTATTGTAAACAAATAATTTTATTTTAAAAATATATTAATAGTATTTTATATTTTGTTATCCATGAAATAATTAACTATATATACATTTGTATATTATATTTTCTTGATTAATTTTATTTTGTTCATTCCCTCCATTCAATAAATCTGATTTTAATGGTATCCATTAAAAAATAAAATTTAGTTTTACCTTTAATCTTAATGTGACATATAATGTCCAATATCATACAAAGTGTTTTTCTTTTAAAACAAAAACTATGGATTTCTCATTCTCCCTCGTTAATAAATTGTTTTTTCATAATTCAAACATGGTATAGAAAACTAGGGGTTTGAATTTTCAAAATTATTTTTTCAAAAAACAACATCATATAAATGATTAATGAGAAATCCATAATAAAATAATGAAATAAAAGTATGAAAATCGCATGGGAAAACACATAGTACAGTTCTATATAGGAAAGCATGGATATAGAAGATAAAACTAACCATCTAGTACTGATAGATAGTGATAAAAAACATGATCACAAAAAAGATAACATCATAAAACATTATCCTATGATTTGTTAAAAGGGAATTGATTTCTTAATAAAAAGTTATAATGTATAACATTTGATTTTAAAATAAATTTCATGATTTTTAGGAAATATTTAAATACATAGACTGAGACCATATTGAAATATACATACATTTCATGTATAGTTTCATATTTTTATCTATTTCAACATCAAACGCATCTTTTTCTTCAAAGGTTGAGTATGGAAGATGATTTTTTTCTCTTGATGCTCTAGAATCCAATTTTATAGAATTACATAATCCAAAAATTATTGAATCTCCCTTTATCATATCTCTATACATTAACCAAATAAAAAATGGTTATTATAAGAAAATTTAATTTCCCCAAAATAATAAACCTTATATAAAAAAATACTACTTTAATCTCCAAAAATCGTTATTAATATAAAATCTTCATAATATACTATTAAAAATTTGATTTTTAAAAAGTATTCTCAACTCCGATTAAAAAAATATAATGATTTAGTTGCATAAACATCCAAGATAAATTTTAAAAATTATCTCAAAAAAATCAATTACTCGTTAAGTCTACACTAAATTGTTATCAACTTAATAATGTTCAAGATATGCAAATCATTTACATAAATAACACGAATCAACGTAAGTCCATAGTAAAATCATATATTCATTGAAAATATAATTCTATATTTTTTTCTTCCATTAAAATTCCATATTATTCTATTTACCTTGATCACATAGGATCCCAAAATAGTAAACATCTCCTGAAATAAGATTATTCACATAATCAAAAAATCATTTCCAGTCCTATGGTTATTTATTCAATAAAAAACATGTTCCAAAATTAAACATCATCATTATTCACTAAATAAATTTACTAAAAACAAAAATTTATACCAACTAGGACATTGTGTAGGCCATCGGTAGCTGATGCACCCTTGTCTCCCTTCAATTGTGGTATTCAATCCTAAATCCTTTCGAGAAGCGATGGGTCTTCACCCATTTTAGGTTTTTAATTTTTCTAAAAATATAAAATTCTTATAACATTCACCAAATATGAAAACCCAAAAAATAACCATACTATGTTTTAACATCAGTTTTTATCTCATACCTTTAATTTGGCATCCCAAAAAGTAATAAACCTTAATTATCTCAAAATCAAATGTCTCTAAAAATAGAATTAGTCATTATAAATTTAAAAAACATATTTACTAGAAAGGATTTATTTTGTAATTAATTTGATTAAATAACTTCATTTTATAATTTCATGATGATATCCATAAATCGTAAGAAAACATCCTAATCTCCAATATTTTCTAAACCATTCTCTAATACCAAATGTAATAACCTAGTCATAAATGCTATATATTATAGTATTTATGATGTATAATTTACATTCAAGGATATTATCATTTTATAGTTTTATAGAATTAGGATAAAGTTTTAAAATATAAAGACATACATTAAATTTGGAGACTTATACACGGTATCCATTTTTCCACCAAAGTAAGCCCTTTAAAAACACTACTTATATTTGAGAGACATTTACAATTATTTCACTATTACATCATATATGAACAAAAACAATCATAAAACCTATGAAAAATTACAATATGTGATGAGAAAACAAATTTCAAATAGGGTCATAATGAAATCAACTCATTAGTCTATGGAAAACATAGAAAACATTTCCTTAAAATAAAACATATATTTTCACCGAGAAAAATAAATCATTGTACAAAAATGATTATTATGTTAACTTTTGGAACTAAATTATATGAATAAATAAAAATAAAAAACACATAATATATATGTAGGTAAATTTGGACATAGTTATAATAGAATGGAAGAACTATACGGTCGACTACCATACATGTGACTATTACAAATGAAAGAGTTGTATGGATCCCATCCTGACATTTTACTCTTAAAAAATAATATAACCATATATTTCACATCAATATCCAATAAATTGTATGTTATTACAAAACAATCCATCCATATATTATCATGGAACCATCCATCCTTGGTTTTTCATTTAACCACTCGTTAAATTTCTTTGAACCATTATAATATCATAACACAAAAAAGATTTAAATTTTCATCATTTATCTCCTAAATTTCCATTTTAATTCTAATGAAATCACTTCAATATATTGTAAAAAATTATATTTAAAAAACATTTTCAATAAAAAATATTCTATAAAAGGGAATAATTGATTTCCATTTTCCTTAAAAACCATTTAGTCTTGTATAGGAATCAAAATACAAAATAATGGTCATAGTGGTATAGATGTTGTTCCTACCATATATATTACAAAGATCATTATTTTTGTCATTTTAAAGGACTATAAAATAATTTGTATAGAAATAATTCTTTTTAAATCCATTGAATTAAATTAAATTTAAAATTTTTTGTTTATACACCTCATAAAATAAGGTGGTGTATAACGTCAAAATATGTCTCAATAAATACAAACTGTGACAAATTACTCTTCCTAAAGATTGATTCATCATTTATGTTCTTAATTTTAATAAATAATATACATAAGATAAATTTTATATTCTTGAAAAAATTTAATGTTTATTATTTATTTTTTATCATTTATAACAATATTATAAAAATTACTCAATTATTTATATTCACATCGGAAGTGTTGATGATATTTGCTACGTGCATCCAAAATGACCTATTATGATGTTTATAGGCAACAGTGGTCAATAGCCATTTATCTCTTGAATATTAATAATGGAATAATAATTACTTATAAATAATAATTTAACTATTATATCAGACCTTTTATGATTGTTTATGAAAAGTGAAAAAAATTTATAATCATTGATATGGAATTTCATACGTATGCATGAGTAATGTTCCCATTTTTCATTAATAATAATGAAACGAAGGTAAAAAATATTTTATATTTAGATAATGATAATAAAATGATAAATATATTATTAACAATTAAAATATACTTATATATATAATACTTGTAATGAGGTTATAAAAAATAAATGACATTGCTTTGTGATGGTGATAGTTCACAACGACATAAGAACTATGTTGTAATTTTTATGTGCATGGAGGGTACAAAATTAATTGATATATTATTTTCTTATATTGATAAATCTATCACTAATATCATATATAGAAATTAATTCTATCATTTTAACCAGTTCTGACTGATGAAAATGAAACAAAATTATATCGGTTCGTAAATGTAATAGATCACAAGTATGCACAAACATTATTATGTTAACATTTAATAGACTTGGAGATGGATTTACGTTATTAAATTAAAAGAATACCACTAAATTATAATTATTATATTTTATTTATTATATCATAATGGTTGAATATTATTTGACGGCTTTGGAATATGAAATTAAATAGAAATACTTGATTAAAAATGATTCAATTCTTTTTGACGATCACATTTAATTAACAAATTAACACATTTAAGGGGTTATTATTTCTATAGTAAAACCTCAATAGTGCAAGTATGGATTCTAATATTGGTTTTAATACATATTTTAAGAAAAAAAATGTATTTTATATTTTATGATATGTTAGGAGGTTGTTCCCTTTTATAAGAGAGGTCATAAGAACTCTCTGAATAATTTACAATATTTAATTAATATAAATTAATTTTAATTTAAAAATGGGTCCAAAGTGAATTTTGTAGAATATAATATAACTATGGGTATAAATAAAATCATCAAATGAAAATTTAAATTGTTTTTTATATTTTTTTGTACTTATATTTTTGTATTAAACCTTATTTTACTATTTTATCTCATACCATGATATCATGTAATTTACAATTTGAGGGTAAATATAATTACTATAACATGAAAAATTACTAATAAATGGGTCTTTGATAACATTATATGATTATCAAAACTAGTGGTATGAATAATATACCCTCTTAATATAAATATTATTTTATAAGATCATTTAAATTTTAAAATATCATTATTGTCAATTTGACACTATTCGGTATTATGATTTTTAAAAATATAATAAAAACATTATATCTTATAATGAACGCCTTTAACACTTATATAACATGTCAATGTCATCCATAAAATATATTTATGCCATCAATTATAACATATTATATTTATTTAAAAAAATAATATCGTTTATTTCTTTCATCCATTAATAAAGTAATCATTGCATCATCACTGTGTCAAAATTTCTTTTAATTATTTAAACCCTCAAAATTTTAAATAAATTACGATTTTGTTGGTAATAATTTTATATTTCTAAATAAAATTTATAGTCTAAGAGATACCGTATATAACCACATATTGAAAATAAATTTCTTCTAAAAACAATTGTCTATCAAAATTTGTCTTATTTTTGAATATAATATTATTAATGTCTTTCTCACACCCTCGTGGAATCCAATTATGTTGTGGGTCAATAAAAACTCATTAAACTAACTTTTTATAATTATTAGTTTCATTTTATAATATTTATAATATTTTTTTCCCTTTTTACTTGATTTACTCATAATCGTGTTGAATAAAATATTATAGTTATTACTTACGAAAAATTATGTCGATCATAAAAGACAATTATTTTAATATTTATTACAACCAATAATATCCATTTTACTAAATTCAATCACAAAAGGTGAATAATTATTTTTAACTTTAATCTCATAGATGTGGAAAGAAATGAAGATAATGTTTTTTATATTCTGAGCACTATCCAGAAAACAGGGCCCCTTTATTAAAAAAACAAAGCAAGAAACACACAAGTCTAAAAGATGGAAAACTAAATTTTTCCCAAAAAATAATGAAACATCCAAAAAAAAGATTATCATACCAAATAATATTTTTTCCATCAACATGTTTTTTGGAAATACTATCAGCCAACACATTTCCATCACTAAAAACATGGGTTATAATATAATCAATGGATGATAGATACTGTAAACAAGAAATCCATTAGAAAACAAGCCACCAAATAATATGAGAAATATTAGATCTAATATCATGAATAATAATAGTGGAATCAAACACTAACCATATCCTATTCTGACTTCTTTGTATCGCATGATCTAAAGCAATGGTATCACCAAGCATCTGCACTTCTAAAAAGAATACAACTCCACAAGAACCATAAAAAACCAAAAATATCCCCAATGTTATTCTGAAAAATATCCCCTTATATATATGGTCTGGTATTACCTCTGGAATCACCCTCAGTGTTAATATTAGTCCATCCAATAAAAGGCTATTTCTAGAAAACCTCCATAGTTCCCATCATAGGATGACAATTACCCTTAATCTTAATACACAGTACAATGGAAATGTAATGTATTGAGTTCGAAAAAGTACACAATCTAGGGGATTTTAATAGTGCGTAGATAAGAAAAAATTCCATCCAATGCATCCTAGGGGTTAAAGACCAATACATCATAAAGACATATATTCCTTGCCATCCAAATGATGGTAACTAATTCTACCACTGCAACCTAGTTAAGAATCAGTATATATGGGGAAAGTGGAAGACAAATAGTCATGTAATTATGTTCTTCAAAGAAACCTAACTCGCCTGACAAACTTTAAATGCATCATATATAGGCTTTTATATAATTTATGTAGTAATAATGCCTAGGAGGAGATGGTCATGGTCCTCATGATGAAGAGGTAAAAGATCATAGACAGAGCACAATGAAATTCCCTATGCCTGGAATGAATAGCCAATGGGTAGTTTTTCATGAACAATCCTCCAAATTAGAGTAAATTGAGAATAAAGAATAATGTTTAAAATTTCAATATGTTTATAATATCAAATTTCTATGTGAAATTGATTCTAATGAACTAATTTTTTTTAATGAAAAAAATGATATAATTATACTTTAAAAACCAATCAAAACAAAATTTAACATTATACTTAAAATATAAAAAAATTTCATTTTGAACTATAATGCTTTCTTTTTCACTATCAATCAAAAAATATTACTTCTCATAAAAATACCAATAAAATAATCAATATAAATTTTGAAACTCTTTTTTCAAAGAATACGATTCTATTGTAAAATAAAAACTATAAAACTGTTTAGAAGTAGATATAAAATGGTTTTGACATAAAAAGGTAGAAAAACCTCCTTTTTTGAAAAATACATCAATTATGCATAAATATTATTTAATATAATATAACAAGATTAATTTATTAACATATCGGTATAAAACGTATTAGTAAAAATTTAAATTGTTTTTTCTACATTTACAGTTATTTTAAATAGTGTTTTACATTATTTTATAATTTTTTTATCATTAAAATATTAATTATATATACTTTTGAAAACCATACTATCATAATTTAGTTAATAATGTTAATTACCACCATTCTAATAACCCTTTTTCAAGGGGATCTTTTATATAACAATATTTGGTTTTTCCTTAAAGTTAGAGGTATCTGATCATGTACACGATCATACATAGGGTGTCCCATTTAAAGAAAAACTCAAGATATTACAAGAATGTTTCCATTTTCTCTCATATTGTAAATCCTTAATTCTATCTTATTAAATTAGATTCAATATTTCTATGTTAAAGGAAATTTTACCTCGAATAAGGGGTCATAATTAGATGAGAGTTTTTCTTCAATCATGAATTAGGTGATATAAAATATATTTATCATAATATTGATGTTTTTATATTAATATGGTTATAAATATATACTTACTTGACGTGTTTTAATTTAATTGAAACGATAAAGTAATTTTGGACATTGATTATTGTTTCAACCCCCTTAAAGTCTACATTAGGGTTGTCGATGATTGGAAATCGATCCTAGTGAAACGCATGAGGTACTACATTCTGTTAGAATAAGAAAAATAAATTGGTAAACATTTAGATTGAGTAATTATGATAGTGGGTTGGTTTTTAATTTTATATTTGTATATTGGAATGGATAAATGAATTAAAAAATGGTTTAAATGTGATCTTCTATAAAATTCGTTTGAGTTTTTTTATAGTATAATGATGTGTTTTAGATTATGATATCGCTATGATTTTACATGAAGAAGTGTGATGTTTTCAATGTGGTAAATGTTTTAAACAAAACTCGTATTCTCAATTTGATTTAAAATATCGATTTATTAATATATTTATAAAGATGATATGAAAAGAGGGAAACGTTCCAATTTTTATATAATTTCTTTTTTTGAATATTTGAAATGGGTCTAAAGTGTAAATTAAAACCCTAGTGCATGATTTGAAATTTCAAAGTAGAATACCCTTTTTAATGGTTGGATTCCAAAATATTTTAAATGTGAATTTATTTAGTGTTTTAGTTCTTTGTTTGGTATTAAGGGTCTATTGGGACCTTGGTAATCAAAATATCTTAAATCGTGTAAATGTGACAAATGTTTATTGAATCATTTCTACATGGGTAATTAAATGAGTGGTTTAGATTAAGGATCCACTCTCATAGGTCAAGATAGAATAATTCTCTTGTCTCCACTGATGTATTGAATGACTTGTATGTTGGTCTAAGGCTCCTCACATTTGGTTGAGGGTATACTGATGATCTAGAATCCAATGATGTATATCGATTTTAGGGTGTCAAATTGAGGAACTATTCTCCTAATTATGGAATGGTTTGGAATGTTTAACTGAGGCTCTAGGATCCCAAGTGACGGACAAGTTATGGTTACCTGGAATAATTTTCTCAGGTAAAAGGTTAAACTGAATTGATTTTGAATACCTATTGATGAATGAATGTGTGTAACCCCGTTCATGTTATGTTATAGACTCTTAGTGTGGAGATAGAATTTTTTGTTGGTTAGATTAAAAGATTGAACATAAAGAATAAAAATCATAATTTAAGGATTGGTTAAGGGTGAAACATTATACTTTTGATTCCATTTTAATATATTGAACCTTGATTATATATAAAAAATATTCTAATAATTGTTTATTCCATTAAATATAGTTTTTGGTGGAATATTAAGTCTTACTAATACCATAATCATGCCCCCTTGGAACCTGGATACCAAGAAAGTTTCCACTAGATTTTGGATATTTGATTGGAATAAGAAACTAGTGTTTAGTTTGTGCATGGGATGATGGGTTGCAGAATGGGATTCTATGACTAGTTTGGGACTCATGTAGACATTTCAGTTTTATATTTAGGTATTTTTAGTTTTTTATTTCTTGATTTCATAACATATTGGTTACAAATTCATTGTTATTACATGTTTTAGATGAGTTATCTATAGAACATGTTTCATGTCGTTCCAATTAATATTTTTCATATTGTGAGTTTAATTGATGTTGTTTATTATATGTTTACACTATGATAAGAGGTTATTGTCTCCCTACTGTACCTTTATTGACTCGCGCTACTATTTAGTATCCTCTGACATATAGGGTGGAACACTTGTAGTCATGTATCGGCTTGGCTAAACACACCACTTTTAGTGGCTCTTAAGATGGTGCATTACAAGGTATTATTAGAGGTGGTGTCTTTTTTATTAATATTTATGAATCATAGAAATGATACAAGGATCATATTTTTGTATGGTAGTGACCACATTTTTGGGGGAATATAATCCAATGTATAAGGAAAAACTATGTTTCTTGGATGGGAATTTATATTATTTTATTCATTTATTGATGATTGATACGTCCATCTCTAGTTTCACATTTGAATGAAACGTTATTTTTCAGGGGGTTTTGACTTTTCCCCTACTATGGAAATAGACGGTGTGTGGTCTCATGTATCATACTAGGCACATATGATTTAGAAGTGATCCATAAGATTAATGTGATTGAGTGTTCCATGGGATTAAAATGAAAATATTATACTTTTCTATATATAGTTTATTGACATTGAGTTTTAATTAACATGGTTTATAATGTAATATTTTTAGAATATGAAATTTTAAGGATAGATAACTCTTTAATATATGGTTTAATAAAATGTTTTATGAATGTGTAAATACATGGGTTTAATAAATGGAATTCTTTAAAATATGATTCCACGGGTTTTAAATGTTTTGGTTTGATATGAAGTGGAAATGTAAAATGATGGAACTTATAGGGGAATAAGAAATTAGAATCATCATTTTTTTATTTGAATATTCATATTGGTGGTTTGGGAATTGAATGTTCCCTAGCTTCATAAATTAGTTATTTTTCATGAGGCTTTGATGGGTTTTAATGTGTGGTTAAAGAGGATGTAATTTTGAACCTCTTGTAGGGTTTTGACCATTGGTGTGTGATTTTTGTTTGGTAATGTAATTATTTTAACCCTTTTGGGTTGTGATTGTGTTAGTTCTATTTTGGATATTAAGGATGTGTTTCTTGGTGGTGGTTCTTTTCGTGGTTTTTGGGTTATACAGTAGTGGAACCTAGACTAAAATAATTATTGGTTGTTTTATATAAA
Source organism: Viscum album (assembly GCA_963277665.1). Taxonomy (NCBI): domain Eukaryota; kingdom Viridiplantae; phylum Streptophyta; class Magnoliopsida; order Santalales; family Viscaceae; genus Viscum; species Viscum album. The sequence goes on along the minus strand of OY728119.1, from coordinate 1,343,391,710 downwards.
ATGTGGTGAGGAACAAGGGTATGACTACTACCCATTACTTATTAATTGATGGAGGTTGTATGTGTAAATATTGGAGGTATATTATGTGCAATGTTTTAGTTGTTACTCTATTTATGATGTTGATATCATTTTTACATTTAATGTCGCATATTAAATGGGTTGGATATGATTTCTGTGTTTTTGGGGTCATGAAGGAATATTTGGACATTTTAGGCACTGGTAGTGGGATTTAGTGAGTATTTTCTAGTGCGGATTTTCCCTATAAAGATAATTGTAAAATTGGATGGTTTTTGAAATGTGAATTAATTTATTCTTATGCATTGGTGGGTTTTAGAAAAATTAGGGCTATCCTTGACGGGGGTTAGTCTGATTTTGTAGCTTCCTTGGAATGTGATGAAAAGTTTAATGTTACATAGGGAATTGATACACGTTATCTGCAATCATGTTTTATAAAATAGACTTGGTTTTGTCTTGGTTTGTTTCTTAAGGAATAACTTGAGTGTTTTTTGTTGGTTGTATGGTTAGTTTCAAAGGGAATGATTCCTTGGGTTCCTGATATAGCTTCTTTGGAAACATTCGTTGTGGGTTGTCTATTGTAACTCTAGATAAACGTTTTGGAATGAATGTGAATCCTACAGTGTATAGTTATCATGTGTTTGGTATTTTTTGTTTAAAAAGATGATGTTTTAGAAGGAGACCTAAACAATTAATCATGTACAGTGGAGATGATACACCATGACATGTGGAAAACTATGAAATATGGAAGTCGGGCCTGGTGATATACAACTTGAAGAACATATAGTATGGTTGTGTTAATGGTTGCATGAATGTGGGAGACCATGATGGTTCTATTGAGGTATTGATTTTAGAAACATAACAGAGAGGCGTGATGTCATTTGGGATATGGGAAAAGGTGGATATGGATACGCTTCTTCATTTTTATGTGATCATATTGATGGGATCTAGTTATATGGGAAATCATTTTTTTGATTTGATGTATGATGCAATATATGTTTTTTAATTTAGACTCTTACAAGTAACATTGGAGGGACATGGGTAGTGTGGTGGTGGTAGTGCCAAAGTGAAATATGGTTCATGCCTATTTGCAAGAGTGTTAAGGAGAATTCATTATTTTAGTGTGAAAATATCCTCAGTAATGGTTGTGTCTAGGAAATTGATAGGATTATTAAGGATAGGGAAGTTCACGAACATCATTAAGTTAAGGTGTCCCCATAGTGGGAGGTGACACAAGTGAAAAATTAGTTCCTGGGGTATTTCTCATCAACATATTAGTGAACCTAAATACTCGACACTATCATGGGAGATATATTAACATCATTCTGGATACATTGGGAGGATATTTTCTATAATAAAATCAACATATTATTTTTTTATTGTATGATGATGGACCTTCGTGAAGGATACACATTTGCGACATGTTAGAAGTGAATTCTTACAGTGGGTGCCGCACCACAATCTATCCTTGAGTGAGGCTCATAGCGTTGTGGCATGATGGTAAATTATAAAATTGTTATTCATGGAATTAGGAAATATAAAAAAATTATTTTTTCTTTCCAACACACTAGTTAAGTATAGATATATGTGACCACTTTATGGGTATTTCTTTTATGGTTGCATAATCCATGGTGGTTGTAATTTCATTGGTAAAGTGGTGATAAAAATATTTGTATGGTGGAGATGGATATGCTATAAATTGAAGTTTATAACATACTGTGGTATTTATGTGGTGATTGATTATGTTGGAATTATATTTATGATTTGAGTAACATTAAATGTTATATATTTTGCTTGTGACATTGGTATTGATGTGTGTAGATACATGATAGTGTCTCATGAGAAATTTCTATCTCCTTACGGGATATCACTGGAAGATGGGGGTAACATCCATAGGGTATGTTTGGTTGATGGTGTTATGCCATAATTGGGATGGTTTCATGGGTAGATGATGTGGAAATGTGCTTGTAGGGGTATTTGGGCATTTTGGTATGACTCTGTTGGCGATGGTTCAATAATTCTTTGTATAAACATCGATAATGGTGAGTAGTAAACCACCTTTGGTGGATTATTTGAACTAATAATTGAATTTCTTTTAATTTAAATTTATAATAACGGGGAACCATATTTAATTTAGATGATGTGTGTATAGTAAAGATTCTTATATTCTAGGTGGTTTAAACGGTAATGCTAGATACCAATTTTGGATGGTCTTCTAGTAGAATTTTGGTTATGTGAGTTGTGGAACATGTAATTTACATTGTGATAGCTTCAGTTTGAGATCATTTAGTCTTTTTCGGATGTTGGAGCTTCTAAACACTAGGCAAAATGTTGAGATCAAGAAAATAGGGAAAAATAATTGGAAAGTTATTTATTGATAACATGATTTGTATTATGGGTTTGATGGGCCTAAATAAAATCCATCTTGATGTTTTGGTTTTGGAAAAAAGGTGGTGGATCAGGTTTTGACCCATTGAGTACCCTGAGATGAATGTTATGCTTGGGTTGTGATTTAGATGTTCATATGTGGAATGATGTAGCGGTCCCTAATTTTTGGGGAAAAATAAGTCAGGGGAATTTTGTCTGAAATTGTATGTCACTTGGGTGATGTAGATTGTGATGGGTTGGTTGAGGTCTTTGGGAAGATAATATTGAAGTTCGGATGATTAGATCTTCAATTTTTTATGGTGTGATGTATGACATTATTTTACATGATTTGTGTAGGTTTTCCTTTCGTTCATTGGGGTTTTGTGTTTAATGTTCAGTTTTAGTTTGATGATTTCCTTAAGGAGAAATGAGTTTTGGTGGTGGATCCCAATGGGATATATTTATTAGGGTATTACCTAATCCTGGTTTGAATTTTGTTACGACATGGCTGAGTTTTGGAGGAATCATTGGAGGATAAAGTAGATAGGTGGGCCTCAATCCCGGACCACATTCTTATGGATGCTTGGTGATTCTTGGGAATGCATATCAAGGATAAAATATTATATTTTGGGGAGGTTATATGATCCATATGTTCTCATGGTTTATTTTTGTTCTAAATTTTTCATATACTCCTCATAATTGGGTTAATAGTTGTTTATCAATAAATAGGAAGGGTATTAGGGGTGTTTCAGGGGTTCAAAGCATAGTAAAAGAGGGAAAGAGTTCAATTAATAATGATATCACAGTTTGTTCATGGTTTATAGTAACTGGTTTCCATAACTATGCATCCCCCAAAAGTGTATTCATAGTTAGGAAAATATTACAGGGTTGACCAGAAAACCATGGGACATGTGTTCCCTTTAGATAGAAAAATCACTTTACTATTGAATGGTTTGTCAAACTATGGGGGTGACCATCCAAATCAAGCGGCCTGGATCCATCATGAATTTATGGAGAATCATAGATGTCACACATCATGGAGAATCATGTGAAAATATCGTGTTCCTCCTGAAAGTGGGTAAATTCACACATTTTCATCTCATAATTAATGTTTTCTTCCACATATTTCTACCCTATTTGACCCCTTGTATCAAGATCGAAGAACCAGTATCCTCCTCATCCACCTCATCAAGATCCTCCATGGAATATTCCACGTTTATTCTGAGGCATTGGAGTGATATTGGGTGATGATCGAATCTTTGGGTGAGTCTAACACTCATCTATATTCTATTTTATAAAATGGTTTTGTTTGATTTTATTTTATCCATCTGAATCCATAAAACCCTCCATTACATAAGGTTACAAGTTTGGGAAATAAATTATATTTTGTCTCTAATCAGGGTTCTAGTATGTACAATCCATTTTATATGAGCATGAGATTTTTTGTCTTAATTATATTTTCTGATGGTCAAGATTTTTTATAAGTGTATATAGTTGTTCCAATGTACTGTATTATTTCCATTAATTTTAATTGACTAAGGGAGTTAATTTCGAACATATATTGAGGTGTAAAACCCTTAACGAACCTCATTGGGATCATTAATTATAATAGACTGAACCTACGGAAACCATTTGGGTATGTCGAACCCTAGCATATGCTAAAATTGGTAAATATTGTTATAAGATAATAATTAATATTGGTCTTTTGTGAAATGTAAATTGGTATGTGTGAATAGTTAAATGAATGACTTAAATGTTTAAATATGATATTTTTACAACTTCATTTGTGGATTTTGATTTTTTTTAATTATGTATTTTTATATTTATCTAGTTATGGTTTGAAATAATGAAATATGATTGTTTGAATGTTTGAAATCATTTAAAAGGAGGTATTTGGACTTAATTTGATTGAAAATGGGGTTTTATTAATAGATTTAACAAGATTATTTGGAATTAGGGCATGGTTACCTTTTTTGGTGAAATTATTTAATGATAATTTAAAATGGTTGGAAAAAGAAATTAAACCCTTGGGCCATGGTTTTGAATTTCAAAAAAGAAGAAATGTGTTTTAAAGGGTATCTTTGAGACAATTTTAAATGAGTTGTTTATTTTGTTTTTTAGTCCATGGGATGGTATTAATGTTTTTTTGTAACCCTTTTAATATATATGTTTTAAAGTTTGTTAATGTGATAAATATTTTGTGATAAATGTCTACATAGATAATGACATGATTGGGTTGGGATGAGGCTTAACTCTCATAGGTTGTCTTAGACTGGTTCTCTAGAAACCACCATTGTATAGTATGATTATGAAGATGGAACAAGGGTCCATATATTTATGTTGAGAAATAATTCTTCTTTAGGACCCATTGATGCATTCCTGGTTTAAGATGATTCACTGTGAATATTCTATACTAAATATTGCATGGATTGGGATGTAAGACTTTTGTCTCTTGGCTCCCTTGGGATGGACATGATATAGTTACCTAGACAGATGATCCAAGTTATATGGTTTAATTTAATATATTGTGAATGACCATTTATGATTGTACATGTTTAACCCCTTTCATGATATTGAATTGACTCCCTGGTTGGCTAGTTGGAATCCTAGATTGAAATTAAAAGAACAAATGGTAAATTTAAAAAAACGAAGAAACTTTTTTTGATTCAATGATTATTTATTTTACCATGATTATCTACATGAACTACTATGAAGACATGTTTTTTCTTTATCCTCCATTTGTGGCGTCTTATTGATTTATAAATATAAACTACTCAGGGACCCATATAACTTGAGTACATGAGAAAATGATACATTTATTTTGGTATAGATTCATAGTAAGTACATTGAATTTGGTTTTTGGCTTTTATAATGGGTTGGAGCATTGGATGCTAGGACTAAGTTAGGACTTATGTATCTTGTAATATTTTAATAGTTTTGTATTTTGGTTTCTTATTTTCTAACATCAAAATATATAGAGCAGACCTTAACTATTATAGCATGTTACAGTTATGTTATCAATTAGAAAATTTTTATGTAGTTCTATTTAATATTAATTAATATTTCATTGGGCTGATATTATTTCTATAACAGTTGTACTGTAATAATCATGTAAAGTATTACCATTGTTATTTTATAGACATAAGATACTAGTTGGAAGCCTCTAGTTATGGGGATAATTTCTGAGGTCATATGGTGGTCTGGATCGGGGCACCATTTTTTGGCTCATTGTAGATGGAATTATAGATTAAATTGCAATGTTGGTATATCAGAAAATGGATCCCATTATAATTCTGAGGACCTGTTAGGTAACCCATTAATGATTGGTGTGTTAATGGTACACATAATTTATTAATATTTAACCATTTAAATTAGACTACTTAAACAAGTTAATGTTCATGATCCATATAATAATATTTTTCATTAACTCACATCATATATAGGATAATATAAATAGAGAATTTTTTTATTCAGAATGTTTTTTTTTGAAATTTATAATCTATTCTAGGATGGTTATACCCCCTAACATGTTTTGTTACTTAGCTTCAACAAAAATTTTACAATGAAAAAAATCCACTTTTCCCTACAAACAACATCAAAAAATCAACTATTCCCTCTCTAAAACTAGATTCCACAAGAATAACTATTAATTTTTATAAGGATTATTTTCATGTAGACTAATATTTGACAATTTTCATGTTATCCTTCCTCCATTAGTAGTTTGGATAATATGATTGATTATTTTCCTTTTACAGATCATCCAAATTATTGGTCTTAATGATCTTCTCTAAATTTGGTTTTATATGAATTCTCCTCATATTCTTCAAATATTCAGGTATATATCCTTTAGTAACGGTTATCTTTAGCACATTTGAATACATTAATTCAATGATAGGTTAGGATTATAAAAATTCTCTTTCACAGTGGAGGCAAGATTACTCATTATATTGTATATCATCTTCTTCATCATTTTCATTTACACATTTATATAAACCAACAATACATATTATACCTTTGAAAATATATCATTTATATAATTTCTAAAAACCAAAATTATATTATTATTCAAATAATTTATTTTATTTTATAATTAATCATTTATTTTCCTCAATTTATATATAAATACTCGATATTATTTTATGTTACATTTTATTATATTATGTAACCAATTATTATGTGGGTATTTTTAATCTTTGGCATATCATTATTTAGGTGGAATTATCATTTTAAGTAACTGAATGAGTTGGGTATTTATTTTTTCAAGAGTTATGAAATATATATTTCTCAAACATCATTTATCCCATTTAAATTTCATAGAAAAACATAGGATTAACCACTATAATACCACCCATGCCTTATTTGAGTTCCCTCCCATTTCAAAAAGGTGCCATATAATATATTGTCTGAATGATTCATGTGTAACACACCATTTATTCACATGGTGGAAAAGTATTTAAACTTTTATTAAATAAGTAAAATCATGAGACATGTTGTTTCTCCATAAGTTATCGTCATTCTTTGACACTAGTGGCTTTGAATTTCATCACACAACCTCATTATCTATCATTCGAACTCATCAAATTTAGTACCAATTAATTCTCATGAATGTCCCATGTTATTAATTTATTTAGTATCATTATATTTGATGTCATATATGAATAATCTCTTCATGCATGTAATATGAATGAATATCACATAAAACATGTATTTCAAACATACTATGATATCATGAGTTTAACAAATTTTTCTTTTAAAATGAAAATGTCATTATATTAATATGGTTTTTGTGAACTATAAAATTACCATTAGAAGAAGATTCCTTACATATTCCACCTAAATAGTCTCATACCCTTACCTGAGTAGATGATGCTTTCGGTTTAGCTTATGTGTTAATAATACTACTGGTACACTTTATTAAGTACATTAACATAGTACACATACATCTGATCATGGATGTCATTCTTAAAAATATGTAAATTTATTTACAACTCACTTACCCTTATCAAATTTTAAAAATAATTTTTTTTTCATAACAAAGGAATAACAATACATGGATCCATATTGACCATTATGAAGAATGTGATTCAACATGGAACCCTATTGGTGGTACTGAAAATTCATTCTGTCACTTATGCATCATTCATAAACATAACACATCATTCTAGTACCCTTACATAGGCTATGGTACATTTATGTAGGATTCAATATTCCCTTACATGGTGTTGTTCATAATAAATTTACATTTACATAGGTAATCACCATCCATTATAAAACATGTTGAATGAAATGATTAGACATACATAGCTTTTTAATTTAACTAAATATCCACATAAAATTCTTCAAGATATATTTAAATATATTTTTCATGTACTTCGTAATTAAGACTCATCGTGAAATAATAGAAATATTGCAAGGACTTCTTGAAAAGATATCTTCACCCATTTGAGGGATGGGTTAATTATTTGAAAATATTATACACATCATCAATGTTATTTATTCCATTTTATTGACAATTTACATCACTTCAATAATTCTTACAATTTTATGGATAAATTTATTTTCCAGACATAAAATTACATTAAATAAATCCATAAATATAAAATATAAATCATAACTTTCCATATTAGATCATTGAAAAAAAATTAAATAATTGGACTCAACAATTTCCCCCTTTTTTTCAAGGTCCGTTCTCATTATAAAATTTAATGTGTGTGATAGTATATCATTTCATTCTTATTGACAATCAAATGAAAAGGATATTTGGGGTATTCTCAAATAATATTTCTTATCCAAAAAATGTTCTCATCATTTAAAATATTGTTTCATGAAGACATATATGATATGGATGAGATCACAAGGTTATACTAGTAAAATCCTCAAGTAAATGAACCGTAAGTCGATAATGGAAAACCTCATGTAAAATAATACTAGAGATATAACCAAGTTATCTATGTCCTCCATAAATTAACATTCATGTTAAATAATTATAAATTATTTAAATGATTAGGGATTTTATGAAAATAAATAACTGATCATTCGTACAAATTAAGAAACACATCATAATTCGTATTTGTATAAGAATAAATCTCCCTTGGTCTCATTTTTATAATAATAAAAATCCACCTAAATTAACATATTGATATAAATAATTTGGGGAGAGAAAATGTGATGGACATAAGTCATATATCATCTATTATCCCCCTAAAGTGATTTATTAATCTAATTCATCATGGTCAGTTTCCAACCATAAAACCCCATGAAACAACTCATTGTCACTGCTATCTAGAACGGATAGCCTCAATAATCTACTTATATTACCCGCAAATGAAATAATAGGGAATATAGATAACCACAATTTGATTAAAGAATAAAAAACCAAGATGATAATTTATTCCCAACCATTCTACATTAATGTCTTTTGACTCATCGTGGGCGATTTTTTATTTATTTTCCTCAGGTACAAAAACAGTTTCATTCATTGATTCATGGATCATTGTCATAATAAGTTCCTAATTGGATGGTTTTTTGGGGGTGGATCATTATCAGTAATACAATTAAACTTATAACCAAATGACCTAGTTTAAAATATATATCATCCCCTGGGAGTATTTATGATTCATGTGCTAATACTTGTATAGTGTAGGTGTGGAGGGGATTCAAGTGTGATGCGAATGGCGTTGATGCATGAATAATGAAGGGAACTTTGTCTTATGCTATTTTTTAATGATTCTCCCTCGACTTAAATAGAAATAGGTCAATAATTTCATAATAAAAGGTGATTTTGGCCCAATATTTTAAAAATATCATTATGTATTGTTAGAGTAGACATGAAATGTTTTGATTCATGCCCAAATTTATCTCAAATTTTACATTTCATTAATTGTTTCTCACATTCTCATTGAATCACCCCTTACTATTTTCTTTTTCATAAAATTGTAATATTATACTGATGAGAATAATATTATTTACTGTATATTCCCAAACAATATAAATTAATACAAAAAATAAGATATTTATGATTATTTATAACTCTATAAAAAAATTTATTGTTTTTTCAAACTATATAAAATTCAATTCTTCTTTAGTGTATATGGTTTTCTTGGAACATTACTTTCTTATTTTGGTGTGAATTATTACTTCTTATTCTTTTCCCCCTTGTGTTAAATTCAATTATCATAATAATGTTTCTATTTTAAAAATGAATAGGTTAACTTTTACATTTCTTCTCAATATATTGAGAAGATTATCTATTAACCTTTATAAATTTATTAAAAAATTCCATATAATTTTTCATATCATGTTTACCTATGACACGTGTGGATTTTGTTTTCAAATAACTCTTCTTCTATAGAATTTACCTTTTATTTATGATTATATATCATATTATCTTGTTCAGTAATGATATGTATTTTTATTTTTCAACTCATTAACTAATATTTTTTTACATCTAGATCAGCACCAGATTTTATTCATAAAAATTATTATTTATATAAAATTATTTTTAGAAGTTCATTTAATATTTTATTTTACCATATATTTATTTTCTTTAGTTAGTTTTGTAATATTCTCATGGAAAGATTCAAGGATAACATTTTTTTCCCATTGATGTTATGTCCTTTCTAATATTTCATCATCACTACTTGTTGAATCAATCCCAATCTCAACAAAAAGATATATATTTATTAATAGATAGAATCAATAGATAAACCTTAATTCGCATTATTTATCGTAAAAATTTTCCATTTAATAGTGGTCTAATTGTTACTATAAAATATTATCTTTTTCTAGGGTCTCTCCTCGCCTATTTCAGATTAATCCTCATGATTATTCAATAAATGTGTGTATATATGACCCATTTGATATCAACTATTATGTATTAATAATTTATTACTTTTTTCATTAAATTCTCATTCCTGGTCCTCTTTGATAGAGGGTCCATAATATTGTTGAAGTGTTTTCTATCTTCATCAGTGACTATTCCACTTCACTCAGCTATGTATCCTTTATTAATGGATTTCCATGTTCATAATTCCTCAAAGTCCCTCTTATATTTTCCATTATTCTTGATTATAAGAGCATTAGTAATTTCATATTAAATGAGAATATTATATAGCTCTTCAATAGTCAAAAGTTCTCTATCTTCTATAGAAGCTATTTGTGGATGAAATTGATCTGTAAAATTCCACACTAGTATATTATCAATAATGGAATCAGGTTGCTTCTCTCCAAATTCCTTATGTTTCTAATAATCTCATTGAATTGTGTGAAATAATTTTTAATTATTTTCATCAAAATTCATTTTGATATACTCAATTATTTTAATCTATAACTTTATCTCATCTTCCATACATTTTTGTTTGCTTTATAACAACTCCCAAATTTGTCCCACATTTCATTATCTATATTATAACCCATTACCCTGGGAAACAATTCTAATGAAGACATCAAAAAATAATTTTTATCCATTAAATATTTCACCAAATTCTTCTAAATACAATAATTCATATGGTAATCATTAAAAAATGGTTATAAACCCTTTATAGTGGAAACTATTTCTTCAAGGATAAGTGGAAGCTGGAAAGGCCACATCATATTCCTTCAGTTGTGGTTATTGGTTATTTTTATGATTGAAAATTATCATTTTTTAATATAATTGAATTTATACATTACTTATTTGGGTCATTAGAGGGAACTTTTCTACTCTGATAAAAATTTTAGAGTCTAAAGACAGGTAATGTACAGTTAGAGTGGGGTGAATTAATGGTACACAAAAATATGAATTTTTATACTATTAAATTCATCCTATTGAATTTGTCAATTTTCATGATCTTCTCAATCATATTACTCATATATTCATCAAATAAAAAATAGAATATAAAGAGATATTTATATATCTACCTAGTTCAGTTGACATTTATGCTTCATTATCATTAGGTTATACCCCCAAAAAAGATTCTCCATCATCTTCAACAAATCATCTATAACACAAAATCCATAATTCCCTATTTACTTCTACAATGGACCAAAAAAACTCTTTACATTAATAATATGATATATAAATAGAATTACATGAAACAATTTTGACAATAGGATTCTTCCACGAGAAGTTGGATCAACTCGTCTACCCATGATCCTATTCAAGAACACTAGAACATCAAGTCATGAAACTCCTCTCCATATCTGTTCTGAATAGAATTCAATATAGCTTCTTTGAATACAAAATTTCTTCTTAGTAATGAAATTATCGAATTGGATGACTTTTCAAATTGAAAAATGATGTATCATGATTCTAAAAACTATCTTTTATATTTCATTGAATGTTTATGATTATCATCCTTTACATTTTCATTGTCACATGAATGTGCACTATTATGCAGAACATCAAAAAAATCCATGTGACAATTTCTCATTTACATCACTTCGTAAACACCTCATTATATTATCACATTAATACTTTATATTAATGTATTATAAATAAAAAATTTATTTTTATTAATATATACGAACACCCAATGGTGTACGATATTTCATTTCCGCATATTAAATAACATACTATTATATGGGTATTCTAAATCATCAGCAATATCATATTTAAAATTAAATAATCATTTTCAGTGACCAAAGTATATGGGCAATTATTTATTTTGATAGAATTAAATATCCAAGGATCAAACCACGTGATACTTATATAAAATACCCACACAACATAATATTATTCATTTTTATACATTTCATGCTGGATTCTTGTTTATCACCTTTTCAAAATGTAAACACATTTTATGGTTCATGAATGAATCAATATTATGTCCCCATTTCAAAACACGTTAAATATGAACTACACATAATATTTAATCACTAAATGATTAGACCAACATGTTTTATTGCATTAAGACATTATCCTCGAATACCTAAAGAATCTCATTTAATCATATGGACACATTATCATTCATTAATAATAAATATGAAGGTATAAATTAATTCTCATTCATTTATCATCATTAAATATTGTTTATCTTTATTACAAGTAAAATAAGTTGTGGATCTTCCATCTATGCATGAAAGATGCATGAATAGTGCATGAAATATTTTATATAAACTCACCATTATCTATAGTGGATGATTTATCCATACGGTTGGCTCAATGTTCTATATAAATAAATAAAAAAATGTAAAAGAGAATAAAATGAAATAAGTTAATGACTTGAAAATATTATTATTATTATTATTATTATGAATAATAATAGTTTTTTTATTCATTTATTATTATGATGTTTATTAGTATCATGTTTATTATTATCTTATTATTATTATCATCTTATTATTATTATTTTTAATATTCACGTTATTATTAATTGTAGTTGTTTTTTACTATAATTTTTTGTAGGTTTTTGGGTCCTTCCCCCCTTTTGGAATCGCACCCACCCCTTTACCTCTTTGTTATCCCGCTCGGGAAGCCGGTTTCCCACCCCATACATCATGGTTGATGCCATACATCTCCCAATGGTGACCTTTGAGTTGGTGCCTCGTCCGCTCATCCTCCTCCCTATGGCTCGTTGGATTCCGCTTGGATAGACACCACCTCACCTTCTAGTCAGTCCTCCATTGCAGTCGCGACCTGCAAACCTCTATTCTCTAGTGATTGAATCGCCCTTGGCTGGGCCCTTGTAGCACCGCCGCACCCTCTCCCTCCTGTAGACATTTTCATATCATGGCTAGGGTTTTGGTCTTTGTTCTTTGGGATTTCCAGTTTTTCAGAATCTTGGGTGTCAAATTAGTGTCTTAATTTGGGGTATTTTTGTTCCATCTGGTTTATGAGAGTTTAAATTTAGTTTTCATGTTGTGCGATTGGTGGACGATCGAATAATTCACACGAATTTTGGACAAAATTAACACTGAGGTATGTATTTCCATGCCATAACATCATTACATTAATATAAAATGTTTGTTTAAATTTATTAATGTATTCTTTGGTTTTATTATGTGATGTGTTTGGTATTTTCAAATTTTTTTGTGTTTAAATGTTTACATAAGATTTCTAATATGGGGATTTTCTATTCATTGTTTTGTACATTGAAGTAGTGTTTTTATAAATGAGTTTTAGGATTTGTTTTAGTGTCTCAAAATGTCCTCAGAAATTTTTCTGACATGAACATGTGATATTGGGTCTACCTTTCATATGAGGCTTGTTCTGAGAGTTTATGTAATAATGAAATTAATAACATTAGGTGTGAAAAATATGATTTGGTAATAGTTTAATATGTATCTGGGTTAGAAGTGTATTTTTTCTTGAAATAATTGTTTGTGTGTCATGCGTATCATATTGTACTGTTTCTTGAAAATGATTTCATGTCCAATCATAAAAGTGCGAAATATTTTAGTAATCACATAATGTGTGAGTGAATAAAAAATAGTTTAAAATAAAAAATTATATATTTTGGACTATTGATCTTATTGTACACTTTTTTATTTAAATTTCAAAAAAATAGATTATCAGAAAACATGTTTTGGAATGGTTTTTTTGTACATTCAGTATTTAGGTGGTGTTTTGGCATGAGATCAAGTGTTTTTTTAAACTATCTTGTGTAAATCATAAATGATTTATAAACTGTTTACATAAATTTATTTAATTAAATATGATGTGCATAGGTGGTTTTTGATAGGGTTTAGCATGTGTTGAAGTTTATTTATTGTTATTGTGTGAAAATTAACAGCCTTTCATGTGAATCCCTTGATATTCCAATTAGGAATGTTTTATAAGTTTAAATAATATATGAATTCATACATGTGATGTGATTTATAACCTGAATCATTTTTTGTGTGACTATGGTCTAAAAGGGGGGATTTTGAACATGTTTTTGGATGTAATGTTTTGTGGTGCCTTTGGATATTTTTTTGGAAACATTTTTTTACAAACTATTAAAATGCATAAGTGGTGTGAGGAATGTTTATTCAGTGATTTGGTAAGTGTATTTATTGGTTTTAGACTGGGGTTTGGCTGTGCGAGTGGCGGCCTAATAGGTGTACCTTATTTTCCATGACCTGTGGTTGTAAATGTGTTGTGTCAGTAATTTGTGAATGTTAAATTTGATTGAGCACAAAAAGGGAACCTCGAGTACCTAGTTGAACATATTAGGACTAGTACACTAGATGAAACGTGAGTGGTTCGTCCCAATTTCATCAGGAAGGATTGATGTTTCAATATTAACTGAACTTTTGTGATGATTAATGACTACTAGGTTATCGATGTGTTTCCCTACTAGCGGTCCGTGCACAAGAGAATTTTTTATTGTGGTTCCTATGCCACTTTTACACCAAGGTATGATATCTCTAGAACCCCATGCATACTTTCTACCTTAGGGGATTTATCCACAGTGCTCTACTATTCATGATGATGTTCCTTCCTTTGGCATACAGAGTACCACATGAGTATGTGCATTTTCTTTATTAATTTTCCCATCCATTTTAATGTTGTATCCATAATGTTTTTCTTCTTCATGTTTTCTTTTACAATTTACATTTAGTATGAAAATGTTATCCTTAAAAGTGTTTTAAAATAATTATGTTGAATACACATGTTAAATTATCTTTTTGATTTTGTGCCATGGATCCTTTTTATTGGGTTATATCCTACTAGTAAATTGGAACACAACCAATATACACCTTTTGGTGTATGTTGACCTTTTTCATTGGGTATTCATGGTTGAGGCTTCCTACTTAGTGATGGAGGTTCTGGTTGTTGATGGTCTTCATGTACTAGTTGGTATTATTGTTTTAGTTCTCTATCTTTATTGTTTTTCACATTGGGTTTTCAGTTAAATTGTAGTCTTTAAACCTATTTATTGTTTAAAGGCATGTTTGGTTGCTTATTTCCAATTTTAGTTTACTTATCTTTTTAGTTTTTTTGTCTTTTAATTTTTTTTAATGATTACCATGTATAATTTTGATACCTGGGAACTTAAGCCAGCCTTTAGGGATCGGGAACGCCCTTTGGGCCAGGCCGTGAACTAGGTTGGGCGCAGGGTGGGATGGTGACTCGGTCTGGTTCAGGACAAAATGGTATCAGAGGATGTTTTCTATATTGTGTCATTTTATTATGGGATAGATTCACTATATAATGGAGTTATGGTTGTTGGGACTCGGTATCCTCTCTATGAGTACGTTTCCTGGAGAGCACACCTCGTGGAGAGACTCGAGTTACCAATGTAATTTGACGTTTGTCTAAATCTTGGGTCAGTGTGGTTAATCTTGTTTAGGTAAAATTAAAGCGGGGTAGGGTCAGTGGTCCCAGTGAGCTCATGGGGTCTAGAAATCCAGGTGGATCTAAGGACACTATACTAGAATACACTCTTTGGCAGTGGCGTGATTGGTGTGTGACCACCAACAATATGTCCCAGTCACCTGCTGACACTAGTTCCCTCTTGCATGGTATTTTGTCTCTTTGTTTTTGATTCATGGATGACTGGTTTTTTATGTAAAAATTATCTACTCTTGAAAAATGTTTTTCAATGAACATCTTTAAAAATATAATGATGTGTATTTTTTGAAAAGTATGTGTTGAATTTTTGGTTTTGAAAAATGGAATGTTCTGGTTTTGATTCATGGTGTTCCCATGGGAAACCACATAACTGAGTTTACTTGGAAAGTGAAATTTTTAATGGAATGAGTTGATGAGTGCCTAGATGGACATGAGTTGGGTGTTGGTGTGGCATGGGAACATGCATGTGTGAGGCCAATAGGACACCATTGGTGTTTATGCAACCCACAAGCTTTGCATAATTTGAAAAGGTTTTGTTAAGATAAACAGTTTTGTGTTTTAATAATCGGTGATTATGTGATGCGTCCTTGTGTTTTTGGAAGTGATTGATGATAGGATTTTCAAAACAATAATCCCTTTTTACTGATTTTTGTCTTCAGTTTGAATTATTATTGGTAATTTGGTGTCGAAACATGTGTTTAGTGTTTTTTTAAGGGTTCTTCAAGAGGACCTTTCAGTGGTTCCCTGCACATTTAGAATTTTATTACAATATGTCATGGTCATTAAACTAGTTGGATTGGGTCCATGGTTATCTTTATTGACTAGTGTCTTCCCCAATAAAGCATTAACATGCGATTGATATGTAGACACAGACAATTCCCCCTTGGCTGGCCCTCCGACTGATTTAAGTATGGAATCTCCCTTTTTAGTAACCTTGCTAAGTCTATCCCTTTTTACTTTTCAGTTAAGAATATCCTATCGTAGTGGGATGATAGATGCATGGGGAGTTAAAGAGATTTTTGGTATCCTTTAGTTGTATGAGTCGTCAGGTATGATGTTTGATACCGTTGTGTCAAAAGGCCTCCTAGAAACGGTGAAAGGAATTCCAGCAAGGAAGCGTGAGGGAAGATCAGTGTTGTCGTTGCTGAATGATGTCTTGAAAGGCTTATAGTGATTCCATCGGTCGTAAGGGTCATGTTTGATGATGTCTCGCAACATGAGTTCTCCTTTAAGAGCAAGGGTGGATTACATAGAATCCTTTAGGAATCCTTATATTCATGGGGGTGTTTCCTCTTAAGGAGTTCTAATTTTTCTGTTCAATGGGGGAGTGTTTTCCAGGCATATCTCCTTCTTATGTTTCTTGGTTAATGTGATTGGTGATGCATGTGCATCCTCTAAACCCCTGTTTTGGTGGATGTGTCGTAGGTGACTAGTTCAATTTAGTTGTGTGTTGTGTTTTTAAGTGCTGTCTCGGTTATGGTATGGTGGCGTGTGACACAAAAGGAGAATCTCTGTTCTGAAGTCTTCAATACCTGAGTGTGAGGTAGGAGATTCATCCAATATGAGTTCTTTAGTAGTCGGCCTCGAAGTGAAGCTGATGTGTGGTCAAGAACAAAACAGTGTATCAGACCCCAACTTTATTTCTATCGTGGTTATTGTAGGTGAAGGATGTTTAAATAGTTTTACGTGGGTCTGTTCTGAACGACCCGTTTGGGTGCAGGAGGTTTCAGTGGCTACAATAAGGCATAGTCAGCTCATTACATGAAAAATCATGGGGTTTCATCCCACAGAATGTAATATATTTTAGCATTCCTAATGGGGTTTGTTTGGGTTAATTGGTCTCAAATTTTAATTATTCTCGTCCAAGGATGTGCAAATTCTTTTTTTTCTTGAGTTGTGGTTTTGATGCACCAGTAGTTTTTCCCCACCCTCCTCATCCCGTTTGGTGAGGTGTTTGGTCACCGTCAACATATTTTCAAAGTTTCTGAATCATTCATCATTTTTAATGATCGGGAGACCCACGATGGCTCTCGCTCCAATGTCTCTGGAATGAATCTGTGTTGGACTTCCTCATAATAATGGGGAGTCAGCTTGGGCCTCCCCATGTCGGTTTTTCAGTATCGTCTCAGGTGTTAGAGGGTTTAAAATGGTGAGGAACCCCTTTGGGATTTCCCTATATTGGCCATTTATTTTTTTCTAGATATGACTTGGAAGTAGGTGATACAATTATTTCTTGGATGTGTTTGGTCTTTCTTATTCGTTCTAGTCTAATGATGTGGTTTTCCTTCGATTGTGCTTCAGATGTTTCGGTTTGTGAAATTAGTTTCTATGGGTGAAGGACTTCCTTTCCTTAACCATTAAACTATCGGTGTTCTAGCTCTTTTCGGTGGGTAACTATAAGGCCCTGGCCTTAAACCTTACTTAATATTGAATTAAATAAATAATTCACATTGAGGATCTTTTCAGGTTTAGAGGTTTAGAGAATTAGGACATAACTATTACATCTCAAAAGATTTCAAAGTAGACACATCTACTAATTTTCCACAAAATGAAAACTCTTAAAAAGAAACATGTCTAGTTCCATGTTTTAGATAGCATGACATTCCCTTGATCCCATATATGACCCTAATCCTCATTAAGTCCTGTGTAAAACATTTCATAAAAACTTGGGGTGAGCATAAAAAGCTCAGAAAGGGATACACAAAGAATGAAAAGTGTTAGTTTTTTTCAAACCTCAAGTAAACCGTGTATAATTTATCAAAGTAATACCTTCACCTTCATGAAGTAGTGAAAACTCTTCACTGAATAAAATATCATTACTTACCATTTTGTAACCAAATATTACCATAAAACCCATATAAAAAACACATAACATATAAAGGTAACTTGGGACATAAACATACTTAAGTGGAATAATCCTACGATCGACTTCCACACATATCACTTAATAGAATAGCCATACGGCCGACTTCCACACATACTTAATGGAATAGCCATATGGCTGACTTCCATACCCAATGCATTGGAGGTTATAACGTAACCACCCATCCCGGTATTCACGGCACCACTCATCATATGGTTTATCACGTAACCACCCGTCAAATGTCCAAGTACCATTATAAAATCATAAGTCATAAAATAAACATAATGGAAAGAAAACATTTCCACATTCCGATCAAAATATATCACATAAATATATTGACATAAAAAATCAATTATAAAAAACCATTTTTAGTACCAAAAATACATAAAAGAGTATATGGTATTTATTTCATTTAAAAAAACATTACAGCTTGTTGAGGAATTCAAAGACCAAATAATACTCGCGGCGGCGGAAAAGGTCATTGTCACCGCGTATGTTAAAAAAACATTCCTTTTTTCTATTTAGTAAAACGCTTCGTTGAAAAAGATTCCTTTTGTATAAAAGTAAAATTCAAAGGGGTTTATAAACCGTATAAATGAAAGTTGTGTATAAAACGAAATATGCCTCAATGAAAGAAGATTGAGACGAAGTCCCTTACCTCGGGTCCGACTTGACTCGATCGATCTTTAACATCCTGAATAATAAACTTGAGTTAATTTTTACTTTATTAAGAACCTTTTTCAAATTCATTATTCCTTTTATATCACTTATTACCAGGTTATGAACACTATGTAATTATTTAAGTTAATAATGGTCGTTTTGTCGATCCTTGGTACTTGAGTCAAAAATAAACACTTTATAATTACAAGTTGTTCATGTGGTAAAATATCCATTATATCAAGAATTATATTCAGGATGTATATATCATATATATCATATATATCCAGTATATATACATGCATTTATAATATTACATAATCATTTAGAGGTAAGAAATGAAATGCACCGTTCATGAAGATGGTAAGCCTTACGTACACATGAACGCTACATTAATTCCTATCTCATACTTTAATGGAAAGAAAATAATAATGATATAAAGGTATATTATAATTCTAGTATAACATCATATATAATAACTTTATATACATCCTTTACACATCCCACATATGGCATTAACGAATCAAATCACTTTGAGGGGGTCGTAGTCCGCACTTCCTAAAATGAAATTATCGTGTTTACCCACAATGAAACCATAAGGTATGCCATAAATGAAAAATACAGAAACTTAAGTAAAACATAAACATATTATATATCATATATAAATATAGTGACATCCTAACGGCCACCTTTGAAGGTGTTATATGAGTGTTGAACAATCATTGTTTCGTGAGGCAGAAATTTTCCATCCACAGAAACAGTATGTTCTTCAACCATTAGATGTAGGTCTGTGTAAGTGTTGTTCGAATCATTCTTATTACAACATCCTATTATATTGAATATACTGGATTTTTTACAAAAGAAGTTAATAAAAAGATTTTATGGGGTTGGATAAGCAGAATAGAACAAAAGAACACAAGAGAAGACACTACCTTTAAATCAGGTAACTCTTTTTGATTTGAGCTCAAAGGCTTCCTTGGGAAGAATACTGCCCAAAGTGAGGCTTCTAGGAGTAAGAGAGGTATGCGGAGAGACAAAATGGTCAGGGGTTGGCTGAGCCAAAGGCTTGACAGGTGTGGGTAATGAGGAAGAGGTATGGTCCTTTTATAAGAGGAGAGGAGGGGCACTCTTGGAAGGTAAGGAAATGTTGCTTTATTTTAGAATGAGTTTCGGGTTTTAATAGTCCCACATTGATGTTTTTTGAGGATAAGGTGATAATGGTTCTAAATCCACCCATCCAATAGGTTTTGGACATGTGTAGGTCTTAAATTTTATATTATCATTCCATTTTATTTAAATCGTTAAATAATGAGGTAATCGCAGTATCATCATGGTTTCATAAATAATTTAATTTTGTTAATGTCTAAAAATAATGAAAAAATACTATGATATAGGAAATATTTTTAGATTTCCAATTAATATTTATAGTCAAAAATATGACTTGTATAACCCTATGTAAAAATTGTTTTAGTAAAACAACTCATGTTTGTGACATTTTTATTTTAACTTTAAATAAAAAGTTATTTATGTCATTTTCCTACCAAAGTGGCTCCATGGGGTCCCCATGATGACCCATGGATTGTCTGGGTCGGCCATGAAACATCCAATAAGGGTAGGACATGTGTCAAGTTCATTTCATATTATTAAAACATTATTTTTATCTTAAATTACACTAATTACCTCTAATTGCGATTAAAAACATAAAAGTTACTATTCAACAAAAAAATTTAATCCCATTAATCCACATTTTACTTATTATTGACAACCATGTATGTCGGATTTTTGAAATTCAAAACATAGAGGTGGTAAAATTTCATTTAAATGAAAAATCAGTTTTTTAAGTACAACTTAGTGGTTTCACTATTCATCAAAAATTGAAGTTTTTCAGAAAAATACCAAAAATTCACCCTAAGCAATATTTGATATTCCGATTTCAAAACTGATGTCTATTTTACAAAATTAAAAACATATAAGTTGAATTAATTAATTTAATAATCAATTCCCACGGTCAGAGAAAATCGTGTGTTTTATGAAACAATAAGTATTAAAAGATTCACACTAGTTTAAGTCCAATTTCAAAGTGAAATTAATTCCAACAACCACTATTGGATTAAATAGTAAAAATATATTCTAATTTCACTTTAAAACCACTTCAAAAATTTATCTAATCTTCTTAATAAATTATATTAAAAAGAGGTTTTGAATTAAAATACAACATTTTCCACTATTCATTAAAAAATGAACTTTGTCGGAAAAATACCAAAAAAATACACAAAGTAAATTTGGATGTCCCGATTCTAAATAAGAGTTTCTTTTGTTCCAATAGAATGTATAAGTGTGACCAAAACTATATTTAATGATGGTTCGCCCTCAAATATTGATAATTTGACCTTTCGTGAAAATTAGAGTATATAAGCCTAAAATTGAATTCTTTTCATATTTTAAGCCTTTATCCTTTATTAGATAAATGTAAAAACATTTAAAAAACTTATATAATCATATTTTAGTTACTTCTATCCATTCCTACCAGTACAACGGCTATGGGTTAACTAACATTTAAAATAATATTTTTTTACTAGTGTGCAACGTACGATTTCAAAGAAACTCTTTGTTGCGTATCAGGTACGCTATCAAACATAGAAACCCCTTTAAAGTAAAATTAATATTCAATTCTCAAATATTAATAAATATGAAAATGTATTATTCGTTATTTACCTGGGATGTTACATCCTTCCCCCCTTTTGGGAATTGCGTCCTCGCAATTTTATTTACTTATCAAAATAATTGTGGGTATTTATCCCTCATAGAATTTTCAGATTCCCACATTGCCTCTTCAACCGTATGGTTTTTCCACATATCTTCACCTGGTGAATTACCTTATTTTGTAACACTTGCTCTCTTCGGTCAAGAATATGGATTGGTTATTCTTCATAAGAGAGATTCTCTTCCAACTGAACGACATCTGGTCTCAAAGCATTAGATGGATTTGGCATATACATTCTCAACATCAAAACATGAAAAACATTTTGTACCTGAGATAAACTCAGAGGTAAAGCCACTCGGTAAGCAAATGATCCACCTTTTTCTAGAATTTCATGTGTTCCAATGAACCATGGACTCAGTTTTCCTTTCTTACCAAATCGCATCACACTTTTCCTTGCTGAGACTTTGAGAAAAACATGATCTCCTACCTCAAATGATGGATCCATCCTCTGGTTATCCGCATAACTCTTCTGTCTGTTCTGAGCTGTTTTCATGTGTTTCTGAATCAACATAACTTTTTCTGCCATCTCTTCTACCAATTCTGGTCCCATCAGCTTCCTTTCACCCACTTCATCCCAAAAAGATGGAGTTCGACACCGTTTACCATATAACGCCTCAAATGATGCCATCTGTATACTGGGATGAAAACTGTTATTATATGAAAACTCAACAAAAGAAATATGTTGGTCCCAACTTCCCTGATAATCCATAGAGGAGGCACGTAGCATATCTTCCAAGGTCTGAATTGTTCATTCTAGCTGCCCATCTGACTGAGGATGAAAAGCTGTACTAAAATTTAATTCTGTACCCAACGACTTTGGAAGGCCTTTCCAAAAGTAAGAAGTAAACCTGGGATCACGATCAGATACAATGGAGATAGGAACTCCATGTAACCTGAATATTTCATTAAGATACAAATGAGAAAGTTGATCTAGAGAGAAAGTATCTTGAATAGGAAGGAAATGAGCAGATTTAGTCAAGCGATCAACAATAACCCAGATTGCATTATTACCTCGAGGTGTCTTCGGCAATCCCACAACAATGTCCATGGATATATTTTCCCATTTCCACTCTGGCACTAGTAAAGGCTGAAGCATCCCTTTCGGTAACTTCCTCTCTGCTTTAACCTACTGACAAGTCAAACACTTCACAGTAAAATCAGCAATATCCCTTTTCATTCCATCCCACCAGTAATACTCCAGCAGATCTTTGTACATCTTAGTACTGCCCGGATGAACCGAAAACGGGGAACTATGAGACTCACATAACAACTCATTTATCAACTATGAATCACAAGGCACACATAATCTATTCACAAACATGAAAACACAATCATTATCAATGTTGAATTCATGAAAATTACCCTTCTGAACTAGCTCTACCTTTTTCTGCAACTCACTGTCCTGCTTCTGTGCTTTCTTAATTCTGTCTGATAGGGATGGTCTCACTGATACCTGAAACAAAACAGAAGAACTTCCTGCACCAACAACATCTATTCCAATGTTCATCAAATCAAAAACCAAAGGATCTCGTTCCAAATGTATCATGGTTAATGAAGCATTACATTTTCGACTCAAAGCATCAGCCACTTTATTTGCTTTTCCCGGATGGTAATTAATTATACAATCATGATCCTTGATTAATTCTAGCCATCTCCTCTGTCTCAAGTTCAATTCTTTCTAAGTGAATATATACTTTAAACTTTTGTGATCAGTATATATTTCACACTTTACTCCATACAAATGATGCCTCCAAATTTTTAGAGCAAAAACAACAGAAGCTAATTCCAAATCATGTGTGGGGTAATTTACCTCATGGGTTTTCAACTGATGTGATGCATATGCAATTACCTGATCATTCTTCATAAGGACACAACCAAGTCCCTTCGACGAAGAATCACTGTATATAATAAACTCACCATTCCTAGAAGTAAGTGCCAAAACTGGAGCATTCACCAATATTCTTTTCAACTCCTGAAAACAATCATCACATTCTTTTGTCCAGATAAACTTAACACCCTTCCGAGTTAGCTTAGTCATTGGACTAGATAACCGTGAATCATTTTCAAAAATCCTTCGGTAGTAACCTACCAAACCAAGGAAACTACGGATCTCGGTTACAATTGTGGGTCTTGGCCATTTTTCAACAACTTTTGTTTTAGCGGGATCAACAGTTATGCCATTTTTTGAAACAATGTGACCAAGGAAATAAATTTTTTGTAACCAAAACTCACACTTTCTGAATTTTCCATACAGTTTCTTTTCTTTTAAGGTTTGAAAGATAAACCTTAAATGACTTTCATGATCCTCCTTACTTTCAGAAAACACCAAAATATCATCAATGAAAACTACCACAAACTTATCCAAGAACTCATGGAAAATTATATTCATAAGTTCCATGAATACAGCAGGTGCATTGGTTAACCCAAAAGGAATAACTACAAATTCATAATGGCCATATCTAGTACGGAATGCAGTCTTCGGAACTTCTACTTCTTTTACTTTCAACTGATGGTACCCCGACCTCAAGCCAATCTTCGAAAAATACTGAGCTCCCTAGAGCTGATCAAAAAAATCATTGATATGAGGAAAATGATACTTTTTCTTATTAGTGATATTATTCAAGGCTCTATAATCAATGAAATATCTCATTGAACCATCTTTCCTTTTAACAAACAAGACCAGAGCACCCCATGGTGATGTGCTAGGTGGAATTAAACCTTTATATAATAACTCCTGCAATTTCTTCTTTTACTCTAAAAGTTCAACTTGAGCCATTCGATAAGGGGGTTTTGAAATTGGCTTAGAATCAAGAACTAAGTCAATAGTAAATTCAACTTCCCGATCATTAATAATACTAGCCAACTCATCAGAAAAAACATCAAGATACTCATTTACCACTAGTACATCATTAATCTGAATAGTTCCCTTGTTTTCAACGATATGTGCAAGATAACATTCATTTCCATCTTTTACTAGTTTCTCAACTTCCTGATATGTTATCAAAATCAATGGTTCATTCTTGTACACAAACTGAAAATCGTTCTGAAAAGAAACCATTTTAGCTCTGCAGTGAATCTTAGCATGATAAACAGAAAGCCAATCCTTTCCCAAAATAACATCAAACTCTACTAGAGGAAAAACAATAAGGATTGCAGGTAGATTCTTTCCACACACAAGGATAACAAGGTTCTTATAATTTCTTTTTGTCTCAATGTTTCCCCCGAATGTTTTTACCATAAGTTCAGGATTCATATCTTGTGATGGAATTCCCAATTTACTAGAAATATTCTCGGAAATGAATGAATGTGTAGACCCTGAATCAAAAGACACATTGGCATAATCTGAACAAACAAATAGTGTACCTGATACTACTTCATTCGACGGCCCAACATCTGTTGAAGTAGTTGCAAAGGATTTCACCACCCCTTTCTGCTTGTAGTCTGGCTGCTTTCCCCCAGATGAGTTCTTTGTTAGACACTCATTTGCATAATGACCCATTTCATTACACTTAAAACATCTTACCACAAGCTTTTCATTTCCTGCCTGATCATCTTCCTTACAGTTACGAGCAATATGACAAGACTTACCACACCGAAAGCACTTTCCAGACCTGGATAAACATTCTCCATGATGCATTTTACCACACTTCTCACAAGATGGATATTTGGTTTTCTTACCTCCTTACTTCTTTGATGAATTCTTCCCCTTTTCCTGTCAACTGGACCTCTTATTCTGTTATTTTTCAAAGAACACATGATCATTGGAAAACTCAATTTCCACCTTTTCTGCACATCGTACAAGTTTTTTCATAACTTCTGAACTCACGAGAAGCTAAAGCCCTTCGATAATTTGTCTTTAATTCTGAGTAAAAATGGTTGATTTTACTATCAAGATCTTGTATGAAGTTTGGAGCATACCTTTCCAGTCGAGTGAACTTTTCTTCATAAGCAGCCACTGAGTCATCCTCCTGCCTCAATTCTAGAAATTGTTTTTCCATCCTAAGACGAACAACCTTAGAAAAATATTTCTCAAGAAACATACCTTTGAATTCGTCCCAGTGAAGATAATCAATCTCATCACTATCCCTAATATTTTTCACCATCGATAACCACTGATCAGCTTCTTCTTCAAAACGGTAAACAACAAGACTAACCTTTTGATGTTCCGAACATCCCATGACATCAAAAATCATCTCCAATGCTTTAATCCACCCTTCATCTAGCATAGGGTCAGACGATCCTCTGAATTATGGGGGATGTTGCCTCATGAAATGTTCCACCACTGACATGTTCCTCTGTAGTTGATCTGGCTGATCTCGTGCATGGATACCACCACCATTTATAGCCTGAGTCAACTATGTCATCACTGCAACAAACTGTTCAGTTCCAATTCCGACCATCTCAGGTTGTTGATTTTGAAGGTTGTATTCCTCCTGATGTCGTCCCAACATAGCTTCCTTGTTTCCTCTGCGGAAAACCATTCTGAACATAGAAATATCTCTGGTGAAGAAACATGGTAATCCATAAATGCTATATCATTTCAATCATATTATAATTTAACACTTTTCTAACTCCTAAAGTTGTCTAAACCGACCTATGATACCAAATATAAGGAATCATACTTAAACCTTACTTAATATTGAATTAAATGAATAATTAAAATTGATAATCTTTTCA
The DNA here is from genome assembly GCA_963277665.1 of Viscum album. Classification (NCBI taxonomy): domain Eukaryota; kingdom Viridiplantae; phylum Streptophyta; class Magnoliopsida; order Santalales; family Viscaceae; genus Viscum; species Viscum album. Next base: position 1,343,365,112 of record OY728119.1, on the reverse strand, counting down.
GTTTTAGAGTTTTAGAGAATTAGGACATAACTATTACATCTCAAAATATTTCAAAGTAGACACTTCTACTAAGCTTCCACAAAATGAAAACTCTTAAAAAGAAACATGTCTAGTTCCATGTTTTAGATAGCATGACTTTCCCTTGATCCCATCCTTGACCCTAATCCACATTATGTCCTGTGAAAAACATTTCAAAAAACTTGGGGTGAGCATAAAAAGCTCAGTAAGGGATGCACAAAGAATGAAAACTGTTAGATTTTTCAAACATCAATTAAACCATGTATATTTTATCAAAGTAATAACTTCACCTTCATGAAGTAGTAAAAACTCTTCAGTGGATAAAATATCATTACATACCCCTTTGTGACCAAATATTACCATAAAACCCATATAATGAACACATAACATATAAAGGTAACTTGGGACATAAACATACTTAAGTTTAATAACCATACGGTTGACTTCCACACATATCACTTAATGGAATAGCCATACGGCCGACTTCCACAAATACTTAATGGAATAGCCATACAGCTGACTTCCATACCCAATGCATTGGAGGTTATAACATAACCACCCATCCTTGTATTCACGACACCACCCTTCATATGGTTTATCATGTAACCACCCGTCAAATGTCCAATTACCATTATAAAATCATAAGACATAAAATAAACATAATGGAAAGAAAACATTTCCACATTCCGATCACAATATATCACATAAATATATTGACATAACAAATCCATTATAGAAAAACATTTTCAATACCAAAAATACATAAAAGATTATATGGTATTTATTTCATTTAAAAAACATTACGGCTTGTTGAGGAAGCCAAAGACCAAATAATACTCGTGGCGGCGGAAAAGGTTGTTGTCATCGCGTATGTTAAAAAACATTCTTTTTTGTCATTTAGTAAAATGATTCATAGAAAAATATTCCTTTTATAGAAAATTAAAAGTAAAAGGGGTTTATACACCGTATAAAAGAAAGTTGTCTATAAAACGAAATATGCCTCAATGAAAGGATATTGAGACGAAGTCCCTTACCTCGAGTCCGACTTGACTCGATTATTCTTTAACATCCTGAATAATAAACTTGAGTTAATTTATACTTTCTTTAGAAACTTTCTCAATTTCATTATTCCTTTTATATCACTTATTACCAGGTTATGAACACTATGTAATAATTTAAGTTAATAATGGTCGTTTTGTGGATCCTTGGTACTTGAGTCAAAAATAAACTCTTTATAATTACAAGTTGTTCATGTGGTAAAATATCCATTATATCAAGAATTATATTCATGATGTATATATCATATATATCATATATATCCATTATATATAAATGCATTTATAATATTAAATAATCATTTAGAGGTAAGAAATGAAATGCACCGTTCATGGAGATGGTAAGCCGTACGTACGCATGAACGCTATTATCATTCCTATATCATACTTTAATGGAAAGAAAATAATAATGATATAAAGGTATATTATAATTCCAGTATAACATCATATATAATAACTTTAGATCCATCCTTTATACATCCCACATATGGCATTAACGAATCAAATCACTTTGAGGGGGCCGTAGTCCGCACTTCCTAAACTGAATTTATCGTGTTTACCCACAATGGAAACCCTAAGGTATGCCATAAATGAAAAATACAGAAACTTAAGTAAATAATAAACATATTATATATCATATATAAATATAGTGGCATCCTAATGGACACATTTGAAAGTGTTATATGAGTGTTGAACAATCATTGTTTCGTGAGGCAGAAGTTCTCCATCCACAGAAACAGTATGTTTTTCAACAATTAGATGTAGGTTTGTGTAAGTGTAGCTCGAATAATTCTTATAAAAACATCCTAGTATACTGAAGACACTGTATTTTTTACAAAAGAAATTAATACAATGAGTTTATGGGGTTGGAGACGCAGAATAGAACAAAAGAACACAAGAGAAGACACTACCTTTAAATCAGGTAACTCTTGTTTATTTGAGCTCAAAAGCTTCCTTGGGAAGAATTCTTCCCAAAGTGAGGCTTCTAGGCATAAGATAGGGATGTGGAGAGACAAAATGGGAAGGGGTTTTCCGAGATAAAGGCTTGAGAGGTGTGGTAAAGAGGTAGAGGTGGGGGACTTTTATAAGAGGAGAGGAGAGGCACTCTTGGAAGGTAAGGAAATGTTACTTTATTTTAGAATGAGTTTCGGGTTTTAGTGGTCCCAAATTGATGTGTTTTGAGGATAAGGTGATAAAGGTTAGAAATCCACCCATCCAATAGGTTTTGGACATGTGTAGGTCTTAGATTTTACATTATCGTTCCATTTTATTTATATCGTTAAATAATGAGGTAATCATTACATCATCATGGTGTCATAAATAATTTATTCTAGTTAATGTCTAAAAATTATGAAACAAATTCTATGATATAGGAAATATTTTTATCTTTCTGATTAATATTTATAGTCAAATATCTGACTTGTATAACCCCATATGAAAATTTTTTTAGTAAAACAACTCATGTTTGTGACATTTTTATTTTAACTTTAAATAAAAAATTATTTATGTCATTTTCCGACCATAGTGGCTCCATGGGGTCCCCAAGTTGACCCATGGATTTTCTTGGTCGGCCATGACACATCCAATATGGGTATAACATGTTTCAGGTTCATTTCATATTATTAAAACATTATTTTTTTCTTAAATTACACTAATTACCTCTAATCGCAATTAAATACTTAAATGTTACTATTCACCAACAAATTATTTTAATCCCATTGAACCACATTTTACTTCATATTGACAACCATGTATGTCGGATTTTTGAAATTCAATACACAGAGGTGGTAAAATTTCATTTAAATGAAAAATCAGTTTTTTAAGTACCACATAGTGGTTTAACTACATCAAAAATTGAAGTTTTTCAGAAAAATACCAAAAATTCACCCTAATCTATATTTGATATTCCGAATTCAAAACAGATGTCTATTTTACAAAATTCAAAACATATAAGTTGAATTAATTAATTTAATAATCAATCCCCGCTGTCAGAGAAAATAGTATGTTTTTATGAAACAATAAGTATAAAAAGATTAACACTAGTTTAAGTCCAATTTCAAAGTGAAATTAATTCCAACAACCCATTTTGGATTAAATGCTAAAAATTAATTCTAATTTAAATTTAAAACCACTTTAAAAAATTATCTAATCATCTTAATAAATTATATTAAAACGAGGTTTTGAATTAAAATACAACATTTTTCACTATTCATTAAAAATGAACTTTATCGAAAAAATACCAAAAAATTACACAACATAAATTTTGATGTCCCGATTCTAAAGAAGAGTTTTATTTGCTCCAATAGAATGTATAAGAGTGACCAAAACTATATTTAATGACGGTTCTCCATAAAATGATGATAAGTGGACCTTTCGAGAAAATTAGAGTATATAACCCTAAAATTGAATTCTTTTCTTATTTTAAGCCTTTATACATTATTAGATAAATATAAAAACATTTAACAAACATATATAATAATATTTTAGTTATTTATATCCAGTCCCGCTAGTACAACGGCTACGTGTTAACTAACATTTAAAATAATTTTATTTTTTAACTAGTGTGCAATGTACGATTTCAAAGAAACTCTTCGTTGCGTATCGGGTACGCTATCGAACATAGCAACCCCTTTAAAGTAAATTTAATATTCAATTCGAAAATATTAATAAATATGAAAATGTATTATTCTTAGTTTACCTGGGATGTTACAGTTACACATAGTGGGATTCCTTTTATGGGTTTCTTGAGGTTGTCATTTAAGTCACCTCCACTATGAACGATGTGTTTGCCTCTTTTCACTTGTTGATTGTGGGGATCCTCTATGAACCATAAAGGGGTGTCGTTTTCTACCTTGGGGTTCAAAATTATTTATGGATTTATGAGGGTGAAAATCATTATGGTGGGGAGAGTATTCACACCCACCGAAATTCAATTATTTATTTTATTAAATATTCTGGGCATCGTGTAGTTCAGGATGAAGCCCGACAAAAAAATTTAGTTCTTATTTAAAAGCCCATGTTTTGGCTTTGACATCATTTTTTGAACCGTGGTCAAAGACACACGACCTCACCTGGGTCACCGCACAGCATTTCCCGGTTCACCGTACGACTAGATGGATGTTCAAATTAAATAAAATAATAAAATAGAAATAAGGATAAAATTAAATGATTTAATGATTTTAAAATAATAATAAGCATAATATTAATAATAATAATATTATTATTATTAAGTTATTATTATATAGATTATTATTATCATGTTTATTATTATATGATTACTATTATTATCATCTTATTGTTATAATTATTAATAAGATTATTACTATTCACATTTATATTAATGGTAGTATTTTTTACATTAATTTTTTTTATGGTTTTGGGTCCTTCCCCCATTTTTACATTGCACCCACACATTTCCCCCTTTACTATCACGCTCGAGCAGCCTGTTACCCACCCCTTACCTCATGGATAACTCCATTCATCTCCCTCTGGCGACCATCGAGTTGCTGCCCCGTCTGATCATCCTCCTCCCCATGGCTCGTCATATTCCTTTTGGACAGCCACTGCCTCACTTCCGGGCCAGCCCTCCTCCAGTGTTGGGACCAGCCAACCTCTCTGCTCTAGAACGACGACTACCAACCTCCCTTATCATGTGACCAAAGCCCCGATGGCTAAGCCCTTGTAGCACCACTACACCCTCTCTTACTGGATGACCTTTTCTCTTATTGGTTTTTCTTTTGGTCTTTGTTCATTAGGGTTTAATTTTTATTTCAGCTGTTAGGGGGTCAAATTAGTGTCTTAATATGAAGTATTCATGTTCAATCTTGTGAATTAAGATTTCAATTCAGTTTTCTTATTGTCATATTTGCGGAAGATCGAATAATTCACACCAATTTTGGGGAAAATAAACACTAATGTATGTGTTCTTATGTCTTAACATCATTAGATTATTTTAATATGTTTGTTTAAATTTATTAATGTATTATTTGGCTTTATTAGGTGATGTGTTTGCTGTTTTAAAAATGGTTTGTGTTTAAATATTGAAATCATATTTCTAATATAGAGATTGGTTATTCATTGGTGTGTTTTTTGATGCAATGTTTTAAAAAAATGGGATTAAGGAGTTGTTTGGGAGGCGCAAAATTTCCTAGGAAGTTTTTCTGACATGCACATGTGATATTGGGTCTACCTTTAATAAGGGGAATTGTGTGATAGTTCTTGGAAGGATTCAATTAATTACTTCAGGTGTGATAAATATGATTTAGTAAATTTTAATATGTATCTGAGTTATAAATGAGTTTATTCTTGAAAATAATTCGTTCAGTGTCATGCGTATCATATTGTACTGTTTATTGAAAAGGGTTTCAGGTACTATCATAAAAGTATGAAATATTTTCTGAAGAACTTAATGTGTGAGTGTATTAAAAAATGGTTTAAAAGAATAAATCTAAGTACTTTGGAATGTTAAACTTATTATGCACCTTTTTATTTAAATTTTAAAAATTTCGATTATTGGAAAACTTGATTTGGAATGGTTGTGTTGTACATTCAGTTTTAAAGTGGTGTTTTGGCATGAGATCAAGTGTATTTTTGGCGTAAACTGCCATATGTTAATCTTAAATATTTTATAATCTTTTTACATGAATTTATTTAATAAAATGTGATGTTTGGATGTGGTGTTTGATAGGGTTAAACATGTGTTGAATTGTATGTCTCTTTATTGTGTTAAAATTAGGTATCTTTCATGTGAAACCCTTGATGTTCCAATTATGAATGTTTTATTGGTTTAAATATTTTCTAAAGTCATGCATGTGATGTGATTTATGACGTGAAGATGTCTCGGTGTGCGTTTGGTCAAAAAGAGTGATTTTGAACATGTATTAGGGTGTATTGTTTTGTGGTGCCTTTGGAAATTGTTTTGGAAACATTACTTTTATGAACTATAATATTGAATAAGTTGTTTGAGGCATTTTTATTAAATTATTTTGTATGTGTATGTTTTTGTTTTAGAGTGGGGTTTGGGTGTGAAAGTGGTGCCACACTATTTGTACCTTGTGTGGATTGACTTGTGGTTGTAAATGAGTTATGTTATTGATTTCTGAATGTGAAACATTTTTGAACACAAAAAGGGAATCCAGGGTACCTAAGTGGGAGGATTAGGACTAGTACGCTAGATGACACTTGAGTGGTTTATACCAGTTTCATCTGGAAGGATTGATGTTACAACAATAACTAAACTTTTTTGGTGATTGGAGACCACTAGGTTATGGATTTGTTTCCCTAATATTGGATTGTGAATGAAAGGGTTGATTATTATAGTTCCTCGGCAACATTTACACCAATATACAATGTCTCTAGCATAGGACACATACTAGATGCCTTAGGGGATTTACCTGCGGTGCTCTACTATTCATGACGTGGGGCCTTCTATCGACATATAGTGGACCACTGGAGTATGTGCATGTTATTTGTAAATTTTCCCATTCATTTTAATGTTGTATCCATGAAATTGTTCTTCTTCAATTGTTCTTTTCCTTTTTTACTTTTATATTGAAAACTATTTTATGAAAAGTGTTTTAAAATCATTAATTTGAATAATCCTATTAAATTATATTTTTGATGTTGTGGCATATAACCATTTGATTCGGTGGTATACTACTAGGATCTCGGCTCACACCATAAATACAACCTTGGGTGTATGAAGACCTTATTCTTTGTGTATTTCTGGTTGAGGCATCCTACTTAGTGATGGTGGTTCTAGTTGCTAATGGTATTCACATGTAGGTTGTTATTGGAGTTGTAGTTCTTTATATTTTTTGTTATTCACATTCAGTATTGAATTGAATTGTAGCCTTTAAACATGTTTATTGTTTAAATGTGCATTTGGTTATCTGTTTCCAGTTTTTGTTTACTTATCTTGTTAGTTGTTTTTTTTATTTTCTTTCTCGTAAATTGTTCCCTTGTACTATTTTGATACCTGGGCACTTGTGCCAGCCTGTGGGGATCCGGAACACCATTCAGGCCATGCGGTGGACTGGGTCAGGTGCCAGGTCGGATGGTAACCCATCCTGGTTCGTAACAGATACCCATATAATATATCATTATTTCATTTTGTATCATGAGACGTTTTGAAACATCTTATAGATGTCTATAAGAGGTCCCAAGTCATCACTTTCACGCCCAATGAATTCATCATATTTCATATAAGTAATAAAATTCATAATAAAAATAAATTATAAGAAAAAATTATCTATATTGAACTAATTATATGAAACATTAATATTTACACACTAAATTAAATAACATACGTAAAAGAATTCTCTAACTGATATCATATTATGATATAGTATAATGTTGAAGAATCGTCAATTTAATAGAACTAATTCTTAATTAACCTATGTTATTGATAATGTTGACATGAAGTAGTTGGTTAATGTATAATGAATACGGGATATTTGTAGTAAACAATGTTATAATAAAAAAATGATATCAAATAATGTATAAAATATTACATGTAAAGGATGATATATAACCATCGATTCAACAGAAATGAATTTTTGTTTAGTAAAACCAAGACTTTAAAAAATCATATATTAAAATAACATGGTTTTAACATTATTTAATAACATAGTGATAAAAACATTTCCACAATTCAATTAACTCATATGAAAAATAATTTCATTTTCTTCGAATAGAAACATAAATAATAATTCCAAAATTATTGGAAAACTACATTTATTTTAAAAAAACCATGGAAATGATTAAATTAATCTCTAAATTAAATAGTATTCATCACATTGTGAAAATTCATTTTAATGGTGCTTGTTGAAATAATTATTTAGACTACACTATTGATAAAATGTAAATCATTTAGAGAATTATTAGAATATTATCTATAAACAAATTTATTGAATGTTAAAAAATGAAAAATATTATAATACACTAGATTAGAATTGTAAAAACCTTTTTGAAAACAATTTAATGAAAATATATACATGGAAGTAAAAAAATGTTATTAAAAACAATAAAATAATTTTTTTTAAATGAAACTCTCTTAAATTTACCTTATTATTTAATTCATGAACTAACAAAATGATCAATAGAATATAACCATTTTAACCCAATAATATATAAAGTTACATAAAAAAAATGTGTTTTAAATTATTATGATCATATAATTATACTAAAGTAAATTTGAACATAAATAATCCTGAAAAAAACTGAGATTATAACAGAAATATCAATCCTCATATTTAAAAATACTCTTATAAGATTTTAAAATCATGTGTAATAAATTTATATGAATTATAATTTTATAACAATATAAAATAAAATATTATATTATCATATAGTAACTACTTGTAATATTTCAATATCCATTTGTAAATAAATATATATTAAAATTATCATTTATATTTGTGAACAATTTTTTCATTTAAGCATTAGAATAATAATTTTATTTCTTGCATATATACCATGAATTAATTATATCTGAATTTTGATCACAATATAAATATCATATATATTCATTATAAAAATATTTATAACCATTCATGGATGCCAATCATGGAAGATAAATCAAATCACTTTGTGGAGTTGATAGTCCCCACATATGAGTGAATAGAATTATAGTTTTTTTAATAGGATGATGGGTAAAAATTAAATAATCTATTTTATTTCAAGAGAAAAAATTATTTTATAAATATAATATATATCTATTTGTTTTGTATTTATAAACATCCATGTGATGTGTTGGTGGAAAATAAATTACACTGCTATGGGGAGATGATGGGGCATATGTATGCCGGAGTTAGGATTTCAATTTCAAGTAGACCATCAGGTAGAATAAAAAGGATAAAAAATTAACATAAAACAATTTAATTATACTAGATATAAATATTTAATTATATTATACTGTTTATATTTTTTAAAATTTGGAAAAATATGATATAAAAAGTAGAAAACACATTTTTAAGAGTTATACAAATTTTTTGGAAGACCACCTTTGGTTTGTACCTACACCCTTCATAGGATAGTATTACGACAAATCAATCTCCTATAGGATGTGGATTTGGATTTTAGTAATTTATTTGGGTATGAATTTACCAATATATATGGATCTTGATGTGTTGTGAAGATATGATAGGTGGTAAAAAAATTAATTATAGGAGATGTCCCATTGTGAATCATTTAAAAGATTAATCTATATTAATGTCTTATTCAGTCCATAAAGATCCAATATAAAACATAAGTTAGTATAATATCACATGGGGTTGAAATATGACCATTATATATGATTTATATGAGTGTTTAGGTAATATAAAACCTTATCATTTAAATATTTTACAATTTATCGTGTTATAAATATTACCTGGTAAGTGAATTTTTCTACCAAAGATAATTTTCATAATAAAAAAAATAAAATTGTCCTTATTAAAAAACATATAATATATGATTTAAATTGTAGATTTATTTTTTTATTATTTAAATTTTATATTTTTTAAAAAATAATTCTAATACAAACCTAAAAACGATATGAAAAATGAATTTCTAGAATAATGTATTTTTATGATTAATACTAATATTAAGTTATTGATATAACATATATGAATGTAAATGTATATATCATTTACTAAATAATTATGAAAAAATATTATTTATTTGAATAAAAACAATAATTACAATTAAAAAATGGTATAAATATAATTATATATTGTATATTATATTTTTCTATGAATTAAATATATTTAAAATATAAATTTTTTGTTGGAAAACTATTTCAAAATTATTATTATTATTATTATATAATTATAATATGTTAAATGTGAATGATTCTGTAAAATTGATATTTCCACTATTCACACAAAAGCAACTATTTTTAAATAATCTCAAAAATTACACATTATATAATGTTGACGTGATGAATTATAAAATGAAAATAATTTAAATAAATTTAAAATATAAAAAGTGATAATATATTTTTTAGTCACATTATTTAATAATGCATTGTGCATTGTACTGTTATTTCTCTTTTAATAAACGCTTTCTATAATTGAATCTCTTGTTTTACAATCACCCCCTTAAAAATATTTATCCAAGAATTGAATAATGCCGCTCCAAAAATATATATTCATACTTATTAATCCTAACCAATTCAAGTTACTATATTCAATATTATTTCTTATTATGTCACTAATGTAACTATACTAATCTTGTTTTCTAAATATTGATATGCACCTCATAGTCAAAAAATATTTGTCCATCTTATATTTCCTTGAAGGTGGTAACTTGTAATTGTTCTAATATTCACTTCATTATTAAAGGGATATGGAATACATAATTAACATAATATAGGTTACAAGGTACTTGTTGGAAGTAAACATGTAAAACATGAAGATGAGACCTATATAGATCCCACCATATACAGGAGGATCATTGGGATCCTACTGTACCTGACAGCGACACGACCAAATATTGTCTTTCCCACATGTTTTGGGGCCCGCATTCAGAGTGATACAAAGGAGGAACATATGGCGGCAGTAAAAAGAATCATGGGGTACATTCATGCTTCACATACCTTTTGGTTATATTTTGATGCAGGTAGGGACAATGAATTATCAGCGTTTTCTGATGCTGACTGGACTGGTGATGTAGTAGACAGAATGTCAACCAGTGGTGGAGCATTCAATATTGGAAATAAATGTGTTGTCTGGTTGAGCAAGAAACAAGAAAGTACTTCTCTTAGTACTACTGAAGTTTAGTATATCTCTACCACAAAGGCATGCACTCAACTGCTATGGATGAACCAACAACTAATAGATATTGGTGACGAGGTGAAGCAACCAATTGGAATTTACTATGATAACAAGAGCGCAATTGATCTTACGAAGAATAATTTTCATCATTCTTGTATAAAACATATTGAAATCAGATATCACATTATCAAAGAAAAATTTGATCAAGACTTGATTCAAATGGATCATGTGGGAACTAAGGAGAAACTGGCTGATATACTGACCAAGCCACTAACAGCAACGGTGTTTGAGAAACATCGGTTGAACCTCGGTGTTCGGCCACCTCCAAGTGCATAAGGAGGTTACCAAAATCCCCTCTCCCCATTTATGATAACTGTTTTTATCTGTTTACGGATGTGATGCCGGTTTGTGGGGGAGATACTATCCGGGTGGAGTATGGTTTGAGCAGAAAAATGAACACATTACCGGTCCTTGGGTTTCTATTCAATGGGGGAGAAAAGAATAACTTCAAGTCATGTTCAGGCATGTAATGCTTCTGTGATTAAAATGATGAGAAGGAATACATTGGTCAGGTAATTCTCCTTAGGCGTCATTGAGAATTCCAAAACACAGGAACCCAATTCAAGATTTCTCTCTTATTTTCTACACCAAACATTTCTCACGTAGACTTAGAGTGTTGGCTTATTTGATTTTGGCATTTTTGGTTTTCATGCGGATGGTGATCTATTGAATTTATTTTGTGATTTCCATCAAACCCTAATGGGGAGATTTTTGGAACCATGACTATTCTAGGAATGAATTGGAGTATGTTTTTTGTTTGTTGTCAATCCTCATTGGATGTTTAGAATGTGTCCCAACAAAGTGATCGAATAGATCCAGCAGACAATACTATTGAAGGTGGCATCGTTTCCCAATGTTTTCCAAATGTTTGGGCCTCAAAATTGGAAAATGAAGACATGGATTGTTGGTAAAACCAGACGGGTGGAAAGATGAAGTGGTGTGTGAAAAATAAAGGCTTTTCACGAAAAAATTGATTTGGGCGTGAAAAACATCTGGATGCGCGAAATGGAGGATCACGTTTTTTCACGCAAACAGTTTTTCAGAATCGGAACATCGAAAAATTGAAAAGGCATGGGCTACATGAAATATCTGATGATGTGTGCAAAAACAATTTCAGTGCGAAAGATTACGCTCCAGATGAGAAGTTTTCACGCCAAAGGGGGTTTTGCACACGAGGGTCTCAAACGCCTATAAATAAGAGGTGACCCCCCCTCATTCTGGAAGGTTGAAGACTTAGAGAATATCTGAGGTCTGATGCGTGAAAAAGGATCGCGTAAAGGGGCTTGCATGAAATATTCTGGATTGTTCGGAAAATTCCGGGATGTGCAAAAAAGGATGACCTGCACGTAAAAATTGGGGTTGCGCGTAAAAAATTCAGTTGCACAAAAAAGGGTGTTGTGGCGCAAAATATTTTTCCTCATGAAAAATAATTTTGCATGCAATAGAAAGGTTTTTCATGAAAAGGGTTTGTGTTGCACGCAATTGTCAGTGAATCTTGTCTGCACGTTCTGGTTATCAAGTTCAATATTTATGTGTATTCTAGTGCAGCAATTCAGGACATAGATTCAAGTAGAGTCTCATGCTAAGAAGAGACAAATACTTCAATGCAAATATATTCATGAGACTTTCACATCTATAAACTGAGTGTCACTTCACCAAGGGAAGTGAGCCAAGGGTAGTCAACGGGAGTGACCCGAGGGAAGCAGTGAGCTATCCCTGAACATTTGTAAAGGCAATGAGCCTGGGATAGAGTGACTATTCCTAAACCATTTCAATCCACAACTAGTGAAGATTGGTTGAATTTGGTATGACCGACAACTAGTCGACGTATGCTGCATGGACGTAGCCATTAGTGGTGAACCAAGTAAAAAATTTTGTGTCATATATTTGCATGTGAATGTTTCATTACTGATCACATTCATCATACAGGTTTAACTAGTTCCTACCAATGTGGGAACAAGATCCTTGTTTTTAAAAGAAAAACGTGACAGCCTAATTCACCCCTCCCCTCTCAGTGTGTCCTGTGGTCCTACAGTACTGAAAAATGTAAAATTACAACCCCATTTATTTTTACAATTTCAAATGGCTTGATGTACCAAGAACATAGATTCCTTTATTTATAAACCTTATAACACTATTCCATGTTGATACCATCAAGAAAAGACGATCTCCAATAGAAATTATAAATTTCTATATTCATTTTCCACATAGTCCTTTTAATAATTTTAATTTCATTGATATGACCTATGTAATTCCTTAATAAGATAATATTTTTTCATAATGTTCTGGGCTATAATGATTTTATAACCAAGTTTCATCCTAATGATTTTGTGTAATAAATATTTTTATAAATAATTCATTATATTTTGTAATTTTAATTATTGAAAAGAGGAAAAAATATTATAAAATTCCATCAAAGGAAAATTCTAATCCAACAAACCATCAAAGTCAAACAAGCATGACCATATTAGATCATGTATTGTTTGAAAACATTTATTATATCAATTTCCATATGGATTATGGGAAATGTTAAAATATAACTCTTTAATGAAAACCCTATAAATTATTTTCAATGATATAGATATAAATTATGGGTCATTGTAATATTCAATTTAAGAATCAACATGATGAAGCCTCACTACTTCATTAATGTACATACACATGATGAACTCAAGAGGTAGATCTTCCCTTATAATAAGATAATATGAGGAAATTTTCATGAAATCATTAATAACACATATTAAATAATTATTTCTCCAAGTCAGTGGAAATATTTTAACAGAGTCAATAGTAATATCATCTTATTTCAATAAAAAGATAGCTACAGGTTTCATGACTCCTATAAGATGTGGTTTCTCAACAATTAAATATTGAAAAACCAAGCAACTAGATTCATAGAATATAATTTCAAATTAGATGATATCACACCCAATAGTTTCCTTCATATATTGATATATTTTGTTTCTACCATGTTGGATGGATAAATTTGATTTATGGTATTTATTTAATAATTCAATCATTACCTCATGAATGGATGGATCATATAAAATATTTCTAAATTTCATCACACCATAATTATAAATATAATCATCCAATTTTCCATGATTAATAATTTAATGCCTACTTTAATCTATTTCTGCTGATTTAATAAATTTTTATCATTCTCCATATGGATTGTTTTCAATGCATTTGTAAATGGGGTGATATTTATTATTCCCTAATAATTCCAATATACCCCATTTTTATGCCCCTGAATATAGAATCATTTTCATTCCACCTCGTACTCATACTTTCATGATCATTCCTACTCAATGTATTATATAAATCACTAATCTTCATATACTGAAAATTTTATCAATAAAATCATAATCCTAGAGTAGTTACAACAAAATTATATCTATCATGTTGAACTTTTTTTGTAAAAAATCTTATTTCTTGATCTTTTGATATGTATATATCTCACGGTCTTCACCATTGACATCATGAATCCATATATTCATGGTAAAAATTATTTCATCCAACTCAAGATAATTTGTTTTATAGTTCAATTCATAGATCAATAACTACCTTGGTTCGTAGTTAATAACTCTATATATCGTCACAAGGACACATTCATGTTTATTTCTCGATGCATTTCTATATATAAAAAATATATTACATCATGAACATAAAAGTAATATAATTACACTGACTAATCTACTCTATAATTCTTTATGATAATTTTATTTGTATTTCAATTCATAGATCAACAAATTTTTTTATTCCAAGTCAATAACTCTATATATCAACATGATGACACATTCTTGTTTATTTCTCTATGCATCTCCATATATCAAACATTTATTCCATGATGATCATAAATGTAATGTCATTGAATTGAAGAATATCCTATGTAATTCTTCAAACCATTATTTCCATTCCTATATATATATAAACGTAACCCCTTGACATGTAATTATGGTTAATAGTTTATATAATCAAGTAATATTTTTTAAAAATCATTTACAGTAACCATATAATATAACGAGATTTGTACCAAAGTAATATTCATTTGAATTGACAATTCAATCCCTATATTTTAGTTTTAATGATGAAGTTATATTCAATCTTAGTAATGTTATGGATAAGAATTCAAACTCAAGAATCCAATAGTATCATTTTTAATATTTCAAAATAAATTTTTTTCTCTAAGATACTTATGAATGATTCAGAAATGAATCTTATTTTCATCATAGATTTCGGTTTTTATGATGATGTCATCAATAAAACTCATTATGTACTTATTAAGATAATCTATGAATACACTATTCATAAGATCTATAATAATAAATGGTAAATTATTCTCTCTATAAAAAGATACTATAAATTCATAATTTACATACCAAATATTACATGTCATCTTTGAAACATATTCCTTCGTTACAAAAACTAGATGATACCATCTATGACTATCAGTATATAAAAAAATTGATCATTGTAGTTGATCAAAAAATTTATCAATATGGGGAAGAGTTTACTTTTTTATTTATGATAATTATATTACTTTCTTATAATATATAGAAAAAATCATAGTTCCCATAATCTTATTTACAAAAATAATAGAGGATCCCCACAATGAAACACTATGGTGTATAAATCCTTTATCATAATGATTCTGTTGTTGTCTCTTCAGTTCCATTAATTCCTTTATGCTCATACTGATGGAATTACTATTTTTCATTATAGATGATATCAATAAATAACTAAATTTAACAGTTTGGATAATTTGTTTTTAGTTATTTTCGATGGACATTCATATATTCTAGGAAAATTCATACTTCATTTATTCTATGGATATAGTTCCCTTTCATAGGTATTATCTCTTATTATTCTCATTTAATATCATTAAGAAGTTGAATTGGTGGATGATCCAAAAATGATTCTGATGATGTAGGGTCCCCATTGATGTTAAGTGATTCCACATCTCAATAATGAATCACTATCTTGAACTCAAATTATTATATTTTTTTATTATTATTTTTCTGCCAAAAAACAAGGATAATATCAAAGTCTTCATTATTAATAATAATCATGTATTTAAATAACCCATGTCTATGTCTCATAATGACAACAGACTATCACAACATTATTGCAATAAAATATCCACAAAAATTCATGATGAAAACTCCCTTATTATAGTGACAGAGAGATATCGAAATTTCTTTTCAAACAGGGTAGATATGGAAGAGGGTAATGTTCCAAATGGAATTGAAGAATTAGATATATTTTTTTGTTATGGTATGGGTACAATCCACCACATAATTAGGAATATTAAACATCTTCATTATAGTCATATAAGCATGGTCTTATCCACTTGGCCTGTAATATGGGTTGGTCCATTGATTCATGGGAATTTTATTTGAATAATTACCAATTTACAACTGAATCAATTAACATCATCATTTATTTTCATTTATTTTCATTAAATATCTTTACGACCCCTTTCTCTACAATTGAAACAAATTATGATTCCCATTAAATAGGTATTCTAGTGCTTATTTCTTCAATTATCACATTTTTCAAATCCCATAATCCAAATCA
Organism: Viscum album; assembly: GCA_963277665.1. Taxonomy (NCBI): domain Eukaryota; kingdom Viridiplantae; phylum Streptophyta; class Magnoliopsida; order Santalales; family Viscaceae; genus Viscum; species Viscum album. The sequence continues at coordinate 1,343,348,644 of OY728119.1, read as the reverse complement.
TATTCTTTTACACTTTTAATTTTTCATTGATCTAAAAAAAACTATTCTATTATGTATTTCCCTTGATGATATTATAATTATAAAATATTAAATTTTTATTATAGAACATTTTACTATATAATCACCCGTTGAAAATGTTTGGGAGACTAGTGTCTGAATCATCTTATATAATGACCCTAACCCTAGTATCCCAATGCTGGGGTATACTTTATCACATAACCATATCATTCATGAAATCTCTACACAATGTACCAAATAGTTTAGTAGTATTGGTAAACTAGATACATACATGATTTTCATATTATATTTGAAAATAAAAATTACAATATATTTTCTAATAATATCATATATCCTATAACATATAATTCCATAATAATCATAGTAACCTTCAAGGAATATTGGGAATGAAAAAATAAGTGTGAGATCACATTCACATCAGGGGTTACATATGATGAAATCTATAACAAATCAACAATCATAATAAATAAAAAAATGAATGTATCTAAACACAAAATCCATTTAAAAACATTAATTTCATTCTAAGATAATACATAATAAATATAGTAATGTAAATATTTTAAAAAACATTCCATTTATTCAATACCTTCTTTGACCCATGCCACAGTCGGAACCATATCACATATTCGATTCACAATTATTTCAAATATATGTAATTTATTATACATTTAATTTTTATTCATAGAATTACCACTTTGAACCATAATCCAATTCAAATCTTGTGGGTGTATAACATCTTTTTTAGGCTACCATGGGTATTTGGAGCCCTTTCCCCTTTCCAACACATCAATCTCAACTAGCTATTAAGTGACATAATCTTTGTCCCGCACCTACTATCATCTATGGATATTTGGAGCCTCACCTCCTGTCCCACACCAATTTATCACACTAATAAAAATGTCAAAATATCACAAAAATCATGATATAATATACATAAACATTATGAATCATTACACTTCTTATCAGACAATATTGTTTAGGTTCAAATTTTTATTGTATCCCAAAAATAAAAATAATTTATATCAATTTCATGGAATAATATGAAAAATTCTCTATAACTATAATTAAAAAAATTACATTGCAATATCATTAGTCAACTAATTCAACATTAAATTAATAAATCGATTCCACAATAACATCAATTGACAATCTATACAATTCCATTAAAAAATTTAATGTCCCATTATTCACCAATTTCATAGTAAATATTACCAAACTCATTTATACCATGTTCAAAAGACTTATTATAGATATAAAAAATCAATTAATCAATTAACATATTCTATAAATGATTTAATAATTTTATTTATTATAATCAAGATTCAATTTCCAAATATTTTAATTGAAATATTGTAATGCATACACACATAAATAATTCAATACTATGAGAATAAAATGTAGACCACATATTTTTGGATAATTGAGGGACTCTCACTAATCAAAATCATCCATTGATGTGAAATAAAAAAATAATTAAAAATAATGACAGATAGATCCAAACTAAAGGGAGGTGGAGGTCCTTTATTCATTCCATTGATTCACTAATAACATAGGTTGTTATAGATTTAAACTCATATGGGAGCCTCTAGAATTCATAAAAATCAGTTTTGATCTATATGGGGGTTATTTGGGATTAATATTTATCTGATTTGTGGTTTTAATTTAATTTTTAAGTTGTTTAAAATTATGTATGTACGATTTACTATGTAGGTTTTACATTTTCTAAAACTATGAGGCAAACCATGCATTCCTCTAAGGGAGTTAATAGATACTACTAGGAGGGAAAAAATTCTAAAAACTGTTAACCATCCATGAAATTTCCCTATATTTAAATTCTAACATATTTATGTCCTAGTGCACAATATGGTCAAACCGTGCACTAACCACACATAAACCCTCTTCAATAAAAAATTCCCCAATTTAACCCCAAAACACACCCATGTAAATCCCAAAAAAATATACTATAAACTACAAAAATGATTACCTTAAATTGTCCTTGATCCATATCTAGAAAAGGTCAAGATCATATGGTGTCCCCACCTTATAATATCTCTCCATTGAGAAATACTACCATGATTCTCTAAGATTCCAAGGTAAAATAGATCGGGACACTTATCATGCATATCTTCTTATCTATTCCATTTTCCTCCTACACACACCCTTGTTTCCATAATGAGAAAACTATCATCATGATCATTCCTACAAAAAAATTATCATTATAATTTAAATGATATATCATGTGCTCCTCATAGAAGTCAGTTTTCTCTAGATCAACATCAACTATATTAATCATAGGGTAATGTTAGGGGTGATACATTTGATGTTGAGACACATGAATAACCACATGCATTGTGATGCTTCATTAAGGAATTGTAAATCGGTACTCCATTGGTTTGATTCTCTATAAAAAACCAAATTCTCTAACAATATTAGATGCTAATATTCCTGGCCTATTAATATAATGCATACCAAATTCTAGATAAACCAAAATTAACACATTATTAACATTTAATAACATTAGGGGTCATTGATTTCTACTAGTATTTGAATTTTTTAATCGGATCCATATCCATATATTTCCAAATCAGATGAACCTTCTCCAATGTCTCATTTATGATACTTGTTCCCATTATCTCAAAATCACATGTCTCCATCCATTATAGATGTGACTTGCATGGATTACCATAAAATTACTCAAATTGTGCCTTCAAAATTGTTTTCTGGAAAATATAATTTTAGGTGAACTCTTCATGTTGATTATTTTTCTCCTAATAACAATTTTTTCCTAGAACATAATCCCCTATAATATTTTCCTGCACCTAAATAGTATGATATAATTTATCATATTTCATTGAGCGCAATAACGTACTCATTAAAACATGTGTAACAAGTTTCTTCTATAATCCCTTCAAGAATCATGTAGCAAAACTTTAGTCTCCGTCTGAAAAAATTCTTTTTTCCACCCCATGAATACAAACTATTTCTCAAACGTACATGTCTCCCAACTAATCAACTCTAAAATTATCATGTATAGGAATGAAATGTGTTACCTTTCTAAAGTGTTCTATAATCACCAAGATAGTTCCTATCTTCCAATTAATCCTTATGATACCCACCAAAAAATCCAGATTAATGTCTTCCTATTTCCATATTGTAATGGGCAATTGCTATAGTAAACTAGCATGTGGTGGTTTCTCTTTCTTCATTTGTTGAATGATGTAGAATCATGTCATGAACCCTATAATCTCTTCTTCTTTCCCATAAATAATAATACCATCATATGTTAGGGTGACTTTTTGCAAACAGGAATACACTTCCTACTTCATGGCATGAAATTCATGCCTCAACTCCTCCGGCATACTCACAGGCACAAAAACAAGATTCATGATATAGATGATATGATACTCATATATATTCCAATATTACGGTTTCTCCACACATAATAGATATAAATCAAGGACAAAAATTCCAAATCATCATACATGGTATCTCTGATACAACTTTTAAGTGTATACTCCCCTAAAATTGTTATGAGAGTCATCAAATCCTAACTATTCTGTGCCCCATCATGCATCTCAGCCATCAAAGTCATAATCTCCCACTCAAAACTATACTCATAGACATCATGAGTATAATTTTTCTTTATTATAGTTCCAAAATCATTATTTCACATCTTGATGACATTTTCTAGCTCAAAATAAAATTATGAAATATAATCAACCCATGTCCACTACTATTGAATTAAACACCTCTATGAAATGATATTCTGTAAGATCCAGTGATATGTATACATAGTAGAACATTCTACCAAGACATAATTATCCAACACAAAAAGATATATATAACTTAATCTAATAGTCATTGTTTTTTGGGTAGTTTAGTTCATGTGGACTCAACATGCATGACCCAGACTCAACAAAATGGTCACCTTGTTTCCACAATTCACCAAGCCCAATCTAAGATATATTAGAGAACATTTTATATTAAACTCATGGGTTTTTTGGATCAATATTTATGTTGTTTTCAAGAAATTCATCAAATAAAGTAACTCATTGTCACATGATCCATTCCATTAAATATTTAATCCCTTATTGTTTAATCTGTAAAGAGGTTATGTTAAGTGGAACACACCATGGGTTAACCTCTGATGCTAGAACACTAAGACAATTAAATTGTGGATATCAATATTATACTAGGTATATTCACAAGAAAGAACTTCTCAAAAATTCCCTAGGTCCAGTAGCACACCTTCCTCTAAGATGATGTGACCCAATAATTATACTTAATCAATTCATAATACACACATATATAGCTTGGTGTATAACTGATACTATATCAGTGTACTCCAGAAGATGTCAAGATGTTGGGCATGATCATCTATAGTCTTAGAGTACCCCAATATTTCATCCACATACACCACTAAAAACTAATCATGGTATAGATGGAAGATTTGGTTAATTAAGGTGATAAATACAATTTGTGAGTTCACCAATCTAAATGTAATAATGATGACCCCATATACTCGAGGATTTCTTCTAAATGTTTTTTTGTATATCAAAATGTTGAAAAATCATCTAACGATCCATGATCTCATGTCTATAGTGAATAATACAAAAACACCATCTACTAGTAAAAAGGATCATCAAAATGTGGAATAATATATTTGTAGTTCATAGTCAACCAGTTCAATGTCTGGTAAGAATAAAATAAGTAATCACACTCTTTGAGCTTCTTTGAAAAAATAAATGTGAACCAAATGGTGACATACCCTGATGGATAATATTATTACCAATAAACTCATTCTATTGATTATTAATCACTTCATGCTCTATTGGTTCCATTTTATATGGTGGAATAGAAATGGACTCAACTCTTGTCATGAGATCCATAGTATATTCCACATCTCTCCCATGTGCAATCCCTAAGAAGTCCATGTGAAAAAATATTGTATCCTTACTACTATGGGTAGAAATACATTATGATTTACACCTCCTTCATGTAATAATAGATATTAGAATCAGGAAATTAGATTCTCTAATTACTAATGAACTAGAATTGAATAATCTTCCTTTATATCACACTCTCTTTTGTGAATAATGTTTTCAAACCTAGGAGATGTAAAATTTACTCTTCCTTAGTAATAACCAATTTGTGCTCAGTATTCTTGTAATGAACAGAATTTTCCATGTAATTATTTTTTTCTTAATTATATGGGATGTTTATGAGTCCACGAAAATTTACGGTGTGTGATTCTGAGGCCCGGAGTTCCATGAATAAATTTTTGTACTTTTTTTCGAGTACGTTCATTAAACGTGCAAGAGGTTTTTTGTAACTTTTGAACTGGTGCTCGGAATTGAAATCTGAGGACACCGTTTAACTCGCAAACAACGATATTATCCAAAAGATACTTTCAACTAGACGGTATTTGGTCGAGGGTGAAACTTAGTTTTGTTATTTTTCATGGGAATATAAAAATAAAATAAACATTTATTTTTATCCTCCCAACTGAATGTTAATGTGGTGGGGACCACCTGAACTAATACCCCCTTTTTGATAATTCATAGGGCGAGGACTATCCAAACCACTCTTAAATGTGGGTAAGTCTCTTGGAATCATCCCAATTAATTACTCTAACGTAAATTAATTGGTATGGACCTTTTTAAATACCATGTAACAGGGTCTTTGGAATTTATGAAGGTTCTTAATAAATGAACTTTCATATAATCAACAATCATGACTTACCTTCCCCCCTCTTTTATTTATATGGATCATGGGAGGATGATTTGGGACGACTTCACCAAGAGATGATGTACTGGTAAAATGCATCGACACCCAACACTTGGACAAACATTACACTTCTCCAATGATGAACATCATCCATGATGAACTCACTCCAGAATTGAAGAATGTGGACGACGTTCAAATTGAATTCGGAAGCGTGATTGTGGAAGTGATGATCGTTGGCCTCCTCTTCGCCTTCGCCGTTTCCACATCACAACCTCCATCTACAAACCATCAAGGTAGGAGTTTATTTATGTGTGATTAATTGTTTTCCCATATTCACCCCTTATAAACAAAGAACATTGATCAACTCTCTAACTAGTTGATCGACTTCTATTTTTCTTTTGTGAATTCTGGAATAATTAATTTTGGAGGTTGTATAGGTGTGTTTTAAATTTATCAATGTTAATTTTTCCCCCCACATTGAATCATCCCACTCGAGATGCTTGCTACAGCTCTAACGTGGAGGGTGAGGGACAAACAAACATGTCCCGACCCTCCATTGTTCTTCATGAATGGTGTGATCTTCACGATGGAAGAAGTCGGCATTATGGCATGGCAAAAAAAAAGAGGCCGGCTGTACTGGCCGCTGGCGAAGACGTGGCACAGGAGTGTGCCGCGCGGAGAGGACAGATGACCATCCGGCGAGCCACGTCAAACCGCTGCACCACGGCCACCCCTCCACACTACAGGACCGTGGGGACCGTTGAGCAGTGGAGGCCGCGGGGGTCGTAGAGCGGTGGAGGCCACGGGGGCAGAGGAGTGGAAAAGGCTGCGGGGGCCACAGAGCAGTGGACCCATCAGGGGTTGCAGAGCTGTGGATGCCGCTGGGGCCACTGTGGATGCAGGAAGCGTGGGGTGACAGAGGCCGCGGGGTGGAGGAGGCCGCGAGGTCTGCAGAGCGGTGAAGGCCACATGGACCACTGAGGTCATGGGCGACGTGGGGTCGTGGAGGCGCGAGCGATGTTGTGTCGCAGAGACCATGTGGTCCATGGTGTGGAAGAGGCCGTGGGGGCCTCCGTGGTGCGGAGGCCACAGGGGCCACAGTGTGGGGGAGTCCACGGGGGTCGTGGGGGCTGCTAGGAGGCTTGATGTGGCATAGAGGCCATGGTCTAGTGGGGTGTACATGGTTCGGGGGTCTGCTGCTGATGGCCGGATGGCCCGCCGTCCTTTCTGCCTGGCGAGGGCGCACGTCGCACTTTCGCCTCTAGCGGGTTCGGTCAACCGCTATTTTTTCTTCACTGTGGAACAAATCCTCCTTCCTCCATCATAAAGAACACACCATTCATAAAGAACTGCGGAGGGTTCAGGCCATGTATGTTTGGACTTCACCCTCCACGTTAGAGCAGTATCAAGCCGCTAAAGGTGGAAGATTCAATGTGAGGGGAAAAATTAACATTGATCAATTTAAAACACACCCCTACAACCCCCATCATTTATTATTCCCTAATCCTCCAATGAAATATATTCTTGGATCAACTAGTTAGAGAATTGATCTTCGTTCTTTGTTTTGAAGGGGTGAACATGGGAAAAGAATTATTCACACAAAAATAAACCCATACGTTAAAGGTTCATTGACAGAGGTTATGAGATGGAAACGGTGAAGGAAAAGAGGATCCCAACGATCATCGCTTCCACATTCATGCTTCCGATGTTTGTTCGAACGTCATCCTCATTCTGAAATTCCGGAGTGCATTCTTTGTTGAATAATTTCTTCATTAGAGAAGATTAATATTTTTCCAAGTGTTGGGTGTCGCTGCACATTATCAGCGCTTCGTCGCTTGGGGAAGCCATCCCAAATCCTACTCCCAAGATCCATATAAATAAGAGAGGGTGGATGGTAGGTAATGATCATGGAATTTATGACAGGTTCATTTATTAGGAACCATCCTAAATTCCAATGATGTTGTTGCTTATTATTTAAAAAGGGTCAAGGAAATTAATTTACCTTGGCACATTTAATTGGGAGGAATCCATGGGACTTCCCCACATTTAAGAGGGTCTCGGGTGGCACCCACCCCATGAATTTACACAATGGGGGATTTAGTACAGGTGGTCCCCACCTCTTTGTCATTCAGTTTTGAGGATAAAAATAAATGTTTATTTTTTTTATTCCCACAAAAAAACACAAAACTAACTTTCACCCTCAACCAAAAATCATTGAGATGAAAATATTTTTAAGCGAATACCGGAGCTAGGAGTTCAACTGTGTCCTCGTATTTCAATTCCATGAACATATTAAAAGTTACAAAAACTTTCTCGTGTGTTTACTGAATGTACATGAAAAATGTTCAGAAATTAATTTCGGGCACTTCAGGCCTAGGAATCCTGAACCGTAAATTTTCGCGGACTCGTAAAATTCCCATATAATTAATAAAGAAAATTAAATGAAAAAATAAGGTCTTTAAATTATCCCAAACTATTAGAATTGAGTCTCTAAAATCCACATCAAAAAAATAGGAAAACAAGTGGGGGTACTGAGCATTAATCTAAGACACCTACTCCCATGTGCTCTCTTGGAGGTTCTCGTGCTTCTGTGAATGCACAACAGATATATAGACAACCAATGAAAGACCCACTCCTGTAGATACTCAACCTATACTGGAACATTCATAAAAGTATCCCCATCGTCGACGTCCAGCTTTCCATGGTCTAAGATGTGAGAACGGTTGTTCACGTATCTTCTCAACTGGGATATGTGGAAGGCATCATGCACCCGGTGCAGCTGAGGGGGAAGTGCTAAGAGGTATGCCTCATTGCCAACTCTGCTGAGGACCTGGAAGTGTCCAATGATCCTCAAATATAACAATCCACCTCGGCCAAATCTCCATAAACCTCGTCTGGGTGACACCCATAGAAAGAAGTGGTTGCCATCCTCGAACTCCAGAGGTCTATGTCTCTTGTCAGCATAAGACATATTCATACTCTGTGTAGCCTTAATATGATCCTAGGTTATGTACACATACTATGTACTAGCCCATACCAAATTTGGTCCCACGAGTGATGACTCTCCTGGGTCAGTCCAACACAAAGATGATATGCTAGTTCGCACATACAATACCTCAAAAGACGACATACCAATGGTGGAGTGACATCTATTGTTGTATGCAAACTCCTCTAAGGGAATGTGATACACCCCTCTACGACCGAAGTGAAGGATGAAATCACAAAGCATATCCTTGTGGGTATGAATGGTTCACTTAGTCTGGTCATCCGTCTGAGAATGGAAGGTAGTGCTCAAAAGAATTTATGTACCAAAAGGCTCATACAACCCCTCCCATAGCCGGGAAGTGAAACATGTATCACGATCAGAGACAATCTTTGAGGTTACAACTTGTAGTCACAAAATCTCCTGCACATAAAGTTGTCACATGCTCTCTACTAAACCATTCTCTCTGATCGGTAGAAAGTTGGCTGACTTGGTGAGTTGATCAATGATCACCCAGATTGAATCGTGACATCTAGATGTACGTTGAAGTCCTGTCATGAAGTCCATGGATATCTCGTCCCACATTAACTCTGTGACCTCTAAAGGCAGAACCAAGCATGTTGGTACATTATGCTCTGCCATCACATGCTGAAAAGTGAGGCATAGTGAGAAAAATTATACTACTTTCTTCATTCTCGGTCACCAGTGCTGTCGTCTGAGATCCTGGTACATCTTCGCCACTTATAGATGTATCACTAGAGTGGATGTGTGGAACTCCCTAAAAACATTCTCTCAAAGCAACACAGGTACCAGGGTACTTCTTCTAAAGAGGATGATGTGCTCCCAACCATCAAGAAATCCATTAGGTGTCAATCCTGTGGATATTTGAGCACGTCAAGACACACAGTCAGCATCCTTGTGCTGCGCCTCCCTGAATCGCTGAAAAAGTGGAGGAATTACTGTATGATACTGAAATAAAGTTGCTCCATCTCGATCCACAAAAGATATCTGCAAAGTGGCCAACTGCTTTGTCACCTCACCTAGCAACTGTATACCAGATCTCTTGCAGAGTGAATCTGCTACAACCTTTCCCTTCCCAAGAGTATAGACTATCTGTAAGTCATAGTCCTAGAAGAACTCAAGCCAACGTTTTTTGTCTGAGGTTCAAGTCTTTCTAATAGATGATATACCTGAGACTCTTGTGATTAGAGTACACTATAAAACGCTCGCCCATCATGTAATGTCACCACATATTCATAGAGGAGACCACTACTGAAAACTACAGGTCATGGGTAGTGTAGTTTGTCTTGTGTTGTCTCAGTTGTCGAGAACCATAATCGATAATTGCTTGTTCCTGCAACAAGATTCATCCGAGTCTGGTCCCTGATGTGTAACATTAGACTATGTACCCAATGTCGCCCTTTGAAATCCTCAATATGGGGCACGATTCAGCCTCTTCCTCAGCTCCTGAAAACATCGTTGGCATTCCTATTATAACAATTATTCATTACCCATCCCCTAGGGCCTGTTCCTTGACTACCCTAAGCATTCCTTCCATATGCCAGGGTCTGGTGAATAGAATCGATAACCATAAGCAATAACTACTCATTATTACATCAGGATACATTCGATTCTGATCCCTAATGGGTCATAGTAGACTACGTACCCAACTCCCTCCTCTGGAAGCATCAAAATGGGGGCACTAGTCAGGCTCTTCCTCAACTCCTGAAAACTCCTCTAGCATTTCTCCAACCACACAAAAGATTTACCCTTCTTTGTAAATGTTGATAAAGTTATTGAAACTCTGGTACAAGTCTTCGATAGTATCCATCCAAGCCCAAGACACTCTGAACCTCTGCCACACTCCTGGGTGGTTCCCAAGCATGCACCGCCTGAATCTTCGTTGGATCGACAGCTACTCCAGATGCCTAGAAGACATTTCCTAGAAAGTGACCCTCTCATATCCAAAACTAGCACATCGAGAGATTATCATAAATCTAGTTCCATAGGAGTGTGTCCAACACTATCTGCAAATGATATGCATGCTCTTACTCAGTAGTTGAGTAGATCATGAATGTCATTGGTGAAGACTACTACAAAGCGATCATGGTATGGCGGGAAGATTCTGTTCATTAGTCCGATGAACACTACTGGATCATTGGTCACACCAAACTGCATGACCAAAAACTCATAATGGCCATACCAACATCTAGAATCCATCTTCTGCACATCCTCATCTCGTACTCTGAGATGGTGATAGCCTGATCTAAGGTCTATCTCCCAGAACCACCATGCTCCCTTCAACTAATCAAATAGTTAGGCAATCCTCTAGACTGGCTACCTTTTCTTCACGGTCACCTGGTTCAGGCACCGATAATCAACACAAATCCTCAAACTCCCATATACTTTCATGGAAAACAAAATCGGGGCTACCTAAGGAGAAACACTGGGTTGGATGAACCCCTTCCCTTGTAAGTCCTCATTATGTACCCGCAGCTCATAATGCTCTGTGAGAGCCATCCGATACACTGGTGTAGATATCAGTTTCATCCTGGTGTATAAGTCAATGTAAAATTCCACCTCTCTAAGAGGAGGTAGACCTGAAACATCATCAGGGAAGACATCCACACACTGGTCCACCGCTTCAGAATATCTCAGACACTTCACATCAACCACTACGAGGGTTATGCTAGCCAACTGATTAGTGATCAGCTGCACTCTTCTCAGGGTAAGTCCATTCTATGCTGCAAAAGCTCCAAGACCACCTTCTAGAGGCCAAGGGCTGACAACTAACACCGAAGGTGTATTCCCTAAAACCAGGATGTCATTACCTTTATAACATGTAAACTCACACAACCAAGCACACAACGAGATATGAACACATGTAAAACTGTATAGAAAGAACAATGTTAAAAGTAAAAGGGAATAGAATACAAGCCCCACTGTATTGTACGAGTACAATTGGAAATATAATACAAATAAATAAAAAGAAATACAACTATTGTGTCATCCTCTGGGGTTCCTACCTGAATGGTAGGTACAAATCGCCTCATTAGCACTCCACGCATGCCCGTCTCCTCTGCATACTAACACGTCGTAAGTTCTACCTCTGGGAACCATACAATCCTAGTACCCTCATCCTCAGTCAGCGCTATCTGTCATCTACACAAAAAACAACAAGGTCTGGGAATAGCCCTTGCATGGGTGAGAATAACGATAATCAGTAGGGACCCCGAGACCCTCAAGGTCTCAGAAAATCCAAAAAGGATAAACCAAAATTCATGAAATCAATCGATAACCCTATATAGTTATTTTCCCATAAATATACCTAAGTTATCAAGTATACCCATCTCAATCCTAAGGAAGCATAGGGTCTAACTGAAAAGCCCAAATCTCAAATGTTCCATAAAGGAAGGACCGCAAATCAATTGGATAAAGATTTATTCTTCGTTCTTTATTTAGATGGGGTGAACATGGGAATAATTAATCACACATTAATAAATCCCTACTTCGATGGTACTTTGATGAAGGTCGTGATATGGAAACGGAAAAGGATAAGGGAATGCCAATAATTGTTGATCCACAATAATGCTTATGATGTTGGTTCGAATGTCGTCCTCGTTCATCAAATCCATAGTGAATTCGTTGTTGAAGAAGTTTTTTGTTGGAGAAGCATATTGTTTCTCAAATTGTGGAGAATCATGGAACATCAGCAGCACTTTGTCACTGGGTGAATCCGTCCTAAATCCTCCTCCCATGTTCCATATAAATAGGTGAGAGGGGGAGGTATGTAACGATCATGAAATTTATGACGGTTCATTTTTTAGGAACCTTCCTAAATTCCAACGACGCTATTACATAGTATTTAAAAAGAGTCATTCTATTTAATTTACATTGGCGAAATTAATTGGGAGGATTCCAAGGGACTTCTCCACATTTAAGAGGGGTTTGGGTGGTCCCTACCACCATGAATTAAAAAAATGGGGGTTTTGGATCAGGTGGCCCCCACCTCATTAACATTCAGTTTGGAGAATAAAAATAAAAGTTTATTTTATATTTTAATTCCCATGATAAATATAAAAAAACTAACATTGACCCCCAACTAAATGTCGTCGAGATGAATGTCTTTTTAAGTGAATATTGGTGTTATGAGTTCAACAGTGTCCTCGGATTTCAATTATGAGCACAAGTTCAAAATTTATAAAAACCCGCTCGCACATTTACTGAACATACCTGGAAAAAAGTTCAGAAATTCATTTCGGGCACTCTGAGCCATGGAATCACGTGCCGTAAATTTTTTCGAACTCGTAAAATTCCCACAGAATAATAACATTTACATGGAATATCTGGGTCATCAAATTTTATCCACCTCAGGGATTTGCGTCCCCAAAAGCCACATCACAATACTAGGAAAACAAGTGGGGTACTGAGCAGGAATCTAAGCCTCCCACTCCCATGTGCTCTCCTAGAGGTTATTATGCTACCACCAAATGTGGAACAAAGGTATCAAGCACCCACGAAGGACCTACTCCTGTCAATCCTTAATCATTATTGTAACCTCTGTAAATTTCACCCCATCGTCAACATCCATCATTCCATGGTCAATGATTTGAGAAGGGCTATGAACGTATCTCCTCAATTGCGATACATGGAATATGTCATGCACCCGGTGCAACTGATGGAGAAGTGATAGTCGGTAAGCCACCTCGCCAACTCTACCGAGGACATGGAAGGGTCCAATGATACTCGAAGATAAATTTACGCCTCAGCAAAATCTTCACAAACCTCATCGAGGGACTCATAAACACAATCTTCCAGCCATACCTTGATCACTTTTTTGTAGTCTTCATCGACGACATTATGATCTACTCGGCTACTAAGGATGATCATGACTATCATTTGAAGATAGTTCTTGGACACACTCCGATAGAAATATTTTGATGGTAAGAACTCGAAGTGCCAGTTATGGATATGAGAGGTTTACTTTCTGGGACATGTCATCTCGGAGGCTAGAGTTACTGTAGATCCAGCGAAGATTGAGGCAGTACATTCATGGGAGACACTCAAGAGTGTGATGGAGGTTCGGAGTTTCCTGTGTTTGATGGATACTACTAGATATTTGGGAATATTTCTCCAAAGGTGCACCAACATTATCAACATTGAAAAATAAGGGGAAACCCGTTTTGTGGTCAGAGAAATTTCATTGGAGATTTTATAAGCTGAGGCATAGGATGACTAGTGCCATCATATTGAGGCTTCTAGATGAGGGTGTTGGGTAAGTAGTCTACTATGACGCATCAGGGACAAGACTCATATGTTTCCTAATGCAGGAATGAGAAGTTATCTCTTTTCATTCTCAACAGCTGAGACAGAATGAGAAAAACTATGCTACCCATGATTGGGAGTTAGCAGCAGTGGTCTTATCCTTGAAGATGTTGAAACATTACTTGATGGGTGAGAATTTTAAGATGTACTCTAATCACAATAGTATCATGTATATCTTCTCTAAGAAGGACAGGAACCAGAGACAATGACGTTGTCTTGAGTTCCTCCAGGACTATAACTTCGATATAGACTATACTCTTGAAAAGGGGAATGTTGTAGCGGATGCGCTCAGCAAGAGATATAGTATACAACTACTAGGTGACGCGACAGAGGAGTTGGCTGCCTTGCAGATATCCTTTGTGGATCGAGATGGAGAAAATTTACTTCAGTCTCTTACAGTTACTCCCCCACTTCTTTAGTGAGCCAGGGAGGCGCAATGCGGGGACACTGACAGTGAGGCTCGACCTGCTCAGATATCAACAAGATAGGCACCTGATAGATTTTCTAAAGGTGGGGATCATTTCATATTCTTCAGAGTATGTACCATGGTACTAGTGTCACTTCAAGAGGAATTGATGAGCGAGTTCCACACACCCCCTCTAGAGGTACATCCAAGAGTGGCGAAGATGTACCAGGATATCTGAAGATAGAACTGGTGGCCAGGAATGAATAAATCAGTAGCAGAATATGTCTCTTGATTCCTCGTTTGTTAGCAAGTGAAGGAAGAGCATTAGGTACCATCATGCTTGGTTCATCCTGTAGAGGTCCTAGAGTGGAAGTGGGATGGGATATCAATGGAATTTTTGAAAAGGCTTCCACCCACATCTAGAGGTCATGATTCTATCTGGGTGATCGTCGACCAACACTCCATTCTGGCCCACTTCCTACCGATCAAAGGGCATGGTTCAGTAGAGAGCTTGGGATGACTCTATGTGCAGAAGATTATGCGGCTACCAAGAGTACCCTTGAAGGTTTTCTCGTATCATGATACATGTTTCAAATCCTAGCTATGGGAGGGGTTTCAAGAGGCTTCTGGGACACATCATCGTTTGAGCACCGCCTTTCATCCTCATACGGATAGCCAGAATGAGCGGACCATTCAGACCCTCGAGGAAACACTATGTTCTTACATCCTCGACATCGGTCACACTTGGGAGGATCACTTGCACTTTTTGGAGTTTTCATAAAACAACATCTATCCCTCCTCCAGTGGGATAACACATTTTGAGGCGTTGTATGGGAAACCATGCAGATCAACTTTGTGCTAGACTGGTCTAGGGGAGTCAGCACTCGTTGGACAAGAGACGGTTTGGGGTACCACAGAGAAAGTGTATTTCATCAAGGAGTGGATGAATACTGCACAGAGCAAGCAGAAGTCTTATGTTAACAAGGGATAGAGACCCCTAGAGTTCAAGGATAGCAACCACGTCTTTCTACAGGTCTCCCCCGAGGAGGATTAAGGAGACTTGGATGAGATGTATTACCTATTAGAAATTCCCCATCAGTTTCATCAGGTCCATGGCTTCTTCCACGTATCCCAACTAAGGAGACACGTGCACGACCCTTCTCACATCATCGACCACGGCGAGATGACCATTGAAGAAGTGGCAACTTTTATAGAGGTTATAGTATAGATTCAGGATTGAAATAAGCAGGTCCTTTGTGGGAGGTCGATACCTCTGGTGTGCATTCACTTGAAGCACATGAACCTCTCAAAGAGCACATCGGAGCGAGAGGAAAAAATTCATGCTCAGTGCCCCCACCTGTTTTCCATGTTTTGTGATGTTGCTTTAGAGAATGAAAATCCCTAAGGTGGGGAGAATGTAATGACCCGGATTTTCAATGTAAATTTTTTTTCTTAATTATATGGGAAATTTACGAGTTAGTGAAAATTTACGGCGTGTGATTCCAAGGCCTGAAGTGCCCAGAATTAATTTCTGTACTTTTTTGGGTATTTTTAGTAATTGTGGAGGAGGTTTTTTGTATATTTTAAACCGGTGATCGAAATTGAAATATTAGGACACTGTTGAACATGCAGCGTCGATATTTGCATAAAGATACATTCACCTCAATGGCATTTGGTTTAGAATGAATGTTAATTTTTTTTATTTTTGTAGGAATAAAAAAATAAAATAAACATTTATTTTAATCCTCCCAAATGAATGTTAAAGAGCTGGGGACCACCTGATCTAAAACCCCCTTTTTCTGAATTCATTGAGTGGGGACTACCTGAACACCTCATAAATGTGGGGAAGTCCCTTGGAATCCTCCCAATTAAAAATGAAAACCTAAATTAATTGGATTGACCCTTTTTAAATACTAAGTAACATTGTCATTGGAATTTAGGAAGGTTCCTAATAAATGAACTGTCATAAATAACACGATCGTTACTTACCTTCCGCCTCTCTTAATTATATAGAGCAAGGGACGAGGATTTGGGATGGCTTCAACAAGTGACAAAGCATTAGTAAAGTGCTGGAATGTCCAACACATGGAGAAACATTACGCTTGTCCAACGAAGAACTTCTTCAACAAAGAATGCACTCCATAATTGAGGTACAAGGATGACATTCGAACCATCGACGTAAGGGTTTATTTATGTGTGATTAATTGTTTTCCAATGTTCACCCCTTCTAAACAAAGAACATTGATAAAATCTCTAATGAGTTGATCCGTATATATTTTTCTTTTGCGATATTGGGAATAATTAAAGTCTTAGATTGTAGGGGTGTGTTTTAAATTGATCAATGTTAATTTTCCCCTAACATTGAATTATCCCCCTTGAGCCGCTTGATACCGCTCTAAAGCGGAGGGTGCATGCCAAACAAAAATGGCCCGACCCCTCCATTGTTCTTCATGAATGGTGTGTTCTTCGTGATGGAATAAGTTGGCTTTGTCCGACGGCAACGAACGAAGAGCCTCATGCCGAATTGGCTGCCGGTGACGGAACGGCGCGCGACTGCACCATGTGGAGAAGACGGCTGGCCATCCGACCATTCGTGATGGACTACCGCACCACGACTACCCCCACCAGACCGTGACCTCTGTGTCCCTATGGCCTCTACCACACTGTGGACCCCATGAACACTTCCACCCAGTTACGTCTGCAGCCTCTGCGGCCTCCACCGCACTGCGGCCACTGTGGCCCCGTGCCACTCGTGGCCTCCACTGCCCCCATGGCCTCTGCTGCTCCGCTACCCCATGGACCGCTACCCAGGTCGGGCAACCTATCATGGTCTAGGCCGGACCACGAGGGTCAGTCGGGTTTACCAAAACAGGGTCGACATAGGGCACGTTGGACCGAACCCAAACAAGTTTCGACCCTATTCTCCCCTTTGGCCATAACATTGGCACCGTGCATCCGATTGACGAACCGTCTACGGTGACAAAACCCATCGAGAGAGATAGTCCATTTGGAATACCCCATTGAAGATTATGATAAAGGTGGAGTATTTTCGCGTTGGATCGATAACGTATCCAACCGAACCCTTGGGACTAAAAGGCGAATTACATACAGACAGGGCATCCGTTTGACGCACCACCTATAGAATTGAGACCCCTATGATGTGGTGGTCCATTGAGATACTTCTTAGTGAGACTTCATGGCATGTTGGTGTATCGAACAGTGTCTTGGGAAGCAAAACGTCCTAGGGACAAGAGATCTTATTGCATGAACCCAGTGGCTGGATGTGACGATGTACTAGGATCATGTGGGTCTGGTGACGTACTGACAATGTACTAGAATCCTATGTGGGTCTGACTATGTACATGTACTAGTATCATGTGTGGGTGTGACGATGTACTAATGATGTACTAGGATCCTGTGTGGGTCTATCGACGTACTGGAAGTGTACTAGCATCCTGTGTGGGTCTGACGATGTACTTGTACTAAGATCCTATGTCTATCTGATGATGTACTGACGAGGTACTAGGATCATGTGTGTGTCTGAATATATACTTCAATGCTCTGTGGATATAATGATGATTTTGGATCCTTCATGGGTCTTTCTTTTAATAGAGTAATATGAATTAGTAGTTATATCTAATCATCTCTTCTATTGAACCTATGTTATACTATGTGTGAGATGAGTCGGTACCAGTGTTGTACTTCCCTTCATGGTAATACCTTGGTGGTATTCTTCTATGTGGCGTAACTGTGTGGTACTTAACATTGTGGTATTCCTTCCTTCATGGAACAATTGATCTTTGGGCTTTTGGTTTGGACCTTTTGTTTCCTCATGATTGAGATGGGTATACTTGATAACTTAGGTATACGTATGGGCATATACCTAAGTAGGGTTGTCAGTTGATTTCAGGCTTTGTGGTTTATCCTTTGTGTATTTTTTGAGACCTTAAGGGTCCGAGGGTCCCCACTGAGTATCGTTATACTCACCCGTGCACAGGCTATGCCCGCACCATTTTATGTTTGGTGCATACGACGGACATCCCTAACTGAGGACGAGGGTACCAGGGTTGGATAGTGCTCGGAGGTAGACCATACGACATGTCCGTATGCCAAAGAGACGGGCGGACATGGATTGGTGTGGAGGCGATCTGTACCTACCCTTCTGGTAGGAACCCCAGAGGAAAACATAGTAGCTGTCTTTATTTTTCTTCAGTTGTATTTTATTTCAAGTTGTACTTGTACCTTTACTATTGGGGTGGTATTCCAACCCCTTTTACTTTTAGCACTCATTTTTTCTATATAATTTTACTTGTGTTCATATCTCGCTGTATAATTTTTTGCATGATTTTATAGGCTATAAATGCAATTCCTTCCCAGTTTTAGGGAATACACCTTCTATGCTAGTCGCCAGCCCCTGGCCTATGGAAGGTGTGCTTGGGGTAGTCACAGCATAGGTCCCAGGGGATGATTCATGACAAATTGGTATCAGAGGAGTCAGTTATACCATTGAACAAATGACTCTGATCTTTTAATGGAAATTGTGTTATGTGTAGTGTGTATGGTTATTAGTTTATGGAATCCAGTGTTGGTGTAGTGGCCGATGTATCCATACACTAGGACCCTAACTTCTGATTCTCGACTCAGTCCATGAAAGAATAGATTGCATGTGTGTGTTTTCAAAAGTTTTCTTAGTGGTCTTTTTGAGTCATCTCACCAAGTATAACATATTGACCATGACAAACCTTTTTATTTTCAGGATGCCTCCACACAGACAACCATCTAGGGTTCCAAATATAGTACAGACTGATAGCCCACCAAGTGATGAGGCCTCAGTGCAGTGCCCTCTTCTAGTAGAGGCACTAGTGGAGGCACCATCTGTACCATTACCCGTTGGGCCACCAATTCCACCAGCACCAATAGTAGAGTTTGAACGCCTCTTGATCACGTTGGACGAGTTCTAGCACCAGAGGCCACCCAGGTTCATTGGAGAGAAAAAACCACAGGGGGATGAGGATTGGCTGGAGGCTGTAGTGAGAGTATTCTGATTGGTAGGGACACCAGCTAATCTCATGGTGATCCTTGCCATCAGTCATCTATAGGAAGCAGTAGGAAGATGGTGGAGCATGATGCTCCAGGTTCACAAGGAGGTGACACATCTCTGTGAAGACTTTAAGAGCCTGTTTCGGGCATTCTTTGTACCAGAAACTCTTCGCGCAGTGAGCATACATGAGCTTCTTCATCTACAGCAGTGTAGCATGACATTGGTTCAGTAATCAGCGTGGCTCACCTACCTATCACGCTACTCCACTGATATGGTATGAGACCCATTATTCAGGTAACGGACCGTTGATTTGGGACTCAGGCGGGGGATCAAGGCTACATTTATTTGTCTCAGTATCCTGATGAAAGCCGGGGTGTTAGAGAGAGGTCTCGTAGTGGAGAGTTTTCTTGATGAGAAGTCACCAGCAGTGAGACCCCCCATCAGTAATCTCATAATGGAGTCTTCTGTAGTTGATATTAGAAAGATGTCATAGAGTTCCAAGAGGACCAGACCTACAGGTAGACAACCGCATGATTCCGGATTGGTTGTGGGGGGCACCAGATACAGATTCAGTCATGCGAGGAACATGAATTGTTTCACATGTGGTGGGCAGGGTCACATGGTTCGTGACTGTCTGACCCATCATACGGATGACCAGCAGACGGTCTGGGGACCTCCCAGGCAGAGATAGAGGTTTGACCGACAAATTTCACTGGGATCAGGTGGACATGGTAGTAGAGTTGGTTGTGCAGATGGTGGTGGGTGACGATTCAAGATGTTACAGCCACCACCACCTGGAGGTCCACCCCGGCTCTAGGGAGTAGATATTAAGGGGATATCTCGGATCCAAGCAGTTGAGGCCTATGATCATGGTGCTCCGGAGGTGATGCAAGTTATGATCTATGTCTATTACAACTTAGCTGTAGTAATTATAGACACAAGTTCTAGTCATTATCTTGTTTCCATTGCCCTCGTTCGGAGCTCAGAGATTCTGAAAGAGTCGTTGGCTTGATCCTTATGGCTAGAGACTCTTACAAGAGAAGATTTTATGATTATGCACTGGTGCCGGTAGTGTGAGCTTACTCTTGGTGGCGAGAGCTTCGGCTGGGATATCTTAATAGCAGCGTCAAGGCCATACGATGTCATATTGGGTATGGACTGGTTATCTAGAGTTCATGATCAGATTGATTATATTAGGTGCAAAGTGTGGTGTTTCCGCATTGATTCGACCAAGATTACCTTAACCTGCGATAAATGAGTCTTTTTAGCGCATGATGGACTTACCCGGAGAAGAGTGCATCCAAAAACTAATCAGTTGGCTTGCCTTACCCTTGGAGCGGTTGATGTGGAGAGTCCATGCTATCCTGTAGAGGTGGACCAGTACACATATGTCTTCTTTGATGATGTTCTGAGTATACCTCCTCGTAGAGAGGTGGACTTTTACATTGACTTTTACCCTAGGATGGCACAGATATCAACAGCACCATATTGGATGGCTCATGCGGAGCTTCAGAAGATGCAGGTACAGTTGGAGGACTTATAAGGGAATGGGTTCATTTGGCGTAGTGTTTCTCCATGGGTAGCCCCAATTTTTCTCACCAAGAAGGTGAATGAGATCTTGAGGCTTTTTGTTGACTATCAACTCCTAAAGTAGGTTACCTTGAAGAAAAAGTACAAACTCCCGAGGATTGACGACCTCTTTGATCTGCAGACGGGATCACGATGGTTCTCGAAGATAGAACTCAGATCAGGCTATCACCAGCTCAGAGTACAAGGTGAGGATCTATAGAAGAAAACAATTAGATGTCGGTAAGACCATTATGAGTTTATGATCATGTCATTCGGCATCACTGACGCTCCATTAGTGTTCATGGGACTCAAAAATAGAATCTTCCAGCCATACCTTGATCTCTTTGTAGTAATCTTCATCGATGACATCTTGATCAACTCGGATACTGAAGAGGAGCTTGCCTATCATTTGTAGATAGTTTTGGACACGCTCTGAGAGAACCAGCTTTATGGTATGCACTCAAAGTGCCATTTTAGTATCCCATAGGTTAAAATTGTGGGACATGTCATCTCGGAGGCTGGAGTTGCAATGGAACCAGAAAATATTGAGGCGGTACTTACTTGGGAGCCACCCAAGAGTGTGATAGAGGTTTGGAGTTTCCTGGGTTTCGATGGATACTACCAGATATTTGTGCCAGATTTATCTAGACTTGCAGTACCTTTATCAGCATTTACAAAAAGGGCAACCATTTTTGTGGTCGGAGAAATGCCAGCGGAGTTTTAAGGAGCTAAGGTAGAGGATTACTAGTGCCCCCATCTTGAGGATTCAAGAGGAGGGTGTTGGGTATGTAGTATACTGTGATGCATCTGTGACAAGACTCAGATGTTTCCTTATGTGGGAACGATCAGTTATCACTTATGGTTCTCGACATCTGAGACAGCTCGTGCATAACTACGCTACCCATGACCTGGAGTTAGCAGCAGTGGTCTTTTCCATGACGATGTGCAGACATTACTTGATGGGCAAGCATTTTACAGTTTACTCTGATCAAAAGAGCCTTGGGTATATCTTCTCTCAGAAGGACATGAACCTGAGACAACGACGTTGGCTTCAATTCCTCCAGGACTATGGCATCGATATAGTCTATACTTCTGGAAAGGGAAGCATTGTAGTGGATTCACTCAGCAATAGATATTGTCTACAGCTCCTAGGAGAGGCGAAAGAGCAGTTTGTCACTTTTCAAATATCCTTCATGGATCAAGATGGAGAATATTTTCTTCAGTCTCGTAAATTCACTCCCACACTTCATCAGTGAGTCAGGGAGGAACATCGTGGGGATTCTAACTCTCAGGCTCGACGTGCTCTGATATAGACATGACAAGAACCTGATGGATTTTTGGAAGGTAAGGAACATGCCATCTTTTTCAGAGTTAGTACCATTGTACTAGTGCTGCTTCGAGAGGAAGTGTTGTGGGAGTTCCACATGTCCCCTCTATCGGTAAAAACAGGAGTGGCGAAGATGTACTAGGATCTCTGACGATAGCACTGGTGGCTGGGAATGAAGAAATCAATAGAAAAATTTGTCTCTCGATTCCTCACTTGTCAGCAAGTGAAGGGGGAGCATCAGGTAACAGTAGGCTTATTTCAGCCTTTAGAAGTCCCAGAGTGGAAGTGGGATGGGATATCTATGGACTTCAATATAGGACTTACAACTACATCTAGAGATCATGATTCTATACGGGTGATCGTCGACCGACTAACCATGTTGGCCCACTTCCTACCAATCAGAGAGCAGGGTTTAGTAGAGAGCTTGGGATGCCTCTATGTGCAGACAATTTTGCGGCTACATGGAGTACCCTAAAAAAAATTTCTCTGATCATGATACATGTTTCACTTTTGGGCTATGGGAGGGGTTGTAGGAGGCTTTTGGGACACAACTTCATTTGAGCACCGCCTTCCATCCTCAGACGGACGACGAGAATGAGCAGACCATTCATACCCTCGAGGACATGTTGCGTGCTTGCGTCCTCATCTTCGGTCAAAAATAGGAGGATCAAATTCCCTTGGTGTAGTTTTCATACAAAAACAACTATCACTACACCATTGTGATGACACCTTTGGAGGCATTGTATGTGAATCCATGTAGATCACCTTTATTCTTGACTGACCTAGGGGAGTCAGCACTCGTGAGACTAGAGATGGTACGGTCTACCACAGAAAAAAGTGCAGCTCATCCCGAAGCAGATGAGGACTACACATAGTAGGCATAAGTCTTATGATGACAGGAGATAGATACCCCTAGAGTTCGAAGATGGCGGCCACATCTTTCAACTGGTCTCACCCCGACAATGTTTATAGAGATTTGTTTGAGGCGGAACAATACACTTCTCCAACGAAGTGCTGGTAAAGTTCCACGATGCCCAACACTTAGAGAAACAATACGCTTCTCCGACGAAGAATATACTCTGGAATTGAGGAAAAAGGATGACGTTCGAACTGACATTGGATGCGTGATTGCGGAAGTGAATATTGTTGGAATCCTCTTTGCCATCACCATTTACATCTCACGACCTCCATCAATAGACCTTCAAGGAAGGGGATTATTTATGTGTGATTAATTTTTTCCCATGTTCAACCCTTTTAAACAAAGAACGTGGATCGACTCACTAACTAGTTGATCAACAAATATTTTTCTTTTACGGGTTTGGGAATAATTAATGTGGGGGGTTATATTGGTGTGAATTAAATTGATCAATGTTAAATTTTCCCCTCACGTTGAATCACCCCCTTGAGCTGCTTTCTACCGCTCCAACATGGAGGGTGCGGGCCAATCAAACATGGCCTGACCCCTCCACCAATTTTCATGATTGATGTGTTCTTCGTGATGGAAGAAGGCATCTTGGTGCCATGATGATGAACCAAGAGAGGTCATCCCACCTCACCATCGACGAAGGTGGGGTGCAACCGCACTACATGGAGAGGACGAAATTCCTTTTGATGAGCTAATGTGGCCCGCCGCACTGTCACGCCCCGCCCCACCACGACAACCCCACCGTACCGCGGCCTCCACGCCACCTTGCACCACCCTGATGTCTCCACGACCCCTACGACCCTTGCCGCACCATGGCCCCCCCGGGCCCTCACAACCCAACTACCTCGGCAGCACTGCATCCCCAATAGCATCCACCGTCCCACGCCGCATGTGGCCTCTGCCACCCCTGCGGCCTCCGCCGCTCCGCGGCCACGGTGACCTCCATTTCCTAGTGTCCTCTGTGGCCCCAGCTCCCCACGGCCTCCGTGGCCGCCCCACGGGCTACTGCCCTGGCAGGACCGCCCAGCAGGCCAGGTCGAACCGAACAGGGGTGACCAAGGCCAGGTCGGGGTGGTTGGTCTGACCGGGTCAGACCGGACACATACCAGTTTCAACCCTATACTCATCTTGGAAAAAACTTTGGCACTGAGAATCTGTTTGATAAACTGTGTTTGGCACTGAAAACCATGGAGAGAGATGGTCATTTTTTTATACCCCAATAATTATTCTGATAATGTAAGTGTATGGTCGGTTTGGATCAAGCACGAATCCAACATGGCCCTCAAGACTAGATGGATAATAACTTACAGATCGGGCATCCGTTTGACACACCGTCTATTGTGTTGAGACCCTTATGATGTGGCGATCATTTGAGATACTTCTTTATGAGACTTAGTGGAAGTTAGAGTATAGACCAGTGGATTGTAGGGAAGAATCTCCTGGAGACAAGAGAGCTTAGTGCGGGAACCCTGTAGCTGGTTTTGGTGATGTACTTATACTAGGATCTTGTGTGGGTCTAATGACATCCTGATAGTGTACTAGGATTCTATATGCGTCTCACAATGTAGATGTACAAGAATGCTGTGTGGGTTTGATGATGTACTGACGATGTACTGAAATATTGTGTTGTTATGACGACGTACTGACGATGTACGAGGATCATGTGTGGGTCTAACGATGTAGTAATAATGTACTAGGGTCTTGTGTGGGTCGGACGACATACAAACGGTGTACTAGGATCCTGTGTGGGTTTGACGATGTACTTGTACTAGGATCCTGTGTGGGTCTTACGATGTACTGATGATGTACTAGGATCTTGTGTGGGTCTGACGACGTACTAACAGTGTACTGGGATCCTATGTGGTTCTGACGATGTACATGTACTAGGATCCTATGTGGTTTTGACAACGTACTGGTGAGCTACTAGAATCCTCTATGGCTCTGACGATGTAATATGATCCTATGTGGTTCTAATAATGATTTACGATCCTTTGTGAGTTTGTCTCTTAACAGTTTATGATGAATTAGTAGGTACATCTAATCAGCTATACTGCTGTACCTATGTTATACCTTGTGTGAGATGAGTTTGTACCTTTGTGATACTTCCCTTCATGGTAATACCTTGGTGGTATTGTTCTGTGTGGCGTACCTATGTGGTACTTACCATTGTGGTATTCCTTCCTTTGTGGAACAGTTGAGCTTTGGGATATTAGGTTGGACCATGTGTTTCCCCACGATTGAGATGGGTATACATTAAAACTTAGGTGTATGTATGGGAATATACATAAGTAGTGTTGTCAGTTGAATTCAATCATTGTGGTTTATCCTTTATGGATTTTGTTAGACTGTAAGGGTCTCGGGGTCCCTACTGAGTATCCCTATACTCACTCCTACATGAGCTATGCCCACACATTGTTGTTTTTGGGGTAGACGAAAGACAATGCTGACTGAGGACGAGGGTATCAGGACTGCACGGTTCTTGTAGGTAGACCCTATGGTGTGTCGGTACGCAGAGGAGACATTCAGACATGGAATGATGAGGAGGTGATCTGTACCTACCCTTCACGTAGGAACCCCGGAGGACGATCCAGTAGTTGTGTTTCTTCTTGTACAGTGGTATTGTATTTCCTGTTTTACTTGTACAATTACATTTGGGATTGTATTCCGACCCCTTTTATTTTCAAAATAGTTTTTTCTCTACATTTTTATATTTGTTCGTATCTACTTGTAAGCTTTGTTGCATGAGTTTACAGGTTATAAAGGTAATGCCTTCCCAGTTTTAGGGAATATTCATTCAGTTCTTGTAACATCCCATGTAAATGAAGAATAAGACATATTTCAGAATTATTAATATTTGTGAATTTAATTTTAATTTTACTTTAATTGGGTTTCTATGTTCGATAGCGTACCCGATACACAACAATGGGTTTCTTTGAAATATTATGTTCTACACTAATAGTATAATATTATTATTTTAAATGGTATTTAACACCTTGCCATTATATTGGCAGGAATGAACAAAACTAACTACAATATGATTATACTTGTTTCTTAAATGTATTTACATTCATCCAATTAATATTCAAGGATAAAAATGTGAATAAATCTAATTTTACGCATAATATACATTAAAAGGCCGATTTTCCGCCTTTTAATAGAGAACCCTCTTTAAATATAGTTCTGGTCACATTAATACATTCTAATTGGCCTAATAAAATCATTCTTTAGAATGGGGACATCATAATTTACTTTGTGTAAATTTTTGGGATTTATCCGATAAAGATAATTTTTAATGAATAGTTAAAATTTTATATTTTAATTTAAAACTATGTATTAATCTAGTTTATTCATATGGTTAGAATATATTCTTAATTTATTTTAAAGTTTAATTAGAATATATTTTTACCATTTAGTTCAATGATGGTCATTGTATTTAATTTTACTTTGAAATTAGACATAAACAAGTGTCGATCGTTTGAAAGTTATTGTTTCATAAAAACATGCTATTTGTTTTAATAACGAAAATTAATTAATTACACTTTTATGTTTTGAATTTGGAAGAATAAACAACATTTTTTAATTCATAATTTCTAATATATCTTAGGCATAATTTTTGGTATTTCTCTGAAAAACATCAATTTTAAATGAATAGTGACACCACATAGTAGTAGTTAAAAAACTTACTTTTTAATTTAAATGAAATTTTACCGCTTCTGTAAATTGAATTTAAAAAATATGACATACATTGTTGTTTTTTAAAAGTAAAATGTGGTTCAATAAGATGAAAATAATTTTTGGAGAATAGTAACTTTTGACTTTTATTTACCGCGATTAAAGTTAAATAAGGTAATTCAAGGTAAAAAGAATATTATAATAATTCGTAATTACCTTAACACTTGTGCAAATCATATTGGTTGAGTATCTTAAAACCTTGGTCATCTTTGGTTTCATTTGGGGACCCCATTGAGCCACATTGGAGTGATAATGACAATTTAGATTAATTAATTTAAAGTAAAGAAAAAAATGACATAAACAGATATCTCTTTGTAATTTAATTTTTACAAGGTATTATATATGTTATTTTTTCAACTATAAATATTCATTGGAAAGATAAAAATATTATCTACATCATAGTGTTTTTCTTATAATTTTTAGACATTGAATAAATTATATTATTCTTGACACAATAATGATGCAGTATTTGCCTCATTAATAAATGATTTAAATAAATAAGATTATAATAATTAAAATACTATCCAAAACATATCCAATTATAATTGGATGATTTTATTTCGACCATCAGTAATCATATCTTCATCTTTAATTATTTTTTGACCATTATAAACCGAATATAATTATATAATAAAATAATCGTTTCACACTTTCCTAAAGGGCCCCTCCTCTCGCTTATAAAAGGAGACCAATTCTAACCAGTTCCTCACACCACTCAAGCATTTTGCCTCGTCCAAGATCTTCCCAATTAAGCTCCCTACATCACTATCCCCCCCCACCCTAAAATCCTTAACATAGGAAGAAGTCACTTCAAGAAGTCCTTTGTTTCAAACCAAAGGGAGTTACCCAAATTAAAGGTTACAGTTTCTCTTAAATTGTTTTCGTTTATTTTACTTATCCATCCTTTAAACTCTTTTTATTCCTTTATTTTGTAACAACACCAGAATCCTAAATATACTAAGTTGTTTTTATGAAATGGATTCGAACTACACATGCACACACCTTCATCCAATGGATGAAGAACATAATGTTTCTGAGGATGGAAAACAAAGGCCTCACAAAATGATGATTGTTCGATTATCTCCTAACGCCTCTCATGGTGGCCATTATGATGGCACTGTATTTATATATTATATATACTATGTTTATGTTTTCTTTATGCATCTGTATTTTCCATTTATAGAACGCCTTTATGGTTTCCATAGTGGGTAAATACGATAATCTCATTTGAGGATGTGCAGACTACCTTCCCCTCAAAGTGATGTGACTCGTTAATGCCTTATGTGGGATGTATAAGGGATAGAGTTAATGATATTATATATGATATTATACTATAATTATAATTTACCTTTTTATAATTATGTTTAAATTCCATTAAAATAATAAAAAGAAATGAAAGTAGCATTCATGCGTACGTACGGATTACCGTCTCCATGGACGGTGCATTTCATTTCATACCTCTCAAATGTTATGTAATATTATAAATACATGAATATACCGGATATATATGATATATATTGTATATAAATAATTAATATCATTCTTGATATAATGAACCTATAACCACATTAACAACATGTAAATATAAGAAGTCCATTTTTGAGTCAAGTACCAAATATCGACAAAATGAACATTATTAACTTAAATGGTTACATAATGTTCATAAAATAGTAATAAGTGATATTAAAGTAATAATAAAAATTAAATATGTTCTTAAACTAGAAGAAATTAACTTTATTTTATTATTCAGGAGATTAAATAATGACCGAGTCAAGTCAGACACGAGGTAAGGGAACTTCTTAACAGAATTTCCATTCTTTATGTTAACCTCCTACTTTCCAATTATGTCATGCTATTATAATGTACTATCTTTTATTTATAATTTCTTTATGTGTACATATATTGAATACACATAATAGATATATATTAATTACTAAATGATCTTTGTATGGGACTTTGTCTCAATCTTCTTTCATTGAGGCATATTTTGTTTTAATACACAATTTTCTTTTATATGCTGTATAAACACCTTTGACTTTTCATTTCATTCAAAGGGATTCATTTTATATGAAGGATTTTACTAAATGACAAAAAAGGAATTTTTTTAATGTAAGCAGTGACAATGACCTTTCCGCCACCGTGAGTAATATTTTAACTTTGGATTCCTTAACAAGTTGTAATGTTTTTTAAAGGAAAAATAAATACCATATACTCTATTTACATATTTTGGAATTGAAAATTATTTTGAAAATGGATTTATTATTTCAATATCTTGAAATGATATTTTTTTATTTCAATGTGAAAATTTTATCTTTTCTTTATGCTAATATTATGCACTATGATCATGTCGTGGTTCTTGGGCATTATTTACGTATACGGGTGGTTCCGTGATAAGCCTAGGGAGGGTGACCCCGAGATAGCTCTCCAATGCATTGGGTAACGTGATGGAGGGAAACATGAATGTTTCTCCTATGATATTTTGGGAATATATTGTGATGGGTATTCCAAAGTAACACCCTATGTGTTTGTGATAGCTACAATGTAAGTATGACATGGATGCCACAATTTACCTTTATGTTTTATGATTTCTAAGTGACTTTCATAAATCTTATTGTAGTACCCCAAACATTTTATGTTATCTTTCATTATTCCTCACTGTGTTTCCTTGAAACAACACAAGGTTATTTAGTAGATAGTTAAAATCTATCCATTAAACATAAACTTCTCACTTTTATGTTTTGAATTTCGAAAAATGGTCATCTAGATTTGTGTTCAATAAGTCATTTGGAGTCTGATAGAAAAAACTTGACTTTTCATGAATAGTAACATACCCATATGGATAATAATATGTATATTAATGTGAATAGTAACATACCCTTATGAATAGTAAATAATAATATTATTTTATTTTCTGAAGGAAATAACAAAATGTGATCTTAATTAGTTTTTCAATGAGAAATAAAACTAGTTTCACTTTTTGATTGTTATTTTTTGAATTAACTATGACCTTATTTAAAAATTAAATTTATAATATTTAGAAAATTGTTTTTGAAAAATGGATTTCGCTTTTGAAATCTACACATCGAAAACGGTTAGGGTGAATTTTGTGAATTTTTCTGAAACTGTTGATTTTTCAGTGATTAAAAAAAATAGTTTTTTGTTTTGGTGTGTTTATGACATCATTAATGATGTAATAATGATGTCATAGATCTGGTAGACTTTTTTATAGTTAAATAAGATTTTAGGTGTCCCATTTGGCTTATACCATGATAAAATACCATGGGAAAGACTATGGTTTCGAAAATACCACCCATAAGGTGTCCCTTGGAAATTATTAAAACAATCCCTCATTTTTCCTATAATTACCAACTCTTCCCTTCATTAAATTCATTCCCAATTCTTCCTCAATGATGTTCTAGAATCCTTACCTCCAAATTAGTCCTCCCAAGTTTTCCTAAAGCCTCCATGGTCCCAACCTTCATGTCCCAAGGGTTACTTCACAAGGTAATAAAATTCTCAATTTCTTTCTTTTTTCTTTTCAAGTTCTCTTTTATGTGCTATATCGTTCATCTTTCCATACCATGTTATTATTTTTCGTATTATTCTTGATCTACTCTATATTATATTTCATTTATGGACAGGTGACCCTTGTCCCCTCTCTTTTTAATATTTTCTAAAAACATATTGCGTAGCCGTTAGGCTGTAGAATTTTTGTAAAGGATTTCAAAATTATTCATTTATCTTCTGTTCTTTATTTATTCATTCTTCATATCTTCTTAACCAAGAGAAATGAAATCTCCAGAATCTTGTATATTCTGGATTTTATATGTTTCTTAAGAAATTCATCATCTATCTTCTTCTTTCCCCCACTTGTTCAAAGAATTAATAACACTTTCCGTGACGTATTGAATTACCGACAACGTAGACGATGTGATTTCAATTCACATTAATTCGTTCATGTCTGGTCATGAAACAATTTATATGGTTGAACCAGGTTATAATAAATGTTTTATGACTCACCCATTGTTCTAGAGTTCTTTTGTACTCATGGTTCTAATTTATATGACAAAATGAGGTTGATATTATCAAAGAACCATTAAAACGATCTAAACAAACATCATTAAAGTTTTAACAAATGAATCATAATAAAGGTATATAACCCAAAATTATTATAAGATCATTTATATCTCCATAATTTTATTAATAATATGTATTAACAATTATGTATGTTTAAACATTTTTTAAATGAACTTCCACTCATGGAAACAGGTAAACAAATCATGAAAACCAAGGATGAAAATGATTCCAAAACATGAAAATTGAACTAATTGAACCCATATAAAGGGCCATGAATGAACCTAATAATGTTCTATTAAATAAATTAAATGTATAGGAGGTTCCAGATATAATAATTAACGAACATAAATTTGATTATTCAGGACATTAAAACAAATAATGAACACACTCGAGCATAAGGTAAGGGGTTTCTCATCTCACTTTCATTTCTGTGAGATTTTCATTGTTCACCACTTATTTCTTATATGTGGTATATGTGTACTGAAATTTGATATATAATAACATTATTCTATTTATATTAATGTTATATCAATGATTCACTTGATGTTCATTATGTTCTGGTTATATGATTCGACTGATTACATTGTGGTAGGGGACTTTGTCTCAACTACCTTTTCTTTGTTATTATCTTTGTATTGTGAACCTAATAATCCTTATGTGATGTAAATACTTCCTATTTGAGATCAATTTTCGTTTTTAATTATCTTTATATTAAATATCCACAATCTCATATCATGGATATGTTTGTTGTCTAAACCGTATACCATCATAAATACGGTTTTTATTTGCAAAGTTATTTTTATTATGGAATTATAAATGAATCTGTATACTCTACTCTATAAGGATATTGAAACGTAATATTTCTCTTGTATTGAATCAGTGTATAAAGAATTTTTTGGACATGAAGTTGTGGGTTTGGCTCGCTATAGTCCCTCGATGCATCGGTAGGTCTCATGAGACAAATCAGTTTGGCGACAAACCCTTCGAGTTTGTTTCCAAAAATTAGAAGGGATTCTACAAATAGAACTAAACCATTTTTAAGGTATTATGGTTTCATGTGCCGGATACATGACGTCAAATTAATAAGCATTATCTTAATTCATTATCAGTTATTATTATTATCCATGAGGTTTTCACTATTACAAAATTTATCGATGCAGTTTTATTTTCATTTTATTAATGGTATTATTTATTCATTTTTCACTATGCGATTTTGATTATGTCAGATTGAATTCAATTAACTTATTATTTTACTCATGATTCCACTATTTGTTCCCTTTATTGAGTGTTTTATCTCACCCCTTTCATTATTTACTTTTTACAGGTGACAAAGAGGAGATCATGTATTGAGCTTTTGTGGATGCAGTTTTTAGTTTTCATTATGTATTGTATCTTTTAATCTTTTTCAATGTAATTTGTGTTACATATATGTATCTAGTTTCTTCAATACTACTAAACTGATTGTTCTTTCCAGATTTTCATTCCTTATAACCATTCCAATATCACAAGTAATGCACCTGCTCCTACCTATAGGGTTCTGGGTGTTACAGTTGGTATCAAAGAAAGTTTAGTGGAAAACATGGAAACTACTGCAGGAAATGTATAGTAGGGAACAAATACCTAAGGTAGTATCTAAGGATTAACATACAAGAACGTCTTGGTATTTTGGTAAGGAATATATTATGTTTATATTTTAATCAATATGTCTCTTTCTGGATACGAGTTGGTAAAGGCGGCTATGGCACAGATGTATCTAGGGGTAAAATCCGAAAACACCACTTTGTGCTAGACTCGAACGGGAACTGGTGCACGACAATGGGCCTTACTGCACTCTTGGTTACGAAAATCCTGGGTGATATTCTTAGGATAATTCATGTTTTCTTTACAAACCATTATGAAGGAGTTAATTTAATTTTTTTCTTAGAGAAACCATGTTTATAGGATTATCTATGCATAGAATTTCAATCTATGTTGAGTTCTTTTCTATTTGAGATTCATAAACTAATCTAGTGTATCCCATTATTTATAAATGGCGTATACTGGAAGAAATGGAATCAATACTCATGGGAATGGTAGGGATCTCCCTACTGAGTAAGTCAACACAGTCAACGTTGGAGTAGATCAGATCATGACCATATTTGGACAACTTACTCAAGTTGTAAAGAATAACCATTCAACACCTATTTTGGATCACTTCATGTAGCAGACACCCCCATATTTCAGTGGGACTACTAATGTAGTGGCTGCTGAGCAATGGATCAAGTCCCTTGAAACGATATTCTTGGCGTTAATATGTAATGAAAATGAAATGGTAGTAATGGAAGTATATTGTATCAAGGGTGACACTGATCAATGGTGGTACTTGATTCAAAATACCATGGAAGAAGAATAGATAGAGTATATTGAATGGACAACTTTTAAGGAAATATTCTATGAAAAATATTTCCCTCATGAGCAACGAACTGAAATGAAAAGGAAATTCCTTGCCGAGAAACTAAGTGAAGAAGACAGCCTTGCTGAGTGTGAGGGTACCTTCACAAGGATAGCTAGGTATGTTGTGGATTACATCCATGAATCAGTCGACAATATTGATCATTTCTTTGAAGGTCTTTAGCCAAGTCTTCATAGGTCACTGGCTTCTCAATCATTTTCATCATAAGATGAAATTGTTTCAAGTGCCATCAAAACAGAGAAGGAATTATCTAGATCAAATTTTTTCAAATGAAACCATGATAAGAAGCGGAAATCTGATAACAAAGGAAAAGGAGAAGCACCAAAGAAGATAAAGGGAGTAGACATTTTCCCATTATGTGAGAACTATGGAAAGAATCATCTCGGGAAATTCGTGAAAGGCAAGGGTGTCTGCTATAACTGCGGAGGAAAGGGTCATCGATATGATGAATGCAAGGGGAAGAAACAATTCAATGGTGTTCAATACTACAGTTACAGATAGATGGGACACTGTGCAAATGAGTTTCCTAAGCACCAAGGAAACATTCCACATAAAAATCCAAGAGAGCAAGGGAGAGCATATGCAATTACAACCGCGGAGGTTGAAGTTCCAAGTGATGTGGTGGCAGGTACTTTAATTGTTTCCTCAAACTTATCCAACACATTATTTGATTCTGGATCATTACATTCATTTATATCCTCTAAGTTTGCCATGAAAATTAGATAAGTCCAATTTGATTTAAGAAAGGAGTTGTCAGTCAAAACACTCATGGGATGTATCATTGCAACAAAGTCATGTCGAATAGTCCCACTCCATGCACAAAAACATTCTTTAGTTTCTGGACATGTCATCATATAGAAGACTGAATTTTTATATAATTCTCATTGTGGATTGGCTATGAAATTATAATGCGAGGATTTATTGCAAGAAAAAGGAAGGTACAATTATTGAAAATGGTGTTGAATCCCTTGTTTTTAGTGAAAACATATCACCACTAGATTTTTATCTAGAACCACGCCAAGTAGCTATATTGAATAAAAGAAATGTAAAGGAATATATAACAATATCTATGGGAGAGGAATGAAATCTTAAAATTGAAGATGTGAAAACAGTGAAAGTGTACATTGATGTATTTTCAGAAGATTTACCTGGACATCCTCCAGAGCGGGATGTTGATTTCTCCATTGATTTAATTCCTGATATTAAACCCCTATCAAAGACTCCCTATATAATGTCCACTATGGAATTAGTAGGGTTGAAGATAGAACTAGAGGATTATAGTGAATAATTATTTATTAAACATAGTGTTTCTTCATGGGGAGCCTCAGCCCTCTTTGTGAAGAAAAAAGATAGATCCATGAGGCTTTGCATTGATTATAGGGAAATCAATGATATTACAATATATAATAAGTATCCTCTGCCCCGAATTAATGATTTGTTTGACCATATTTATGGAGCTCAATAATTTTCAAAGATTGACCTTCGATCCAGATATCATCAACTACGTGTGAGGAAGGAAGATATTCCGAAGACAGAATTTTGATCCAGGTATAGGCATTGTGAGTTTACAGTGATGCATTTTGGACTAAAAAATAAACCCATTGTTTTTGTGGTTTTAATGAAAATATTTTTCAAATAATATCTTGATCTCTTTGTTGTGGTATTCATCGATGATATCCTAGTATACTCAAAATGATATGAAGACCATGAGGATCTGTTGGAAACTATCCTGAAAACACTTAGAAGAAATCAATTATATTGTATGTTTAGAAAGTGCAAATTCTAGCTTCAGTTGGTTTATTTTCTAGGCCATATTATCTCTAAGGATTGAATCCTAGTTGATCCTAAAAAGACAAAGGCAATCCAATAATGCACCATGCTAACATATATAACTGAGGTATGCAGTTTTATTGGCTTAATAGGTTATTATCGGCGTTTTGTGTACAATTTTCTCTGACTGGCTAACCTGCTAACGAAGATCACACGTAATGGGGTAAAATTTGATTGGACAAATGATTGTGAAGAATGTTTCTAAGAACCGACAAGAAGATTGGTCAATTATTCTATATTGACTCAACCAACAGGGAATGATGGGTTTGTTATTTATAGTGATGCTTCAAAGAAAGGACTTGGTTGTGTCCTTATGAAAAATGATAAGGTTATTGCTTATGTATCACGACAACTAAAAGTTCATGAGAAAAACTATCCTACTCATGATATTGAGTTAGTTTCTATAATCATTTCATAGAAAATATGGAGAAATTATCTCAATGGTGAAATTATACTGATCACAAGAGTTTGAAATATATTTTCTCATAGAAAGAACTCAACATGAGGCAAAGGAGATGGCTTGAACTACTCAAGGATTATGATTTCATGATACACTACCACCCGGGGAAGGAAAATAAGGTGGAAGATGCTTTAAGAAGAAAACATCATGGAGTTTTGAACAAGAAGAGAGTTGAAAGGGATATTATTTTCATGGATCTAGTAATGATGGATATGGGAATAACCATGGAAGGTGAAACATCAATGCTTTTTCAAGTGGTTGCCAAACCATCTTTACTAGAAGGGATAAAATGTTCTCAAGCTGATGATGAAGAGTTTCAAAATAATATTAATGTTGTGAATGATGGGAGATTCTGTGACTTCATATATGAAGATGGAATATTGAAATTTGGGAAGAGTCTTTGTGTTCCCAATATACCTGATCTAAAAAGGGCATTGTAGGATAATGCTCAGAGTTCCAATTTCTCTATACACCCTGGTAGTACTAAGATGTATAGAGATTTGAAGGAACATTTTTGGTGGGACAATATGAAGAGGGATATTGCTGATTTTGTGTCAAGACGTATGGTTTGTCAACAAGTGGAAGCTGGAAGGTAACGACCTGGAGGAGTATTGTAACCTCTTCCCATACCTTAGTGGAAATGGGATAATATCACGATGGACTTTTTCATGGGACTACCAATGACTCTTAGAAGGAATGATTCTATATGGGTCATTGTTGATCGTCTTACCAAGTCATCTTATTTTCTTGTTATAAGGGAAGATATTCGACTTGAACAACTAGAAAAACTATATATTAATGAAGTTGTGAGACTTCATGGAGTACTCCTATCGATTTTTTCTGATCGTGATCCACAATTTACATCAATATTCTAGAAAAGTCATCAGAAGGCCCTAGATACAGATCTTCCATTGAGCACTGCCTACCACCCAAAAAATGATGGATAATTAGAACAGACTATTCAAATATTAGAAGACATGTTGAGGTCTTGTTCACTTGATTTTCAAGGTATGTGGGATCATTATTTACCTCTCATGGAATTTTCCTACTATAATAGCTTCCATTCAAGTATTCAAATGGCACCATATGTAGCATTATATGGGAGGAGATGTCGTACCCCAACATGGTGGGATGATGTTGGTGAAAGAAAACTCATGGGCCTAGAACATGTTGATGAAATAACGGAATAGGTGAAGATTTTCCAGAACCATATCAAAATCTCTCAAAGTAGGCAAAAGAGCTATACAGATAACCGAAGATAGGATTTGGAGTTTCAAGAATGTGATCACATTTTCTTAAAGGTATCTCCATGGAAGGGTTTTATACGATTCGGTATGAAAGGAAAGTTAAGTCCCAGGTACATGAGACCTTTTGGAATTCTGGACCGAATTGGAGCCTTAGCTTACCGTTTGGAAATTCCGGCAAGTCTCTCCAAGGTTCACAATGTGTTCCATGTGTCAATTTTAAGAAAATACATGTCAGACCTAACACATGTACTTACATATGAAGAAGTAGAACTCGAGCCAGATCTATCTTATTGTGAAGATCCTATCAAGATTCTTGATACAAGAGAACAAGTATTGAGAAATTGGACGACTCATCTGGTAAAGGGTACTTGGAGGATACTTATAATAGAGGAAGAAACATGGGAGCCTAAGTAGATTATGTTAAAGACACACCCAAATCTTTTTAGGTAATATTTTGTAAATTTCGAGAATGAAATTTTCAGATGGAGGGAATATTGTAGTAGCCCAAAAACATTTTATGTTATGTTTCACTATTCATCACTAAGTTCCTTTGAAACAACACTAGGTTATTTAAGATATAGTTAAAACCAATCCATTGAACACAAACTTCTCACTTCTATGTTTTGAATTATGAAAAATGGTCATCTAGATTTGTGTTCAGTAAGTCATTTGGAGTCTGATAGAAGAAACTTGATTTTTGGTGAATAGTAACATACCCATATGATTATTAATAAGAATATTAATATGAATAGTAAAATACCCTTATAAATAGTTTATAATATTATTATTTTACATTCTTAAAGCAATAAGATTATGAGATCTTAATTAGTTTTTCAATGAGAAATAAAACTAGTTGCACTTGAATATTGTTATTTTTAGAATTAACTATGACGTTATTTAAAAATTAAATATATAATATTTTGAAATTATCTTTGAAAAATGGATTTCACTTTTGAAATCTACACGTTGATAAATATTTAGGGTGAATTTTGGGAATTTTTCAGAAACAGTTGATTTTTCAGTGAATAGGAAAAAAAACAGTTTGTAGTTTCGATGTGTTTTTGACAACATTAATGATGTAATAATGATGTCATAAATCGGCTCGACTTTTTAATAGTTAAATAAGATTTGAGGTGTCCCAAGTGGCTTAAAACATGAGAAAATACATTGGGCAATCCCATGGTTTTCAAATACCACCCATGAGGTGTCCCTTGAAAATTATTAAAATAATCCCTCAATTTTCCTATAACTACCAACTCTTAGCTTCATTGAATTGCATACCAATTCTACCTCAACAATGTTCTGGACTCCTTACCTCAATATTAGTCCTCCAATGTTTTCCTCAGTCTCCCATGGTCCCAGCCATGAAGTTCTAAGGCTTACTCTACAAGGTATGAAAATTCTCAATTTCTTTCTTGTTTTCCTTTCAAGTTCTCTTTTATGTGGTATATCATTCTCGTTTCCATACCACGTTCTTATTTTTGTTCTTATTCATGATCTAATATTCATTATGATTCATTTTTTGATAGGTCACCCTTGTCCCCTTTCTTTTTATTATTTTCTACAAATATATTGTGTAGTCGTTAGGCTGCCGAATTTTTGTGAGCAATTTCAAAATTATTCTTTTATCTTGAGTTATTTATTTATTATTTCTTCATCTCTTCTTACCCAAGAGGAATTAAATCATCAGAATCATTTATATTCTGTATGTTCTAATTTTAACGAGAAATTAATCATCAATCTTCTTCTTTCCCCAACTTGTTCAAGGAATTAAAAATGTTTTCCGTGATGTGTCGAATTACCAATATCGTAGACGATGTGATTTCAATTCACATTAATTCATTCATGTATGGTAATAAAACCAACAATATTGATTAACCAGGTTATAGTATATGTGTTATGACTCACCAATGGTTCTGGAATTCTTTTTTACTCATGGTTCTAATTTATAAGACAAAATGAGTTTGATATTATCAAAGAACCATTAAAACGATCTAAACAAACATCATTATTGTTTTAACTAATGAATCATCATCAAGGTATATAGCCCAAAGTCATTATAAGATCATTAATATATCCATAATTTCATTAATAATATGTATTAAAAAATCTTGTTGTTTAACTATGTTTTAAATGATCTTCCATTCATGGAAACAAGTAAATGAACCATGAAAACCACAGAAGAAAATTCTTCCAAAACATGAAAATTGAACCAATTGAACACATATAATGGGCCATTAATGAACCTAATAAGGTTTTACTAAATCAATTACATTTATATGAGCTTCTGGACATATTAATTAACAAAGATAAATTTTATTATTCAGGTTGTTAAAACAAACGAAGAACACACTCTAGCAAAAGGTAATGGGTTTCTCATCTCACTTTCATTTCTGTGAGATTTTCATTGTTCAACACTTATTTCTGGTATATTGTATACGTGTACTGACATTTAATATATAATAACATGATTATATTTATATTTATGTTATTCAATGATTCAATTGATGTTCATTATGCTCTGGTCATATGATTTGACTGATTACATTGTGGAAGGGGACTTTGTTTCAACTACCTTTTCTTTGTGACTAACATCGTATTGTCCAACTAATAATCTTCATGTGGTGCACCTAATTCCAATTTGAGATCAATTTTCATTTGAAATTACATTTATATTAAATATCCATAATCTCATATCATGGATATGTTTGTTATCTAAACTGTATACCCTCTTACATACGGTGTTTATTTGAAAAGTTATTTTAATTATGGAATTATTGATGAATCTATATACACTACTCTATACAAATATTGAAAGGGAATATTTATATTCTATTGATTCAATTAATAAAGAATTATTTGGACATATAGTGGTGTTTGGGTCCCTCTATAGACCCTCGATGCATCTGTAGGTCTCATGAGAAAAAATAGTTTGGCGATAAACCCTTCATTTTTGTTTCCAAATAACAGAAGGGTTTCTACCCATAGAACAAACCGTTTTATGGTATTATTGTTTCATGTGCCAGATAAATGACTTACAATTAATAATAATTCTCTTTATTTATTATTACTTATTATTATTATCTATGAGGTTTTCACTTTGACAAAATTTATTGATGCAGTTTTATTTTCAGTTTATTAGTGGCATTAGTTATTCATTTATTCACTACGCCATTTTCATTATATCATATTGAATATAATTCACTTATTATTGTTCTCATTCATCCATTATTTGTAACCCTTACTAAGCCTTTGAGTTCAACCCTTTCATTTTATACTTTCGACTGTTGACAAAGAGGAGATCATTTATTGAACTTTTGTGGATGCAGTTTTTAGTTTTCATTATGTATTGTATCTTGTAATATTTTTCAATGTTATTTGTGTTACATCTATGTATCTAGTTTCTTCAAGACTACTAAACTGATCGTTCCTTCAGTATTTTCATTTCTATTAACCATTGCAATATCACAAGTAATGCCCTGGCTACTGCCTAGAGGGTTTGGGGTGTTACACTTATGATTTCACGAGGTAAGTAAAAGATTCAATGTTTTTATGCATTTATGAAAAAAAAAATTCATTATTTGTTTGATAACCCTTACTGAGGTTTTTATGCTCATACCAATTTTTGAAATGTTTTCACATTTCTTAAAGATGAATAGTGACAAGGATAGGATCAAGGAAAATTCATGGAGTCTAAAACATGGAACAAGACATGACACTTTTTTTCAAGAGTTTTTATTTTATGGAAAAAATGGAAATTGTTTATAAGTGTATACCTTGTAATATTATGAGATATAATATTTATGTCCTGATTATCTAAAAATATAAACCTGATAAGATCCTCAATGAGAATTTTTCATTTAATTTAATATAATGTAATGTTTAAGGCCATGTCCTTATAGTTGGCATTAGAGGATGGTTTAGATAACATTAGGAGTTAGGTTATTGTAAAATTAATGTTCCTAAATTAATTTATGGTAATATTGAGATGATATAGTATTTACAGAATACCATGTTACTTCACCTATGATAATTCTATGTTGAGAATGGTTTTTCATAGTGAAAACAGGTCAGCTATTATGTGAAGTTAGACAGATGGAAATGACCTTCCAAATCATCATCTGGAGATGGTCCGAATCAGAACTAAACAATTTACTATAGTGATGGCTCAATTGATTCAAGTGATAAATGGTGGTTTTTTTTATTGATGATATTTTGGTTTATTCCAAAAGTAAAGTGGAGCATGAAAGTCATTTAAGAGATGTCATGAAAACCTTAAAATAAAAGAAACTATTTGGGATATTCAAGAAGTGTGAGTTTTGTTTTCAAAAAATTTCATTCCATGGTCACATTGTTTCAATGAATGGAATAACTATTGATCCTACAAAATAAATTTATTAAATAATGGCCAAGACCCACAAATATAACCAAGATTCATAGTTTTCATGGTTTGGCAGGTTATTACCAGAGGTTTGATGAAAAATTTTCACAGTTATATTGTCCAATGTCTATGTTAACTCGAAAAGTTGTTATGTTCATTTGGAAAAAATAATGTGATGAATGTTTTCAGGAATTGGAAAGGATATTGGTGAATGATCCAGTTTTGGCTCTACTATCCATAAATGGTGAGTTTTTTATCTACAGTGATGCTTCGTTGAAAGGACTGGGTTGTGTCCTAATGCAGAATGATCAGGTTATTTCTTATGATTCACGTCAGTTGATACCTCATGAGTTAAATTACCCTACACATGATTTGGAATTAGCTACAATTTTTTTACATTAAAAATTTGGAGGCATCATTTGTATGGAGTAAAATGTGAAATATTTACTGATCACAATAGTTTAAATTATATATTCACCCAAAAATAATTGAACATGAGATAGATGAGATGTCTATAATTAATCAAGGATTGTGATTGCACGATCCATTACCATCTGGGAAAAGAAAATAAAGTGGTTGATTCTTTGATATGAAAAAGTAATGATTCATTAAACATGTTACGTTTGGAACAAGATCCTTTGGTTTTTGATTTGATGAACTTTGGAATAGAAGCTGTTGGTGCAGGAAATTATTCTGGTTTGTATCAGGTGTGAGTGAGATCATCTCTATTAGATAGAATAATGAAAGCGCAGAATGATGAAAATGAGTTACAGAAAAATTTAGAGTCGGTTCAGAAGGGTAATTTTCTTGAATTTAACATTGATAATGATTATTTTTTGAGGTTTGGAAAGAGATTATGTGTTCCTTGTGATTCACAATTGAAGAATGAGTTTTTATGTGATGCTCATTGTTCTCTGTTTTCAGTTCATCCTGGTATAACTAAGATGTACAAAGATCATTGGGAGTGTTACTGGTGGGATGGACTGAAAATAGATATTTCTGATTTTACTGTGAAGTGTTTGACTTGTCAAATGGTTAAAGCAGAGCAACAGTTACCAAAAGGAATGCTTCAGCCTTCACTGGTTCTGGAGTAGAAATGAAAAAGTATATCCATGGACTTTGTTGTGGGATTACTGAAGACATCTCAAGGTAATAATGCAATCTGGGTTATTGTTGATCGATTGACTAAATCTGCTCATTTCCTTCCAATTCGAGATACTTTTTCTCTAGATCAACTTGCTTGGTTGTATGTTAAAGAGATAGTTATGTTTCATGGAGTTCCTCTCTCCATTACATCTAATCATGATCCCTGTTTTACTTCTAACCTTTGGAAATGCCTTCAAGAGTCGTTGGGTACTGAATTAAATTTTAGTACAGCTTTTCATCCTCAATCAGATGGGAAATCAGAACGACCAATTCAGACATTTGAGGATATGTTACGTGCTTCCTCGATGGATTATCAGGGATGTTTGGACCAACATCATTCTTTGGTTGAATTTTCTTATAGGAACAGTTTTCATACCAGTATACAGATGGATCCATTTGAGGATTTATATAGAAAGCGTTGTCGAACTCCAGCATTTTGGGATGAAGTAGGTGAAAGGAAGCTGATGGGACCAGAATTGGTAGAAGAGATGGTAGATAAAATTCTGTTGATTCAGAATCACATGAGAACAGCTCAGAGTAGACAAAAAAGTTATGTAGATAACCAGAGGAAGGATCTTTATTTTGTGGTAGTTGATCATGTCTTTTTCAATGTTTCTCCATGGAAAAGTATGATGCGTTTTGGTAAGAAGGGAAAGTTGAGTCCAAGGTTCATTGAACCTTATGAAATTCTGGAGAATGTTGGATCAGTTGCATACAGATTGGATTTACCTCCATGTTTATCACAGGTACACAATGTTTTTCATGTTTTGATGTTGAGAAAGTATATGTCAGATCCATCTCATGTTTTGAGCCTAGAGGCAGTTCAGTGGGAAGAGAATCTTTCTTATGAAGAACAACCAGTCCAGATTCTAGACCATAGAGAGAAAGTGTTGTTGAATAAGGTAATTCACCAGGTAATGGTTTTGTGGAAAAACCACATGGTTGAAGAGGCAATGTGGGAATCTAAAAATGCTATGAGGGTTAAATACCCCCACTTATTTTGATAAGTGAATAAAAATTTTGAGGACACAATTTAAAAAAGGGGGATGGATATAACATCCCATGTAAATGCAGAATAAGTCATATTTAATATTTTTTAATATTTTTTAATTACATATTACTTTTACTTTAATGGGGGTTCTATGTTCGATAGCTTACCTGATACGCAACAACGGGTTTCTTTGAAATCTTACGTTGCACACTAATAATATAATATGATTATTTTAAAAGGTAGTTAACTCCAAGCCATTTTATTGGTTGGAATGAAAAAAACTAACTACAATATGATTATACATGTTTTTTAAATGTATTTACATTCATCCAATAAATTTTAGATGCTCAAAATGTTAATAAATCTAATTTTAAGCATAATTTACATTAAAAGGCCGATTTACCGCCTTTTAATGGCGAACCTTATTTAAATAATGTTTTGGACACTTTAATACATTATAATTGACCAAATATAATCATTAATTATAACGAGTACATCATAATTTACTTTGTGTAAATTTTTGGGATTTTTCCGAGAAAGATCAAATTTTTTAATGAATAGTGAAAATTTTGTATTTTAATACAAAACTATTCTTTATTCTGATTTATTTATATGGTTATATTATCGTTTTAATTGGTTTTAAAGTGTAATTAGAATCTATTTTTACCATTTAGTCAAATTATGGTCATTGTAATTAATTTCACTTTGAAATTAGATATAAACAAGTGTCGATTTTTTGATAGTTATTATTTCTTAAAACACAGTATTTGTTTTAACAACGTGAATTAATTTTAAAATTAAGTAATTAAACTTTTATGTTTTGAATTTGGAAAAATCGACATAATTTTTGAATTTGGAATATAAAATATATCTTAGGCTGAATTTTTTGTTTTTTTCTCAAAAACATCAATTTTTTACGAATAGTGAAACCACTTAGTAGTAGTTAAAAAAATGATGTTTTGATTTAAATGAAATATTCCCACTTCTGTGAATTGAATTTAAAAAATACGACATACATGGTTTTTATCAAGAAGTAATATGTGGTTCAATATGATGAAAATATTTTCTGATAAATAGTAACTTGTGACTTTTATTTACAGCGGTTAATGGTAAATAAAGTAATTGAAGGTAAAAAGAATATTATAATAATTCAAAGTTACCTTAAAACTTGTCCAAAAATTATTGGTTGACTATTTTATGACCATGGGTATCTTTGCGTCGATATTGGGACCCCATTGAGCCACATGGGAGTGATGATGACAATTTAGATTAATTAATTTAAAGTAAAGACAAAAATGACATAAACAAATATCTCATTGTAAATTAAATTTTACAAGGTCTTATATATG
The DNA here is from genome assembly GCA_963277665.1 of Viscum album. Taxonomy (NCBI): domain Eukaryota; kingdom Viridiplantae; phylum Streptophyta; class Magnoliopsida; order Santalales; family Viscaceae; genus Viscum; species Viscum album. Next base: position 1,343,303,658 of record OY728119.1, on the reverse strand, counting down.
TTATTTTTTAACTATAAGTATTCATTATAAAGATAAAAATATTATATACATGATAGTATTTTTTTATAATTTTTAAACGTCAAATAAATTATATTATTCTTGACAAAATAATGATGCAGTATTTACCTCATTAATAAATGATTTAAATAAATAATATTATAATGATTAAAATACTATCCAAAACATCTCCAATTAAAATTGGATGATTTTATTTAGACCATCAGTAATCTTATATTCATCCTTAATGATTCTTTGACCATTATAAACCGAATATAATTACATAATAAAATAATAGTTTCACACTTTCCTAAAGAGCCCCTCCTCTCGCTTATAAAAGGAGACCACTTCTAACCAATTCCTCGCACCCCTCAAGCCTTTTTTTTCTTGTCCACGATTTTCCCAATTAACCTCCATACATCCCACTACTCTCCCTAGAAGCCTTACCATAGGAAGAAGGCACTTCAAGAAGTCCATTGGTTCAAACCAAAGGGAGTTACCCAAATTAAAGTTAAATGTTTCTCTTAAATTGTTTTCTTTTATTTTACTTCTCAAACCCCTAAACTCTTATTATTCCTTTCATTTGTAACAACACCAGTATCCTAAAAATACTAGGTTTTTTATGAGAATTATTTTAACTACTAATACCCACACATCCATCTAAATATGAAGAACATAATGTTTCTGTGGATGGAAAACTAATGCCTCATGAAACGATGATTGTTCGATTATCTCCTACCGCCTCTCATGGTGGCCATTATGATGACTCTGTATTTATATATGATATATATTATGTTTATGTTTTCTTTATGATTTAGTATTTTCCATTTATATCATGCCTTTATGGTTTCCATAGTGGGTAAATATGATAATCTCATATGAGGAAGTGCATACTACCGCCCCCTCAAAGTGATGTGGCTCGTTAATGCCATATGTGAGATGTATAATGGATGGATTTAATGATATTATATATGATATTATACTGTAATTATAATATACATATGTATCATTATTTTTAAATTACATTAAAATAATAAATATAAATGAAAGTAGTGTTCATGCGTATGTACGGATTACCGTCTCTATGAATGGTGAATCTCATTTCTTACCTCAAAATGTTATATACTATTATAAATATATGTATATACTGAATTTATATGATATATATGAGATATAAATAATGAATATCATTCTAGATATAATGAACCTCTAACCACATGAACAAAATGTAATTATAAGAAGTCCATTTTTAACACAAGTACCAAATATCGACAAAACGAACATTATTAACATAAATGGTTACATAATGTTTATAACATGGTAATAATTAATATAAAAGGAATAATAAACTTCAAAAAGGTTATTAAGAAATTATAAATTATCTTTATTTTATTATTCAAGAGATTAAATAACGACCAAGTCAAGTCAGACATGAGGTAAGGGAACTTCTTAACTCAATTTCCATTATTTGGGTTAATCTCGTACTTTCAAATTATGTCATGCTATGATTATATCCTATCTTTTATTTATACTTTATTTATGTGTGCATATAGTGAATACACATAATAGATCTATTTTAATTACAAAATTATCTTTGTAAGGGACTTCGTCTCAATCTCCTTTAATTGAGGCATATTTTGTTTTAATACACAATTTTCTTTTATACGTTGTATAAAAACCTTTGACTTTTCATTTAAATTCAATGGGAATATTTTTAAATGAATCATTTTACTAAATGACAAAAGAACATTTTTTTATCATAAGTGGTGACAATGACCTTTCCGCCACCGCGAGTATTATTTGATCTTTGGCTTCCTTAAAAATCTGTAATGTTTTTAATAAATACCATATACTCTATTTACATATTTTGGTATTGAAAATGATTTTGAGAATGGATTTATTATTTCAATATCCTGAAATGATATTTTGTTATCTCAATGTGAAAATGTTATCTTTCCTTTATTCTTATATTCTGTGCTATGATCATGTTATGGTTTATGGTCATTATTTACGTATACGGGTGGTTCTGTGATAAACATAGGGTGGGTGAGCCCGAGATAGCTCTACAATGCATTGGGTGACATGACAGAGGTAATCGTGAATGTTTCTCCTAAGAGATTTAGGGAATATACTATGATGGGTATTCCAAAGTAACTCCCTATGTAGATGTGATAGCTACAATGTAGGTATGATATGGATGCCACAAGTTACCTTTATGCATTATGATTTCTATGTGACATTCATAAATCTTATTATTTCATGAGGTAAGTAAAAGATTTCATGTTTTGTATCCATTTATGAACAAATGTTTTCATTTTTTTTTATAACCCTTACTGATATTTTTATTCTCATCCCATGTTTTCAAATGTTTTCACATGACTTAAAGATAAATAGCGTCAGGGATGGGATCAAGGAAAAGTCATGATGTCTAAAACATGGAACTAGACATGACACATTTTTTTCAAGAGTTTTTATTTTATGGAAAAATGGGAATTGTGTAGAAGTTTCAACCTTGGAATCTTTTGAGATGTAATAGTTATGTCTTAATTCTCTAAAACTATAAACCTAAAAAGATCCTCAATTTGAATTATTCATTTAATTCAATATAATGTAATGTTTAAGGTCGGGTCCTTATAGTGCAAGTCACCAGCCCCTTTCCAATAGAAGGCGGGATTGGGGTAGTCATGGCACGGGCCCCGGCGGAAGGGTTGTGATAGTGATACAAATCATTCCATACTAATAATTCAGACAAATTTTGACATGTCAATAATGTAAAGATCCAAAATGAAATGTTACTTCCCAAACATGAGAAAATATCTATTTCATAAATACATATACATCATCCATAATCCAAAATATTTATCTATCATCATAACCAAACTCATGAACTACACTATCATTAGCAAATCAATCAAAATTATATAGATAATAAAATAATGAGATTTTTTGTATGGAAATAAGGAACATGCTAGAGTGGAAGCTACAAGAATAATACCTATAACTATCGATTGTGTATCCACTCTATCCACATGTATAGGATGAATTGTACAACATTTTCCTACACCTATTCCACATACTAAAGGTTTCGTCCTCAAAGCTACTTTAATATAAAGATTAATATGATCATTCCAATTAGAACCATATTCAATTCCTCGACCTTTAGGACTAGTAGAACTCACACTGCGAGACGGGTACATTCAATAAAACCCACTTCATGTTCTCTAGTTTTTTTAGAAACCCCTAGTAACTACTGATATTTGATGGGTTCCTACAGAACCATTATATATATCCCATCATTCAGGATTGTCAACATTGTGCTGTTGGTAAGTGACAACACATTAAAATGTGTCCGGGTCTACCACAATGGTATAAAATCACTCTTTTAATATATTGAGTAGAAGATAATTCCCCCTAGAAACTCTTTTTTTGTACATATTTACTCAATATTAACACAGTGAAACTTCCTAATATCATAATATTTACTTCTAGAGTTTCCATAAAAAAACAAATTTCCTCAACTGGAATCTTCCTTGAGGTTCTATAGAGATATGAGAGCCCAAAACACTACCTCAAAAAAACACTTTCAACAAAAATATTTTAACCTTGGAATCAATATCACATTTAATTCCATCCTATAAATTCCATACCATAACTCTCACATCTCAAACCAAAACTCAATAAATAACAATAATTTTTAAAAGTGACTAGCATTGTCCATCACGAACATACTCCCCTATGTTATCTATATGAACTTAGCTTCCCTCTCCTACCATTGTGCCTCTCTATAAAATTTCCCAATGAGAATCAAAAAGATTCATTCCATTCTATTCCATATTCCTTCCCTAGATGATAATTAATATCCCACCGATGAATAACTTATCCTAATTATATATAAGTAGTTAACTTGACCCCATTTTATAGTAGAAGTCTCCAAATGGTCATTTATAGTCTTGAAACATTCAATCCAGAACACAAGTACCTCAGGTCCTCCCTCACTTGTTAACATAGAAGGGTTATATAAATAAAAATCCTATATCATATTAGATATACCATTCAAAAAACTCCCTAGATATCCCTCTATAAACTACATGAGGTGATAAAATTTCTCACGGAGCTACACTCAGACTCCTTCCCCATGCATTATCAGCGCCTTAGGATCCACAAATGGAAGATCATTTAAATCCATATTCTCATGTAATCATAACAATAAGTGTTTTCATTTTGGATTATTTATACCATAAAAACACATGTTATATGAATCATCAAAAACCATTAAAAAATTTAACAATAGTGATTTTTAAAAGGCCATAACAATCCAACCCCCCTTTTCAACCACATGTTCAAAACCGTGGCACTATCCCTACTCATAACCATCTAAAATCACGGTCATGTTTAAAAAGGACAAATAAATAATCACAACTAGTTTTTACAAATAATCACCCAAATTACACATTTTACATCATTTTCAAATATAAAATTCAATGTTATGAACCTTTTTCAGTTCAATTAAACATGAATAGAAAAACAATACAATTTCAACAACTTACCCAGATCATTTTTTCTATGTGTTCCTAAAAATGATGCATGTTTCAATGATTCCTTAATTAATAGAGTTATTTTTACATAATCAACACTCATTCCAATCCATTTCATGGTTAATATATTATAAAAACTCTTAATCAATAATCACATCACACAACAGGTGCATCACTCGAGGTGAAATAACATCCTATTATAACACCACACATCAATAACAATAATCCCACCCCAGGTAATTGAGTTTTTCCACATTTATTGGTAATATTATCTCATAAATGAGCTCATGTATAGTGACTATTTCAACCTATTACCCTATCTAACATTCCAATATATTGTGAAAAAAAATTAAATAAAACCTCCTTTGATTTTACTTTACCACATCCTAACATAGGTTCCATATATCGGTGCCTCAAGCTAGTTGAATAAAGGAACTCAAGTGCGTCACCCCATACTATAGGGGATAATAAATAGAAATGAGGGTCAAACATATAAATATGGGGAGACTATACCATCTTTATTAAATTATAATAAAAAGAAGAAACAATTAGTAAAAACCAAAGGATATAACAAATAACGAGAAAACCGAGTATTATATGATGACTAAAATGGGAATGCAAAATCCAAACCAAAATATTAGATATATCATTCAATGTACATGCCATGTGTCAAATGAGAAACTAAATAAACGACACACATACAATCTTATGTGTGTCCCGATACCATTTCTAGTTCCCTCATCCATTCGATATCCTAAATCATCCATCTAAAATAGGGATCATTCCCTAATCTTATACTACAACCATAAAATCTAGTCATTTATTAATTAGGAAAACTCTGTAGGGTCTGAGTATAAATTATTAAACCACCATAAACTCCATAAAAATCTCCAATCAATAATAGTGTATTTAGTTTTATACCAGATAAATTTCAAAAAAAAATGTAAGAAGTTCACACAATCAATTAATCTTTTTTGAACCCATAATCCATTAAGTTCATAAGGAAACATACACCATCATTAATTATTTTATCTCAATCCAATATATTACCCATATAACATACTCAATTAATAATTTATTATAACACATGGTCATTCATTATCAATTTAATTACACCAGTATGGGGACCATATATAATGATTTTAAGCACATTATTAGTAATGATTCTCTTGGTATTCATTACTTCCTCCGTCCATGAGTTCAGGCATCATTTTTTTTAATTTTTTGTTTTTCAAAAACAAAAAATTAATTTCAAATTAATGTGAATGGAAATTAAATAATGTTACACTATAATAATGATGGTCACTCAAATAATTATTTAATAAAATATTATTTTTAATGTTCAAAATAGGATATATATATATATATATTTATTTATTTATTTACAGAGATTGAATCATAATTAAAAAACCCTTATATTTCATTTTTATTTATTTCAATTTATTTTTTTAATAGAAATTTTTTTCAGTATTTTAACATACCTTGATTCAAAAAAATGTGTCGGTAGATTAGTAGATGGGGTGACCCTAGTATTGGTAGAGATCGATTTCTAAAATATTAAATAATGTTATTGCATAGTTATATTGATATATAAGTAAATAATTTATGTATTATTTGGATTTATCCCCTTTTGTTGAGATAGTTAAAACACATGTGTTACTATAGTTTTCCATTCAATATTTGTATTAATTATCTTTTCGTTTTGATGTTATGTTCATATCATTGATTCTAAAATGAGGACTATATAGTTAATTAGAATATATATTTCACACCAATTCACTACCTCTACACATTATTGATACATTTAGTACATTATTGTCATAATAGCCAATGTTTGTTACCAAGGACTAATGTGGTGATCATGTAAAATGATGACCGATAACAAGAAGAACATATAGAATTCAAATTTATTACCTTTGTTTTTTTGATGAAATTATTAAATAATAAAGCATAAAATGAGAGAAAATTTATGATCTATCAGGCCACATATTATGTGTCCTATTATTTATATAATACCTGTGAGTGTTGTTTTGGTGTTTTATATAACTACAGTGGATATAAATATTCATAATTACAATTTAATGATTAAAAATTCCTTGTAATGTTATTCATTAATTAAATTGACGAAATAATAATCTATAAAGAAATTTTGTATATGTTTGATAATATTTATGAAGGACAAAGCATATACAGAGATGAAAAAATTTAAATTTTATAAAATAAATTTAATGATTTAATGATGAATCTATAAGATAATATTAACAATTTCATTAAACAAATAATTTATTTTTCTATATAAATTAAATTGAATATTAGATGAATGATATTATATTAAAAATAAAATTCAATGAATATTTTATAATTTTTATAATCCAAAGTGGTCAGTTCATGAAGAAAAAAAATATTTATCAGTGATCCCACAATAATTTCTATAAAGGCCCGTTGTCTAATAAAATATGATTTAATTTGTATAGTTTATTATGATATTAATAAGAAGAAATTAAATTTTAATACATAATGATTATAGAATATTACGAACCTACAAATATAGAAGAATATTTATGTAATGAATTAATATATGTTATGGAAAAAAATAAACTATGGAGAATTATGATTTTAAAGAATAGAACTATTTAATTTTTTTATCAAGGTAATGTTTACCATATCATTATTAAATTTTGAATTTGTAAATAAAATTTAGAGGGTGTTTTTTATTGCTGAAAAAATAGAAAAGTATTTTTATTAAAAAATAATTCCTCAAATAGAGAAATAATTCAAGTTATATATTTTATTGAAAGATCATGGTAGTAATGGAAGATGATTATGTAATTATTTTTTTACAAAATCATGACTTTGTGTTTATTTATTACATAGATTATTCAATATTAAAAAAGATAAAAAAATATTCATCCCAACACTAAATATTAAATCAGACCAGAATAACACTCTAATCTCAATTTTCAACATTGTGGTTCTATAACGGTGATTGATATTCAAAAACAAAAATTTATCGAGTATAGAAATAATCATTAGTGTGTCGTTAACCAACCCAAAGTCAACATAACATGGTTATATAAGGTATTGGAAGAAAAATTATATATTCATGAAAAAATATCATCTGAATATATGGATATCATGCGTGAAAATAAAATATATATATATATACAAACTAATTGAATTATTCAATGCATGTATCAAGGAGTGAGCAATAAATATTAAGACACTTTTAGAATAAGAAGTGAGAATGAGGAAAAACATATGGGTGAAATGAAAACAAATGATTCCGAAAATAATCTATAGTTTTAAATTTCCTATATGAATATCTAAATTACCTGGTAAAATAGGCATCCCAATATATGAAAAGGTATTACAGGACTAAAAACACACCATCATTGGTATATGTGGGATTTTCTTTAAATATAAAACACGTATGGCTATAATACTGACTAATATGTATAAAGTGAATAAAAAAAATTAGATATAAAACAAATGTATTCAAAGTGTTTCAACGACTGAGGATATATTCAAAGTATATAGATATGTTGATAGAATGATGTTATTTAGTATTTTATTTTACTATGGTTCAATTATGTGGTTAACTAGAACAGCAAATGACCTACAATAAAGAGTTGGGAGGCATCACGGGAGAAAAAGCATTGAGATATCAATAAAATGGATGAGAACATATATCATGGATAAAAATATATTGTTTTTATGGATATTTTTTTTTAAAATCATTTTAGTTATAATTTTATAGATTATAGGAAATAATAGAGTAGAAAGTTTTTAAATAATACAAATGGTGAATAAAAAGAATACTAGTAGATTCTATTGCATTGTAAAATATATTTTTACCATTTGATGAAGAAGAGTAGAAATACAACTCATTTAGTGAAGGGAATAAGGAAATATTATCATAGGTTTCAAATCGATGAAGATTTCGATATAAGGAATTAAATATGTATGTCATGGATTTCTAGATATGGTGTTTCAATACATGATGAAGAAAAGTAACACCTCTACTCTTGAGAGTGGGTACTCATCCCACATGAACAAGAGTGTTATGAATAATATAAAAGGTCATCTTTATTGTAAGAATTTATTTATAAATAATGTCTATATAATGATTAAAATGAATTTTAATGATTATATATGGTTAAAGAGAGTTGAATAATATTATAGATTTTCATTTAGATTAAATTTATTAAAAACATGAATGAAATTGACATTGTAACTCATGACATGATGTCACATTAAATAATAAATTTTTTCTAGCAAAAATAAAATATATAATGTTTTATTGGAAGGTATGGATAATCATGAGAAACATATACATGATAGAAAAAAAAACACAGGGATACTAATGATAGAAATGAAGAATAGCTTATGGAATCAATGTCATGGATACATAAATAAATAATCATGGAGAATTTATCATGTATTAATTTTATGATATATATACTAAATGACATTCTTGATTAAGATAATAATTTTAATTCATGTATAAGGTGAATATTTTACGAAATCCCAACCATGAAATGATAATGAGTGATTTCATCCATCAAGAGGGAAATAAAAAATATATATGTGATATAATGAGGCATAAATGAAAATGAGTTGAGAGGTAAATCATTTTTATTATTCACCATTATTGTGTTATGTGTTGATTTTTATTTAGTAACGAAGTGAAATAATTCATAGATTTCATTAAATAATTCTATAGGAATGATAAAAATGAAATCCGGAGATTTGCCAAAATTATATAACAAGATAGCGGAATGAGGTACACCATATTTAATATGTTAAATTATTTATAGAACCATTGAATCAATCTTAGTGTATCATACTTGATAAAACTATAGATAAAAATTGTGGGGAAGAAACATCCATATGGTGAACAATCTAGTGAATACACTAATTACCCAATAGATGAATCTTAATTAATTATTAGAAGGAATAAATAAATGTAGTTCTATGTAGTAAAAACTCTGATTCATTATGATTAAATGACAAAATAAAATCATATGAGATGTTTAATGAAGGTATAATATACTTAAAAACAATAATGTTTTTTCTAGTATGTGTTATTTCATAGATAAATAAGGGAACTCTTTAAATTATTGAAATATGTTGAATAAAGAAATAATATTAGGATACATAATAAGGAATAAATCCAAGGAATCCGTCAAAATTATGTTATATAAATTTATGTAGTGAAATAATCTATAATTAATTGATACAATTTTTAAATAAATATTGGAATCTAGATTTGGGTGATTTTTTTATGGAGATGAAGATATTGTAGACCAATTCTAGAATATTTCAAAATATAAATCACAAAGTGGGTTTTGAATATAAATTTTAATAAGATGATGATGATTATGAATAAATAAAATAATTGACACAGATATGGAATTGAATATATCTTTTTCATGTGCATAATTTCATTAAAAAAAGTGATCCCTCACAACCTAAAAGGGTGAAGAGTAAAGAGAAGGATACTATGTTTTTATCGGATGAAAACCATTATATGAATAATTAGTGAATAGAAAATCATGATTAAAGGCCATGAATTACGTGATGGAGAAAATTGGGAAGAATGTAAAATGGAAACATGGGAAAATACTATATGGTTACGATTTCATCACTTCTAAATGGTTATTCAAGAACAATTATGATGGTCTAGTAAATGTCATTATGTATAAAGTGAAATTTCAGTTCATGAGTTATATGAAAAAGGAATCAATATATGTAGGGAAAAATTTTACATAACAAATATTGAAATGTATGAACAATAATTTATATTTTTTATTATAATTAAAATAATATTCTTTGTGTATCAAATGGATCTGAATATAAGATTTTTAAAGTACTACTCAAGGGTAATTTTTACCTAAAACAACTAATTTTTTTTAATTAGAGCTATTTTAACAAAGGTACACCATTTTAGGATGTCCTCAATTAGATTAATGAATACAGATACAGACTGATATTTTCTCATTACACACATAATTGAGTAAGGTGGAGTTCTAGAGATGTGTTGTCCATCACAAGATCTACAAGTAATCAACTGAGGAGGATTAGTTTGTTATACTCAGTTGTGTATAAGATATAATATTTATTAAAACTGATTTTAAATAAGAATAGTGTTTTTCATTATTAATTTTATTGGATCTTGATATTAATTTAATTTGAGATATTATATACATTATTTATATGTATAAGAATCTATGTATGTAATATAGATTTATATATATGTTTAAATTTATATATTAAATAAAACAAGTTTCTCAGATGAATTCAAAAAAATAGTCTCAAAACTAATTATAATAGGAACAAAACATGGAAATAATGAATATTTAAGCGAATATTATTTCTCATTATACCAAAAAATTAAATGGACCTTGATCTAATATAAATTAATTTGGTCAAATATCATGTATGATACTTATTAGACAACACTGAGTCAATGTAATCGGAAGGGGGAACGCCTCACTACTATAAATTTACTTGTATTTGTAACACCCCATATTTTTATAGATATTTTGTGAATAATTTTTTTTATTTATTGTGTTGAATGATATCCTAATTAAAAAATTTATTACATGCTGAAAATGATAATAATTCACTTCATGGTCTACCGACATGTCCTGTGTTATATGCAACATTGAGTACCTACAAAACATCATTTTATTGTTTTAATTTTTTACAAAATATACTTATAACCTTGTCAATAAAAATAGTTATATGAATTTTAATAAATGTTTTGAATAAAATTTATAATTATTTTATATTAATAATATATATTGTTAATAAAATAACCAATTATTTGTAAATTCCTTATATGTATAAAAACTATTTTATCAAATTAAAATTTTTTCATTTCATTATGTGATCAATATTAAAATTAATTTTATAGACTTTCATAAACATAATTTTATAAAATACAGCTAACATTGAATTTATAATTTCAAAATTTTCTTAGGGTGAATTCATTTTTTGTAAAAAAATCATTTAATGATTAATAATGAAAAATATCAACATCTATTTCAAAAATGGGTTGTTATCTATATAATTTCTAAGGGTAAATTATATTTTTAATTAGTTTTAAATTTAAATTATATCAATTTAATGTAAATTATTATGATCATTGGAATAAATTTAAAATTTAAATTATATATAAGGACTAATCATTATTTTGAACATTTATTCATTGATATGATGTTCTATATTTCTTTTTATAGTATTAAATTTATATTATTTTCATCTAGTTATGTATGATTAATTTCAAAATATGTTATAAATATTTGGAATCTTAAAAATTTATTATTTCAATCTTCTTCAACTTGGTTTTTGACAAAACAAAATTAGAGAAGTTCAGTAAATTTGAATATAGTGATGAAGAGGGAAATTTGCGTAACAAAGGAATAAACCTTAAAAATAAGGCCCAAAATGACAATGAATGTTTTCCAAAATTCATTTTATGTTCATATTTAGACACTAGATTCCCTAAAAACTTGTTTCTAGCATTAGTTTTTCCACTTTACTTTGAAATAATGTGAGTGGAATTCTCATTTAACATATTTACAAGATTGGAACTCATCCACCACCATAAAAATAACTCACCCCTCCCACTAATTCCCAACTATCAATAACATTTTATTTCAAAAAATCTGATAAATTAAGATACAAAAATAATCCACTTAAATTTATAATCCTCCCTTTGGGAATTAAAATATGAACATTGGTGCAAACCAAAAAGAGACACCCAATGATGATGTAGCATCCTTTCACAAGATCCTCTGTTTTTTCTCCCCAACCTCCATTTTTATTATTCTATTACTATATAATATCCAATGTAACCATACTATACTTATATTTTTTTATTTTATATTATAAAAATAAACATTCATACACTTTTATTTAATGGTTAATGAACTAATTTTCGTTCATTACGACGAAATACCACCTTATGAAATAATATCGTTATTTTTTTCCTTACCACCTCTCATGCATGGGAATTATGATGGAAAATATATTTTTTATGATATTTAATATTTTTATGATTTTTTATCACTCATTAACTATTATAGAATCCATACATTCTTGCCTTCTAATTTTTTATGTTTGATAACATAATTTTTGGAACTATGGACTACTAACCCCACAAAATGCTGGGATTCATACACACATTACATAGAATGATTTAAAGACATGTTTATTGAATTTACATGATATAAATGAAATAATAACTATACTGGAATGAAATTACATAAATAAATATATTTTATTTACATTCATTCCTTTAATGTGTTATGAAAAAAGAAACAGATTTCATGTGTACGTATTTTCTACCATCCCCATGAACGGTGTATTTCATTTTATATTTTATATATTATTGATTATAATAAATACATATATATTGAATATATAGGGTGTTTATATCATGTTCAACATAATTTAAATCATGATATAAATTTGTGAGAAAAAATACAATAAATAATAACACAAGGGAAAAACGAAGTGGTTATTACATGAAATGTAACAGTAACATGGAATTGGTAATAAATTGATAATATAAAGTAAAAATAAAATAATTTATAGTTGTAGATATTATAGTATGGTTCTGTAAAATATTTATAATAAAGTTATATTTTTTATTTTTTATTTTATTATGATTGTGATGAGAATCAAGACATAAGGTATGTGTATATCTAGTCTCACTTTTATTTACATGAGTCTTATGCTTTATAAATCATTAATTATATTGTGTGATGTATATACATCCGATGAATGTATTCTATGATTATTTTCCATAATTTTATTGTTTTTTAAATATCCAATTTAATATAAATCTTCCATAGGGTATTTCCATTCAAAATTAACCCTTTCAATAAGATTGTTTTTTCTCATTATTATTTCTTAAATAAAAAAGTTTTTTATACACCTACATTATTTTCTATGGTGTATAAACATCCAAATTAAATGTTATATAATTGTTATAATTAATTTAATGATCATTTATGCTTCATATAATTTCATTTTCATACAATGGGAGTATGATTCAACCTTAAATTGTGGAAAGAGATTATTGAAACAATCTCATAATTTATAAAGATTCAATTTAATTATGCTTCCATTAATGAAGCATCATGATCTGTCTCCCATTATCTCTCTTCAATTAACATTTAATTTAAAATTTCATGATATATTCATGAATTTTTAACATTTTTAAACTATTTGGTCCTTAAGATAAATAATAAAATGATTTTATGATAATATAATCTCATTAATCATTTTTTTCGGAAATTTTCTAATTTTAATAACCATGTTTAAAAAAGATTGTAAAAAATGTTTATTATTAAAAAATTAAAATGAATTTCAGATATAATTTTCATGTGAAAATGTATATAATTTTTTTATAGTTTTCAATGCTTCCATTATACATTTTTAATTTATTATAAAATGAAAAAAAATTCTAAAAAAACTATTCTTATTTAACATGTTTTAAAAGAATTTTTTTCAAACTATTTTCATGCTTCCTTTATATGTTTTCATATTTATATTCATTGAAACTAGTTTCCAAAAGATTTTTTTTAACATAATTTTTCAATGTGTAAAGAACATTTTTTGAATAATTTTTTTTAAAATATATTTCAAAATTATTTTACAACTAATATGACATCTATTAGTGTTGCTCATGAATTTACATGGAAAATGAAAAAAATGTTCAATTAATATTATTTACCTGAATGGTTTATTTTATCATTGAATGGTATTTATGAGAAATGTATTTATTTTGTATGTTATATGTTTGTGAAACCAATTTCCCTTTCATGGTTTATATTATTCTCAAACATACTTATTTTCATAGGTTATGCGTTGATGAAATGATTATGATATTAGTCTAATATAATATTATTTCATATATTGATATTTTTATGATACCCATTTTATTTCATGGGTTATGATATAATGTTTATGAAATTAATCTCATTTAATGGGTCATTATATGATAAATGATTTATTATCTTGTGGAACATGTATGTATGATGTTATTATAAGATGGGTGAGACCTATATACTCCTCCAATGCATTGGGTAAAGAATAATTTCTCTTGATATAATGATGAGAATCATGTTTGTGGGACTTACCCACTACAAGAAGACGGAGAAACATGATCCAATATATGAATAAAGGTAAATTTAATCCATTATGGGATAATGGGAATCCCAATCCACTATGAGAATACAGGGAAACCTGATCCCTTAAAAATAATGTACTAGAATTGAAAATGGTGTTATTTCCTTATGAGTATGAGTGGTTCCCATGATGTTCCCAGATAAGTTTTGGAAATATTCCTTGACATATAGGTAATGACATTACATGTTTGTGTGTCTTCCCAAATTAAATTTCTTATTTCTATGTTATGATTTCATGGATTATGTTCAATATTTTCTTATGATTCATGTCTTATAAACATCCAATGTTAATGCTAGTATTCTTTTTAATGGTCATGTATATATATGAAATGATCTAATAATGTTTTGATTATATTCACATACCATTATGATAAATTTAAGGGAATCATATATCCCTTTTTTACCATTATTGGGTATTTGAGCTCACCCATTTTAATGTTTCCTATCCCCATGTTATGAATATGTTTGTTATGTTTGATGTGTCTATGTAGTGTTCTAGTGATGAAGATCATAGTTGGAGATAATCTAACCCAATTATGTAATAGTGTTTATGATTCAATATTTACAAAGGGCCTATACATTTATGATATTTAAGTGTCCATTTCTGGACATTATTCATTATTTCATAAAAATAATGTAATTTTAAATTAAGAAAAGTTATTTTATCTCTATCTAGTATCATATAAAATGTTTTGTTTACATTTTAATCTATGATGAGAACTAAAGGGCATGTTTAAGGATAATCCTAAGGATAAATAAAAATATATGAAAATGACATGTAATGTTGGTAGCGGATAGAGATAGTGGTTTCCAATAGTTACATAACTTTTTAGATATTAAAAGTGGTTATGGATCTAGAACATTTTTACATAGAGTTAACAACCCTGAAAATACCATATTATATAAGACTTGATCTGGAACTGGTGCATGAAAATAGTCCTTCTTGCACTCCTAGTATTACACTCCTTGATGAAATAAATTAGAAATTCCAAAGACAATCTCAAATCATATTCAATATTTAAGAATATATTTACTATAACTAACAAAGGATAAACCATAGGTGTCATATAATAAAGAAGGTGTTGTAATTTTCACGTCCAATTTATATCCTCCATGATTTTTCTCACATTACTATAACTTATTTTTAATGATAAGAAACATGAAATAATTACATAATAAGGATACGATGGTTTAGTGTCATGGGATGTTTAGGGTTGTGCTTAAAATTTACAAAGTAAAATATAAATATTTATTTATTTCCTTCCTCTGAGGCTTTTTATAGGACCTTGAATTTTAATTATTACATGTAATCACCTAAAGAAATACATTAAATATAGGGGTGAGGTAAAATTTTAGTAAGAGGACAGATAAAAATATTAATAAATATAGCATGGGGTGATAATAATTATAACATCATTACCATAATCATGAGATGAAGTATTTGGTAAATTCATGGAATTTGGTAATGCATAAAAATTTAAACATCATGTCTTAGTGATCATAAAAAAAAATTGTTGTCAAAAAATTAAGCATCACATTCATGAATATTTGAAATTTTTCCATTATATTAATAAGATAAACTAATTCATTGTATAACTATATATTTATGGGGAAACCCTTCACATCATAACATTTAAATGGCGCAATATAAATTTTGGTGCACCCGTTACATCATAACATTTGCATTATCCTGCATGTCATAGAAAACATGTATAAATAATGAACATAAAATAACCCATCTAAAAGAATGGGTATAATTTTATTAATAATTAATAAAAAAGGTGGTTCCCAAATAAAGGGGGGAAAACATTCTTGTTAAAAAATAATTTAGCTTGTTTAAAAACTAAACAATATCAACAATTAAATGTTGTATTTATTTGAATGAAGATTCCTTTGGGAAAAATATTTGTAAGTCACAATATTAAGATGACAACAATTATATCAAAAAATGTAATATAATAATTAATAAATTATATTTAATCAATATACATACTATAAATTGGATTAAATAGGGATAACCACTAAAAGGGAGTTGGGTTTGAGAATTCCCCTTACCTTGTGTCTAGATGATTTGTTCATGTTAATTCCATGTATAATCACATTACATTCATTGATTATAAATATAGATACATTTATAAATAAATATGATTCATTATGCTTTTTTTATGTTCATTTATTTTCATTTTGATGATTTATAGAGATTAATTTCATCATTCGGGGTTGTTTTGTTTCTTGATTTTCATGATCGGTTTACTTGTATTCGTGAATAGATGTTCATGTAAAATGTGAAAAAATATCCAGAATTGTTATAATATGATATAAAGGAAATTATGTTTAAACTATCTAATAATTTATTTGGTTATATTTTATGAGGATAAGTCATTAGTTAATAGTTAATGAGGATCTTTTTAAGTTAATCATGGTAGGTTTTCGATCACAACAAAATCGTTTTGTTTTATCATTATGCATTATGTGTATATGTTATTTAAAGAACATAAAATTGTTATAAAATATACATTAATATATGTTTCAACTATTATAATGGTTTTATTAATATACTAGAAGGTGTTAAAGGAATATGATAGTGCATCACAAATGAAGTCGTTAAATTGACACATCACGAGCGGAAATTTCAATTTTTTTGAATACGATATAGGAGGGAGTTTAATTATTGATATTATATTGACATTATATAAATATAGTATATAAATTATGTTATATTTATCATTAAATTTGGAAGAAGGTAGTAGAGAATAAAATATGATATGAAATAAAATTGAAAGGAAATTAAAAAAACGAGAGAGGATTTACATCTTGAAATATCCTCCTCAAGGCTACTAAGTTTTGTCTTGTATGCATACAATGATATCATGAAAATGAAAGACGTACTAAAAATTTTTATTGGTTTGAATTTAGGTAATTTTCAAATATTTAGAGGTGTAAGGATAATACGAGATGTTGGGTTGTATTTTTAGTGAATGAGATCACTGTTTTCTCATTATATTGTTCATTAGTTTATTATTTTTGGTACAAGACTATTAATATTTTGATAAGTTTCTTTAAGTATTTTAAAATATTTATTTAGAGTTTTATTTTATGGTATTACATCATCCTTACATCATTTATGACTCCATCATTCATGTATTTAGCTTTAATTGTATGTTTTCTTATTTTTCTATTCAGAAAAAATTCATTTATTTTAGAAAAATACAAAAAAATATACCCAAACAAATTTATGTGTATAATTCAAAAGTTAACATCATTTTATGAATATAATTTTATAAATAATATTATATTAATTTTAAATAGAATTTATTATTTACATGGGAAATACAAATTTTAAAATTATTAAGGACTTTGTAACACTTTATAAAATTACATAAGGTCCCATTAAATTACCTCTGAACCATAATATTTAAAAATATTAATTTCTGGATACATTTTGTGAAAATAAATTTTCTTTCAAATTGATAAATTATTCATAAAATTGTAATTAAATATTTCTGGCTTCAAAAACATCTAAAAGATAATTATTAATTTTTAAAATATTTATTTACTTACAAAATGATATAATTATACAATATTTTCAATTAAAAGATGCATAAATTTTATTTATACAATCATGAGTCAGGTAACTTTTCATTTGGTCAGTTTTCTACTCATTAGGGTGATATTTCTATAAATAATTCTTGTTTCATTATTTATTCATTTATAAAGTATTTTTTATGGTCAAGAAATGCTTTTATGAGATTTCTACTATATGAAATTTCTATAATAATGGATAAATTCCATTGATAAAAGTTTTGGTTCTTTCATTCTTCCCCCTTTTGAAATTTCACCCATAAAATTTCGTTTTTCATAAGCAGGCGAGTGTATTTATCCTTAATTTCCACCTCTGGTTCCCTGGTTTCTTATTCATACTTATAGTTTTTCCCGAACACTTTCACAATGTGGGTTATCTTGTAGTGTAAAACCTTATCTTTCTCGTCCGTAATCTTTACTATATTATCCGTATTGTAGAGGTATTCTTCCAACTCTACCACCCATGAATATAATACAAGTGAGAGATCCAGTATGTACTTCAATAGGAGTGATACATGGAACACATCATGAACATTATCCATATTTATTGTAAGTGATATATGGTTGGGCACGACTCCCATGCGATCAAGAATATCAACAGGGATAATGTACCCATGGATTTTAATCCTTTTTTTCTAAATTACATGACTCTTTTCTAGGGTGTTGTTGGAAGTAATACATTATCTCCAACATTGAATTACATGTCCCTTCGATGGTTGTCAGTAGAACTATTTTTCCAACTATGAGCATCAATGATATATTTTTTGGATTTATTGAACCTTCTCTATTATATCTTATACTAGATAATGTCTAAGTAATCTTGTTTCTCCATCATCAACCAAACAAGTTGGAATTCTACATCTATTTCCATAGATATCATCACATGGTTCCATTTGAATACTCGAGTGGAAGCTATTTTTGTATGATAACTCAACCAATAATACATGATAATTCCATATACCATTCAATTGTAATGTGTAGGATATAAGTATATCTTCGAGAAAATGAATATTTCTATCAAATTAGCCATCATTTTGGGGGTGAAAAGATATATATATATATAATTCAGTACTGAAAACTTGTTGAAGACACTGTCAACATTTAGTTTTGAACATGGGATCATAATTAGAGACAATCGATAGTGGATGTACCGCCCCCGAATGATAAAGGCTCAAACATATAAATAATATGACTCATGTCAACAAGGTGCACCTTACTTTTAGGGTGCTCACCTGATTATAACTCCACTTTAATGTGTGCTTGAACTAGAGTAGTTATCTGGATGGGTGAACTTCTGAGATGTTTCTCCGGGGGTCTGTGTGAGTGAGGACAAATCACACTAAAAAGCACATGTGTTGGCATGTGATAACTATCATTATCCAGATGAACCGTTCGAGCATGTGGGTGGGCCCCATGGTGGGGACCACGTGTCTACGGGGTTACTGGTGGTATCTGGTGGGTGAGGACTTGATGACCATGTTAAGGTGGGGTGATTATGCTTTCACTGGGAACAAGTTGTCACATTGGGTATTAGAGGTGGTACTCAGCCTTATGTGTAGCGCACTGTCTGGGTTGAGATGTATTCCCTATAACGAGGACATTTTGCTTTAAGTGGGGGTGATTGTAACACCCCCGAATGATATAGGATAAAAAGGATAAATGATATGAATCATGTTTACAAGGTGCACCTTCTTTTTAGGGAGCCTACCTGTTTAAAACTCCATAGTTAAGCGTGTTTGAACTCAAGTGGTGATCATGATGTGTGACCTTATGGGATGTTTTATAGGTTTTGTGTGAGTGAGGACAAAGTACACTAGAAAGAACATGTGTTGCCATATAGGGACTTTCATTAGTCAGATGATCTGTTCAAGCATGTGGGTGGACCCTTGGGTGGGGACCATGTGTTTGCGGGGAAACTAGTGGTACCTGAAGGGCCAGGACCCGAGGAATATGTTAGGGAGGGGTGATTGTTCTGTCACTGGGACCTAGTTGTTACATTTGGTTTCAAAGGTAGTACATAGCAAGGCAGTGCGCTGCAATGCTCGGGTTGAGATGTTGGGCCCACAACGAGGACTTTTTGGTTTAGGTGTGGGGGTGAATGTAACAACCTCGAATGATAAATGTTTAAATGACTAAAAAATATGAATCATTTCAACAAGGTGGACATTTTTTTGGGAGCCTACTTGATTAGAAATCTACAAGTAGGCGTTCTTTGCCTGGCATAGTTATCATGATGGGTGACCTTCTATGATGTTTCCCAGGGTGCGTGTGATTGATGAAAAAGAACAATAGAAATGACACGTGTTCTCATGAGGGAACTATCATTAGTCAGAAGACCCTTCCAGGCATGTTGGTGGACCCTTGGGTGGGGACCACGTGTCTTTAGGGCAACTAGTTGTACCTGGTGGCCCATGACATGACAACCATGTTAGGGAGGGCTGTTTGTGCTATCATTGGGGCACAATTGTAGCATTTGTTATCAAAGGTGGTACCCAACATTAAGTGCATCCCACTTCCCGGGTTAAGATGTTGGGCCCACAACGAGGATGTTCTGCACTTAGGGGGGGTGATTGTAACACCCCCAAATGAGAAAGGGTTAAATGGATAAATTATATGACACATGTTAACAAAGTGCACCTTCTTTTTCAGATGCCTACATGATTAGAACTCCATTGTTTATAGTGCTTGGCCTGGAGTAGTGATCAGGATGTATGATCTTATGGGATGTTTCATTAGGTTTGTGTGAGTGAGGAAAAAGCACACTGGAAAGGAAATATGTTGGCTGGTGGGGACTATCATGGGTTATATGACATGTTCGGGCATGTGGGTGGACACCAGATAGTGCACCGCACATAAGGCTGGGTACCACCTATGATACCAAATGTAGCAACTGGGTCCCAATGACATCACAAACACCTAGCCCTAACATGGGTGTGTGTAAGATAGGACATAACTCACTGGAAAGGGAAAATGTTGTCTTTTGGGGAATATCATTAGTCAGATGACACATTCAAGCACATGGGTGGACCCCAGACAGTGAACCACATTTAAGGCTGGGTACTACCTCTGATACCAAATGTAACAACTAGGTCACAATGACAGCACAAACAGCCCTCCCTATCACGGTTGTTGGGTCCTGACTAGCCAAGTACTAGTAGTTTCCTTGCAGACATGTGGTCCCCACAAAGGGTCCACCCACATGCCTGAACGGGTCATTTGTGTAAGTGAGGAAAAAACACACTGGAAATGGAATATGTTGGCTTGTGGGGACTATCATCAGTCAGATGACCCATTCGGGCATGTGGGTAGACCCCATGTAGTGCACTGAACATAAGTCTTTGGACCACCTCTGATACCAAATGTAACAATTGGGTCCCAATGACAACACAAACTCCCCTCCCAAACATGGTCGTTGGGTCATGGCCCACCAGGTACCACCAGTTTCCATGCAGACATGTGGTCCCCACCCAATGGTCCACCCACATGCCTGAACGAGTAATCTTACTAATGATAGTCCCCATAGTCCAACACATGCCCATTTCAGTGTGTTTTTTCCTCACTCACACAAATGGGTACTACCTCTGATACCAAGTGTTACAACTCGGTCCCAATGATAGCACAATCACCCCTCCCTAGCATGGTCATTGGGTCCTGACCCGCAAGGTACCACCAGTTTTCCCACATACATGTGGTCCCCACCCACGGTCCACCCACATTCCTAAACGGGTCATCTGTGTAAATGAGGACAAAACACACTGGAAATGACATATGTTGGCTTGTGGGGACAATAATCAGTCAGATGACCCATTCGGGCTCGTGGGTGGACCCTAGGCAATGCACTTCACTTAATGCTGGGTACCACCTCTGATTCCAAATGTAACAACTGGGTCCTAATGACAACAGAAAACACCCCTCCCAAGCATGGTCGTTGGGTCCTGGCCCACCAAGTACCACCATTTTCTCCGTAGACATGTGGTCCCCACCCAAGGGTCCACCCACATTCCTGGATGGGTCATCTGTGTAAATGAGGAAAAAACACTCTAGAAATGTCATATGTTGGCTTGTGGGGACAACCATTACTCTGATGACCTGTTCAGGCATGTGGGTGGACCCCAGGAAGTGCACTGCACTTAAGGCTGGGTACCACTTATGATACAAAATGTAACAACTCGGTCCCAATGGAAGAACAAAATACCCGTCCCAAGCATGGTCGTTGGGTCCTGGCCCGCCAGGTACCACCATTTTCTTCGTAGACATGTGGTCCCCACCCAAGGGTCCACCTACATTCTTGGATGGGTCATCTGTGTAAATGAGGAAAAAACACACTAGAAGTGTCATATGTTGGCTTGTGGGGACAACCATTAGACTGATGACTCGTTTGGGCATGTGGGTGGACCCCAGGCAGTGCACTGCACTTAAGGCTGGGTACCACCTTTGATACCAAATGTAACAACTGGGTCCCAATGACAGCACAAATACCCCTCCCATGCATGGATGTTGGGTCCTGACCTGCCCGGTACCACCATTTTCTTCGTAGACATGTGGTCCCCACCCAAGGGTCCACCCACATTCCTAGATGGGTCATCTGTGTAAATGAGTATAAAACACACTAGAAATGTCATATGTTGTCTTGTGGGGACAACCATTAGTCTGATGACCCGTTCAGGCATGTGGGTGGACCCCAGGCAGTGCACTACACTTATGGATGGGTACCACCTCTGATACCAAATGCAACAATTGGGTCCCAATGACAGCACAAACACCCCTCCCAAGCATGGTCGTTGGGCTCTGGCCTGCCAGGTACCACCTGTTTCCCCGCAGACAAGTGTTCGCCACCCAAGGGTCCACCCACATGCCTGAATGGGTCATCAGACTAATGAAAGTCCCCATAGGCCATCACATATCTTTTTAGTGGGCTTTTCCCTCATTCACACAAACCCTATGAAACTTCCCAAGAGGTCACCCATCATGTTCACTACTCCAAGCCAAGCACGCTTAACTGTGGAGTTCTAATTAGGTAGGCTCCTGAAAAGGAAGGTGCACGTTGTTTTCATTAGTCATATCATTTAGCCATTTATACCTTTATCATTTGGGTGTGTTACAATCACCACCGCTTTAGAGAACAATGCCCTTATTGTGTGCCCACACATATCAACTCAGGCAGTGTGATGCACTTAAGACTTAGTACCACCTCTGATACCATAGGTGACAACTAGGTCCCGATGAAAGCACAACCACCCTACCGTTACATGATCTTCGGATACGGTCCCACCAAGTACCACAAGTTTCCCCACAGACACATGGACCCCACCATGTGGCCCACCCCCGTGCCTGAACGGGTTTTCTGACTAATGATAGTCTCCATAGGCCAACACAAGTCATTTCCAGTGTGCTTTGTCCTCACTCACACACTCCCAGGAATACATCTCAGTAGGTCACTCATCTTGATCAATATTTCAGGCCAAGCATGCTTAACTATGGAGTTATAATCCGGTAGGCTCACAAAAAGAAAGGTACACCTTATTGACATGAGTCATATCATTTAGTCATTTATCCCTTTATCATTCATGGGTGTTCTATTCACCCCCTCCCCCTTAAGACCCCAACGTTTTCATTGTGGGCCCTATATCTCATCCCATGCAGTGCACCACACTTAAGGCTGGGTTCCACCTCTGATACCAAATGTAACAATTGGGTCCCAGTGACAGCATAAACACCCCACCCTAACATGGTCATTGGGTGCTGGCCTGCCAGGTACCACTAGTTGCCTCGCAGACCTGTGGTCCCCACCATGGGGCCCACCCACATGCCCGAATAGGTCATCTTACTAATGATAGTCCCCACATGCCAACACATGTCCTTTACAGTGTGATTTTTCCTCACTCACACACACCCTGGAAAACATCCCAGAAGGTCACTCATCCTAATCACAATTATAATCCAAGCCCGCTTAACTATGGAGTTATAACCTAGTAGGATCCCAATAAAGGATGGTACACCTTTTTGCCAGGAGTCATTTCATTTAGTCATTTAACCCATTATCATTTGTGGTTTTTTTATTCACCCCCCCATTTAGACCACAACATACTTGTTTTGGGCCTTACATCTCATCCCAGGTGGTGCACCGCACTTAAGGATGGGTACCACCTCTGATACCATAGGTAAGAACAAGGTCCCAGTGATAGCACAAACACCCCGACCTAACATGGTCATCAGGTCCTAGCCCACTGGATACCACAAGTTTCCCCGCATATAATTGGCCCCACCCAAGGGTCCACCCACATGCTTGAATGGTTCATTTGACTAATGCCATTCCATACAAGACAAAACATGTCCTTTCTAGTATTTTTTTCCCTCACTCACACACATCCTCAGAATCCTCCCAGAAGGTCTCCTATCTGGATCACTTCTCCATTCCATGCACACATAACTGTGGAGTTCTATTTATATAGGCAACCAAAAATGAAGGTTCACCTTGTTGACATTAGTCAAATCATTTATCCATTTAACCTGTTGTCATTTGGGTGTGTTATAGTGGATCTCCATGCTATCTCACCACATAATTTGCATATATCATTGCATGTTATTCAATATATAGATCATCTCGAATAGTTATAATGTGGTAGTCTTCATGAGGCAGTACACCACAACCCATATCTCATTATATCCTTTGTATATTCTAAGGAGAGTCATGAAAATTTCCAAAGTGATATTCTCCCATTTCCCCATGTGTATAGGGAATGGTATCATCATTATTTTGGACTTTTTTCATTCATATTTATCATTTTGGAATATCATGAACCTTGAGATATACTTTGTAATCTCTTTCTTCATGTTGTCACACAAGAATTGATCCCAAATATCATAGTATATATAGGTACTCCATCTATGGATAGATAACTTTGAGCTATGTGCATTGTCCAAAAGCTCATTTATACTAGGTGATGATGGAACACATAGCCTCATTCCTAACCAAATCATGCCATAATAATTAATATGGAACTCTTCCTATTTACCTTCCTTTATAACATTCATCTTATTTTTTATCTTTAGATCATTCCTTTTTCCTCCTAAATATTCTCTTTGATAGATGGTTGGGAAATTATTTAGGAAAGGATTGATGTGTTACCTACTATTATGATTTCCAAATCTGTCATTTTTTGTCCAATAAGATAGAGTATTTCTCAACCCAGATATGGATAATGTAATATTTAATTTTTTGCTATGGGAATTAGATGCCTTGTTTTCCATGTTAGGTTAATAGTAATACAGAATTCATAGTCATTGATTATCTCTACCCATATCCTTTGAAAAAATTTGTGTTCCTCTTGTGTGAATATATAAATTTTATTGTTTTTATCAATATATATGTCAATGTTTTTACCATATAGGTTGTGCCACAATATTTTCAAGGAAAAAATCATAGTTGCGGGCTCTAAATCATGTGTAATGTGGTTTTACATGTGGATCTACAACTATCTTGAGGCGTAGGCTACCACATATTCATTTTTCATGAATTAAACTCCCTATAATTTCATTGAAGAATCATTGTATATCACAGTACATTATCCATAATTCCATCTAGACATACATTATCCATTTCCATGTTAATATAGTTAGAGGGCCTCAAATTTATGAGAAATTTATCACAAAACATTGATAGTACCCAATTATGAAAAAAACATCAGATTCTTGTGACACTAATAGGTCTTTTCCATTCCCCAATCAAATTTTTTTGAAGGGTCCATAGAAACCCCCTTCACTTATGATCACTTTTCCCAAAAAAATAGAATTTATTTATCAAATAGTAACCCTTATTGTACTTGGTATTAAAATTCTCCTTCCCTATGGGTGCCTACACAAGCCAAATATGTTCTTCATGTTCCTCCTTGATCATGGAGTAGATGAGACTATAATTGATAATAACTACTAAGAAATTTTCGAATCAATTTGTAATGAATATATTCATCAAATCCATGATGATGGAAGGGGAATCAGTTAGTATGTAGGTCTTCACCATAGAATCACAGAACCCATATCTTGTACGAAAGGTAAGAGTTTGAATATAATCTGTATTCACCATTAGATGATGATATCCTTAATTTAGATCCTCATATTAGATTTATTATTCTCCTCCCAACTAACCGAACAAGTCATCATTCCATGGAATATGTTATTTTTTCTTCATGGTGATCTTATTGAGTTCTCGATAATCAAAACATTTCCTCATTGATCTGCACTGATTTATGAAAAAGAACACTAAAGAATTCGTAGGTGAGGTAGTATGGTGTATGAACCTTTTATCAAATTTTCTTGTAGCTACCACTTTAACTCCTCTATTCGATAGTGTAAATTCTATATGGGACACTTTTAGATAAGAGTGGATTATATATGATTTTTTACGTACTCTACATCATGATTGAGGGTAATTCTTGGTAACTCTTTAGGATATACATCAATGTATTCCATCACAATGGTCATTTCCCCTGGGATGATACCTTCCTTTGACTAAAGAATTTGAGTGAGGTATGCTTCTTTATTAGGAATCAACACCCAAAAGATTGAAGTATTTCACATAGGAGTTTCATGTTATTTCTTGAATTTGTAGAGTATCACAGGGTTATTTGGAATATATAAAGATATTTTCTTTTCCAGATAGTTTATATGTGCTATATATAACAAAATTCAATTCATCCCTATTATAGAATAGAATTACACCAAAGGATGTATTATGATATTCACTAGAAGAATCATACAATATAAATCAATATAATAATAGTGAAATATTTGTCACGACCCGTCCTCGAGGCCCGTGCCGTGACTTCCCCAAGCCTGCCTTCCATTGGCCAGGGACTGGAGACTAGCACCAAAGGCGTAAAATCCTGATAACTGGGAAGGAATTGCCTTTATAAAAGAAAACAAGCACCACAGAGTACAAGCGGAAGAAGTAAACACTAAGTAAAAACTGAGTACAACAGTAAGTGCGGAAAGTAAAAAGGGGCCGGAAATACAAGCCCAACTTTAAAGTACAACTCGAAAGGGAAAACATCAACTGAAAAGTAAAGTTGCTACACTGAGTTGTCCACTGGAAATTCCACCTGAAGGGTGGGTACAGATAGCTCCTCTGCTCCTCAGGTCCTGCCGTCCGCTCCGAGTATGTCTCGCCCAGTGGTCCACCTCCGGGTACCGCCTCATCGTCGCGTCCACCTCTGGGTACCATCTCGTCATGAGGTCCTCCTCCGGGTACCATCTCTTCATATAGTCCACCTCCAGGTACCTTCCAGTCCTCAAACACTCGGCCTCTGTCAGCACTGCCTATCGTCTGCAACCAACACAACGAGGTGCGGGCATAGCCCGTGCATGGGTGAGTATAACGATACTTAGTAGGGACCCCGAGACCCTCAAGGTCTCACTAAACCAACAAGGATAACCACAAAGAAGATCTCAACAGATAACCTCTACTTAGGTATATGCCCATACATATACCCAAGTTATCAAATAACCCATCTCAATCATGAGGAAACACAAGGATTGTGAAATCAACGGATAACCACTACCCGGGTATATGCCCATACATATACCTAAGTTAGCAAGTGACTCATCTCAATCATGAGGTAAACACAAGGTCAAAAGTCTCATCTCAAATCGGGATTTTCATTATCGAAACCGTAACTGCTGAAGAGCTCCGTCTCTGGAGTGTACGGTGGTCCTGTCACGACTCCGAGGTACTGCTCACAAACCTAAGACTGCTGAAGAACTCCACCCATCGAGTACTGTAGGCCAGCTGCTACAACAAAGCGCTCCCATGTGCCGCTACAACCAAGCGCACCTCTGTCGTGGGTCTGCCGCTACAACCAAGCACTCCCATGTGCCGCTACAACCAAGCGCACCTCTGTAACACACCGAGTCGTTCGATCAGCAGTCGTCGGGTCTCAGCCAGCTACACGGTCTCCGTACTCCGCACGCTCGTTACTGGGAGGGTCCGCTCCACGAGCTACAGGTTGATACTCCAAGTATCTCAAAGTCCCACGAAGAAGTATCTCAAAGGACCGCCATGTCATAGGGGTCTCAACGCAACAGACGACGCGTCAATCGAACGCCCGGTCTGTGAGTTACTAGCCTTTTCGTCCCAGGGGCCCGGTTGGTTTCGTGAGCGAACCAAACCCGGCCGTATCTCATCTGTACCCCAAACTCTAATAGGGTAAACTCATAGGGACCATTTTTCAATGCGATCACCAACGCCGCTGACGGTTCGTCAAACGGTCGTTTTGTCAGAAAGATATCAGCTTTTCCGTTCCAGGGGCCCGGTTGGATTTCGGTGCGATCCAACCTGGACAATATACATCTGCATCCAAAACTCGGGCGGAGGATTCCAAAAGTTCCGTATCGTCAACAGGAACTCAACGCAACAGACAACGCGTCAATCGGACGCCCGGTCTGAGAGTTATTGGCTTTTTCGTTCCAGGGGCCCGGTTGGATTTCAGTGCGATCCAACCCGACCGCACTCCATCGGTATACAAACCTCGAGCGGAGTAAGCCAAAAGATCCATCTCACTTAGAGGAATTCAACGAAACAGACGGGGCGTCAATCAGATGTCTGGTCTGTTATTTATTGGCCTTTCCGTCTCACACCCACCCTGGGAAACTTCCCAGGAGGTCACCCATCCTGATCACTACTCTAGGCCAAGCACGCTTAACTATGGAGTTTTAATCACGTAGGATCCCGAAAAAGAAGGTGCACCTTGAGTATAGTATATTGAAACGACCGTCTCGATCCAAGGATCGCGTTGCCGCTGACGGCGAGTCGTTTGGAGGCCCGTAACCCAAGATACGGGCATTTGACCAAACCGCTCGGTAACAGGGGTTTCGGGCCCGGGCCGTCCCGGCACGAGACCCCCCGATGGCCCGAACCGGGTCGACCCGCACCGGACGGGGTCGAACCGGCCCGGCACAGCCCGGCCCGGCCTGGCGAACCGGCCGGGCGCGCTGCCAGCTCGGCCGAAGGCCGAGCTTGCTGGAAACGGGGGGCCGCCTTCCCCCCCTTTGTGAAACCGGCCCCCCTCATAATGGGGGGCCAAATAACTGCCCGGGGGAATTAAATTCCCCCGGTTTCCACCAACCCGGCCGGCCCGACCTGGCCGGTCGGCTTCTTGTCAACAGGACCGGCAAGGGCCGGTCTTCTTCCGTCTTCCGGCACCGGCGGCCCGGAACCGGCCGCGGCCTTCGTCATCCGGCGCGGTGCGACGGCACCGCGCCACTCCGCCGCGGCCCCGCTCCGGCCGCGGCGTCTTCGGTTTCCTTCGACGCGGCGCGACAGCGTCGCGTTCATGATAATTCTTTCCACAGCGCGGCGCGACGGCGCCGCGCAATAATTTCCGTGTGATTCCCGCATGGTGCGACGGCACCACGCTATCTCGTTTCATCCGCAAGAAACATTCAAGAACAAAGGAGGGGGGGTTCGGCCGTGTTTGTGCGGTCTGGTCCCCCTCTCGTTAGACGATAACACTTAATCGTTCATCCTCAAGTTTGTCATGCTAGAACCAAGAACGAAAAATAATGAAATAAAGCAATAACAAACCCCTACCTGGATATTTGACGTCGCACGTCGGGCGTCGTGGAGAACGGCGTCGCGGAGAATGATGTCGCGGAGATCGGATGTCGATTCCATGGATGTTGGGGTACGTCCGAGGAGGAAACGACGTCTTCTCACTTGTTGCAGAGATGAAGAAGGAAGGCGCGTTGTCGTTGGAGAGTTCCCTACGTCGGTGTCTTCTCCCTTGCCGTGGAGGAGAAAGAGGATGATGAACCGTGATCACCGAGTCGTTCTAAGTTGAGGGATCAATGTTCTTCATCGGAGAAGAACCGTTCTTCACGGAGAGGAGGACGTTCTTCAACGAAGAAGGAGCTTCCTTCTTCTATTACACAAAGGCTCTTTCTCAAAAATCCTCCCACCACAATTCAACCACCAAATAAAACAAGGTTTCCCCTGATTTTATTTTAATCATGCCATGCATTGTAAGTTCAAAATTCAAACACTTAATTGATTAAGAGTTTCAATAACTTAATTTAAGTGCTAGTTGGCATGAGTTATGAGGGAGAGGGAGAGAAGGAGTTTCAAAATAAAGAGGGAGTTGAGGAGTTTCAAAATAAAGAGGGAGTTAGGGGGTTATGGGAAAAGTGAAGGGGTGGGGTTCGTGTGGGCCCCACCTCACCTTAAATCCTTCCATGGGTGGTTAACACCAAGTGGGTCCCACCCCTAACTCCCTTACATAGGTTAAAACCACTTAAGAGAGGGCCAAGTGTTGCAACATAACACTTAATCTACTTAACAAGAATATAAAAATTGTAGATAAGTTATAAATTAAACTTCCACAATTTTTATCATCTTCTCTTGGATAAACGCAACTCTCGAAATGGCGTTCTTAAGAAATTACCGTCGTTGCGGTTCCATCAGTGCCCTCAGAATTCGATTCCGGGCACCGGTTCAAAAGATAGAAATTCCCGCTCGCTCGTTCACTGAACGAACCCGATCCAAACATCGGAAATTAATTACGGGCACACCTGGCCTCGGAATCAGGCTCCGTCAGAAACTGCGTTCTTGTAAAATTACAAAGAAAATTAAGAGAAAAAAAATTTCCTTGAAATTTCCGGATCTTTACATTACTCCCACCTCAGGGCTTTACGTCCCCGTAAAGCTTCAACACAAACTAGGGTCACAAAAGCGGTACCGAGCACGCATCTGAGCCTTCCGCTCCAATGTGCTCACCTGGTGGTTTCGTACTACCAAGGAAAGTGCACCCGATGAATTGATCGTCCTCTTAGGATCTGCTCCTGTCGATCCTCGATCACCACTGGAATCTCCGTGAAAGACACCCCATTGCCATCATCCAGCTCCTCATGGTCGATGGTATGCGAAGGGTCGAGCATGTATCTCCTCAATTGAGATATGTGGAAGTTGTCGTGCACCTGGTGCAACTGCGGTGAATGGGTCAAGCAGTAATCCACCCCGCCTACCCTGCTGGGGACTTAAGAAGATCTGCAGAACCCCATAGATAACTTGCCGCCTTGGCCACATCTCCGTAAACCTCGTCGAGGTGAGACCCGTATAAGGACGTGATCGTCATCCTCAAACTGCAGAGGTCTCCATTTTCTGTTAGAACTGGAACTCGAAAGGCTTCTATCACGAGGGTAAGGTTGACCAACTCAAGAGTGATCGGTCGCACCCTCCTGTGCAAGATTTACCCTGCACTGTCTGAGGTTTCCTTTTCCGCCGACCAAGGAAAACCCATCCCGACGTTTGCCTAAAACTGTCAATTTGAGTATGAACAGTTATTTCCCATTCCATACTCAAACTAACCTTGTAAGGCCTCGACGCTTCCACCAAGAGATTCCAACCGAAACTCTCGCCTCGAGGGTCTGACCACACCATCGGCGTAAGTGTGATTATCGAGTCTCCTCCCAAGGTATCTTCAGACGTGAGGGTCAAGTCCACGGCTTACCGGAAACTCTAGGTCTGGAAAAAGATTTGTGAAAGCAAGGAATGATTCACATCGACGTCCGTTACTACAACAACTAGTAGTGGACACATACTGTCCCTTGAATCATTTCTAGAGCCATTGGGTCACACTCCTTGACCGCAAGCAGCCGCATTCTTCCTCCGCCCTCCATCTCTCTGAGCCTGGCGGGAATAACTAATGCGGGAGGTTGTACCTTGTTAGGATGTACACCACCTCATGCTGCTCTACTAGCTCTGCCTCCACGTCTACTACTTCCTAGACTCATCTCTCCTTTAAGATTCCTCTTCTTTAACACGCTTGAGTCTCTAAGAATGGCACCGGTTTCCTGTTTCTTACTGCACTGTGCAGTCTTCATCCTCTCTTGGATGTCCTTGACCTCCTTTAGTCTCACAAGAGCTTCTATGATTTCTTCTTTGCCGATAAGAGAAACCCGGTCTCATCCCCTGGATGAACCACATTCGTTGCCTAATACAGTCAATCCTGACATGAATGATGCATTCATGCCATGGATGACATCGTAAGGCCTCGACGTAACTACTAAGAGATTCAACTGTCACTCTCGCCTCCAAGGGTCGAGTCACACTGTCGGCATCAGTGTGAGTTCACTGGGTCCCCTCCAGTAGAAATCTCGAAAGTGAGGGTCAAGTCAACAGTTTTAACCGGGACCACTCAACATCAACCAAACAAAAGGACAGGAAAGAAAAAAAAGATAAGTGTCTTTTTATTATTGTATCTCATAGTACAAAGACATGAATACAAAAGCAACATGGAACTAGAAGTACAAAGGACGTATCCACTAGTTCCTCTCATGCCCACCTGCTCTCAGAGCTATACTGCCTTGTCCACTGCTCGGCTATTGCTCAAGCACTCGCCGCTGCTTCTGTCTCGGTGGCTCCTCCAACACCCGCTGATCAATCGTACGAGGAGTCAGACAGTCACGTTCCATGTGACAATTCCCGCCGCAGGAGTAACATTGTCCGTTTCTGGCATGCCTGGCTCTGACCCCACCTCTGGTGCCCCGCACCATCGGTCCTAAAACCCGATATCGTCCAACTGCTAGTCTAGTCCTCCTGGACCTCTGCATCATCTGTCTACTGCCCACAGATGACTCGGATACTGATCGAAAAAGACGTGGAAAAGGCAGAAGCTCTTGTACACACTATGGGTGTAGAGCTACTGGCACAAACTTCACCCTGAAGAAGGTATCGAAGTCTTCCCATGCGAAGGTCATCCCGTCTCAAAACTGAAACAAGTGGCTCCACCACCTGCCTGCTGCTGCCTGAAAGAGGCTGGCAGCAAAGATCACCATGAAGTCTTCCGGCGTCCCCACTAGCCTGAAGACTCCCACCATAGCCTCCAGCCAATCCTCAGCCGCCTGCAGGTCCATCTCTCCCCGGAACCTGGGTGGCCTCTGGCGCTGGAACTCGTGCAGCGCGCTCAAGCATCGTGCATCTCCTACTGCTGGGGCTGGAGGCATCGGTGGCTCAACGGGTAGTAGTACCGCTGGTGCCTCAACTGCAAGAGGGCCCTGTACTGAAGCCTCGTCGCTCGACAGGCTGTCAGCACGCACATCCCTCTGGGCTCTAGCTGGTCGTCCGAGAAAAGGCATCCTGAAGGAAACATCGTGACACGGTCAAAAGTTTATACCTGGTGAGCTGACCTGGTTTGAGCTGACATTTAAAAACTTCTAGAAACACACACGCAATCAGTGTTTTCGTGCACAAAGTCAGAAATCAGTTGTCAGGGTCCTAGTGTATGGATATGTCAGCCGCCCGCACCAACACTGGACTCCCTGAACTAAAAACCACAATCGGTACCCTTAACACTATTGCATCACAGAAAGAAATATCAGAGTTATAAGTTCTGCGGTAAAACCGAACTCCTCTGATACCAATTTTTCACGACCCGTCCTCGAGGCCCGTGCTGTGACTACCCCAAACCCGCCTTCCATAGGCCAGGGGCAGGCGACTAGCACCAAAGGCGTAAAATCCCGATAACTGGGAAGGCATTGCCTTTATAAAAGAAAACAAGCACCACAGAGTACAAGCGGAAGAAGTAAACACTAAGTAAAAACTAAGTACAACAGTAAGTGCGGAATGTAAAAAGGGGCCGGAAATAAAAGCCCAACTGTAAAGTACAACTCGAAAGGGAAAACAGAAACTGAAAAGTAAAGCTGCTACGCCGAGCTGTCCAATGGAAATTCCACCTGAAGGGTGGGTACAGATAGCTTCTCTTCTCCTCAGGTCCCGCCGTCCGCTCCGAGTATGTCTCGCCCAGTGGTCCACCTCCGGGTACCGCCTCATCATCACGTCCACCTCTGGGTACCATCTCGTCGTGAGGTCCTCCTCCGGGTACCATCTCTTCGTATAGTCCACCTCCAGGTACCGTCCAGTCCTCGAACACTCGGCCTCTGTCAGCACTGCCCGTCGTCTGCAACCAACACAACGAGGTGTGGGCAAAGCCTGTGCAGGGGTGAGTATAACGATACTCAGTAGGGACCCCGAGACCCTCAAGGTCTCACTAAACCAACAAGGATAACCACAAAGAAGATCTCAACAGATAACCTCTACTTAGGTATATGCCCATACATATACCCAAGTTATCAAGTAACCCATATCAATCATGAGGAAACACAAGGATTGTGAAATCAACGGATAACCACTACCCGGGTATATGCCCATACATATACCAAAGTTAGCAAGTGAATCATCTCAATCATGAGGTAAACACAAGGTCAAAAGTCTCAGCTCAAACCAGGATTTTCATTATGGAAACCGTAACTGCTGAAGAGCTCCGTCTCTGGAGTGTACAGTGGTCCTGTCACGACTCCGAGGTACTGCTCACTAACCTAAGACTGCTGAAGAACTCCACCCATCGAGTACTGCGGGTCAGCTGCTACAACAAAGCACTCCCATGTGCCGCTACAACCAAGCGCACCTCTGTCGTGGGTCTGCCGCTACAACCAAGCACTCCCACGTGCCGCTATAACCAAGCGCACCTCTGTCGTGGGTCTGCCGCTACAACCAAGCGCTCCCATGTGCCGCTACAACCAAGCGCACCTCTGGCGTGGGTCTGCCGCTACAACCAAGCGCTCCCATGTGCCGCTACAACCAAGCGCACCTCTGTAACACACCGAGTCATTCGATCAGCAGTCGTCGGGTCTCAGCCAGCTACACGGTCTCCGTACTCCGCACGCTCGTTACTGGGAGGGTCCGCTCCACGAGCTACAGGTCGATACTCCAAGTATCTCAAAGTCCCACGAAGAAGTATCTCAAAGAACCGCCACGTCATAGGGGTCTCAACGCAATAGACGGTGCGTCAATCGGACGCCCGGTCTGTGAGTTATTAGCCTTTTCGTCCCAGGGGCCCGGTTGGTTTCGTGAGCGAACCAAACCCGGCCGTATCTCAAATGTACCCCGAAATCTCATAGGGTAAACTCATAGGGACCGTTTCTCAACGCGATCACCAACGCCGCTGACGGTTCGTCAAACGGTCGTTTTGTCAGAAAGATATCAGCCTGTCCGTTCCAGGGGCCCGGTTGGATTTCAGTGCGATCCAACCCGGCCACTATCCATCTGCATCCAAAACTCGGGCGGAGGATGCCAAAAGTTCCGTATCGTCAACAGGAACTCAACGCAACATACGGCGCGTCAATCGGACGCCCGGTCTGAGAGTTATTGGCTTTTTTGTTCCAGGGGCCCGGTTGGATTTCGGTGCGATCCAACCCGACCGCACTTCGTCGGTATCCAAACCTCGAGCAGAGTAAGCCAAAAGATCCATCTCACTTAGAGGAATTCAACGAAATAGACGGCGCGTCAATCGGACGCCTGGTCTGTTATTTATTGGCCTTTCCGTCTCACACCCACCCTGGGAAACTTCCCAGGAGGTCACCCATCCTGATCACTACTCTAGGCCAAGCACGCTTAACTATGATGTTTTGACCACGTAGGCTCCCGAAAAGGAAGGCGCACATTGAGTATAGTATACCGAAACGACCGTCTCGATCCAAAGATCGTGTTGCCGCTGACGGCGAGTCGTTTGGAGGCCCGTAGCCCAAGATACGGGCATTTGACCAAACCGCTCGGTAACGGGGGTTTCGGGCCCGGGCCGTCCCGGCCCAAGACCCCCGGGATGGCCCGAACCGGGTCGACCCGCCCCGGACGGGGTCGAACCGGCCCGGCCCGGCGTGGCCCGACCCGTCGAATCGGCGCGGCCCGGCCCGTCAAACCGGCACGGCCTGGCGAACCGGCCGGGCGCGCTGCCATCTTGGCCGAAGGTCGAGCTGGCTGGAAACGGGGGGGGGGGGCGCCTGCCCCCCCTTTGTGAAACCGGCCCCCCTCATAATGGGGGGCCAAATAACTGCCCGGGGAATTAAATTCCCCCGGTTTCCACCAACCCGGCCGGCCCGACCTGGCCGATCGGCTTCTTGTCAACAGGACCAGCAAGGGCCGGTCTTCTTCCGTCTTCCGGCACCGGCGGCCCGGCTGGCCGCCGGTCATCACGATCCGCCGCGGCCCGGAACCGGCCGCGACCTTCGTCATTCGGCGTGGTGCGACGGCACCACGCCCCTCCGCCGCGGCCCCACTCCGGCCGCGGCTTCTTCGGTTTCCTTCGACGCGGTGCGACGGCGTCGCGTTCATGATAATTCTTTCCACGGCGCGGCGCGACGGCGCCGCGCAATAATTTCCGTGTGATTCCCGCATGGTGCGACGGCACCACGCTATCTCGTTTCATCCGCAAGAAACATTCAAGAACAAAGGAGGGGGGGTTCGGCCGTGTTTGTGCGGTCCGGTCCCCCTCTCGTTAGACGATAACACTTAATCGTTCATCCTCAAGTTTGTCATGCTAGAACCAAGAACGGAAAATAATGAAATAAAGCTACAACAAACCCCTACCTGGATATTTGACGTCGCACGTCGGGCGTCGCGGAGAACGGCGTCGCGGAGAATGATGTCGCGGAGATCAGACGTCGATTCCATGGATGTTGGGGTACGTCCGAGAAGGAAGCGACGTCTCCTCACTTGTTGAAGAGATGAATAAGGAACGCGCGTTGTCGTTGGAGAGTTCCCTACGTCGGTGTCTTCTCCCTTGCCGTGCAGGAGAAAGAGGATGAAGAACCGTGATCACCGAGTCGTTCTAAGTTGAGGGATCGATGTTCTTCATCAGAGAAGAACCGTTCTTCACGGAGAGGAGGACGTTCTTCAACGAAGAAGGAGCTTCCTTCTTCTATCACACAATGGCTCTTTCTCAAAAATCCTCCCACCACAATTCAACCTCCAATTAAAACAAGGTTTCCCCTTATTTTATTTTAATCATGCCATGCATTGTAAGTTCAAAATTCAAACACTTAATTGATTAAGAGTTTCAATAACTTAATTTAAGCCCAAGTTGGCATGAGTTACGAGGGAGAGAGGGAGAGAAGGAGTTTCAAAATAAAGAGGGAGTTGAGGAGTTTCAAAATAAAGAGGGAGTTAGGGGGTTATGGGAAAAGTGAAGGGGTGGGGTTCGTGTGGGCCCCACCTCACCTTAAATGCTTCCATGGGTGGTTAACTCCAAGTGGGTCCCACCCCTAACTCCCTTACATAGGTTAAAACCACTTAAGAGAGGGTCAAGTGTTGCAACATAACACTTAATCTACTTAACAAGAAAATAAAAATTGTAGATAAGTTATAAATTAATCATCCACAATTTTTATCATCTTCTCTTGGATAAACGCAACTCCGGAAATGGCGTTCTTAAGAAATTACCGGCGCTGCGGTTCCATCGGTGCCCTCAGAATTCGATTCTGGGCACCGGTTCAAAAGATAGAAATTCCCGCTCGCTCGTTCACTGAACGTACCCGAGCCAAACTTCCGAAATTAATTCCGGGCACATCGGGCCTCGGAATCAGGCGCCGTCAGAAACTGCGATCTTGTAAAATTCCAAAGAAAATTAAGAGAAAAAAAATTCCTTGAAATTTCCGGTTCTTTACAATATTTGAGTTGTAATCATTTCATCACTTAGTGTCTTTACAGATATATCTACTGCATGGTTTTGGCATTTGATCAATAGTTCTAGAAAACATCATAGACATAAAGGAATGTATCAATCCAGAATCAAGTATATAATTTCCCTTTCATGAGTGAATAGTAAGGCTAACTTTTATGAATTCATTTTCTTTCTTCAAATAATAAGTATTGATGGTATAATACATTCCATACTACATTGGATTTGGTGGCTCCTGGAAAAAATTACCCTCCAGGACATGAGTAAAACTAATAAGATAAGGTTATAAAAGACCAATAACCATTTATATAAACTATTTATTATAAATTATATGATCATTCCATTTCTTGATTTCGAAAATGGTCCACTATTTACCTATGTGACACAGGAAAAATGTGGGACCACTAAATTTTTTACAGAAATACCTATTGTGTCCTCTCCCCCACTAATAAATGATCATCACATATCCTCTATTATTAATCACTCCATACTCTTTTGGTGTGTCCAATACGTAATTTTTTTCCCTATTTTCCTACCCTGATCATTTAATCCATTATTTATATAAATCAATCAAAGTAAATATTTATTGCAATCTTTGTGAGAATTGTGGAAGAAGATGTAATGTTCCTCATCGAGCTTTTTTTAATTCTTCCTCTTCCTCCTTAAATTATTATTATACCTTTAATATATAATAATATCTTAATAATAAATATATTAATATGTTTTTACATTATTTAAATTACCTAGAACTATATCCACGTCTATCAAATCTATTATGAAATCATTGTTCGTGTCTATAACGGACTGCTGCCTCGTAGACCGATGTCGTTCATTTTTACATTACCAGTACTCAATGATAGAAATAATGATGGATTTAATATTTATATATTATTTTTATTATATTTATGTTATTTTAATTTTCATTGAATTTTTATATCAAATATACCTTTTTTCCGTCCACTTTATGGACATACGATAACGTCATTCGTGTGTACCACAGACTTACTCCATACGAAGTGATTTAATTTCTCCACGCTTTACAAGGAAGGTATTATGGATTTATTTAATAATAATATATGATATATATGAAATATAACTAATTCTATAATTATTGTCATGACCCGTCCTAGTGGGTCCCGAGCCGCGTCTCCCCAAGCCCGCCTCCAAAAGGCCAGGGGCTGGTGACTAGCACTGAGTTGCCATGTTACTAACATGGGAGGAATTTCCTATAAACTTGTACACATGCACACACTTCTCCATGCCCACAAAGATGAAATGAAAAAGATACTAAAAATGGAAATGCATGCATACACTAAAATCCAAACCATCAGAGTACGACATGATATAAAGTACAGTAATGTAAAACTCTGTGCCAAAAGTACAAGACCACCAAAATATAGTTTATAACAAATTCCAACTTGTAATGAAAGGTACTGGGACTGCAATCCATAGTCTTAGGAACACACCTTGTCCTGTCTGATCTCACTGAACGTCGTCCGGTCCTGGTCTTCCTAGAATCCTATCAAAGGCTCACTCGTCTGCACAAGACACGACACGTGCAGGCAAAGCCTGTGCATGGGTGAGTATAACAATACCCAGTTGGACACCCCAAAACCACAAAAGAATTGAACAAGGGAAATACCACAATAGAATGATACAGTTATCTCTACACAGGATAAGTTTACAGAACAAATAACATGAATATCTAGATATACTCATACATGATCGACCATTGCGAAACCACCACTAAAATCCAGCTCGAATATTCCACTAATCATGTAACAAGGATAACACACTCCTAGGTCTGAAGAGAGTGATATGAAGTACTCGTTCTGGGAGAACACACTCCATAAGTACTTGAGAACATGATGCTCAGATGAGGATCACAACCAATAGCCATCGGTGTATTCCAACAACATAGTCTGAACTAACCTGCTAAGTAGAGGATCAGTGCCCAGGTAATGTAGGTCACGTCGATAAAAAGAATCTATACCTAGGGTACCAAGAAGGAATAGAGGATTCAACTCTAAGTCTCATATAGGGGATTGAAACAACTCAATTCCGGAAGTTCTGCTGAATGGATCATACTCCTATATGTAGGAAATGATACTGGAAACCTTCAAGTGAAAGGCCAAGACGACGAACCCTAAAGAAACTAGTCCAAGTCACAGAAGGCAACTAGCTCAAGCCATGTAAAATAGGTTACATGAAATGTAGTAGGATTACACGCAGTGTTCCTTGACTCCAGACAAAGCCCGTGTAAACGGCCCGTGTCACCCGTCCAAGATCTGTAAAACTCAACTACACGGCGTGTAGAAGGATCACACACCGTGTTTCCTCACTCCGAGTACAACCCGTGTAAACGGCCCGTGACTGAAATTGATGTTGTGTAGGAAAGAATATACATGGCGTGTAAGTCGAAGCACATGTTGTGTCCTATCGACTGAGAAACACCCATGTACCCTAGTCGTATTCCCATACACGGTGTCTGTCCGTGTCTCCTACCCGTGTACTTGTACATGAGGTATCCCATGTTTCTGGCCAGGTCTGGCTGGGGAAGGGTATACACGCCATGTCCTTGGCCATGTACACAACTCATTTACATGTACATCTGTAGTACACCCCAGGTGGCCCTCCGACGAACACACACCGTATAGCCCATACTTCACGCCGTGTAGTTAGAAAATTTCCAAAAGCGCCATCTTCCTCCTCATGCCTCGGCCGATTTCCAGATCCAGGATCTCTCATCCGCTTGTCCCGATAATTCAGGACTTGGTTCACCCTATCATACGAACACCGAATTGGGTGTTTTTGGTCCTTTGATCAGGTCATAAACCTCCAACGATCCATCTGAAAAAAATCCTTCATAAACTTATATCTCTCGATTCGCTTTGAATCACCCGCCAAAAACGTCGTCGCAGCTCTAGACCATCCTTTCGAGGTTGGATCTACAATCTCGGATCATTGTGCCAACAAACGAAAGTGTAACGATCGATTTCCTCGATGAATGCGTAGAAGGCACACGAATATTGTGAGAAGCCAAAGAATAAAGGCACTACAAATCGAGAGGGGTGAACCTCAATCGATGATCATTTCGATCATGGATCTTCACCGTTAGAAGGTTAAACGAATCCAAACCAAAATTCATGAATCAAATCCCCAAAATCCCCACAAAGGCCCATCCTGCAAATATGATCGATCCACGGGCTAATCTATATGTGGATTAGTCTGCGTTCATCATAGGAATAATGAACAGAGAAGGAAGCCAAATTCAAACATCCTACCCAAATTCGTGGTGTTCGTTGGTGAAGATCCGCTCGCCGCGTCATCATCGCCGGTAAAACATGTCAAGAACAACGTCTCCGTGTTGGGAGGTTTTCCT
This sequence comes from Viscum album, assembly GCA_963277665.1. Classification (NCBI taxonomy): domain Eukaryota; kingdom Viridiplantae; phylum Streptophyta; class Magnoliopsida; order Santalales; family Viscaceae; genus Viscum; species Viscum album. Next base: position 1,343,262,458 of record OY728119.1, on the reverse strand, counting down.
TAGAGCCTCCAGAGCCTCCAAGGGTTTTAGGGTTATGAGATCTGTAACCCTGGACCCCTTCGCAAATCTCTATTTAAAAAAGATAATAGATCTCTCTACCATACGATTTAATAAAATATCATTATTAAATATTTTATTATGGTTACATCCAAAAACTAGATTTCACCACCGACCTAAGACAGCCGATGTTAGGCCTCTCCTAAGGTAAAATCTCTATTCTCAATGCAACGGTGCCCTCAGATTTCCAATCCAAGCACCCGTTCAAGAGTTCTTCCACTTTTTCAGGAAAACCACACTTGCACACAATTTAATTATTTAATTTAAATTCCAACATTAGTTCAGGGATCACCGAGCATCGGAACTGCACGTCGTCTCAAAGCCTAGTCTCGAACGAATTACGACACAATATTTAGAATAAAAATATGGGGAAATCTGAGACATTACATCACACCCACCTTAGGTCTTTTAATCCCTAAAAATCCAAAACAAAGGCTACTCAAAAATATTTGTGTACTTCACACGAATCTGAGCCTCCTGCTTTCTCATGCTCTCCTGGAGATTATTGTGCTACCACCGGACACACACCAAGGGAATAGCTCTCCCACAAAGGATATTCTCCTGCCGATCCTCGATCTCCACTGGGTACTCAGCAATGGTTGATCCATCATCGTTGTCCACCTCGTCCCAGTCGATAATGTGAGATGGATCATTCATATACCTCCAAAGTTACGACACATGGAAGACTTTGTGTACCCTTTCCATCTGAAGAGGTAGTGCCAAGTATTACGCCACCTCGAAAACTCTACATAGAATCTAAACAGGACTGATGAACCTCGAAGATAGATTTCCACCTTGGAAAAATCTCTACATTCCCCATTGAGGTGAGAGCCGAAGGAACACATGTTCTCCCTCCTCAAACTCCACGGGCATCCGTCTCCTATTGGCATAAGACATTTTCCATCCCTGTGCAGTCTTCATCTGCTCATGGATGACCAGAACCTTCTCTGTAGTAGGTCACACCATCACTGGGCCAAAGAGTGTTGACTCTCCTAGGTCAATCTAGCAATGTGGTGACCTACAAGGTCGCACGTACATAGCCTCGAATGGTGCCATACCAATAGTGGAATGATAACTGTTGTTATAAGAAAATTCCATCAGTGGTAGGTGATCCTCCCAGATACGACCGAAGTCATGTATGCAAGATCGTAGCATATCCTCCATAACGTGGATGGTCCACTCTGTCTGACCATCAGTCTGAGGATAAATGTTGTGCTCAAGCGTAACTGAGTCCGAAAATTGTTTTGAAATCCCTTTCACAACCAGGATGTGAAAAGAGGATCATCATTTGAGATGATAGTGGATGGAACTCCATGAAGTAGAATTATCTCTTACACATAGTGGCGTCCCAAGCTCTCTACTAAACTCTTCTCTAGTATGGAATGGAAGTCGGACGACTTGGTGAGTCAGTCAACGATCACCTAGATGGCATCTTGTCCCCTTGACGTACGTGGTAAACCCGTCACGAAGTCCATGGAAATATCATCCCACTTCCACTCTGGCACCTCAAGGGGCTGAGTCAAACTAGCTTGAACCTGGTGCTCAGCCATTACTTGCTGTCAATTAAGGCACCGAGAAACAAACTCTGCCACACTCTTCTTCATTCATGGCCACCATAACTGAAGTCTGAGGTCCTTGAACATCTTTTCCATGCCTGGATGCACTGCCAAAAGAGTTGTATGGAACTCTCTCATAACCTCCTCCCACAACGTCACTGGTAATACTGTGCACCCTCTGAAAATAACATCGTGCTCCCCAACTTTTGAATATCCATCCCCAGCATCGCCTACAGATATCTGAGCACATAAAGTCTCACAACTAGCATCCCCGAGCTGTGCCTCCCTAACTTGCTGAAAGAGTGGAGGGGTAAAAACCATCAACTAAAGGTAAACTCCCTTATATCTATCCATGATGGATAACTGTAAACAGGCCAACTGTCTCATTGCCTCATCTAGCAATTGTGAACATGATTTCCTGCTGAGAGCATCAGCCACAAAGTCTCCCTTCCCCGGAGTATAATTGATCTCAAATTAGTAATCTTTTAGGAACTCAAGCCATCGCCTCTGTCACAAATTCAGATCATTATGAGAATAGAGATATCATAGACTCTTGTGATCAGAGTAGATGGTAAACTGCTTGCCAATTTGGTAGTGACGCAACATCTTCAACACGAAGACTACCGCTGCCAACTCAAGATCATGGGTCACGTAGTTCTGCTAGTGTGGCCTCAACTGATGTGAGCCATAGTCAATAACTGATTTCCTCTATATCCGGAAACAACCAAGCCCGGTTCCTGATGCATCGCAAAACACCACTTACTTAACACCCTCATCTTGTAGTCTCATGATTGGGGCACCGGTCAGACTTAGTCTCAACTACTAAAAAGCCCGCTGGCAACTCTCGATCCACACGAAAGGCTGCGCCTTTTGGGTAAAAGCTGTCAAGGGTGCTAAAATCTAGGAGAAATCAGGAATAAATCTCCGATAGTAGCCTGCAAACCCAAGGAAACTCCGCACCTCCATCACTCTCTAGGGTGGCTCCCATGCTAACACTGCCTCTACCTTGGTTGAGTCCACTGCTACACGATCTTCTGATATAATTTGCCCCAAAAAGTGGACATCCTGTATCCAGAATTGGCACTTCAAGAGTTTTCCGTACAACTGGTGCTCTAAGAGTGTGTCCAGAACCATCCTTATGTGCCTTGCGTGCTCCTCCTCGGACGCAGAGTACACAAGTATATCATCGATGAATACCACCAGGAACCAATCTAGATAGGGCTATGAGATCTGGTTCATGAGTCCCATAAACACTCTCGGGGAATTCTTCATGCCGAAGTGCATCACAAAGTACTCAAAGTGACTGTAGCGACATCTGAAAGTTGTATTCAGTATATCCTCATCTCATACTCACAAATGTTGATTGCATGATCGTAGATCAACCATCAATAACCATTGTGCCCGTTTTAACTAGTCTAAGAGGTCATCGATACTCGGTAGTAGACACCGGTTCATCATGGTCACCTGATTAAAGCACCGGTAATCCTCACAGACCCTAAATATCCTGTATGCCTTCATGGAAACCAATACTGGGTCTCCCCAGGGTGAAACATTGGGTCTCATGAAGCCCTTCCTCTAAAAGTCTTCAAGATGCACTCTCAGCTCTCGAAGCTCTGTAGGAGCCTTTCGATATGCTGATTCTGATATCGGTGTCATCCCAAGTTGTAACTCAATGAAAAAATCTATCTCACGATGGGGAGGTAGTCAGGTGACAACCTCCAGAATGATGTCCTCGTACTCATCCACTACTTCTGGGAACATGAAACTCTTAATGTCTATTACGCAAAGGTCTAGACTAGCCAACTGATGTGAAATTGATTGTACCTTCCTACACATGAGTCCATCCTGTGCTACCTAGGCCTTTTTTTCACCGACGAAAGAGAACTTCATTCCATCAATGTGGACACACCAAACCCTTTTCCAAAAACTGTCAATCTGGGCACGAACTATGGATATCCAATCAAAACCATGAATGACATCGTAAGGCCTTGACAGTACCACTAAGAGGTTCCAACAAGAAATCTGACCTCCAAGGGTCAGGTCACACTGTCTGCAAAGGTGTCTGATCTCTGAATCTTCTCCAGTTGTTGTTTCTAAGAGTAAGGGTCGAGTCGGTGACTCAACATGAATCTCAATGTCATGAAAAAGATAAGCTGCCGGAAAAGAATGACTAGCACCTGTGTCTATCAGTATGGTAGCCAATGTATAAAAGACACATATTGTACCTATAATCATTCCGAGAGTACCTGGGTCATAAGACTCTACTACCTCCAGCTATCCATGCCTCTGTCCAATAGCTTCCTGAACCTGGGGTGGATCTCCTTAGGGTGGTGGTGGTAAGAGGTCAAAATGCCGACCACCTCCAGCTACTCTCCTAGATCCTCTACCATGTCTACCACCCCGTGGATCTGTCTGGTCCACATATTTCCTCTACCTCAGTGGTCCATCCACTACTACCGTGTCAGTATTACAGCAGGCCGGACAATCTTGAGAGAGATGTCCCCTGCCATCACATGACTAGCATCGCCTCTCTCGAGGCTGGCTGGATGCACCCTGTGAACCCTGTACGGCAGATCCTCTATCCTAGGATCTCCTCTGAAAACGCCTCCCTATCCTAGGTCCCTGTCTTCGACTCCCTACTGTCGAGGTCTCTGCTATAGCTTGATAACTACTAACAACTGTCGGTTGTCTATGCTCTTCCAAGAAGCTCTCGACCACCAAAGCCTGCTCGAGCACCCCAGAAAAAGCAGGAATGCACATAGGCATGATTCTAGATCGAATGTCTCTATGAAGTCCCCACTCAAAAGTCTGAGCTTTGAAGTAATGATCCCTGACCATATCCATCGAGTATCGTGAGAGGTCGGTAAACCTAGATGAATAGTCAGCCACCGACATGGATCCCTGTTGGAGATGAAGAAGCTCATGTATCAGTACTGATCTCAGGGTAACCAGTAAAAACTCCTCTATGAATATATTCTCAAACTCTGATATTGTTAGAGTCACCTCGTCATGATTCTGGATAACCAAACTCCACTATTGCCTTGCCGAGCCTTGCAGAAGGCTCACTGCCAGGATCACCATCTAATCTGCCGGTTTCCTGACGAAATGAAAGACTTTGGTCACTGCCTCAATCCAGTCCTCTACTGCATGAAGGTTAGGCGCGCTTTGAATCCTGAGGGGTCTCTGTCTCTGAAACTCGTGGAGTGCGCTCAGCCTGCGCTCCTCCTCTACCGGTATAGTAGGTACAAAACACTACTCCACAGGTTGTGGAATAAATGGCACACCAACCGAAAGAAAAACTGGGGGATCTGGTCCCTGTATTGAAGCTTCAACACTAAGGGGGTCATCCTCATGATCGAGCTACTGGATCCTAGTGGGTGCGTGTCGCAGAGGCATCCTGTGAAGAAAGAAGATGAATCTCAGTCAGTGAGTATATCGGGAGAGCTGAATCTAGATGTACATGGAAGACACAACCCATTCCTATATGATGAATGTACCATTATTTTCCCCTACAACTAGTGTTCTCATGTTCCAAGTCAAAAAGAATGTTATTAGAGTGCTGGTGTAGGGATACGTTGGCCACCCGCACCAACACTGGGGTCCCTGGCCTGAAAGACGAACTTGAAACACTTAACACTGTTACCCCAAACCAACTCAGAGACTCTCGGTCCTAAGGTAGAACCGACCACCTATGATATTACTCTGTCAACACCCGTCCTAGTGGGGCCCGAGCTGTAACTCCCCAAGCCCGCCTATAATAGGCCAGGGGCTAGTTACTAGCACCGAGTAGAAATGTTACTAACATGGGAGGCATTGCCTATAAACATGTACACATGCACACACATCTCTAAGACCACAAAGCTTAAAAGTAAAAGCTACTAAAAATGGAAATGCATGCATACACTAAAATCCCAACCAACAGAGTGAGATAGGAAGTAATGTATAGTAATATAAAACCCTAGGCCAAAAGTAAAATCCCACCAAAAGAGATTCTTTACAAACTTCCAAACTGTAAGGAAAGGTATTGGAACTGCAATCTGTAGCCGAAGGAACACACCTCGTCCAGTCTGTTCTCACTGAACACCATCCGGTCCTGGTCTGCCTATAATCATGTCAAACGCTCACTCATCTGCACAAGACATGACACGTGCGGAAAAAGCCCGTGCAGGTGTGAGTATAACAATACCTAGTAGGACACCCCGAAACCACAACAGAATAGAACATGGGAAATTCCACAAAGGAATGATACAGTCAGATCTACACAGTATATGTTTACAGAACATATAACATGAATATCCAGATATACTCATAAATGATCGACCATTGGGAAACCACCACTAAGATCCAGCTCGAAGATTCCACTAATCCCATAACAAGGAGAACACACTCCTAGGTCTGAAGAGTGAGATATGAAGTACTCGTTCTGGGATAACACACTCCACATGTATTTGAGAAGATGATTCTCAGATGAGGATCACAACCAATAGCCATGGGGTGATTCAAACAAATTAGTCTGAACTAACCTACTAAGTAGAAGATGAACGCCCAGGTAAAGTAGGTCGCGTCGATACCAAGAAACTCTACCTTGGGTACCAAGATGGAATAGAGGATCTAGTTATAAGCCTCACGGAGGGGATTTCTACAACTCAATTATATAAGTCCTGCTAAAGGGATCATACTCCTATATATAGTAAATTATAAAGGAAACCATAAAGAGAAAGTCCAATGGGACGAACCCTAAGGAAAGTAGTCCAATTCACAGAAGGAAACTGGCTAAAGACATGTAAAATAGGTTACACAGTGTGTAGTAGGATTACATTCCATGTTCCTTGACTCCAGGTAATGACCGTGTAAACGGACCGTGCCACCCTTTCATGTTGTGTGAAACTCAACTACACGACGTGTATAAGGATCACACATCGTGTTCTCTAACTCCAGGTACTGCCCGTGTAAACGGCCCGTGTTTGAAATCGATGTCATGTCGGAAATAATATAAACGGTGTGTATGTCGAAGCACACATTGTCTCTTGTCAACTGGAAAACACCAGTGTAACCTGGTCGTATTCCCGTACACGGTGTTCGTCCGTGTCACCTGCACCTATACCATTACACGTGTTATCCCGTGTATCTAGCTAGGTCTAGCTGGGGAAGGGCATACACTCCTTTTCCTTGGCCGTGTACCCAACCCGTGTCAGTGTACTTTCGGAGTACACTCCAGGTGGCCTGCCTATGAACAAACACCATATATCGCATACTACATGTCGTGTAGTCAGGAAGTTTCCAGAACCGGCATCTTCCTCCTCGTGCCTCGGCGATTTCTGGATCTGTGATCTCTCGTCCGTTCATCCTAATATTTTATGACATGGTTCACCCCATCATACAAACACCGAATTAGGTGTTTTTGGTCCTTTGATCGGGTCATAAACATCCATATATCCATCCAAAGAAAAACACACATGAACTCATATCTCTCAATCTGCTCCAAATCATCCGCTGAAACTGTCGTCACAGCTCCGGACTGTCCTCCTGAGGTTAGATCTATAATCTCGGATTATTGTGCCAAAAAATGAATGTGCAACGATCGATTTCATCCAAGAACATGTAGAACGCACATGAAGAACATGAGAAGCCAGGAAGGAAAGCAACAAAAAATCTAGAGGGGTGAACCTCAATCGATGATCATGTCGATCTTGGGTTGTCAACGTTAGAAGGTTAAATTAAACCAAAAAAATTTCATGAATCAAACCCCCAAAATCCCCGCAAGGGCCCATCCCGCAAATATGATCGATATGCATGCTAATATGTTCGTGGATTAGTTCGCGTTCGTTGTAGAAATCAATAATGGGGAAGGAAACCAAAATCAAACATCCTACCTGGATTCGCAGAATTTGTTGGCAAAGATCTGCTCACCGCGACGTCGTAGCCGGCGAAACTTGTCTAGAACATCGTCTCCATGTTGGGAAGTTTTCCCTATAGCCTTCAGAGCCTCCAAGGGTTTCAGGGTTATGAGATCTGTATCCCTGGACCCCATCAGAAATATCTCTTTAAAAAAGATAATATATCTCACCGCTATAATATTTAATAAAATATTTTTATTAAATATTTTATTATGGTTACGTCCAAAAAGTAGATTTCACCATCGACCTTCGCCAACCGATGTTAGGCCTCCCCTATGGTAATATCTCTATTCTGAATGCAACGGTTCCCTCAGATTTCCGATCTGAGCACCTGTTAAGGAGTAATTACAGTTTTTTAGGAAAACCACATGCGCATGCAATTTAATTATTTAATTTAAATTCAATCATTTGTTCTGGGATCAACGATCCTCGGAACTGCCCGTCATCTCAGTGCCTAGTCTCGAAATAATTCCAACATAATATTTAAAATAAAAATATGGAGAAATCTACGACATAACATCACACCCACCTTAGGGATTTACGTCCCCAAAAAGCCAAAATAGAGGCTACTCAAAAAGACATGGGTACTACACACGAATATGAGCCTCCCTCTCCCAGGTGCTCCCCTGGAGATTCCAGTGCTGCCACCGGACACGCACCAAGGGAATATATTTCCCATGAAGGATCTTCTCCTGCCGATCCTCGATCCCCACTGGGTACTCAGCAAAGGTTGATCCATCATCGATGTCCATCTCGTCCCAGTCGATAACGTGTGATGGATCATTCACGTACCTCCATAGTTGAGACACATGGATGAAGTTTTGTACCTGGTCCATCTGAGGAGGTAGATCCAAGTTGTAGGCCACCAATCCAACTATACATAGAATCTGAAAAGGGTTGATGAACCTCAAAGATAGCTTGCTGCCTCGGCCAAATCTCTCCATTCCCTATCGAGGCGAGACCCGAAGGAACACATGATCTCCATCCTTGAACTCCAAGGGAATCTGTCTCATGTTGGCATAAGACTTTGTCCAACTCTCTGTAGTCTTCATCTTCTCCTGGATGACCTACACATTCTATGAAGTATCTTGCACCATCTCTGGGCCCATGAGTGATGACTCCCCTTGGTCAGTCTAGAAAAGTGGTGGCCTGCAAGGTCACCCGTCCAAAGCCTTGAATGGTGCCATACATATAGTGGAATGATAACAGTTGTTATAAGAAAATTCCACCAGTGGTAGGTCATCCTCCCAGCTACGACCAAAGTCTTGTATACAAGCTCGTAGCATATCCTTCAGAACCTGGATGGTTATCTCTGCCTGACCATCAGTATAAGGATAAAACTCTATACTCAAGTGTAACTGAGTCCCAAAATATTTTTGCAATCCCTTCAACAATAGGGATGTGAAATGAGCACCATGATCTGAGATGATTGTGGATGGAACTCCATGAAGTCAAACTATCTCCTACATATAAATGCGTCCAAAGATCTCTGTTGAACTCTACTTCTGTATGTCTAGGAGGTCGGCCGACTTGGTGAGTCGGTCAACGATCACCTAGATGACATCATGTCCCCTAGACGTACGTGGTAAACCCATCACGATGTCCATGGAAATCCCATCCCACTTCCACTCTGGAACCTCAAGGGGATAATTCAAACTTGCTGTAACCTGATGCTTAGCCTTTACTTGCTAACAAGTAAGGCACCGAGGAACTCACTCTGCCACACTCTTCTTCATTCCTGGCCACCAGAACTGAAGTCGGAGGTCCTGTTACATCATTTCCACGCCTAGATACACCACCAAAGGAGATATATGGAACTCCCTTAGAACCTTCTCCCGCAGCCTCACTGGTACTACTATTCTCCCTCTGAAAAGAACAATGTTCTCCCCACATTTTGAATATCCATTAGCAGCATCACCTATGGATATCGGAGCACATAATGCCTCACAGCTAGCATCCCCGAGTTGTGCCTCCCTGAATCGCTGTAAGAGTGGAAGGGGTAACAACCATCGACTGAAGTTAAGCTCCATCATATCTATCCCTGAAGGATAACTGTAAAGAGGCCAATTGTCTTGTCTCCTCACCCAACAACTGCGAACTGGATTTCCTAGTATGATCATCTGGCACAACATCCCCGTTCCTCGGAGTATAAACAATCTCAAAGTCATAATCCTGGAGGAACCCAATCCATCACCTCTGTCTCAAATTTAGATCCTTCTGAGAAAAGAGATATCTAAGACTCTTTTGATTAGAGTAGAAGGTAAACTGCTTGCCCATTAGGTAGTGCCGCCACATCTTCAATGCGAAGACTAACGCTACCAACTCAAGATCATGGGTCACGTAGTTCTACTCATGGAGCCTCAACAGGTGTGGGCCATATGCAATCACCGCTTGCCTCTACATAAGGACAAAACCAAGCCCAGTTCCTGATGCATCGTAGAACACCACGTACACGACACTGTATTATGGTAGTCTCATGATCGGGGCACTCATCAGACTCTGTCTCAACTTCTGAAAATCCTGCTGGCATCTCTCGGTCCACACGAAAGGATATGACTTTCAGGTCCATACTGTCAAGGGGGATCAAATCATGGAGAAATAAAGATAGAATCTCTGATATTAGCCGCAAAACACAAGAAAAGTCCACACCTCCGTCACGCTCTGGGTTGGATCCTATGCTAACACAACCTCTACCTTGGTTGGGTCCACTGATACACCATCTGCTAAGATAACGTGCCCAAGAAAGTGGACCTCCTATATCCAGAATTGACACTTCAAGAGTTTCCCATACAACTGGTGCTCTCGGAGTGTGTCCAGAACCATAATTAGGTGCCTCGTGTGCTCCTCCTCAGACACAGAGTACACAAGGATATCATCGATGAAGACCACCATGAACCGATCTAGATAGGATTGAAAGATCCGGTTCATGAGTCTTATAAACACTGCCACGACGTTCATCATGCCGAAGGGAATAACCAAGTACTCATAGTGACCGTAGTGACATATGAAAGCCATCTTCATTATTTCTACATCCCGTACTCGCAAATGGTGATAACATGATCGAATATAAACCTTCTAGAACCATCATGCCCCTTTTAACTGGTCTAAGAGGTCATCATTCCTCAGTAGTGGATACTAGTTCCTCACGGTCACCTGATATGTGCACTGGTAATCCACACATAGCCTCAAGCTCCCCTATGCCTTCTAGGAAAACAATACTAGGGCCGCCCAGGGTGAAACACAGGATCTCACGAAGCCCCTCCTCTGCAAGTCTTCATGTTGCACTCTAAGATCACGATGCTCTACAGGAGCCATATGATATGCTGATGCTGATATCAGTGTCATCCTAGGATGTAACTCAATGTATAAATCTATCTCTCTACGGGGAGTTAGTCCGGGGACATCCTCCAAAAAGAAGTCCTCGTACTCTGCCACTACTGCTGGGAACTGGAAACTCATAACTTTTGCTACGCCAGGCTGTAGACTAGCCAACTGATGTGAAATCATTTGTACCATCATACGCACGAGTCCATCCTGTTCTGCCTGGGGCTCCTTTTCTCTAATGAAGGAGAACCTAATTCCATCACTGTGGACACAACAAACCCTTTTCATAAAACAGTCAATCTGGGCATGAACTATGGATAGCCAATCCAAACCAAGAATGACATCGTAAGGCCTTGACACTACCACCAAGAGGATCCAACCGAAACTCTCACATCCAAGGGCCAGGTCACACTGTCTGCAATAGTGTGTGATCTCTGAATATTCTCTAGTCAGTGTTTCTAAGCATAAGGGTCGAGTTAACGACTCAACTGGAATCTCAATGTCTCGAACAAGATTAGTAGCCAAAAAAGAATGACTAGCAGCTGTGTCTATCAGTATGGAAGCCAAATTAGAAAATACATAGATTGTACCTCTAATCATTCCGGGAGTAGCTGGGTCATAATCCCTTACTGCCTACAATTATTCCTGCCTCTGTCCACCAACTCCCTGAACCTGGGGTGGATCTCTATGGGGTGGTGGTGGTGGTGAAAGGTCAAAATGCTGACCACCTCCAGCTGGTCGCCCCGCTCTTCTACCACATCTGCCACCCTGTGGATCTCTCTGCTCCACATGTTGTCTCTGACTCGGTGGTCCATCCTCTTCTCTCGTGTCAGTAGTACGGTGGGTCAGACAATCTCGAGCGAGATGTCCTCTGCCATCACATGAGTAGTATTGCCTCTCTCGAGGCTGGCTGTATGCACTGTGTGAACCCTGTATGGAAGATCCTATGTAGTAGTATATCCTATGAAAACGTCTCACCCAACTGGGTCCCTAACATCATCTCCCTACTACCGAGGCCTCCACTCCAGCACGCTCCCTACTGACAACCGTCGATTGTCTCTACTCTGCCAATAATCTCTCGACCCCCAAATCCTGCTCGAGAACACCAGAAACAAGGGGTCCCTACAGTTCCACGAGGCTGGCAAGGCGCATGTTCTCCATCATTGAGATGTTGTCAGGCCATGCTAGATGGATAATCGGTGTTGGGAAGGTCAGTTTTTGGACGCCAAATGGTCTGGGGAAACCATTGAGTACTCTGATCGCACTTCCCCGGACATCACCATCAGCAGTGCATGTGAGGAGTTGGACCTAATCAATACTTATTTGAATGCTAATCAAGTGTCTATGTTCAAAAATATTGTCATGAGAGAGGAACCTGATAGGTGTTGTTTCATAGCTACTAGTTTCGACAGGTTTAGCTCAAAAAGATTCATGAAAATCATGTAGCCCGGTAGCATTTCTAACACTTGGACCCCAACATCCTGGTGCAAAGAAATTCCTATTAGAATGAACTTTTTACTATGGAGAATCAGAAATAGAGCATTACCTATGAAGGATAACATCCATCGTCGGGGAATTGCGTTGTCCTCTAGATGCTTCTGTTGCATTGAACACACATCAGAGTTGGCGAAGCATCTGTTATTCCAAAGCCATTGGACCCTCCACCTCTGGTCCCTGTTCACGTATAATCCATGTAGAAATGACATAGATTATTCTTTACAGGAATACGTGGGGATCTGGTTTTCTGGATCGGGGTCTTCTTGCCAGGAGCGAACAATTAGAACGATCAATCCTGTGGCTATGTTTTGGGTGATTTGGGGGGCCCACAATCAGGTTCGGTTGGGAGATAATCGCTCGTTGTTTTTCCTCTAGGCTAGCCTCAAATCTCTCATTTTCGAGCTAGCTTCTTAGATAAAAGGAGGTTTGACGTCATCTACTGTTAGTAATCTGCTCATTCGCCCCTACATTCCAAGAAAGGGGACTGGCCAGTGGGTTAGATGGCGCCCGCCAGTTACGGGTTTCATGCTCAACATTTACCGATCCTGCATGGGGGAAATTATGAGGGGGGAGGAGTGCTGCGTGATTCTTCAGGCTTGGTGGTCACCGCCTTTATTTCTTTTTATGGCATGGGAAACTCCCTGAGCGTGGAGGTCCATGCACTTTCTTCTGGTCTGATGGTGCGTAGACGGGGTAAGTTGACAGCGTCAGAGTTTGAGACGGACTCGGACCTCCTTACGAAGATCTTGAAAGGTACCATTGGGGTTCCTTGGGAACTCACATACATCATCAGGAGATTCAAAACTGAAACTTCTCAAGGGAAGCTTATTCACCGCAGTTGGAGGGAGGAGAATTTCACGGAGGATTCTCTTTCTCTCTTGGGTAGGCAGGACGATCCTCTTATCATTTATGATTCCCTTCTCTCCCTTCCTCCATAATGTGCTTATATAGTGCTGGGGGATGCTCTTGGACTTCATCATTTCCGACCCCCATGAGGGGCTGCTTCATTGTCCTTTCCTCTTTGAATAAAAAATATGCTACTATTACCTAAATGGGGTTTTACCATATAGGTTCTTGGTAGCATTCTAATCATAGGGATTATGCTAGATCAGATGTCTCTGCACAAGACCCACTCAAAAGTCTGCTCTCTAATGTTCTGATCCCTGAACATATCCATCGAGTACCGTGAGAGGTCGGTAAACCTAGATGAATAGTCATCCAACTTCACGGTTCCCTGTTGGAGCAGAAGAAGCTCTTGTATATGTACTTCTCTCAGGGTAACCGGTGGAAACTCTTCTATGAAGAGATGCTCAAACTCTGACCACGCAAGAGTCACCTCGTCGTGAGTCTGGATAACAAAACTCCACCATCGATCTGCTGATCCTTGTAGAAGGCTCGCTACCAGGATCACCATCAGATCTTCTTCTGTTGTGACCATTTGAAAGACTCTGGTCCCTGCCTCAATCCAGTCCACTACTACCCGAGGGTCAGGCTAACTTCGAAACCTGAGGGGTCTCTGTCTCTGAAACTCATGGAGTGCGCTTAGCCGACACTCCCCCTCTACTTGTACAGTAGGCACTAAACATCGCTCTATAGGTGGTGGAATAATTGGCACACCAACTGATGGTAAAAATGGGGGATTTGGTCCCTGTATCAAAGCTTCATCACTGAGGAGTTCATCCTCATGATCGAGCTGCTGGATCTTAGTGGGTGCGCGTCATGAAGGCATCCTATGAAGAAACAAGATGTATCCCAACCAGTGAGTATATCAGGAGAGCTGACTCATGAAATACATGGAAAACACAACCCATTACTATATGATTCATGTACCATTATTTTCCCATTCAACTAGTGTTCTCATATTCTGAGTCGAAAAGCAAGTTATTAGAGTCTTAGCGTATGGATGCGTCGGCCGCCCACACCAGCACTGGGGTCGCTGGCCTGAAAGCCAAACTCGAAACACTTAACACTATTACCCCAAACCTACTCACAAACTCTTGGTCCTAAGGTAAAACCGAGCACCTCTGATACCACTCTGTCCCCACCCTTCCCAATGGGGCCTGAGCCACAACTCCCCAAGCCCACTCCAATAGGCTAGGGGCTCGTGACTAGCACTGAGTAGGCATGAAACTAACATGGGAGGCATTTCCTATAAACCTGTACACATGCACACACACATCTCCAAGCCCAAAAAGCTGAAAAGTAAATGCTACTAAAAATGGAAATGCATGCATACACTAAAATACCAACCAACAGTGTACGACAGGAAGTAAAGTACAACAATGTAAAACCATGCGCCAAAGGTACAAGCCCACCAAAATAGAGTATGTAACAAAGTCCAACATAGAACGAAAGGTACTAGGACTGCAATCCGTAGTCGTAGGAACACACCTCGGCCTGTCTGATCTCACTGAACACCGTCCTGTCCTGGTCCGCCAAAAATCCTATCAAAGGCTCGCTCATCTGCACAAGACACGACACATGCGGGAAAAACTCATGCAAGGGTGATTATAAAAATACCCAATAGGACACCCCAAAACCACAAAGGAATAAAACAAGGGAACTACCACAAAAGAAAATATATAGTCAGCTCTACAAAATATATGTTTACATAACTTATAATTGAAATATCCAAATATACTCAAACACGACCGACCTTAGCGAAACCACCACTAAGATCCAACTCAAAGATTCTACTAGGCACGTGACAAGGAGAACACACTCCCAGGTATAAAGAGAGAGATACGAAGTACTCGTTCTAGGAGAACTCACTCCACAAGTACTTTAGAACATGATGCTCAGATGAGGATCACAACCAATAGCCATGGGCTGATTCCAACAACACAGTCTGAACTAACCTGCTATATAGAGGATCAACGCCTGGGTAATGTTGGTTACGTCGATACCAAGAATCTCTACCTAGGGTACCAAGAAGGATTAGAGGATCCAACTCTAAGTCTCATAGAGGAGATTCCAAAAACACAATTCTAGAAGTCCTACTAAAGGGATCATACTCCTATATTTATGAAATGATACAGGAAACCTTCAGAAGAAAGGCCATGGGGACGAACCCAAAGAAAACTAGTCTAAGTCATAGAAGGAAACTGGCTCAATCCATGTAAAACAGGTTACACGGTGTGTAGTAGGATTACATGACGTGTTCCTTGACTCCGTGTATTGTCCGTGTAAATGACCTGTGTCACCCATACATGTTGTGTAAAGATCAACTACCCGGTGTGTAGAAGGATCAAACATCGTGTTCCCTAACTCTGGGTACTGTCGGTGTAAATGGCCTATATCTGAAATTGATTACGTGTAGGAAATCATATACACGGTGTGTTAGTCAAAGCACACGTTGTGTCATCTCAACTGGGAAACACCCATATAACCTGGTCATATGCCTGTAGATGGTGTCCCTCCATGTCGCCTTCCAGTGTACCAGTACACGGGGTATCCCATGTACCTTGTTGAGTCTGGCCGGGGAAGGGTATACACACCATGTCCTTAGCCGTGTACCCAACCCGTGTTCGTGTACTTCAGGAGAACACACCAGGTTGGCCGCCGACGAACACATGCCATGTATCCCATATTACACGCCGTGTATTCAAGAAATTTATAGAAGCGTCAACTTCCTCCTCACACCACGACTGATTTCTGGATCCGCGATCTCCCATTCGTTCATCCTAATTATTCAAGTCTTGGTTCACCCCATCATACGAACACCGAATTGGGTGTTTTTAGTCCTTCGATCGGGTCATAAACCTCCAACGGTCCATCCGAAGAAAAACACCCAATAACTCATATCTCTCGATCTTCTCCGAATCATCTGCCGAAAACCTCGTCGCAACTCTAGACCATCCTCCCGAGGTTGGATCTACAATCTCAGATCATTGCGCAAACAAACGAATGTGCAACAATGGATATCCTCCAATAACACGTAGAAAGCACAAGAAGAATATGAGAAGACGGGGGAAGAAAGGCACAACAAATTGAGAGGGAGAATCCTTGATCGATGTTCGTGTCAATCTTTTCTCATCACCATTAGAAGGTTAAACGAAACCAAAACAACATTCCAGAATCAAATCCCCAAAATCCCTACAAAGGCCCATCCCACACATACGATCGATCTGCGGGCTAATCTGTTCTTGGATTAGTCGGCGTTCGTCATAGGAATCAAGAACAGGGAAGGAAACCAAAATCAAACATCCTACATAGATTCACGGCTTTCGTTGGTGAAGATCTGATCACCCCATCATCTTCGCTGGTGAAACTTGTCAAGAACATCGTCGCTGCATTGGGAGGTTTTCCCCAGAGCCTGCAGAGCCTCCTATGGTTTTAGGGTTATGAGATATATAACCCTGGACCCCTATGAAAATTTGTATTTAGAAAAGATAAAGGGTCACACTTCCATAAGATTTAATAAAATATTTTTATTAAATATGTTATAATGGTTACATTCAAAAACTAGATTTCACCATTGACCCGTGCCAGCCAATGTTAAGACTCACCTAAGGTACAATCTTTGTTCTAAATGTAATGGTTCCCTTAAATTTCTGATCCAAGCACTCGTTCTGTAGTTATTACACATTTTCAGTAAAACCACACATGCAGACAAATTAATTATTTAATTTAAACTGAAAGATTTGTTTCAGGCTCACCGTGCCTCGGAACTACACGTCGTCTCAGAGCCCGGTCTCGAAAGAATTCCCACAGAATATTTAAAATAAAAATAGTGAGAAATATGAGTCATTAAAATTATAATATATTTTATAAACTTATTTATTTTATTCTTATAATTTGATGTAAACAACATTCTTACATGTGTAGGGGTTACCAACTCTATGAACAATGTATTTTATTTCCTATTATAAAACATTATAAATTATTGTAAATAAAAATATAAGTAATATATATGATTTTATATAATTAATTTATTCATTAATATAATCTTCCCATAAAAATATATTATAATTATTATCCTTAAACCTGTTCTTATTTAAAAATCCCTTGTAGGGTCTCTCTTTCCTGGGGTATATCGTTCAAAAATTTTCAAAATCGGTAAGGGATGTTTTTCTCAATTTTTCTTCTGTGAGAGTAATGGTATGTTACACACCTATATTACATCATGAGGTGCATATAATACCCATTATACATGAAATATTAGGAACATATTTCAAGAAGATATATTTTAAGATTCATTATATGGTATTCTTTCATGGGGACTATTAATCAAGGTTACCAAAGTGCTTAGATTTTATGTTACAATGTCATCGTTTAAAAGGATTATATATGATTATGTTTCGGATGATAAAAAATCATGACCCATATCTAGGAAAACACATTAAATTTCTTCTAATCTAATCATTCATGATATTTTCATGTGGTATTAGAATATTCCAACTCATTGGATCCCAAAAATATTCAGAATGTCTTTTAAAAAACAACTTTAAATATCTCTTGTTGGAAATATATTTTCATCCAAAATTATGTTTTAAAAAAAATAACAAATATCTTATCACTATATTAATTTTCAAGAACATTTTCACCCATGTATAAATTTTTTTTAAAAAAATTATTGAATCTTCATGTAATTTTTCAAAATAATAATAGTATTTTTTTTAATAGAAAATGTGCTAGAAATCGTTATTTTGGTGTGTACAACATGAAAATAACTTCCCTTCATCATTACTATTATTAAATTTAAATCATACATTATAAGTATTAATTTTATTTTATAATAAAAGTACTTTAAAAACATATAATGTTTTATAATTTTGATGTATAATGAATATATGTTTTCATTAGGAAATGTCCTACATAAACCTTCAGAATTGTTCTCCATATATGATGAAATACATTGAGGTTACTTATTATTTACTAGTTATGATATCCAAGGATACCATTTTTGTTATTTCTCATGATGGTTTATTTTTATGATGAAAAGACGATTATGAAACAAATTTATTTTCCATGGGCTATGTTATGATGAAATATTAATGAAACCCATTTAATTTTTTTGGATTGTGATATGAGGATTGTTTTATGAAATTTTGGAAAAAATATTTACACTTTTCATTATGAGATGGTAGTTACATTATAACCACAGATAGTGTCTATGTTATAATCAATGAAGGATGGGACTTGTATGTCACTCTTATGCATTGGAAAAATATTTATATCTTTTATTATAAAATCAAGAAATATGTTATTGGGATTGATCCACTATGGATGATTTGTTTCTTAATCCACTATGCGGAACAGTTGTGTCCTGGTCCACTACGGTAAAAAGGTGTGTCTTTGTGCACTCTGGGTAGGAGGTGAGTCATGATTAATAATGGGAAAGTAGAGATAATTAATGATACACTACGTTGATAGTATTTGTATTTAACATTGATAAATTAAATAGTTTTATATATTTATGATGATTAAACACGTTTATTACAAGAGATTATGGTCCATGATTGATTTTTGATGATATATCACTATTATGGTTCTTATTTTCAAAAATTATATGGGTTTATGTATTGAATAATAGTTATGTTCTATAAAACATTTTGTATGAAATTATTTAGTCATGACTATTATTACAAAAACATATAATATTCTTATGATTTCTCATTATCATTTATTTATATCTCATATATTTTAATTTATTGTGATTTTATTCTCACCCTATATTATGTTTCCTTTAAAAAGGGTTGGAATAATGGTTTTTTGTAGGGTACTTCTATGAAGAGTAATAAATGGGAATATCTTTGTTGGAAATTTAAAATATATTTCACAAGATTAAAATATTTTTTTCCCAATAATACAAAGGCACTAAAATATTTTTAGTCCTCATGCATGTGTTTCTATAATTTATTTAATATTCACCTAAAATTATGTAATATACGTGTATGTGAAAACAATATCACTAAATTACCTATACTAATAATAAGATGTATATGATATTCATTAAATAGAATTTAATGTTCAAATTATATTTCCTTATAGGTGAGTATATGTGATGGATGTGCCCATAATTAATTCAATAATGAACTGGGTGATATTTTTTATCCGTTAGGGTGGTTTGGTGGAATAAAAAATTGATACATCATAACTCCAATTTTCTAAAAAATTTAAAATGGAAAAATTTACCTATTTCTTAACTTCTCTATCTTATCAAAGATCATAGATCCCTTACCATGTGAAATATTCATGATGTTCAATCAACACATGAAATTCAATGTCCTTGTAATTATAAGAATTTATATATTATATTATGTGACCTCATTTGATATGATTATTAACAGATAAAAAATTCAATATTTCCTCCTCAAAATGTTTTAAAACTTCTATAATATACTTCTTAACATTATTCAAATTTATTGGGGTATGAAATATGTTCCCATAAAATTATTAATGCAATTAAAATGCATGATTGAACAGAGCCAATTATTGTTTGAAAGTTATACGAGAGGAATATTTTAATCACTTATATAATGAAAGTCAATTGAGTATGATCGTAGGATTTATTTTAAAGTATACATAATATTTTATGAATTCCCATCAATATAAAGATGATAGGTGGTTATCAAATGAATCTAGGGGTTAAGATCCTCCTAATTAATTCTTTAAAATATTGATATGAATTAAGAGTTAGGATCTGAGTAAATTGAGAGAGGAACCTTGTAAAGTCTCACATTTTAATTAATATAGAGAAGATATTGGCTCCCAATTAGTAGATCAAAAATTAAAATTTTAGACCTACAAAAACCTATGGGATATCAATAATGACTAATATATAATAACTATTCTATGAGTCCTCATAATGCCATTGAAAAATTCCATTAAAACATTATACAACATTCGTATTTGTATGGGTATATATTTCACGAATCTATTAGGATGTCATATTTTATCCTTTACATAATAGGAATCCATGAATATGGAAAACATGTTGAAAATTTCCAACATCAAACCATCCAACAAAAAAAATTCAATTTAACACATATGTTTTCCTTCTATGGTGTACACAATGCTTTTATATATTTTCTTCAGATCATACCTCCCTTTTCATATATTGTACATATGATACACATAACCTCATCCAAGAAATCCGTAGTACATTTTTTAATGAAGATGTATATAAATTTACAATTATTCACACTTTTTATATTCTATTGTAGATTCATATCATTATACCAGGACATCTCTATATTTTCATCTAAATCTAGTATATAAATTTAATGGAAATGAAAATATGATCCAATTGAATTGTTATTTATATTTGAATATTTAATATGTCTCTTAATATTGGATAATATTTTATCCTTATCATGGTAAGAACTCAATGTTCTCTACTACCAAATTCATCATCCAACATGTTTTCATTACAATGATGGGAGTGAGTCGGTTAATAAAATTTCTTGAGACAATCAAACTATATTATTTTCCTCATATGGATCACTTTATGAGGGAAACATTACTTAAAACATTTTTCATCATTGTATATGTATTCTTATTCAATATAGAGATAGTAACTCTCTGTAATCAATTATGTAATTACATTTGAAAACGCCAAATCATGATTAGAATACTAGTGTTCATTCATTTCAAATTCAATAATGCATAAGAAATGACACTATCATTATATATAATGAAACAACCCATTACATTATTTAATGTTCATCACTCTATAAACCAAATCATTAACTTCCTAATTCCAAAGTCATTTCCATTGAATTATAAATTATTTACATTACCACTTCAAATTATTCTCCACATCCACATACCCATGTGAATTTAACCCCATTGAATTCTAACATGGTTAATAGATTTGATAATGAAAAAAATAATTTATCAAAACACAAAGAGTAACCTATCAAAACATGGAAACATGTCTCTCAATTATATTTTTCAATAAAGGACATTCTTTGACTCCATATATTATTGAAATATCAATATACATTTCACTTTCATAGTGAATATAGATATGAAATGAAACATTACAGGGACAAAATTTACACGTATTATATTTATCATTTAATTCCTTTTCCCTATGTGTCAAAAAAAATTATATATATTTTTCTCATAATCTGAATAGATTTAAGAATGTATTAAATTATTATAAATGAATATAATCATGATATTAATAATATATTCCTTTAATAATGTATTTATATTATCAATATAAAGAAATTGAGAATTAGATAATGAAAATAGAATTTTAATAATCTCGTAATGATCGTAACTCATACAATATTGCATCGTTGGAATATCTTCCATCGTTTATCTTAAGAGAATATTATTAAATCAATGATTGGTATATGAAAAATATTTATATACTTAAATTTTATCAAATAATTAAACAATAGGTGGATGAAGATACATATTCAATATATAAGTTAAAATTTTCATCCTCTAATTTATTTAAAACCTTATAGAACCATATTTCTTTTTCTAAAATTGGATAGCGGGCCCCCATGGTGAAACACTAAGTAATATAAATCGCTTATCACAAAATTCAGTACTTGTATCCTTAACTCTACTAATTCCATAACTAAAATTATGTAGGATGACTTGGATATATTTTTATAATAATGGATGAGTCCAATAGAAACCATATTGCCATTCTCAAGTAAATGTTCATGAACTTATTATATAAATACAATAATGTATTATGGATTAATATCCGCATGAAATATTGCTAATATTTAATTCCCATCCATAGGTAGTTTGGTATCGTCCTCTTCTCCAAAAATATCATAAATTCAAGTTACAATATGTGTATAAATAATGTTTTGAGATAATTAAGTATATACATTAAAAATGGGATTAATTGACACCCTCATAAATAATATCCACCTCCTCTCTAATATAATTTCATTATTTACACATTTAATTATAAACAGTTAAAATTATGATGTCAAATTCATTCATAGTTATGAAAATAACTTATTGTACTCGGGAATATCTGTGCATCTGAATAAATATGGTTCAATATATTATTATTTGAATAAAATTCACGTGTATTGTTTTGATTGTCAGCTCTTTCCTCAGAGTGTATGTTTATTAATTGATGTTATTAATAAATATGAAATATATAAAAGAGGGTATAATAATAAAATAAAATAACGAATTATATAAAATCTATTTCAGGATAAAAGTACCATCTATCACATTATTTTGGGAATAAAACTCAATTTTAATGATTTTATTTGGTTTTCCATGATCTTTATACCTATTCAATGGTAAATAAAAATAATTCATATAGATGTTTTATAAATTGTTTCCTATATACATATTGTTGAATTATTTAATATTGATTTATTTTTTCTTTCCATTACATTCACAATCCATATGGGATTTCTCTCCACACATGAAGAAAACTCTCATTCATTTCAAGCATTATCTTGGGTGATTCTATAACGACCTAGAAATTGTAAATTATATTTGTTTCCTGAGAATACATGTTTTATACTAGATTATTTTATACACAAACAGAATATATAGGAAACATAAAAATAAAATAATAATAATAATTACATTAGTCATATATGAGCCTAATTCAAATTCCAATCATTACAATAAGTCAAAAACTTGAAAATTGAATAGTTGTGAAAGGGAAATACAGATTTCCTCAATATATTAAAATATTTTTCCCCACGTAAAACATATATAAATGAATAAAAATATCATTAGACCAATAAAAATAATATAAAATAAAAATATATCCCTTGGAGGAGTTGTAGTTTTTTTGATTGAAATAAGGAATTGGTAATTATAGGGTATAAGAAAAAATGTGACAGTTGGACATTATATGACCATTTGTCAAATATGACTATTTCACAATATAAACATTGGTCAACATGAATAGTGGAAACTATATAAATGGTTGACAATTTTACCATTATAGTTAATGTTTATAGGTAGTAATGATATAGAATAATTGAAAAAAAATGAGAAATTCTGGAATCGACTTGTTGAGTCGTCATGTTTTAAGTCTTTTTATCAGAACATCTGATGGAGGTTACATCACTATGGTTCACCATTATCCCATCCAAATATTATCTTCAATAAGTAATTCATGAAATAAATTTCTTATGGGATATATTCATGTTACTAGAGATTACCACTCGGTTGATATTAGAAAATCCATCCAATTAAACCACAACCATCACACACCTTTCTAATGTGGAAAAGATTGCTGTAATAAGGGGTAAAATGTTCAATTTTTTTTTTTCAAAATATGTAATTTCAATTTTATAAATAATGTGTTTATTCCATTAATTCCATTTTTAAATTTTCTATTTAATAAAATTATTGTATAATTGAGAAAAAAATTCCAATTTATTTTTTGACACAAAAGGATCAAATTGTTTTTTAGAAAATATTTAATTTTTCATAATAATCCATGTATTCTCAATAATATTATTCTAATAAAATAATATTTTTTAAAATTATCTTATGTTAATTTAAATGATAACATAATTTAATAATTTCCTATATATTTTTTTAAGTGTCTGATATTTGAATGCTTCATGAAACTGATTTTTTTAATACATAATTATTTTTTATCTATAAGTTAAAATTCCAATATTTATTTTTTGGAAAAACATATTTTTGAAATAATTATGTAAAAATTAGGCTACGGTGAATTTATATGAAATTTGTTAAAAATATATTATTTTACAGTGATTCATAATAATATAGTCTTCAATTTCAGAATGTTTTATAACTACATATTTATGTCACAGTGATGTAATAATTAATTTGGCATATTCCACATAATAAAATATTCTATTTTATTAATACTAATTATTTTAATATATTTTAATCTATTTTCAAAAAATTAAGTGACATTAGAAAGTCTAAAATGGAAAATTATTTTCTAAAACACATTAATTTCTTGAAAATTTACTTTTCCATCCCATAATAAGTATAAAAATTGAGTTCACTTCAAATATATTAAAATAAAAAAATTTACTCATATTTCACCAACCATGAGAAAATACCTATGTATGGCTATGGTTTTTCATTTTCCAAAACCTATATTTCCAAGACCTATATTTTCAGACTATTACACAATTTCTACACTTTTTCTTGATATAACCACCCATTTAAAAATTCCAATTCACTACCATCCATCCCTCATGACGTTATAGTAATTTTCCATCCAAGGGAGTCCCCCCCCATGGTGTCCTAAATCCCCTGAGGTTATAATCACCATGATTTAGGAGTAAATATTCAATGTAAGGGAAATATCCACCACTCATTCATTTCAATATCCATATTTCTGTGGATTATTTTCTTACATAAAGGTATCTTTTACCCAGAATTTATTATCCAATTACTATAATTATAGTTTGTATCCATGGGGCCCTTCGGTTTTTCCCAATTATACCATTTTATAAAACTATATTTTTACCCATCATACTGCCTAATTTAACTCCCAAATTAATCTCTTTCACCACAGAAAATATATTTCACGTTCTATTTGAATCAAAAAACCACATTTATCTTCAATGGGAATTGAATTAGATGTAAAAATGACATATTGATTAATGGATTTGGAAATATGAAAAACAAATTTCATTTACATGGGTGAAAATGACTTAATGATCATGAATTTATCCACTTTTTTATAAAAATATTTTAATAATAAATAGATTGTTTATTATCCATGATTTTTTTATGAAATTTTTCTTTATTTTCGAGAAAAAATCCCAAATAGTGGCTTTAATTGTTTTTCAGATTTATTCTATTTGTTGAAAAGTAGGTGGACATGATAAGTTGTGGAGTTCCAGCTTGATTTTTGAAAAGATATATTAACAAAGCACTAAAATAGAGGAATGAATTCATTGGATGTTCTAAAGAATGTTTTTATATATGGTGTATTTATTGATAAGTTGTTTCCTAATGTTGTGTGACAAATATTTTGGGGAAAAATTTGGTGTTTTTGGAAAAGGATGTATTTTTATGTTAATGTAAAACCATTGTGTTCAAGATCAAACGTTTTTTAGAAAGTCGCATTGAATTGAGTATTCTAGACAATCACATAAATAAAAAAAATGGGTAGTTTTTTAGATATTTTTTGAAACAATTCATATGATTTATTTGTGTGATGCATGAAGAGTTTCACATGATCAAAAAAAGATGGTGTTGGATGCCAAATGGGATGTCAAAATATAATGTTTAGTGATCGATGTAAGTTTCAAATATAGTAGAAGTAGAACAAGAAAGTTGTGTGCAAGGAATGTTGTGTCTATAAATAAGTGGAAACCCTCTCATTTGGAAACCTCCACCCTTATAGAATATCTGGGATCTAAATATACCTTGAGATTATTGATGATATTTAATACAAATAACATGAGAGAACTATTTCATGAAAAAATGGTCTCTTTTATATACTACGAATTATTTTCTCCAAATGTTGCAAAAAAATATATAGCTCAGAAAAAAAGATAAAGTTCCACAAAATTTGGGATTTCCATGAAAAATCTAAAATTTATTGCATGGTGGTTCAGTTACATGCTTGACATGCAAAAGTATGTGAGAAAAATGTTATGAGAACCAATTACTGTATTCCTAATAATTCCAGTTTATAGGGGCATTCCTAAAGTTGATTAAAGTGGAACTTCATGATGCACCAAATGAGGTGTAAAACATATTGATTCCTGTCTTAAAAAAGATTCTTCTGATGGTGCAGTGATTACACATTTATTTTGAGAGAAGTGAGCTCTCAATTTTTTGTTGGTTATAGACACGAAGGGAGAGTTAGTTTTATGTAAACTGGGTATTATTAGTGGGATTTAGTTGATTTGGTACATATGCAAATTTTCTTTCTATTCTCCATAAACCTATCCTAGTAAGCGTAAACCATGTAATTTTTTTCCTTGTATATGTTTTAATTATATATTTTTCTCTTCTACCAGAAAGGGAGAAAATATTTTTTTAAGAGGGAAAAATATCTTAAGATATATATTTTTTAATATTTCACACCCTAACTCACCAACTCTCATGGTATTATCCATATTGGGATAACAATTTTTATGACATAGAAACATTATTATTATGTTTTCTCGATATATGTATTCAATTCATGTTTTCAATCATAATGATATTTCAATCATCAATGGAATATATTTAATATTATTTAAAAATAAAATGTAGAAATACAACCTATATTTAGTAATGGATGTATTTATAGTTTTGATCCATGGTATTTTAGCCAGTGTGAATATTGGTTCTTTACCAGAAGCTAAATAAAGGGATTGAATGTTGTATGCAAAAGAAATAATAGTTTAGGTGTGTATCATTCCCATGTGATATATATGGTAGTGATTTCATGTATTTTATCACATTATAAGTGGAAAAATATTCTAAATTTCATTTATGCAGACTCAAAACATTGAAATCCAAGTTTAAGGTTTTATTGAATGAGAATGAGGATTTTAGAATGCACTCTAATGTGTCTCTTGAAGAATTATTTGACCAGTTTATTTTTTTAGAATACATTCATTGTGTTAGTTATATTATTGAAGATGTAAATATTGTTAATTGAATCTTGAGAAGACTTACACCTCAGTTCAATTCCAGTGTTTCAATGTTGGAAGATGAATATCCACAAGATCTAACATTGGATGTATTATTTAATACTCTTGTTGCATATGATATTTGAAATGATGATAAAGTTAATATGGAAAATGATAATTCCACCGAAGTGATGTTAATTCACAAGATGAATTTCACTATTTAATATAGACAATATAATGATAATTTTGATGAGTTTATGTCATTCCTCTACTTAAATATGCAAACTAGAAGAGAAACAATCAATGAGAAACATCCACTTTAATTGTTTCGATGTGGATAGATGGTATATCATTAATTAATGATTATTAAAATGTTTCAAGACCACAATGATGATAACGACGAAATTATCTAGAATAGGTATTGATAAAATATTAATGTTCAGATATTTACTAAGGGAAATTTATACAAAAATAATAGTTGTATAGTTTAAAAGAATATGTGATAGGAGAGTTGGAGGAATACAAAAAGCATGAAGAAAATTTTATGGTGTTTGTTTTCCAAAATACCTAATTAATGGATGATAATAGTAACAATGAAGGAGAATTTGAAGGAATTGTTGTCCTTTAGATTGAGATAGAACCTATTCATGAATAGACAGTTTTTTGGATATCCCAAATAACGAAATATGAATGGATGGTTAATGATTCAAAATAGAATATGTGGTATCATAAAGTATATAGATCTATGATAGTGGTATAAATTAAATTTTATAAATATTAAAAATTCTAATCCTCAGAAAAAATCGTTCAGAACAACTAAAAGTTGAAGAAAAAACAAGAAATGATTATAGTGTGAGAAGAATAGTAAATGATCGAGTCAAATTAATCAACAAGCTTGTAGATGGGTTATTAAATCTAAAAATAATGTTAATATATCAGGAGAGACTCTTGTCTCTAGTAAAGTAGGATACAAAGGAAATAAAGAAATTAAATGTAGATTATATAATTTATTATTTTAGAAAAAGGTTTTCCATGAGAAGAAATATAATAGATCAGAATGATATGCTTGGTATAAAGCTTTATCAAAAAAAGAATGTAGTGAATGATGAATTTAGACAACCAAAACCCAATACAAGGAAAAATATTGATTTGGGTATTAATTAGAACCATAATATCCATATAACCCATGCGAAAACTAGTGGTCTAGTTGTGACACATTAGAATGTGACCCACATTCCTTATTATTACTATTCAAAAATAGGAAAATCACACAATGTTGGTCTTATATCTACATGTTATTTAGTGTAAAAATTAGAAAATATGGTATCCAAACAAAGCTCAATATTAAAGGATATCATTTGATGTTCACTGTATTTGTGTGTGGATGATTTGGACCAAGGGACAGATATTGTACATCAACTAAATTGTAGAAGGTACTAAATTATAGTGAATTTGGTACTATGTGAAAAAATAATGAATCATCAATATAGGAAAAACCAAATTTTTTTGATGCATTATAGTATGAATGTATTTTATAATACTTTGAGGAAGAGGAAGAATATCAATTGAAGAAATGGATTAGAAATATAAGAGATTAGCATGAAGTGGTTGTTGGGACATATTTTAACACATTAGATCACTCTGGAATATAGAACATTGATAGTGGATGAGACTCTCATATAGTAGAAAAAGTACAAAATCTTCTACAATATATTGAAAAATTCATTGATAAAATTTATTGGGAGGCAACAATATTAGTGGGAGAAAACATGAAAGATACTGATTCAGATTAAGCTAATGAAGATGAGAATGAGGAATTCAAAATTTTATCTTCACAAAAGAAGAAGATTCGAGTTAAAATTCATAGAAAAATACCATTGGTGATCAAGAAACTGTAGTTCAAAAAATAGATAATGATATCATTAGAGTGCATATCGTTTTTATCTGTAGTAGGGCCTTATTTTTTATGGAAGTGGTTAGGGATTAAAATTGGATTCATTCTATTAAGGAAGATCATCAAAAAATTGAGAAGAATCAAACCATGAAAATTGTTTAAAGACAAATATATAAAAATTACATTAGGAACAAATGGGTATTTTATAAAAATATTGATGAATATGGTATATGTATTCTAGAAAAAAATCATTTATGTAAAACGTATACTCCCTATTAACTAGTATCAGTGCTGGTGAAATATTTTCACCAATTTTGCAGATACACACAATTGGATTATTATTTATCAGGTTAGTGTAATAAAAGATCATTGATTTTTTTATGGATGAAAAGTAAAAATTTTATCAAGCGGTAAAAAAATAAGATGTGTATATCGAGTAGATAAATGTTTTTCTTATTCATTAATATGAGAACATATATTTTCTAATATGGAATGGAAAATAAGAGTTGAATAATGAACTGAGATCATATTATTTGAAAATTTATCTATAAAATCTTAAACCCAGAATATGTTCCCGAGCCCTGTTGTTACATGGGATCAAGCGTATCTTCCCTAATTCTAGAGGATGTTGACTATAAGTGAGTATCTAGGGTGTGTATATAGGTAGAGTATACCCTCTTATTATATTGTAATAATTTGGTATATATCATATTGATAAATAGATCATGTAGACACAACAACTACAAGGTGAAAAAACACCTAGAATACTAAATATATATACAAATATAGAAGTAATTCCACATATAGATGAGTATAATACATATCGTGTCTCTACAAAGTATCCAAAACTAGATCATAGTAGTACTATACAATACATGTTTTAAAATATCAAAATTTCCAAAAATTTTATCTGTAGATAGAATCGTTATCCTTAGCTTGGTCTTGTGATCCCCTGCTACTAGTCATGATCCCAAATCAAGAATCTGACTCTCTAAACAATCCATGGGCCCTACCTATATCTAAATAGTTTTACATGATACTCAATGACATCCTAAATAGGTTTGGAGACACAATCATAGTAGGTAAACACCCAAAAGTCTATAACACATCTTAGCTATGCATTATAACAATCTCAGTGAGAGTGAAATAAATTTAATTGGTAATAAGAAATATAAAGGGAAGTTATAATTGAATATATACAATAAAAAAGATAAATTGTATAGCCTAATAAGGCTCCTAATAAAACATGAGTTAAACCCCTGTAATAAAGAAACTACAATCAAAATATAAGTAACATACCTGGAATCTCTATACATGCATACAAATCATGTCAACCATGACCTTGTCAAATAATCTATAAATCAAATAAACCACATACACACCATATCTCTAGAAGTTTCAAAACAACTACATGTGAGCTGTATAATAATTAATATCATGTAAACGAAGACCATTCCATATATTCATTTTGTGAGACCCCCCGGTGTCATATCCAATTTATTGTAGAACAAGGAATCCTCATTTAGTCCCTTGATAATATTAAAGGAAACTCATTAAGGCTTGAATCATGTTCTATGTATCATTTATACTTACCATGTATATAGTGAGCCAAATAAACCCTAACCAATTTGTTGAAAGGCCCAATGAATCCCACAAATCAGAATATATTGAGCATATAGGTCCATGTAATTCCCCACAATTTCCGAGAAGGATGGTGTATCACACTCATGTAATCTTTTGTTACCATTCATCAATTCAAATTCATGTCTCATGACTATATCCAAACATTTCACAATTCATATTGAAATTCCCTCCCCATGTATAAAAAATAATAAAACCTTTCCATAAAAGCCAATTAATCAATTCATGCATGGTAAAACATGTCCAAACATTGAAAAGGATACAATACATCCGCTAATTAATCAAAATAGCTCAATTAATTTATAATATGTCATACTCTGACAATGATATAGTAAAAAACACCCCTTTAGTGTTTTTACATATAGAATAGGCCAATGGAACACTACATGGGTGGCCTTGGTTATGGAAACAAACTCTGACTTGTATCAAAGTAACTAACGGGATCCCAAACATGTACTATTAAATTTTAAATGAATTACTCAATTCCATTTTATCACCTATCCATATTTTATAGTGGTAAGAAAAATGGATCTGATCTCAATAAAAAACCAATGCACTCCTGAAAAGTACAAACCATCTACCACTAGTTCGTAGTAGTGTGAAAGTCCTGTGTCTGATAATGATTCGACCCAGATCAACCAAAATATGAATAAGGAATAAAAAACCTATAGATAGTGTAAAATATATTAAATTTATATTCATAAATTGTTAAAAAGTGTAATAAATAATGACATAAAATGAATTAGGTACTCACCATTATGGGTCCAATAAGATTATCAACATTCCATTCGAGATCAATTGATGAAACTATGGATTAACCTAGGATTTAACATTCAATGTTATCCCCTCACATAGGTTATGTCCAAAAGATTAAAGTTTAAATATAATTTGTGTTAAATTACAATTTAATGTAAAATATGTAACTTCACATAGAAATAATGGGTCCCACAATTGGAAAAACTGTAGAACAACTGTGCACCCTCTATTGTGAGGGGAACCTCGCACTATCTGTATTCATAATATAACAGATAATGTGAAAACTATGCCTTATCCCACATTCATATTAAAAAAATGAGATCTTATAATCATCTATTTTAATGAAATTCACCGTTGAATTTCTCTCTCAATGGTTTCTATAATGATTCTATTAATAAATCATTCCATTGAGCGTGTATATCATTATAACACTCTCAAGTATCATCTTTTAATCATTTTTTCTTCCATAACATTCATATTATATGAAATGGTTGTCCACAAACCATTCCGCTCCAATAAAAATATCAGATGCTTCTAAAAGGACACATCTACTTTTAACTCCACCTACTTTTGAAAAAATGTGATATGATTCTGAACAATAATAGTGAATTTGAGATATGTGTAAGACTTCATGAATGGACAGGTGCCATTATGGTCACATCCGTATATATGAAACTAGACTAACTCGCACTAGAACCTTGAACAACCAGAAAAATTATGGTGAAATCATACCATGTCCCCAAACATTTATGTTTCTTTGCCTCAGTGAGATACATAAGAAGACTTGATCCGTGTCCTCTAAAACTATAGGAAATCTACAATGATTGATATATGATTTTTCTAGAGACCATTCAATAGCCACCCACATTCTGATCAATTGGACTGGTTCAGAATTGTCTTGCATAGGATGAGGAGAAAATAAATCTTCCTCACCCACCTCTAACATACACATGGGTGATTGGCCTGGAATTTCATACAAATACATTGAAGGTTACATTTGTATAGTATAATGATATCTATTTTTGAAGGTGAAATAAACAAGGTGAATATGCGTCCCCCAAGAGACACAAAAATATATTATATTTTCTTGTGTAATTTGTTCAAAAGACAATATTATATTCTATGACTGGACATCAGTCTGAGGATGGTACTCCATGGTTAGTTAAGACTATATACTCTACCAGAAATGAGACATAAATTGGGTTTCCTTATCATAAATAATAGTAAACGAGACCCCATGATTTCATACTATGTGACAAACATATAGTCTCTAAAGATCAACTACATTGTAGGTAACTTGATCAGTAGTATATGATATTCCATAGTGATAATTTTAATATCATATAAAACCATATCACTAGCTTTATGCATCCAATGAAAACCTTTCATGAAATATATTACAACATCATCTCATTTCCACATAGGAATAGGTAAATTCTATTAATGTTCAGCTAGTAGATAATGTTACTCCTTCAATTACTAATATCTAGAACACCTCTTAAAAAACACATCTATCTCACATTTCATACTCAACCACTAATACTAATGACATAAATCACGATTCTTCATGTTGATCCCATGATGCACTTCCCACACAAAGGAATGAAACTCCTTCCTCATCTTGCCACACCATAATCTATTAATTTCATTTATTTTATTCTGTTTTTTCTATTTGATATTCCAGTTGAGGTTTGAGATGTGTTCCTGTTTTAACATTTTAGTTTTTTTGAGAAAACGGAGTTTTTGGGCCAGACAGTAGGTCCTTCACATTTGGAACATTATTAGGGGGAATCAAGAAACATTTCCCACACAACCATACTGAAAATTCTAGTTTTACGATGTGGAGACCAAACTATGGCTACATAGTTTTGAAAACCATGTGGGGTAACCATGAAACATGTTCACCCAATATTGTGAGGAGAACATTGTCTAGAAAACAATGCTTCCAAACTATGTAAATTTCCCAGGTCATTAAATGTTAGAAATTAATCATTTTCTCCATTATATATTAACCATAATTTGGGATTTCATCCCATTATTCAACCTAGTTAAACCATGGGGTTTCTCCAAGATACTCCTCCCATCTCTTCCAAACATTGAATCTACCCAATGGTTTCAAGGTGAGTTTTATTCGGACCCTTCATTGATTTTCTTATGTCCTTATCCTCTTCTATTTGTCTGTGGTTTTACTTGGTGGTCACTATATTTTTTTTGATCCCTAAGTGTTTGGTTTATCTATGGTTTATTTTTATTATGTTAGGGTTTGAGTTATCTCTTTTGAGGTGTATTATTTATCCTTATGATATCTTGTCATGTTTTCACATCGTTGAGGTTGGTGTTCTTCTCCATTTCCATTTTTGGAATATTCCACTAATCCATGATCATTTATATAATTCAATATAAATGCTATAATCATTCTTGTGAAGTGTTAGAATAATTTTATATGGTGTTCCATTCTGGTAAATTTCTTAAAAATGTATTTCAATGTGGTAATTTAACTATGTCTATATTTATATGCACGCAAGGTGTATTTCAAATTTTAATTATATTCATTAATGAGAAATTGGGTTATTTGGGTGGTTTTTACCTTAATTATGTATTGGTAACGTGTTTGGGTTGTAAATTGGTTGTTTCATGTTGTAATTGGTGACTACTGTTGTTTGAATCTTTTGTGTGTCTTGGTGTGTTTGGTGGTGAATCAAATGGTGTTTACTAAAAAAATGGTTCACTCAGGACACTATTTTTTCATTGTAGTTTGACATGGGGACGTGTTTAATTTTTTTTCAAAAATCAGTTGATTGTGTTTGATATGTTCCACCATTTATAAAATAAAAATATATTTTATGAATTATTAAAGTGGTGAGAATCATGTTTTAAATGGGTTGTCTATGTGTATTGATATGAATCAATCTATTACTATGTAAATTGATTGGATTCATGTATTCTTTTCTTGTTGCTTTAAAAAAGGATTTATTATATTTTGAATGTTTTGTGAAAAGGTATTCTAAATGGACCTACTGTTTAGAGTAAATGAAAAAGTGACATCAAATGTATATCTTAAATTATAGTCCATTTTGAACCATTCATTTTGTTTCATGTTTTCAATTTATCTTGGGATGAGGTTTAAATATGAAATGATAAATTTAGGTTTATCTTTTAACACAATTAATTAATGTTTTACATATGTTTTGGATGTGGAATGGAATTGGATTTGTAAATTTATTTTGATTTGAAGTTTTAAAGGTCTAGTTTGGACATTGTTTTGTCCTAGAAATATTAGTTTCAATTTAATGTGGTGTGGACACCTAATTTTTTACTTTATGATGTTTATGAAATTCGTTCAAGAACCAATTTAATGTATGGACCTTATGGGAATTTTTGTTGTTTTTGGAAATTTTTCCAAAATATAGGGTCGTCTGAGGCCTGATGGTATTTATAAATGATTGGGAATGTGGTTATTTAATCTCAAATGATATGGCTATCCGATTAGAACTTGTGTAAGGATTTTTGTGAGATATGACCCTCAATGAAGGATTCACTAGAGTGAGGGGTATCCCATGGTTGTTTTCGGTGTTAGGGGTACAGAAGTGTAGTAGTGTTGGGTTTCATTGAGCCATTTGTGTGAGGGTCTTCCTGATTCCCTGGTTACTATTACCATAATATTACTGGGAGTTGTATAGAGAGTCATATTATGGTTTCTTATTGACCCTGATTAGACGAGTTGTACCCCTATGATTTTATGAGAAGCTAGGTGGGGAATGAAATTGTTGAGGATTGTATAGAGAAACTTGGTGGTTCTAGATTGTATATTCATGTCATATTCTAGTAGGTAAGTCTAAATTGGGTTTTCCTGTGTACAAGGTCATGTTCTATTCATGAAATGCTCATGATTACTATAACTAAGTTCTATTTATTTCTTATACATGTTTGAATATTATTATTTATTATTATTTATTATTATTTATTCTTTATATTCAGAACAAGTATTTCATATTTTATTTTCATCATGATACTTCCTCGCTTAGGATGATTTCTACATTTGGTATTGGATTTTTAAATGCAGTTTTGGAATGTGAAAACATTTTTGAAAAGGATGGTTGTGTTTGATATTTTAAAAATGTAATTTTTGGCATGTAATGTTTGTTGTTTAAAATGAATAGAAAGGTCATTTTCTTGTTATTCAGACAAGTTTTGTTCGAATATTTTGATGGTTATTTCATATATAGCTATTTAATATCTCACCCAACTTATGCCACTCATTATCGGTATACTCAAGATACTTTTTTGGTATTGGTTTCTGGTTCAATTCTTCCATCGGAGAAGGTCGGTCTTATGATAATTGGTGACTAAGAGGTCACATAGTGATCATGTTTTAATGGTTTAGTCTAAATTTATAATTTATGTTTTATTTTTCCCTCATTTGTTCTATCTGAAAAGGATTTTATATTTATTGAGGTTCAATTGTTTGATCATGTTGTGTCTTTCATTTTAGTATTTTGATTCAATTTAGCAATGGTATAAATCATTACCATTGTATTAATTAATGCGTGTATGTAGTTTCTAGACCATAGGAATTAGGATGGCCTTCAAGGATTGTTTTGGGTTGTGTCAAGTGTCTTGATAGATGGACTATGATCTTGGTTTTTGACAAACTCACAGATAATTTCCACTGGAACCAAAATGGAACCATGTATACACTGAATTTCATCCTCACCTATGGTACATCTTAAAGGTGGGGAATCGCATTTCAAACTCAAGTGTTAGAATATTTACTATGAATATGATATATTACTCATCCTCATTACTTCTAGAATCATAGATTTCATAGCTAATGTTTTAAAAAAATCTTCCCATGACTCTGCTACACATCCAAGTTAATCACATTGAAGGAATACATAAGCTTCCACTCACTACTAGCCTCCTAAATTGATATTATATGAGTCTTCATGATCAGTGAATCAACCACTACATTGTCTTTTCATAATGATTAGGCATGCTCGATGTCTAATGACTATTGGAACTCAACTAAACACCTTTGACATATATTCAGGTCGTGCTATCAAAAAGATGTAATTGGTTATTATATGTATGTGTATTCCACATGGCAATATCTTAGTAAATAGTCTCCCCAATAGTGAAAAGGATGAACAACTTTATCTAACTCAAGATGGTGAATCAGGTAGTTCATCTTTTGTGACCTCTACTATAAAGACATGTTTTCCATGATTCTATCTCCCTATATCAACACAGCTCCTAGCCTGATACCTAATGCATCGCAATACACCATTTAATTCCTTAACAACTAAATAATAATAAGTAAATGTTCTAAATTAAATTTCCCTATCAACTTCTGAAAGATTTTATCATAGGTATTTGACCAAACAAATGTCAAACACTAGTTAGTCAGACTCTTCTATGGTTCTTATAAACAAGATAATTCTAGTTTTAAATTCCATTAATATTAAAATAGATCATAGAATAAATGTATATTAATGTGTTTCTTGGGATTCTAACATGATAATAAATCTTTAACCTTCTCAAGGCCAATTGAGACTCATATATTAGAGATAAAAGGCCAAAGAGTTAATTTTTGTACATCCAGAAGTAGCACTTTGTGATCATAGCATATAACTGATTCTCTCCCAATTTATCAAATATGACATCATGTTGTTTGTAATGTTTGTGTTTATCCATCTAATCCACCGATATATCTTTCAAAAAACCCACTAAAATTTAATATAAGTAATGATTTAAAACAATGTTAATCAGAGCCATGAAAAATGATGCTGTGTTTGTGAGACCTAAAAAAACTAATTAATCATATAGATTTTACCTTCTACAAATTTTGTACGATGTATTCATATAGGTTACACACATGTCTCATGATATCACTTCCTACAATTAATTTTTTAGAACACATAATTACCGTGTAGATGATCAAATATGTCATCTTTCCTTGAAAAGTGATATAAGTTCTTGACTATGAACTGGTACAATATTCAGTAATCCATTCATTTCATAAGTGTATGATATTCCTTTTTCATAAAATTTTATCGAATACCCTATGGATATGTAATTGTTCGAATCAATCCATTTTAATTAAAATCCATTAGTCACCTATAAAGCTCTGGTAAATCCATCGTAACCATAATTTTTTTATTTATGGATACCTTTTCATCTCAAGGAACTAGATTAATGTAGGATTACAACTCTATATAAGGTGTAAAAAAGGAAAATTCCTCCAGGAAAACATCCCTAAAATGATTTACCATATGATAAAAGTCTACTTGACAAGCTACCTTCTCATCCAGACAAAAACTAGTAATCCGGGTTTTCATCCCGCCCTCCCATGATTCTCTAGTCCATATTGTCTCTCATGGACATACCATTAACTATTTTCAATATAAATCACTACCTATAGTGATATTAAAGTCACCCTCTAGTTATTATTGTAAATCTAATCCTGATAAGATATTATCAAATCATTTCCGAGAATTATGTCAATACTGGTCATCTAAAGTATAACAAGTTTCTTAATGAATTGAAACCCACCAATTTCATATAGGATCTCCCTGCACTAACATAAATCCTCTCTTCTAATCCCCAATGGAGATTCTATAATCATAAAACCCACATAAATTTAAATCATGAGCCTAAGGATCTTCAAAAAGGGTACATATATGAAAGTGTTCTATGAACTTATGTCAATAAGATAATATACAATAGTTATGGGAACTAAGATCATTTTTTTGACCATATATAGCCTTGCACCATACTCCTCAGGGGTAGGCTATACAGAATAGATCTGGATTGAATTGTGGCCCTTTAATACACCCTCACTACCTAGAGTAGTCCATCTTTGCAATCTTCGAACAACTAGTTCCTGAATACCTCATCCACAAAAACAACCACATGGGTTTTATCGATCTATACTACATTAAATCCCTGACAAATAAATAGATTTGACTGTTTATCCTAAATATAGAGTCAGAGATGGCCCACTATAACACATTGTAGGATGTATGGTCTTGTGGAAAATTGGACATAACCCATCATGTTGACATCTTGACAATTGACTAGTTCCTAATCACAGTCATTATAAACATTTTCTTATCTTCTACATTGATGAGATAAAAAGTAAATTTTCGAACTTACGGCATGGTTATTACTCACCTAACATGAATCCTGAAAACATTAATTCATACCACGAGGCATTGAACTTCTATAATGAGAGAATTCCATTCTATACTTTATGCCCCTATCTTCCATGATTATTTTCTCTATAATTAGTTTTTGATTTACTTTATCAATAATTTTCATCAACCTAAACATGTTGACCTTTGATCAAATTTCATATCGGAGAACTTCTAAAAAGTGTGCCTCCCTTGATAATTCAGCAGCAAGGTAAATCATTTTGAAATGATGCAACTCTATAAATAATTTTGAGTACTCCATAACCACGATTTCACTTTGATCTAGATGCATGAACTCACTATTCCACTCTAGCCTCATAGTCTCAGTGAAAAAAATGTTATAAAACCTTGTTCTAAAATAAACCAAAAAAAATCAATCATATATTCTTCCTTTTTCAGAAAATCCCACCAATTATTTACTACTCCATAAATATATAATTCCCAGGATTCAATATCCTCTCATGATGAGTCTCTAGATGCTAAACGATCAATATTGTTGTATCAAGCCACAACCTAGTAGACTATGGACCCCCATACCCTAAAAACAAGGGTTGATTTTACTGAAGGAACACACACATTCGCTCCGCCATAATCATGGTAAGTTGTGGTGATCCTTAAAAAGTTTTCATAAAGAGATATTATCGCTCATGAAATTTTACACCATCACATGTGTCTAGTAAAACTACCAATTCCATAGTTGTAATTATTTGAGGATTCAACGGTAACCCATGGACTACTCCCCCTAATCATGTTCGTCACCACCAGCCTGGTGTATGAATGGTGTTCCTCATGGTTTTATTCCACTACTATGCTGAAAACACACCTATGAAAATAATGGTATCATATATTAGATATGAAATTCAAAATATAGTTTAAACAATTCGATAACCAAGTTATACCATAAATACAACTCCCAATTCATGGATTTTAGAAAAGAAACAATCATTAAAGCCACTAGATACACTACATCTTACCCACTCAAAAGTTGGGTCTAGGTTATAATATCTATTTACCACATTAATTTTCCATAAGAACCTCATATTAATTATATATTAAATTTTAAATGGATAAATAAAATATTGTTTCCCATTCCCAACCATAGGGGACCAATCTCAATATGAACAATAATATGGTTCCAACCTAATCCAAACCATAACATGTTCTAGTCCAAGAGAATCAGGGTCCATCACTCAATATGCCATGATTTGATACTGAGGGGTTCTATTAAAGCATAATCATAAAACCACTAATTAGGTTATGGAAATAATACTGTGTACCATTCGTGTTTCTCAATTCCATTCACAGAAGACTATCACAATAGTAATCCTTTCTATCACAACACTTATCACAACATCAATAAAATCAGCAATGTATCCTAAATGACATGTCATAATGCAAGGAATTTTATTTCAATCTAGCTTCTAAAATGATTCATAAGATGGAATACCCACATCTCAAATCTTTACAATAAAATATAACATGCTACAATATCAATAATATTATCAATAATCAAGTACATCACCCAATAGATGAATTAAGAAATCATTAATAGGAAAAATCTTCAAAAAATAAATTTTATTCACAGAAATTTGTCTTTTTATAATATGTGGTTTAGATTGGCCCAGGAAAAACACATTAAAAAGTTCCAATACCCTCATTACACTTTTTATTTTCTATAAATAATAAACCATAAAAAATAAAAATCTTATATGATACCACTTTTTCACATCTTGAACCCGGGTAGCTCTCAACTGTGCCCCGATCTCAGTTGGCTATTTGTCCTCATGTGCATCTCCCCGAATTCCAGTGTCGCCCGACTAGCAGTGAGTACCTAAGCTTTGTTTTTTTGGAGACTATTCTATCACTATCGGTTTTTTACATTTCAAAATATAAATAATTTTATATAGTGAAAATATTATAAATGTCATGATATAAATAAAAAATAGGAATATATAAATAATTACAGAATTAATCTCATATATAGATGATGATAATACTTGACATATATCTATATAGAATCCAAAATAGTTTCATACTAGTACTATACAATACATGATTCAAAAAAAATATGATGTCCAAAAAAAGATCTTCATATAGAGTCATGAGCCTCAGCTCATTAAATTGCTCCCCTTCCCTTAAGTATGGTAAAACACCAGGAACTGCACTGTGGTATCACTCATGAATCATGATATATATCCAAAAAGTCTATCTAGGTACCTAGTAGTGGATTAAAACGTGTGTGAGGTTTAATCCCAATAGGTAACCACCCAATGTTCTATAATAAGTACAATCTATGAATAATGAAATGCTAATGTATAGTGAAATACATTTTCTAGGTAATCAATAATAAAAACTAATGCTCCCATTGAATATATACTACATAATTGGTGACATTGTATTTCCCAACAAGGATCCCTAAAAAATATGGGGCAAGATCCTATAAAAGGAAGCTACAAAAAAAGATAAGTAACAAACCCGAACTTGATACACATCTACACATATCATTTCAACCATGATATTTCCATGTAATTTGTAAATCCCATAAACCATGGAAGCAAAATATTACAAAATTATTTAGAAAAAATATGGTGTTTTTGTATAATAAAGCCTATCTTGATCACCTTGGACGTTCCATATAATCAGTTTTTCAGACCCCTTGAGGCTTCATCCAAGGAATTGCAGACCTAGGAATCCTCTTCTACTCCAAGGATAATCTCAATGGGAACTCGGTTATGCTTAAATTGGGTTCCAAATAGTATTTCTATCGACTATTATCACTACAAAGAAAATAAAACATATCCAAGTGGTGGAATGGCCCAGTGGATCCCATATAATTAGAATCCAATGAGAATATAAGTCCAATGATTTCTCTACCATTTCGATGACCCATGGTGTAGAACAAAAATTGAATCCATTGTATTAATTCCTCAATTCACATTAATGTTTGATGAACATACACACAAAAATCTCAATTCACATTCAATATCACTCATTCTTTTTACCCACTCATATAAAATTTATATATGATCTATGAAATCAATTCAAGATTGTAAAAACATGTCATCACATGGAAAATAATGCAATAAATCAACTAGTTAATCAAATTAGTTAAAATAATTTGTTGGTATGCCTCCACAAACTAGGTAATCAAAAAACAAACTACTTTTTTGGTATAACAAATGGTACTGTAAAATGGAACAACCCATGGATGGACCTGATTAAAGAAATAACCACCAATATTGTTCAAATGAAATAAAGGAATTCCCAAATATATCCCATTAAAATTAATTCAATTATTAAATTAATTTATTGTCAAGTACCCAAATGTAAGGTGAGAGGCACAATGTAAATTAGTTCAATTAAGCACTAAGACACTTTGGAAAAGTATTTACCACCTACTGTAGGTCCATAGTAGAGTTCTCATATAGTTTCCGTTTTTATTTGACTCATATTAGGAGTAAAATGAAGAATATTTGAAGAACATAAAAATAATGGAAATTAACTATCACCTTAATAACAATATTGATAACAAGAATAATGAAAAATAACACAATAGAATCAAGTACTCACTGATGTAGATCTAATAAGATGATAAATGGTTGATTTTGATATCAGATGAAGAACCATTTGAAAGTCATAGAATTTGGATTTTAAAGGGCTATCCAAATGTATTTTATATATAATGGTTGAAAGTAAAAACAAAATTTAGGTTAAATTATAATTGAATGTAATATTTTTAACATCCAAAATAAATCATGGGTTGCTTGGTTAGGTCACCCTGTTCACCAAACCATGTGCTAATAATGCACACACTTCTATAAAGAGGGGAAGCTAGCACCATATTCCGTCATTGTTTGACTAACCCTATAAAAAATGTGTCTTATAAAACTATAAAAACCATCATTCACACCCTCAATGATATGAT
Organism: Viscum album; assembly: GCA_963277665.1. Taxonomy (NCBI): domain Eukaryota; kingdom Viridiplantae; phylum Streptophyta; class Magnoliopsida; order Santalales; family Viscaceae; genus Viscum; species Viscum album. The sequence goes on along the minus strand of OY728119.1, from coordinate 1,343,220,202 downwards.
CATTAATTCCTGTTGTTTTAAAAACCATGCGGGCTCTTCCAACCGATTTTCTAGCCTCACATCGTTAGTAGTAATTATGCGACTTGCACCACATGATTTCTACTAACAATGAAGCTTTTCTGTTTCTTCCATATACCTAGGTTATAGGTTCTAAAAAATCCCCTAAAACCTATGATACCACCATAATGTTAAATATTAGTGAACTTATTCCTTATAAAAATATTTAAACTAAATGAAAAAGGATTTGTGCCTCGTACGAAAACTCAGGTTCTTATATGTTTAATTTCTAAAGAAGCTCATTTTTTAGCAGGGAGGAGTTGATGATAATATATATGTCAATCATTAATGTACTAAATGAATTATTGTGATGTAGTATGTCGATGAAATATTCAGTGGAGGATTAAGATATGCACAATGAAAAAAAGTTTCCATAATTCATTAAATATGAGTTTGAAATTCCAATGATTCATGAGATGACTTTATTTATTTGTTTATAGTTAACAGAAGGAAGTGATGACATATTTATTAACAAATATAAATATATGAAAGAGTTTTTGAGAATATTTGTAATGTTTAATTCTAGTGATATGAAAAAATATTTGGATACTCGTATGAAATTATCCCATGATGATTAAGTAAAAGCAGTTAATGTCACAGAGTATAGGAATATCATTGGCATTATGTTGTACCTGATAGCAACAACGCCTGATTTTTTCCCCACATTCCAAAAATTACATTATCATTGTTATAAAAAATAATAAAACATACTTTTAGTAAAAATAATACTTCATTATACCTAAAAAATATTGAATTTATATTTTTTATACAATGATAAATCTCAGTAATTGTTAATCGGATATACAGATGCAGATTTGGTTGGATTAACAGATGATAGAAAATCAACATCAAGTGGTCCACAATAACATGTTTGATTATATATTTCTTCTCTAATAAAAAGTCATGGTTTTATTTTATTAAAAAACGTAGAAGCTATATATATATTGTGGCAAATCATTTATGCATGTAGTTATAGTGGATGAAGCATTAGCATGCTTTCATGGGTGTTGAATTGAAGTATCTTCATTAAATACATTTTATTAATTTTAGAGCTATAGTTCTTTGAAAAAATATAGTCTATCACTCAAGGTAAATTCACATTGAAATCAGGAATCATTTTATCGATGATAATCTAGGTCACATGCTTGTGATGTAAGAGTATGTTCCTATAGAACTAAAAGTTGCAGAAACTCCAAAAAAGGTTTTACAAAAGATGTGTTTGAGCATCATTTAATGTCTCTTGGGGTTTATTCGACTTATCGCACCTAATAGAATGTTGATATGTTCCACCTATCCCAAAAATAATATGTATATTTTCCCAATGCTCTAATATATTTTATTTACCATGTGGAAGGACAAAAAAGAGCAACCTTCATGTTCAGTTAAAAAATGGTGAGATGTTGTGGTTATAGTAGGGGATGAACAATTTAACCAATATAGTTAGAGAAGCTGATAGGACTAGTAGTGAGGTAAGGGAGTTTTAAAAATTATTATTCCAATATAGTAATTTTAAGGAAGATAAATTACAATATATATTAATTGTTCTAAAAGATTTCAATTATATAGATGAAGAATGGTGATGTCATGCGTTCCACATGAAGAATTACAATTGATTCATGAATTAAGTGACTCATGGATGATCCTTTCATGCAACTCCTCTTTCTGATACCGATTATGGATCATGTGGGATTCTAGTGTGGTTTGGGTAGATATTTTATTACTATTTAGAATCTAAAAAAATGAAATTTGTTATATGATGGAAGATGATTAAACATTTTACCAAATTGTGATGAGTTTTAAACAAACCTAATGTTGTAGAATGTTGGGTAAAATACCCTAAATCTATGTTTTCTATTTTTTGATGTTTCTTGTTGAAAAATCATTTTTACATGATTAGTTGTGGAGTTCAAGAATGATTATTGAAAATGTATTTTAAAAAATCCTCATAAAGAAGAATGGATGCTCTGTATTCAATATAGAAATTTTATGATACAAGGTCAAATGAGTGACAATTTAAGACAATCAAATCAAAATATAGAAGATTTATTGTCACATTAAGGTTCTGAAACTACATGAAAGATGGAGTTTCATGTCAATGGAAGTGTTTTCCATGCCCATGAAATAGCTATGATATTGTGAACCAAAACTGATTTTAAAATGAAATGTTTAGTGAACAATGAATAATATGGGCACAGTTAAAGTTTCATAAGGATGTCTATACAAAGGATAGCCATGTATGTAAATATTATGTTACCCCTCTAATTTGAGAATCAAAATCCTTAGAGAATATCAGGGATTTCAATCATGAAATGGTTATACAAATATATTCTGATACACTACAAAGATATGTTGGTTGCATGTAGAATAAAGATTAATATATATACGACCAAATGAGTTCTATGATAGTCCAAAATTTGTGTAAAACATGGATTTCTACAAGAAGTGGAAAATATGCATGAATGTGTGGAGTTTTGTGAAAAAACATTAATTTTTCATATAAGTTGGAAGAGACATGTGAAATTCATGAGATGTTTTTATGAAAACAAATATTTTTTTAATTGATAGGTATTTTCATAGTAATTTTATTATAAAGGGGAAATAACAAACTGGATGAATGTGTAACATAATTACACAATATAAAAGGTCTAAAAATTATTTATTCATGAGATCATATATTAAAATTCTGAAGGATCCATGAGTACACTTCAGTTGAAAGAGTAGTGATCTTTTAAATTGTGATTTGTTGTAAACCATGAGGGACTGTGAGTTAGCTCTAAGCATTGTATTGTATGGAATCATTAGAGGATTTGTTATATTGTAATATTTTATTTGTATTCTCCTTGTAGGTGTCATAGAGGGGGTGATCCTTGTAATGCTTTTTTGTTTTATTCATGTTCACATTATTATAATGTTATATACTATTGGATGTGTAGAGAGGAGAGTTATTTTAACAATGAAATAATATCCAAATAAAATGTTATTTTAATATGTCATACTCTCATTCATCCCACTCTCAACGTATTTAAAATAATTGTACTAAAAATTATTATCTATGTGAATAAAATAAAATTAAAACATATGATGCGCGCACACTGATATTACTTTTATGAAAACGTTAATGTATTTAATCTCAAGAGATGACATGTTTTACAATAAATTGGTGAATAACCTAGGTAATATACATTTATGCAACCTTGTAGATAAAACTTTGTGATAATATTATGATTTTCTCACTTAAATAGTATAGCTAGATTTCTACGTTATGATTCATGTTCTTATTAATATGATATTCCTCATTTTCACACCTAATTTTTATTCCTAATGTTAATATTGATATGTATCATGATGGGATGATATATAAATATCTTTCTTATCCATTTTTGGGATTTATTCTCAATCATTTACTATAATGTATTTCCCCAAGATATGGGATATAACAAAAGATACACAGAGTGAACCAATTAATATTTCATTCATGTGGATTAGATGAATGTTTTTGGTTTTAATGTAATATGTACCTAATTTTCAAGAATCCAAACAAAAAAATATCTTTCAATTTTTTATATTAAATTTAATTATTATTTAAAAAAATTGGGTGTTATTGTTATTTCATTCATTTTTTGGAAATTTGTGCATTAAAACATTAGTATGATCTCTAAGGAAAAGTAAACAAATATGAAATATATCCTAATGATTTTGTGAATATTAAATATGTGGTTTCTAATAAAATAAATCCTTATATATATACGACAATTAGATGGGTCTCTATAACAAATGTAACTAGGGGAAACACCCAAAAACAACACATTTAGGTAGTCTTGATCGAGGCATGGTTCATGCCCACAAGCCTTGATTCACACATAGTTTTACATTCAAACATGATATGATTAGTTTATCCCAACCATTTTATGATCCATTATTAAGGATATATAAAAAATGAAATCGTTATTAAAAGAGATTAATAATTTATTTAAGCATGAATTTTAAGAAATAAAATATCTTAAAATTAAAATATTCATTAAATTAACATGATTCTAACTAAAATATTCTTCTATTAGAGAAAGAAATGGGAGGAACTATGTAAAGATGAGTGAAACATATGATGCACTGATGGAGTTCGAATGAGTGATAGAATGGAAAACATAGTGATTATGATGAATCAACTAGCTCAAATTATGAAAAATATATTGATTCATCATTGAAGACAATATTCACATCATAGGGAAGAAATTTACATTGAGTCCATCATGCAATGATGAAAACCATTTTAAGTAGATTTACAGAACCATTGATTGCTAAAAATATGATAAGATCCATAGAAAAAATAATTCTTCTTCTTTTATTTTCATAAAAAGGGATAGCCACGTTAGAAGTATACCTATTATAAGTATAATGTGACCAATGTTGGGAACTGATTAAAAAATTAATCTAATATGGGAGAGTGTTTTTATGGAGTGGGAAGATTTTAGAGGAATATTTTTTATTAAATATTCTCTCTGATCGATGTGAACATAATTTAAAATGAATTATTATAGTTGAAATAATATAAAAATGAATTAGTGTGAAGAAATAAAATATCCTTCAGATAAAATATTCAATACACCTAATGTTTTTTATGGGTATTACGGGAAATAATGATAGAATCATTTATGGAATGAGAACCTATATAGAGAGAGGAACCGAAATAATTAATCGTATCAATGAAAAATCGGATAGTTTGGGGTTATATGATGGTTTTATTAGAGTTTAATGTGATGTGTTGGAGACATTATCAAATCAATAGAAAATAGAAATGTATGCAAACTCATGGATGAATAGTTTGTACAAATGAGTGTGAATATAAGTGAAAATACCCACATGAAATAAATTTCGGATGAAGAAATTAAGGAGATAATAGATTGGGAAGTGATCAATGTGTATAAGAGATGGCATTATAAATTGTAACATTTGACATGATGGGATGCCTCAACTTCTCAACACTACATAAAATGAGAAGATGGTATAAGCACTGCAAAATGTCCATTGCATCATTCATGAGAATTTTTTATCATGATAGAAAATGTAGAGGCTCTAAATGATATCTTGTTATGTACACTCAATGTGACCTCAATGACAACAACTACACTGTTTGATTCTGGTTCTACACATTCCATTACGTCATTCATGTTTGAAATGAACATAGATTCAATCCCTAAACTACTAGAAGAAGACATGTGAGTCTATTCCACTCTAATGATTATATTAGGATCAATAGTTTATATAAACAATATTTTTCACATTGGTGAACAAAATCTCATCACAAATCGAGTAGTAATTCCCATGGTAGAATTTGATGTTATAATAAGTATGAACAAGATCTCAATGTATAAATATATGAAAAACTAGAGATGAAAAGAAATTTTATTATTCGTGAATGGAAAATGAGAAGTATTTTTCAATGGAAAAAATATCCAATAATGATAATTTCCTACAATCAACTCCCATAGCATTATTGTTTGAGATAATTAGTAACGAATATGGTGAAAATTAATGTATAAATATAGAGTGTATTCCCGTCATTCATGAAACAATTGACTTATTTCCTCAATATTAACATGGAACTCCACCAAAAAGAGAGGTATAGTTATCCTTTTAACTCATACCTGCATCTAAGATGATATTGGAGACATTGTATGCAATGGAATATGTGGTGTCAGGTAAATTAAAAAAAACATCTGCAGTATCTTAAAGAGAAGGGATGTACCATACCTAGTATGTCTCTTGGTTATGTAACAATTCTCTTTTGGGAGAATGAGGGAAAACTAATTCATATACACATTGATTATATACAATATATCATCGATACAGTGAAAAAAGGTACCATCTGCCAAGGATTGATGATTTATTTGAACAATATAAGGGGAACAAATTCCACTATATGTTTGACCTCCAACTTTTTTATCATCAATTAAGGGTAAATAAAGGATATTAAATACAGAATTCCTTCCAAAGATTACATGGGAATTTGGAGTTCATTTTTATGCCATTCAACTTGACTAATACTACTACTATATTTATGAATTTGATCAATAGAGTCATTAAAGACTCCCTTCAAAAAAAATAGTTATATTTAATTGTTGATTTTTTTAATATAATGTAACATTGAAGAGGATTATATGAATCATCTATGTGTTATACTAAAAAATATAAGAAAAGAAACATGATTTAGAAATTTTAGAAAATGTGATAGGTGGTCACAATAAATTTCATTCATGGGGTCCATTGTATCCAATAAAGAAATCTCAGTTGTTCATTCCAAAAACATGGTCATAGAGGAGTGGACTCATCCTACAAGAATAACTATGTTATTTATTTTTCTTGGTTAATAATGTTATTATAGTAGGTTAGTGAAATTTTTTTACAAAATAATTATCCACTAAACTAGTTAACTTGTAAAGGATCTATGTTCATCTATAAAAAGTATTTTAAATAGTTTATCCATGATATATTTAATATAATTTTTTTTCTTTATTTAACACTAACTTTTATAAAAGAATATGTTTTAATTAATTGTTATGAATCATCGAATGGGATTGGGTTGGTCCCCATGAAAAATTAAAAGGTGTTCATTTTTCGTTTCAACAGCTTATGGATAATGAGAATAATTATCCTAAAAATGACATAGTAAAAAATGTAGTTAGTTTTTCTTTAAAAACATGGAGGCACAATATTGTTGATTATAAATATGATATATGCAAAGAACAATAATGTTTTATGTATATATTCACACATAGAAATTGAACATGAGACAAAGGTGTTGGTTGGAACTTTTTAAAAACTCTAACATTATAGTTCATTTCCCCCCTATGATTGAAATCAATGTTATCGATTTGTTATGTAGGAAAGAACATGTTCTTCTAGACATGATGGGGATTAATTGAGATCTATTGATTAAAGACCCAATTAAAGTGGGAAATATGAACCATTATAGAAGGGTTATCATTAACCCTATCCAAAATAATTTTTAAACCATCATTACTGGAGAAGATCAAGATAGCTAAAGGATAGAATATTTTGATAAAAAATAATGTAGATTTTTTTATGAATAGAATGTTATTAGAGTTCAATATTGATCAAGATGGTGTAATATAATTTTGTTTGAGTCTATGTTTCCCACCTGTCATGGAAATAATGAAGGATATAGTGGATGAATTTCATTACTCTATATTCATTATAAATTTTAGAAGCACTATATTGTATAGGGACCTTTATGATCATTATTTTATGAATAATATAAAAATTGAGATTTAAGACTAAACAACAAGGTGCTTTGTGTGTTAGCAAGTGAAGCGGGATCCACATGTTCTTAAAGGGGTATTGCAATGATTACCCACACAAACATGTATGTGGAAAAATATCCTAATGAAATTCTTCATGGGTATCAAATGAACATTTAATTGAAAAAGTATCATATGGTTTATATTGGACCGAGTCACCATGTCTACACATTTTATAATTGTTCAACAAGATTACTATATTTTCCAAAATTCCATGATATATAAAAAAGAAGTGGTGAAGCTGCATGGGGTTCCACATTATATCATTTTTTTCATGATACAATATTTACATATAACATATGAAAAATTATTCAGCATGATCTGAGTAATGAATTGATGATCAATATGACCAATCTTCCTAATCACATTGCCAACTAGAATGGACTATTCAGTCAGACATGGAAATTCTAAGAGCATACTCAATGGAATTTAAAGGTGGATGGGATCAACAACATCCATTAGTCGATTTATCATACAAATTTTTTTAACTCATGTATTCAAATTTTTCCATTAAAATATCTATATAGAAATAAATGCATTAATAATACATTTTAGGATGGGTTTGGTGGGGAGATGTTTTTTTTGGGAAAGATTTTGTCCAATAGATGATAGAAAAGGTTCATGAAATCCAAAAACATTTAAAGGATTGTATGATTTAGAAGAATAGTAATGATTTCAACATTAAAAGGGTCATGGTGTTTGTTGGTTTATATAATTTACATTATTCGATATCACAATAGAAGAGAGTCATAAGATCTGGAAAGAAATTGATTCTTAGCAGTAGGTACATTGGCTCATTTTAAATCACTGATAAAAAAGGATAAGTGGCCTATCAGCTAGCACTTAAAGAAAATAAATCCTATGTTCTTGAGGTATTTCACATATCCCTCTTGAGAAAGTACATAAATGATCTATCCCATGTCCTGAAACTAAAGGTGGTACACCAATATCATGACATGTACTACAAGAAGTATTCAGTAGAGATCTTGGACCCTAAATAAAAAGTTATATGTGAAAAGATAACTAACCTTATCAATGTGTTGTGGAAGAACCAAAAATATCATAAAGTGGCATGGGAACTATAGGAGACATTGAGAAAGAACCATCCTAAATATTTCTTAACTAAGAGAATGAGGTAAAATACCGGGGATGTAATTTCATATTTAGGGATGAACGTAAAAAACTATACTTTTTAAATGATATTTGTTTCATAAGTAAATGTGTGACATATTATATTATTTTATACATGAAAAAAATATAACAGAACAAAAAAGGATTATTAATAATGAAATTTATATTAATCATCTATGACTCTAATTTAAATTATATACATTAAAAATAGAAAAATAAATATAATATTGAATAGGTAAAATGAGAAAAATTAGACAAACCTGTCCCCTTTGAGTCATGACCCCTAAACCAACACTACATGAATGAAAAATAATAATATAAAACCAATGAATATATTTTGAAATTAAAATATAACCCTAGGAGTTAATATAGTGAGTGATAAAATAACAAGGAATTTATAGGGTATAAATGTAAATGTTTCTACTAGGATTTGACCATTAAATGGCCATTGGTAAACATAACTGTACGTTAATTTTACCATTTTAAAATATACCCATTGGTGATAATATTAACATGATATTGGTGTTTATTAGAATTAATGATATATGATAATTTATCCAAAATTGAGAAATAAATAACATAAAATTACCCATCTAGAATTCAATACAATTGAGAGAGTGAGAGGGAGTGATTCAGTGAAATCTGTTTATTTTTTTTCATTACATTAGAAACATCCTTCACGTCATTTTAATGGTTTATTATATGATGAAAAATTTCAAACACAGAACCCCAGGAACATAATAACTTACAAGTTTCACTAACCAAAAATAGTATCTTGTGCTTGGTATGGTTCATAAATAATCAAATACCACACAATCAAATAGAAAACAATGAATTATTGGGGAATACAACAAGTATGATATTACCTTACACTCAAGTAGTACTATTTTCATACAATAGTTCATGTTATTTATGTTTACGGAAATGTGAAAGTATAGATTTTATAATAATCATGTTACGATTCTTCATGATCATCTTTAATAAGTATGATCTATAAAAAGAATTCACATTCTTACCCAGAAGGTGGTAAAAAAATCATAGACAGCATAATGATACTCAGTCTGATTTTCTAGTCTGATTCCCAAGACTGATTCCTCAATATATAAATAATACTATATAATAATAGCACTAAAATAATCTCAAACTTCCGATTCCTCAGTCTGAAAATCCCATTTGTATTTCTCAATCTAATTTTACAAACATTTATTAATAACATATATCATATACTTTCATTCTTTTAACTGGAAAAAGTATAAAATAAAATACAATATGGAAAAGTATTCCTGAAATAATTACATACATTCTTTCTCCTATTTTTTAATAAATCAATTCATAGATTACACAATGTATTATCCCTATTTATAGACATATCAAAAATGGGTTTTATAGGACATTGAAATGGTTTTCATTATTCACTAATTTTTCTTTAATCATTTATATTCAAAAAATCATATATATGTCTTTTACTTCTTCAAAAAAATTTAATCATCAAATTTCCTTTATTTTAGGATATGTCTTTAACCTCTTCATATATTCATAATTTATAAAAATTCATTTGTCTGATTCTGTTCCTGATTGATTAATACATTTAACTCATTATGGTAATGGAACATGTTAAGTCATACTTTATTGAACCACTTTTAAATAAATTATAACTACGTATATTTAATTATGTTTATTTAAAATACCTTAAATACTATCTTCCCGTTCCCCTTTTCGCATTAAATTGGATGAATCTGATCAATAATAGATTCTTTAGTTTATTTCTCTTCACCAAATGTAATAATGATATCATATTTCTTCTCATTACTATTCTCATAACATACACAAATTGTAATTTCATGATTATGTATGGAAAACGTATTCATTCAAACTTATTCAACCACTACTAATTTCTCTAAATAATATTCCATTAGTATTTCAGCACTCAAATTATTTCTATTTTATGATTACAATACTTATTAGAGTTTTTCTTAAATGATTTAAATGTTTTATATTTTGATCTGACTAAAAACCAACAAATTCAGTTTCTCTCAGTTACATCTCCCTTCTTAGATATCGCCAAAATCAATGTCTCATGATCTGTGACTGGAAATCATCTTGTTCATAAACATCATTCTGTCACAACCATTTTATTTTAATCAAAACATATTTCATTATTTTTATTATGTCAAAGACCATATTTAAAATAAACTAACTAATTCTAAAATGTATTATAACTTCCAATTCTTCTAGAAAAATCATTCTTACCCTCCAAACCTGAATATGATTATCCTAAATACTAATTTTGTCACCTATTTTATTCTAATGTTATGCTCAATACAATTTTCATCACTTCTTATCCCCCATTAATTTATCAAACTAGAGTCATAGGTTTTACAAAACATTACTTATTGTTGGGAAATAAAAAAGTAAAGCATTGTCTTATTTTTATTAAATTCATGTTATATCTGATTGTTTTCCTCTATATGTTCATACTTTCATTTTATATTGAGGGTGATTCTAGGAACCATTTCATCCAAAAAAACGTTTTCTCAATAAGATTAACTTTTTAAGATTTCAGATTCCAAACTCATGAATATTAATGTGAGTTAGATCACCATAAAATAAAAGTTTTGGTGATTTCTCCAGCTTTTATATTTTTAGGACAATAAACATTAATACATGAAAAAAATAATATTCTTCTTACCATTGGTCAAAATGATATATCCCTTTTTATTTTTCAATCAACCATTTTTTAAAAATCAGTAAACATTATAACCTCAGTCAATTGATTACTTATCAAAAATACTATGCTAATGTGACCTAATCATTTGAGGAAAAATAATTCTTGATTGCAAAACAATGTTATATTGGAGTTGTGATACTGAATCTTCCCTAGATTTTCATCTTAATATTTTCTCCCCCATACTTTATTACACATCTATTCATATTCATCATTTATTTTTAATATTTTCATCTATGGTTTTTATTCATCATTTTTCTGTAAACAAAACATTTTATTTTCCAATTCATCAACATTTATATTAACAAAACATATATTTTACTTTAACCACTACATCATAGATTTAGTATAGTCTGCAAACTTACATGATGGGTTCAATATATAACCACAACTCCCCCTTTATAAAAAATTTCATACAAAGTGGTTAGATGATATATAATGTATAGATTTGTGAAACAATTATCCATATTAAAAAATCTATCCAAATAAAATATTGGATAGGGGATGTAAACATGTACCTTAATATTTAAGATAATGAGGTTGGACACCCATTTCAACCTAATTTATAAAAATGTTCATTTGGTACGGGTTTTGTTAATATGGAAGAAACTTTTAATGGTGTAAAAACATACTACTTATTCAATTAATTCTTCTCTACATTCACTTTGATGAAGTGGTTCATTATATCAATATGTATTGAAATATAATGATGTATAAGATTCATTATAACATTTTTTTTCTTTGATTATTGTATATCAATAGTAACATTAAATCAAAATTTATGTTTTCCAAATGAGTTTTCACCAGCATAAGTTGGGTAGTATCTTCAGTGGTAGAGACATACTCATATTCATATATGATAAGAGGTAATTGTTTTTTAGTTTATGTTGACTAAAAAAACATTTCCCCAGAAAGACGACTCCACCAGATGTGGACCTTCAATCATGAAAATTTTGATCCCATCGGCATTGAAATACCCAAACATGTAAACATATTCTATGTTATAATACAAGATTCCAAAAAAAAATATTACTTTGATATATTGTATAATTCTTTTAATATGTAAATTATATTCTTTAAAAGGTAATTAAAATCATTCACATAAGGTGAAAACATAATAAATGACAATTCTTAATGAAATAGAATATAAAAATAATCCAATTCTCTTAAAAAACACATTTTAATCAACTTCATTTCCATATCTATATTTCCTCTATATGGTTATAATAGAAAATCTTGGGGATAATGGAATATATTTTTTTATGTAGATCTTATTATTGGTCTCTTATAATAAATTTGTAGTGAAAATAATATATATTTCATGAAATTGTTGTATTTGTATCCCAAGAATTTATTTCATTGGTCACATCATGTAAATCTCACATAACCTTTTAATTTATTCAGAAAATCTTTCATAATATCAATCATCATTCCCAGTAAAAAATGTGATCAAAATAAACAATTATGATGAGTGAAAACTACTGATTTTTGTTGAGGTAAATATTTATATCAATACTTCCTTTTTGAAACTCATATTGATCATGTAATTATGAAATTCCCAATACCAAAATGTAATAGTTTTTTATACCATAAAAGCATTCCTATAGACCAAAAAATAATGGTCCTCTTTTCCAAAACAAATGCCACTGGGTTTTTCAATGTAAACATGCTTATCAAGATCAGCATTCAGAAATTCATACTTCACATCCATTTTAAAAATTGTGTAACATAATTGTGCAATAATTTAAAAAGAATTATATTTGATTATAACCATTCCACTGGATAAAGAGTATCATTAATATCAACAAATTCAAAATTTGAGTATCCTTCTCATTATAATTTTTCTTTTTTTCTTTATCACATCATCTTCTCTAATCAGATTGTTCCAAAAAAATACACTTGGTTCCACTAATATTTTTATTATCCAATTTGGGTAGGAGGTCTAAAGATTGAGTTCTTTCTAACTGATTGGGATTTTTATTCATAGCCTGAACTCATTCTAGATGCTCAAAAGCTTCATTCAGATGTATCATCTTAACTTTTGAATAATAAAACCTATGTATAACATTTAACGAATTTTTTTTTCCTTACAATAATGATAATTAAAAATTTTTCGAGCCTAAACTATATTCATTATCCTAGAATGAGTTATTTGAGTTTCAACCTCATCATTTGAAATATATGAGTATGAATCTACATATTGAGTGTGATTACAACTATTATCATCCTTATCAAAATTGTTAACAAAGCATTTGTTATCCTTCTAAACGACTTTATTGGCATGATTATTCTTTTCATACATATCCTTATCAATAACATTTACATTATTAGAATAATAAATTCATACTATATCTTTGTTGAAACATATGTGTTGTCTTATTTTCTAAGCATAGCGATGAAAATTCTATCACCACCTCTTAGCTCAAACTTCCAATTTTTCCAAATTTATTCATTATGAATGCTAAACTACCAAATACTATTAAATGTTTTAAACATTATTTTTACATAAAAATGTTTATATGGAGTTTTATCTAAAATTGGCCTGTACAAACAATAGTTTTTGATATATGAATTAGTTCTCCTAGCATCCCTATAAATTTAACAAAAAAGTCTATATTCGAGTAACATTGTTCTCCCCATTTCCACCAAACATTTTTTCTTCCTTTCAGAAGCCCCAATTTTTTCGGGTGTATATAGTAAACATAAATCAAGGAAAATAATATTTTTCACAAGATAACATTAAAATTAATAATTTTGGTATTCACCACCATTTCTAGTTCTTAACTTATAAAGTTAATACTCACATTTTTCACATCTTTCTTGATTAAATTTTTAAACACATTCCAATCACCAAACTAATTATTCATATACATAACACAAGTAATAAAAGTAATGTCACAAAAAATGTTATGAAGTACTAATCTCCATAACATTATTATTTTCTCGTTGGCCCAAATATATCGTAATGAATACATTCATGTGGTTATTCATAAAAAATATCTACTTTCTTATTAAATGAGTTAATAAATATTCCATATTAAATATTATTTTAGAACCAATATATATTTTAAATATGAGAAATATATCAGGCATTGTCTAACATTGATTGATTTAAATTTATTTTTTGACACATTTTTCACATCCTTTTATTCCACAACTAATTTTCTTCCACAATACCCAACTAACAAGAGTTTCTTATGTCACCCACATTGAGGAATTTATCTTTTATATATCAGAATCTTGTAAATATATTTCCAACTTCCTCACATTTCCCAAAAAATTCATATTTTCTGAAGATAAAATTTTTACCTTCATTAAAAAATTCAACATTGTGAATATTGGGATTCAACCCAAATATATATGTATAATAATTTCACATATTTTCACTATTATTTCTATGTAATGGTTGATAGATCTCCATTGAATCATAGATATTCATTATTAACAAATGTCATTGTTCCTTATTTAATTTACTACATAATCTTGGACAACATTATATATCATGTCATGAAAGATGAAAGTCCCCTATCATGAATAAAAGGGGTATATCATTATAATAGAATTCATAAAGGTTTCATGAATAAGATATTATAATTTTCCCTTTAATTTTCCCACCTCCCATTTCTATGAATTCTAAAGAAAATTTTGAATTTTTTGGTAACAGGATAGGACATCCCATAGAATGATGTATATGATTTTCACAGATTTCACAAATAGAATTCTGGGGCTAGAAACTATTATAAACATTCCCACTAACTTTTTTGGCTTCTTAGGAATTTCTATATTAGATTTATTATTTTTAGATGATTGAATCCACCTTAAAAATTTTCTTCAATAATCTATAGAATATAAGTAATGTGTTTGGTTAAACCAACACATAATTTCCATATATTCAATGAATCCACAATAATAGAAATATGAAAAGAAAGAGTATTTACCACTAAAATATTTTTTTTGATCAATGTTGTGAGTATGGTTCTTAACAACATTATTAACAAAACATTGCCGACCACAACCATTTTTCTTTCAATCAGGATATTATTTTTTATATAGGATATAATTTCATCTTTATCATAAGTAGAAGTTTTTGAATCATTTTTGGGATCTAACTTTTAAAAAAAATAAATCATTGAGTATTATGAAAATTTTGAAGTAACCAATTTGTTAATATTGGCCACGTACATAACTTTACCAACATTATTATACATGAGAACCATTCTATCTTTATAATAAATCATTGAAGGTAATTTTTCAAGTCATTCTATAATTCTATATATGATAACTTTCACCAACATTATAGAAATATTTTTTGAAACATAAATCTGTATGTTCAAATTTATAATGATTTTTAGTAAAAGATATAACTTTATTCATTTTTACTTTCGAATTACATCATGAAGTTCATTATTACTCTTTTATTTTTAATGATATCTAATAAAATCATCAATTTATTACAACAACTTGAAATTATAATCATGAACACCCTCTTGAATATTTAAGGATTAATTTTTATTCAATAGATTCTATATTTTCTTTTCATGCCACCCAATATTCCGCAATCATTTTTTCAATTCTTCTTTTAGATCACACCCAAATCGTCATTCTTCATATATTGAATAATTACTTAGGAATTCTACATTATTCACTATTGTAATTAAAATATTCTCTACAACTTTTTTAGAATATTTCATCGATTCATATTCACTCTCCCCTTATTCAATATATTTAGAAAAAAATCATCTTTATTTAAATTTGAAGAACATTTTATCATTCCATTGGGAAAAAGATTTATTGTTATCACTTTATTCCATTCATGACCTTCTTGGGATTCAATATTATCCATCATTATGTGATTATTTCATTCATTTAGGGAAATTAGAAATAATTTACCCTATTGATCCACATTCAAAAAACATCTAGGGATGTTTCCATTAATATTTATCTGTACTATCCCCACAATATTTGGAAAAGCGATTAAATTTTATCCTGATTTTTAAAAACTTCATTATCATAGTCAAAATTCGCAACATCATCTTCCTCCATATCATTCATTAACATTTATTTCTTAGAATCATTGAAATTAATTTCTCTATTAGATTTTATTTTTTACATTATAACCTTCGTCCTTCTCATTTCATATGTAATAATATTTCTATGAAGATCATCCAATGAGAGAGTTTCCAGATCTCTACATACCAATAAAAAACATTGGAATCACACTTTTATGGAATGATTCAAACACTATTTTTGAAAATTTTAAAATCCAAGTTTTTTTTGAGTCAATAAGGTTTACTTATAACTTTTTCATTCCTTTATGTTTTGAAATTCACAAACCCTCGTTCTTAAAGAAAATTTTACTTCCCATAAAATTTTTCATAATATGGAAATTTTTCCTTCCTATGTAAATTTTCTCATTATGTTTGTTTTCATTATTCCTGACTTAGTTTCAATAAATATAACTCCTTTTATTTATATGTGAAAAAATTGGATTCATTTTTTAACAACAAAATCCAATAAATAATTAGATATAATGTATTCTCTTTTCCGGTTCTGAATTCGGATTCTGAGTTCTTCTGAATTCAGATTTGGAAGTCCTCTATATTCAAATTCTGAATTTATCTATATTCAGGTTCCAAATTCTCTGAATTTCTAATTCTAAATTCTTCTTAATTAATATACCAATATCTCACGAATTTAGATTCTGGATTCTTATGAATTCAAATACTGAATTCTTCTAAATTCTATATTCCAAATTCTTCTGAATTCCGATTCCAAATTCTCTGAAATTCAGGCACTGATTTCCTCAAAATAAATACTCTGAATTCACTTATAATCCAGATTCTAAATACCTCATAATTTAGACTATGAATTACTTTATAATTCAGGTTCCAAATTTTATAAAATTCATATTTTGAATTTCTTATATTTCAGACTCCAAATTCTCTAATAATTCAGGTTCTGATTTACTTAGAATTCGGTTTCTGAATTCTTTGGAATTCAGAATCTGAAGTCTATAGGGTCTTCATTCCAAATTCCTTGAAAAATAAAATCTGAATATTCATGTTATATTGATTCTGAATTTTTTTCACTTAGACTCCGAACATTATTTCTCTCTTAGACTCTTAACAATGATTTTTACTTAGACTTCAAAAAATGGATTTGGTTGAGTAACCATATTTTACATACACTCATTATAATTATGAAATGAGGTTATACATCCTTTTTTTATGTAACCGTTGTTTGAGTGACATGTGTAGAGGTCCCTTCAAAATTAACGGAAAATATGATCATTGGAGGAGGGAGCTGGCCATTAGGGAAATGCATATAAATAGGAGCTCATTTGAATGAGCTCAACACTGATCTAGAACAATAAAGATTACATGATACTGAATGATTTCTAGAGATAAAGACTCTCAGGATTTGTGTGTAGTGAAAATCTTTCTCATCTTACATCGTGTGACTATAATTTTTGCTGTGTACAATCGAGAGATTCCGGGGATAGATAGACATAGGTGTCAACTACCTTAATGTTTGAGAACTTCCTTGATAAAGAAGACAAAGGTTCCAACTACATTGAAGTTCATGGGCTTGCAGTAATAGAAAGACAGATTTCAATATTCCTATGAAGGGTTTAGCCTTGTGAGGGTAGGATAGGCTTTGTTGAATGTATAAATTAAGGGACCTTAATCCATGGTAGTTGGATACCCTACTCTTTGGGTTAAAATATTCAATTCATGTTACTTTTTTTTCATGTTTATTTTCTACTACATTTTGATTAATAATGATAGTATCAATATATCATACTTATTTAAACGTGCATAATATGATTCGTAAGATTATATATCCTTTAAGGTAGAATCATTTTCCTTGTAAACTTTTCTTAAGATTCATTTCTGGATCCATATTTCTGGAATCTAGCATGGTTTTAGAACTAATACTTCTGGTGAATTTACCTTTTTTATAATTGAAAAACATAGTTTTCATTATGGAAAAAATCAAAAGTATTATAACCAACTTTGACGGTTCCAAATGAATTTTAAAAATGTAAAATCCACCCCCTCTTTTATATTGAACAACTACATAATTATTTCGATCCAACAATTGGTATCAGTGGAGGTCTCTGAAAGACTTATATCCACATATAATTTATCTTGCCCATGTTTTCACTGTTCAGTATTTTCATTGCTTAATAGATTTATCCTTGTTTACAAAAGTTTTCTGTTAACTAGTTTATATGGAGAGATATTCTCTTGTAGACAGCAGGAATGAATTTTGGTTATATTTATAATATAAATCCTACTAGACCACCTATATTTGATGGAAATGACTATGAATATTAGAGAGATCATATTAATACTTTTATTTACTAATATAAGGGTGGAAAACCCCTTTATGCTTGTTGGATATTACAAGGTTCATGATAAATAAGACAAAAACATTTGATAATCTAGAAATGTCATAATATCAACTAAACTACAAGGTATGCGATACTTTGTTGCATTCCATGGCCAGGAATATATATAGACATATTTATTCTTGTGAAGATGAAAATTGTATTTGGAAGAAATTGGATGTCACACATTCTTCTACTTCCAAGGTTATAGAGACTAGAAGACGCATGCTTAGATCAGAAAATCAGGTATTTCTATTTCCTTTGGAGAACCACTATGAAAGATACAACATAGCTTTATGACTATTGTTAAGAGTTTACAATCCATGGGCGAGAAAGGATTATATTATGAGGCACTTCTAGACAAGATTATAGATATCATGCCTAATGAGTGGGAATCTATAAGAACATCTATTGATGAGAATAGGAATGTATCTCATATTATTGTAGATGAATTTTTTGGAACAGTTATTCAACATTTAAAAATAATGAAAATAGATGCTGATATTAATAAGAATAATAATGGAAATGGAAGTGTAGACTCTAATACTACTAAATTCAAGACTCCTGAAAGGGTTTCTAGATCCAAGTTGATGAAGAACACTGTTGTATATGAATCAGGTGAAAGTGAAACATTTGAGAATTAACTTTCTAATATTTCTTAAAGGATGAACACGATTTTTTGGGGAGAATGAATTTCAGTATAGATATAAGAAGAAAGGAAGGAAAGACAAGAAGGAATCTAAAGTAACTTGTTATGAATGAAAAAGAGCAAGGCATATAAGACAGATTGTACTATGATTTAGAGAAAGGTAAGAAAGGAAAATAATTCTGAGATAAATATAAATAAGTACTACAAATATAATGATTATAATGTTTTTAATGGTAATGTCACTTAGAGTGCTAGTAGTGGGGACTATTCTGATGAATCCTCAGAGTTTGAATCCTTTAGTCATAAGAATCATTTTTTACGAGCTAGATTACCTTTTGAAAATCATTGCTTAATGGACAAGGTGCACAATTTTGAATCCATAACCAATGTATCCTTGAATGCTAATTGTAGTGATAATGAATATTATGAATATTCGGAAGAAGAATCATCTTATGATGAATATTATACTTTATCTACTTATGAATAAGTATATGCATTTGCTAACCTCCTTACGAATGAAGATTCTGATGTCATGAAAAATATTGATAATGAAAATTCTAGAATTTCTATTCTTACTAAAGAAGTATCAGATCATTCTAAAGACTGAGAAATTTTTTTATGATTTTTTATGTGATTCAAAAACACATGAGGAAGTTAATTCTGAGAATTTTAAGTATCTAGAAAAAGTAATTTCCAAAAAACAAATTAGAGACTAACTCTACTTCTATAACTAATGATTTTTAGGATGAAAACAAATTTTTTGGAATGAAGTCAAAAATATTTTCTTTGAGGAAGTTTTTTTAAACCATCACCTTAGGAAAGGAATAATTTGATATGATGTATTCCAAAATACGACCTCTAAGGATAAATTCCAGATTTGCATATACTCATTCAAAACTAGTTTTTATTAATAATTACTTTTTTCCTCAAAGTGCTCCATTCTGTACTAAGTGTTAGTGAGGTGGGAAATGGGTAAAAAAATTTCCTTAAACAAAACCCAGGGTTTAAGATTTCATAAATCTTATTTTTCAATGAAAATGTGGATTCTAAAATTTTTTCTTTCTAATGTTTATAGATCAAATAAATTTTTGGATCTGATAGTCTAACAAACTTATATTAATGAAATTAATGTTAATAACAACATAAATACATGGTACATGGATATTGGATATACTCGATACATGACTGGTAACAAAACATCATTGGAAATATTATCAAGAAGAAGGTAGGAAAAATAACATTCTGAGATAATTTAAAAGGATATAACATTATTCAATTTATCGGAATGAAATATCAATTTGTAGATATTTTTGAAAAATCCTTACCCTATGATAGATTTGAATATATTAAACAGAAGTTAGTAATGATAACCATAATTTAATCTTCCATGTTAAATTTCTATTGAAACTTATCTCCTGATATTATGAAACCCTTTTTCATAGGGGGTGTACATTTTCATATTAGTTTGAAAATTATTTTTTTTGTAATCGAGTTTTTTTCCGTAATCATAATTCTTCAAAATCATGTTTTGTTTAATAATAAAATTTTTTGAATCAAATTTTACTATAAATTTGATTGTAATTTTTTCTAGAATCTAATGTTCACTATGAAAAATTTTCCTCATTACGAATAATTTTCCAAGAAATATGGAAAGTATGTTTTCTTTCGTAAGATTTCGTAATCATCTATTTACATGTTAGTATTTTTGTTTTGTTTAATAAACTCTTTCTGATTCAATTTATTTTTTAAATTTTAATTTTTATCTTAAATAACCTCAAAATATTGGAAACTATCAAAACCCTTCTTCAATTATCAACTCAATCATCAGATTTGATTAGGTGTTTTTTCACCGTTGGATCAACCAGGGAAGTTGAATCGTTACCTAAATTGTCTATCTAAAGCCCCCTTATGGTTTTCCCACATCAATTTTTCAAAGTTTCACATGTTGAATCTATTCCTCTATATTTTATGGTCGTTCTGAATCATCAAAGGTTTTCTTCAGTTCCAGATGTCAGCTAAAGACTCTCATATAAAAGAAATGTTGACTATTAAGGAAATATCCGAGTTGCAGATAAACCGAGATAGGTAAGTTGATCTGATATTCTTCAACAAATGTGATTATAACATCTCTATGAAAATTATGTTGAATGGTTGAGAGAGGCTTTTCATTTCGAAACTGAAGGCCCAAGATCTAGTGTATCTAGAGATGATGGTGGATTTCTATGAAATAGTTTGTTTTTGTAAATGGAGGAAGAGATAGATTTTCTTTCAAGAGTTATGGAAAGTCTTACTCACCTTCGTACATCAAGAAAGAAAGCTATAAAGTCTTATTGTAATTCATTACGAAGGTGAAGCATAGTTTTGTACTCATAAAATACATGATGAATACATATCTTTTGTTAAGGAAAAGGAAATAGAGTATTGTGTCTTGAAAGGAGTGAAGAATATAAAGTTCTGTCATCGCTCTGCAAATTTTCAGATTCTTGAGTTGTGGGTAAAAGGTGTTATAATTCCAAGGAATGAGGATAAAGATACATTAAAGAAGAGTGATATCTAAATATTGAATATCTTACTAAACCTCAGAAAGCTAAACATGGATATGTAATTGTTAGTAACGATTGAGAATATCAATAATGGGAATATGAAATAAAAAAACATCATGTATCCAGAAATCCATTTAATTGTTATTGTTGTTTTCCTTCATCATTCAAAATCTCATGCAATTACAAGCTAAGAAGTTACAGAGTGATGTTTCTGAGTGATTATACCATATAGAGAATACAAATTGGTTTTTACAGTGAATCTGAATAATTTTATGAAATTTATGATGAAGATGTAGAATCTTTGTAGAAGCCACCTGTGGCTGAAAACTCTATGAAAGGTGATAGGAAGAGAAAGGATAAGAAACCAGAAGAGGAAAAAAACTCCTGTGGCCAAGGAAACTCAGTCAGTACCTCAAAATTCAAAGAAAATTTTTTTTTGTCCTGATGAAGTATTGGCCAAGTGGATGGAAGATAAGACAAAATGGAAGGAAGGGGCACTTTTGTTTTTTTTGGACCCAACTGAGGTAAAACAAATGAAGGAAAAGACTGCAGAGAATCATGAAAATTAAGAAAAAGAAAATATGAAAAGGAATAAATGTTCTGAAGATGAAATAGTTCAATCTAATCTCAAGGCTATGGAAAAATCCCCTGAACAAATTCTGGTACCATAATCATTTTTGATAGAACCACTACTCGAGACTCCATGAAATAATGTATTTATTCCGGAATCACATCAAGAAAATAAATAGTTGAAGAAGAAGAACATTCAGAAGATATAGAAGAAGAAGAAGAGTTTTAAAAATATGGGAATGAAACCGATGAGATCATAAATAAAGTTGAAGATTACCATAAGAAGAAAGTCAATATGTAAGATTATCAATCTGGACCTCCCATGTCAAATCCCTTAAAATTAATACACTAGGAAAAAATGTGTATAGTGTAGAATTAGTGAATAAGCCGATAGATGATGAAATCAGTAATCATGACTTCATTCATCCAGAATATAAAGTGGATGATGCAGAAAGAAGGGATGTTGAAGAATATAATATTTTTCAGCTATATGAATGGACGATGAATCTTCCAATGAAAAACATATCATTCTAAAAGATGACAAGGGAAAGAAGGTCATAGTAGATACACCTAGAAAATATTTTGTGAAGAAGAATGTTGTTGGTGCTTCGTCAAAGAGGAAAGCTAATAAAATTGACAAAGAATCCTCACCAACCAAAAATTCATATTCACAACCATCTCCCCTTGGACAAGAATTTTTTTTCTATCATTGAAGAAGATTGTGGGTACAATTCCTTTAATCCCAATAATAGATTCATGATTCCAGATGCTTCAGCATACGATAAATCAGATGTCGGATTGACTTTCCATTGGGGTGGATAACTGTTTTTCACTAGAGGTAGATTTTGAGACCTTCCTCATTGGTTATGAAGCTCCTAAAATATCTTTCATGAATATGACATGATGGTCAAAGAAATGACAAATGATATTACAAATAGATTTTAGAAAAATTTAACCCAAGAAAAAACTACATGGAATCATAAAGTTTAGGATCTAAATGGAAAACATAACTCTATGGCCATGAATTGGTAGAGGGAAAGGGATCATAGAATTGAGTTTGAATAGAATATATTTAAGCAAGATGAACTGATTAATGCTCAAACAGACATTCTTAGGGCTCAAGAAGAGAAAATTAAAGCCTTACTGAAGAAAAGTGAAGACTAGGATCAGTTGCTTAAGTGAGCAGAAGAAGATCACAAGGGGCTCCAGAAGCTAAAATTCCATTTGAAGAAGCTGATAACAAATAATAAAGAAGGATAATTTCATTATATTCCTATCTTTTGTTGAATTGTATTCATTGTATAAATTATTTCAAAATTAATGAATTTTTTGTTGTTCTTCATATATTTCATAGTTTAGTACTAATGTTTTAGGTATAAATTATTTTTTCTATTCTCTTGTTTTCCTTTTGGAAAATCAAAAAGGGGGAAAAGGAATGATAAATAGAATACAACTTAAAGAAGAGATTTCTTTATGTAAGGTAGAGTTCATCTAGAGGAATAGTATTATCAAAGATATTTTTCCTATGCATGAAAATGATTAATTTTATTCCAGAAATCAAGAATATGATCCTTAGTGCTTCCATAGGTTAAGGGGGAGTTAGTCATATTCAATATGATATATAAGTAAAGGGAGATATGTTTTTATTTTCACATAAATAAAATTTCTACGTCCTTCGATTCTTTTTAGTTAGGATGTTTCTGCATTCCAGAAAAGGGGATATTTTTGAGTCAATAAGGTTTTCTTATGAATTTTCCATTCATTTATGTTTTGAAAATCACAAAAACTCTTTCTTAAGGAATTTTTCTTTCAATAAGATTGATCTTATTAAGGAATATTTTCTTTCCTAATTAAATTTTCTCCCTATCTTTGTTTTCATTGTTCATGATTTAGTTTCTCTAAATCTAACACTTTTTATTTCTTTGTGTGAAATTCGGTTTCATTTTTAAAACCATAGAATCCAATTAATACATAGATATAAAGTATTTTGTATTCATGTTCTGAATTCAGATTCATAATTCTACTGAATTCAGATTCCAAATTATTCTAAATTTAGATTCTAAATTCTTTTGAATTCATATTCAGAATTATTCTGAATTCAGATTCTGAATTCTTCTCAACCAGATTCAAGAATTATTCATAATTCATATTCCGAAATCTTAGAAATTAAAATTCTGAATTCTTCTGAATTCAGATTCCTAATTCTTCTAAATTTCGAATCTAAATTCTTCTAAATTCAGATTTTGAATTCTCTGAATTTTAGATTCCAAATTCTTGTAACTTCTGATTTCAAATTCTCTGAAATGTAGGCTCCAAATTCCTTAGAAATCAAACTCCGATTTCTCTTAGAATTACGGTTCTGAATTCCTTAGAATTCAGGTTCTTAATTCCTCATAATTTATAGACCGAATTCTCTTAGAATTATGGTTCCATATTTCATAGAAATCAATTTCTGAATTCCTCATAATTAAAACTCCAAATTTGGTTAGAATTCATGTTCTACCATAGATTTCTTGTTCTATATTCCATATAATTCGGGTTTTGAATTCCTTATAATTCAAACTCCAAAGTCTACTAAATTATGATTCCAAATTACTTGAAAAAGAGAATCTGAATATGCATGTAATATTGATTCCGAATGTTTTTCACATTGACTCTGAACTTTAGTTTTCTCATAGACTCTGAACACTATTTTTCCTTAGAGTTCGAAAAATAGATTTTATTCAGCAACCATGATTTACATACTCTTGTTGTTATTATTAAAAGATGTCATTAATTTTTTTTTCTAACTAACTGTCGATTGAGTGACATGTGTATAAGTACCTCCATAATTCATGCAAATATGACCATTGGATGAGGGAGTTGACCGTTGGAAAAGTTCCAATAAATAGGAGTTCATTTGAATGAGCTCAACACTGATCTAGAACTCTAGAGATTACATGTTGCTGTAGGGATTTATAGAGAGAAAGACTCTCATGCTTTATGCGTTCTGATCATCTTGTTTATCTTTCTTCGTGCGACTTCGGTTATTGTTATGTACAATCGAGGTCTCTAGGGGATAGTAAGATAGAGGTGCTGATAACCTTAATGTTTCAGGGCATTATTGATAAGGAAGACATAGGTGATGACTACCTTGATCTTCAAGGGCCTACGAGGATAAAAAGATATATTCTGATATTCCTATCGAGGGCCTACCCTGGTGTGGGTAAGACCGAATTTCATGAATGTATAAATCATGGGACCTTTATTCAAGGTTGTTTGATTCCATACACTTTGGGATATTAGATTCTATATGTGTTACTTGTATTGTTTCATGTTTATTTTCTTCTGAATTTTCAATAATAAGGAAAGTATAACTATCTAATAATTTATTATACTTGTATACTCTGATTAGTAAGAGTCTGTATGATTTAAGGTATACTATTTTTCCTTGTATACTTTTTCTTAAAATTCATTTCGAGAACAATATTTCCAAAATCTTGAATGTTTGTAGAACAAAAAGGTCTTGTGAATATACCTTGTTTAACCATGTTAAATATAGATATCCTTGTGGATTAAAACAAAAGTTTTATAACCAACATTAAAGGTTCCAAAGTAATTTTTAATGTGTACAATTCACCCACCCCACCTTGTATAATTAGACTCTACATCATTGGTTTGATCCTACACTATTCAACAAGATATCTGATGGTGTCCACTATATCATTCACTATGGTAAAGAAGTCACCAATAGATTATTTATTCACCCATAATGATAAATTCATACTTGAATCCCCATATTTTAAATTTCTATTTATTTACTTTTGTATTGCCTCTGAAAATGATTTACATCTTTTCCCAGATACCGTTGGTAGTTGAATCACAATTATCTCATTAAAATTTACATTTATAATTTAGAGAGGGTAAATCATTTTTAGATCATCCATAATTCTCATGATTATTCTTATTGATTAGTTTAAGAGGAAACATATCATGAATATAATGAAATTAAATTTTTTTTCCTCATGAACAACATACCAAATAAACATAATATAAGGAATCATTATATATTCACAGATATGATAGGTGTTTCCAAAAATTATCTGAATACCCTTATGGTTCACCCAATTATTATTACCCATAATAATATCTATTTAAAACATTAATAAAGAGAAAATGAATGTAACCTTCCATCTGATACCAATTGATATTACACATACAAGATTCAAGTATCACCAAGAGGGGGAGTTGTGAATCAGTAGTATCCCTTTATTTTTTGTTTCCACACATTAGAAACCACCTTCACATTCTATTAAACATTTCATTCTATACTAATATAAATCAAACACAAAACCATTGTAAAGTAGAAATTTACAAGGATCACTACTGCTCAAGAGTATCTATTCCATGGAACAAATTGGAAATAATTCAATTAAACCAAATTCAAAAGAAATAAATTCATTTGTGTAGAATACTATGATTAGGATATTCCTTTCCACTCATGTAGTACTGTGTTTAATAAAATATTTCATGTTCTTTATGTAGCATAAAATTATGTGAATACTATTTTTTTAACAAACATGTTATGGTGCTTATGGATCAACATTCACAATATGATATTTCAAAACAATTATTCACTTTTTTGCATAGTAGCTGGTCAAATATTCAAAAACATCATAAGGACACTCATTCTGAATTCAATGTTTGATCCCCTAGTTTGATTGCTCAATATCGATATAATACTCGATCCGAATACTACTAAAACTATCTTTCACTCATTTTTCCTCATTCTAAAGATACAAGTCAGATTTCTCAGTCTAATTCAAGAATATATAGTTATGATCTTTTCTCCTCTCATATCATTATTATGTCTAATAGTCTTATTCTAGATTATACAATCTGAAATACACTTCATGTATGAGTTTCAAACCTTCTCTCTCCAATTTTACAAATAATGAATGTCATAGAATAAACAACATATTCTCCTCATTTTATAGAAATTCCAAAATGGTTTAATATTTATTCTAAAAAAGATTTCCAATTTAAAAAAATTCCCAAATCATTATTATTTTCTAGAACTAGGATCTCTCTATGACTTCATCAACACATTTTCAAATTAGGAAAAATCATTAATTTTAGAATCATTATTTGAGTACATCAATGATTCCAAATTCAAAAAAATCATCGATCTAATTTTTATTGTAATTTCAGAATATGATTTCTTTATGTTGATAAAGTTATTTGGTAAATTTTATTTTCTTGAACCACTTATAAACAATGAGGAACTGAATATATTTTATTACGTAGCTCTGCACCACCTGAATGTCTACCATTACATTATAATATCCACATTATTATAGAAGAATATGTTCAAAAAATAGTTTCATCATTATATTGATCTTCTAAAAATGTAATAATGAAAAAAATTCTCCTCATTTTGATTCATGTAAAATCCACTTGTTGTGATTTATTCTTTATGATATAGGAAAATTATTATTTTAAACGTATTCAAAAACATCTAATTTTTCAAAATATGCTACCAATGAACATTAATCATTTAAAATGATTTCATTTTTCTAATTATGACAGTCATCAACTTCATTCTATGATGATTTAAATCTTTTGGACTTTACTCTGACTAAAAACTATCACCATCAGTTTCTCTAATTAAAAACATCGTTCATATCCTTTACAAAAAATCTATGTTCATTGATCGGAGACTTGATATCATTAACTATTATGAACTTATTTATTTCATAAATATTATCTTGTAATAATAACATCCTCTGTGATATTGTTTATGATAAAAATCACCTTTAGCATCATCAAATGTTTAATGGAAATATTTGTAATGTCTCATTCTTCTCGTTATATATTTCTTTCATTACAACCTAGAATTTATTTAACTTGAATAGTATTAGAAGTACCTCTTCTATTCCAATCATATGGTCAACATTATTTGGAGCACTTATTCTCCACTATTATTTTATAAATATAGAAACCCAGGTTCCACAACATACTTATATTTTGTGGGAAATACAAAAATTAAAAATATTGTATGATTTATATCGGATCAATGCTGAATCTTATTATTTTCCTCCTTACATTTTAAATTATTTCTGAAAATTGTGTGATTCCAATAGAAGTTTTCTTTGAGAAACATTATTCTCTATTAGATGCACTTTAGATATTGGTTTGAGTCTGAAATTACAAAAAAAAAATTATTCTGATCACCACAAAAAAAACATGATGGGATTTCTCTTTCGCCAATATTATCTAGAAAAAATGAATACTTGAATAAGATAGGAATATTTATAATCTAGGTCCCAAAATTACACAATCTGTATATTCATTCCATTTGAATAACATTTATTATAACATTAGAGGGAGTTAGTTTCACTAGGATTATCTCTTGACGAATCCCTAATCAATTAGTGATTCTTGAAAGAAATATCTTATAAGAGAAGATCAATTTAGTAGATATTACCACTTGGTTGATGCGAGCCATGCCACCCCATGAAACTAAAACAATTGCACATATTACCCTTACAAAATATGTGGGTATAGTAAGAGGTTGCATGTCAATGACTTAGTGACCTGATGTTTAATTTACTATATATAAATATTATTCCATTAATTAGTTTTAATAATAATTTTCCCTAATATTTTTTTTCACAAGATAAATTTGATAATTAGATTTGAAGACATTAAAACCAAAATAATATTTAGAAAAGATATAGATTTTTATAAAATATATAGGTATCCTAAATAAATTTTTTTCGTTTTTTTAAAACACACTTATTTTAATATAAATAATGAAATAATTTTATATTTTCCTAGAATAATTTTATTTGTGTCCAAAATTTGAATCTTATGAAAAAAATCCTATTTTCAATAAATAATGATTCTTATATTTAAATGGTAAAATTATAATATTTTGAAAATTATTTGAGTAAAATAAATAATATTTTTGAAATAATTATTTAAAAAATCTGTATGGGAATGTTTATGAGAATTTTCTCAAATACTATATTTTTTGGTAAATAGTAAAATTACAGGTTTGGGTTTTTGTTATGTTTTTTGATTTTATATTTATTCTTAAATGATTTATTTATTAATTAAGAATGATATAAACCTGAAAATATTTTATTTTTTAATTTTATGTATTTGATTATATTTTAATCATTTTTAGAACTTATAAGGGAATTTATAAACTCTAAAATGGAAAATTATTTTTTAAAAAATATATCCTTATTGAAAATTTAATGACTAGAAAAGCTGTATTAAAAAATAAGTTCAGTTAAGGTGGTTTAGAATGTTATAAAGTGTAACATTGATTTCTAAAACCATGAGAACCAACATTGGGTAATCCATTTTTTTCCATTCTCCATAACCTAAATTTTTAAGACATATATTTTTGAATTATTAAATTGTTTCTTGACTTTTTTAATAAATACCATCACATTTAAACATTATCCTTCTCTCTAAATCCATCATGCATAAATTTATAGTTATTTTTTCTTAATTTTACTCCCAAAGTTTCTTTAATCTCATAAGGTTTCAATCTTATAGATTTAGAATTAACTCTTCATGGTAATGGAAATGTCTACTTCTATATCCATTAATGTTCACTTTTTATTTGATATATTTTCTAAATTTAAAAATAAGTTTCTTTTTCTACAATATATTATCCCAATACATTAATACTAGTGGTTTATCAATGGGGGTCCTTTTTTCTCCCTCATTTTAACAAATTTTAAAAACATGTTTTATACTCATTATAATTCCATATTTACTTCTTGAATTTTTATTTTAAATAGGATATTACCTTTTATTTTTATTTGAATACAAAAAACTATTTTCATTTCAATGGTCATTCAACTAGTTGTAAAATTGGATTATTTATTTTGGAACATATATATATGTTACACTAATTTCTTTTTCATGGTTTGAAAATGAAATAATGATCATGTCTTTAATAACTTTTCACACCAATATTTTGTTATGAAACTAATTATATATTCACTATATTTTATTAATTAAATGATTCATTATAATCTATGTGGATAACATGTTGTTTATATATAATATGGTTGATCATGATAGCTATTTAGTTCATTGGTTAATGATTTTAATCTCTTGAGATAGCATTTTTTACGATGCCATGGTTAATAACCTTTGTTATTTACATTTACTATTGTTATTGATAAACCCTGGTGATATTAATTTTAATTTCCTATTTAAATGTGGTAAAAACATTTACAAGTTATTATTCATGTTCATATTATTATTATATTCCTCATGTACAAGACATATTATTTAGCCTCATATTTTTGTTAATATGTCTCAAAATCACATGATATATTGATCTCATGAATATTCCCTTACTAGGATTCATGCTCACCAATTTACTCTGACGTATCCTCACATGATATGATATGTATTAAATGTTACTTAAGGTAATCCCATGAATATTTCATTCATGTTGATTAGAATAATATCGTATGCTTTCCTATATTATGTTTATAATTTCAATGAAACCATAATTTAAAATACCCTTCTATAATTCAATGTAATATGAAGATCATGTAATGAAATATGGGAGGAAAAATTTTCATTCAACAACTATTATATGTTTTAATCTCCACCATTCCCTTAATATCCATTTCAATATATATTTTTAAAAATTTATTAACCACCCTCTTAATTTTTGAATTATTATTAAAATTATAAAACCATGATACTTCTTTATTTTCGATGATATAATTATAAACTATATAATTGTATTCTAAAAAATTATGAGGGTTTAATTTAGTAATATAGATAGGATTTATCCCATTAAAGAAGATATAAATATTACTTCTTGAATTAATTACACAATATTCATCATTTTTAAACCATAATAATTAGAATTCATATTTAATTACATTCTCCTCTATTTTTTACATTATATTGAAGAATTTAAATTCCAAAACATATATTTTATCAAATGAGGAAAATATTTTATGAAGAACATAAACTTAATTTTATATCATTTCATACACTATATCTACACCACCACCTTAGTGTCTTGAATCAATTATCCCCATTAATCAATATGTCGATTCAGATGAAATCCCTATAATGAGAAATATACCACTTTAACTACTTCCTAATGTGAGGGATATATTCTTTAGGGATGTGGTCCATTTCTAAACAACTAATATATTATATATCCCACAAAATTATTAAGGATTTTTCATGTTAAACGATCTATCATTATTGTGCCATATTGGGGATCAAATCCTTTCTTATATGGGTAAGTCTATTGGTCATAACCTTTGTTGACTACACCAATATAATTATAATCTATTCAATATCTACACACAACCCATTATATTTATTAAATTTTCATTGAGTTAAATATCTACATTGGATAAATGAAATAATACAGCTAATATTCATTCAAATATGCACCATTTCAAAAAAATGGAATACTATATATTAACACTTATAATTATAAATATTAAACCATTGAATATGATTTCTTTCTTTGTGTAATATTCAATATGTTTTTTTTAAATCATCTTAAATATTTTTATGTTGCTATAACTATTATATATTATGTTCTTCTAGATCATGTTACCAAGGATTCTTCTAATTATTATTTAATATGAAATGTATCAAATCTAACTCTAGTATCCCAATGATGATGTTTACTATACTACATTTTCATGAAACATAAGTGATGAAAACACATTATATTGAAGAGTTTATTACAATTAAGGGATTGTATGTATACATTATTTTCACATTATATTAAAAAATTTGATTTTAAACTAAATATTCATTTGACAATATTATTATATCATCTATGACATCCATAAAATCATTCAATGTTCACTTATGGGTATAAAAAGGAATGGAAACTAAATGAAATGGTGTTATCATATTCTTATTATAGGAGAGCATAGAGTGGAAGCTATAATATGGTAGATAAAAATAATAATCAAGTGTTTTTATAACTAATATCAAGAAATATGAATATATCCATGGGTGATTTAAAAATTTAAACAATAACAAGGATGATGATAACATTTTATTCTTATAAACTACATAATTATAGATATCATAATATTTCTATCAAATACCCATTCCAAGGGATCATACATAAATAGGTAAAGAATATACCAAATACCCATGATACTTTTTCTTATGAGACATAATATGGAATCAAGGTGTTATCTAATATTAGTATTCACCTAGTACATTCTTTTTACAATGAATTAAATAATGAATGAAAAAAATAAAGACACTATACATAGTATGAATTCTATAATAACAAGTAAACATGTTATTTGTAAAGTGATATTAATATTTTTAATATCATCCCTAGTAAATAAAATGAATCACATAATAAAAAATCCTCTAGATAATGATGTTTGATGGTTTTATTAAATAATTATATAGTTTAAAGGATATTTATATAGAAAAAAATTCATTATAAAGAAATTATACAGTTTCATTGAAATAATAAATATCATTTTCTGTTGGTAAAATTAAAAATACATAAAATTCATATATTAAGAGTAATAAATAATTTTTAAAAATATGGACAAATGTAATGAAATATTCATAAAAGTAAATCATTGTTATATTTGGAAAAGGAGTTAATGTGTTAAATGGAAAAACATTAATAACAACTATTGTAAAAAGTCTCATAAATAACATGAAATGAAAATGATAAAAATATTATTTTAATACTATAAAATAGATTTTCATAGTTAAAAAAATTACCATATGAAATCATTAAAATATATAATAGTACTTTCTTGATGGAAAATTAATACACTGGATATAATTTGAAATGATTTCTAACAATAATAATAAATGTTGTTGATTTCTCTTATAAATAATAATTTGATTTTTTATCACCAAATAGATAAAATGTATTGAATACCTAAAACAATATGGAATTAATAGAAGAGTTAATAAATAAATTGGGTTTATGAATGAAAATACATATAATTCCCCTAATAAAAATTTAAATATAGAAAATCCCAAAAAAGTGATATTGTAACATTTATTACCTCAGTTTTTAGATAATTTAAATATACTCAATGATATTTCATATAATATTAAATGTTATTATAAATAAATATTATAATAAATTTATATTTATCTTAATGGTTACAATAATGTGATAAATTATTGTATTTCATTTATTAATTATTATTTTTATAAAGATAGTATTTTGGTGTAAGATACTTCATTTTCAAAACTTTTTTTGATTCCACAGTTTTAATACAAGAATCTTATTCAATGTTATTGAATATTTATCCTATAATATTTTACATATTTATTTATTATATTCTTTATTATAATAATCCAAATATGGAGGTTATGAAAAAAGAAATATATTACATTATGGAGGTGGTAGTCTACAAACACACAATGGTGTCATCTTGATTTTCCAATGGAAAAAATATGTTAATTTATCATTAAATTATCAAAATAATGTCATATATAAAAACTTTATTCATTAAATTTATATTTATAATCATACATATTGGTCAGTGAAGAAAAATTAAATACATCACATCATGGAGATCGTAGTCCACAAGTGCACACATGTGAATCATTAATTTTAAATTCGATGGATGAGATTTTTAAATGGATATTCCAATAATATAATAATTTTTATAAAGGTAATTATAATAATTTCATCAAATTATTATGGATTTAATTTTGTAATTTTTTCTATAATATTAGAAAAACCTGAATAACCCTAGTTAAGATAATTACATCTTTTGTGGGAATCCCCATTTGGACTACACATTAAATATATTTAGGTTGTTTATTTGGAAAGTAAATAACCTATAGAATATATGTGGATAAATTTATCTTTATTTGGGTAGAAATGTTTCATTCAACAGCTTCCGCGTGCCTTAATACATGAGGAGAGGAGGTTCTCTATTATAAGTTAGTGGGGTGACACTTTTATAAATAGTCTAATTATTTAAAATTATATAAAAGCACTGTCTAGGGAATATGAGAAAAAAAATAAAAATGTTTATAGATAGGATAAGTTAATATTAAAATTCCACTCATAAAAATTAAAAAGTTTGTAGTCTTATTTGAAGCCATATTTTATAGTGTCACACCTTCATTATTCATTTGAACCCTTACAATGGTTAAAATAAACAATTACCATGGTAAATGTACATGATAACAACAAATAAAATATGACTCACTATGTAAATAAATATAATAATTGAAAATATATGATATATTATTAAAAAATAAATATAAATATATGTTCAAATTAGTATTAATTTAATTACACAAAAATTTAATTAAAAAATATTTCATAGAGAAATATCTTTCTACATATAAAATTTATATTCATACATAATCAATTATAAAATTGATTCTCAATAATATAATAATTTAATAATAAATAATGAAGAATTGTGTGTTTTTAAAAACAAATCCAAAACCAAATGAAACATTTTAAATATTTAATTAAAAATAATAATAATAAATAGTTATTTTATTTTAATGAAGAATTATTTTCGTTCTAAAATGTCTTATATGGTTTTACAATTAACAAATAAATTTTAATAACTGTTGTTTTACTCAATAAATGAATATTTGTTTTATAGAAAATAGGTTTTATAAACTTATGTTTCATTCTAAAATTAAAAAAATTCCTTTAAAGGTGTTGTATTTGATAAAAAAATTATTTTTTAATGAATGGTGATGTTGTAAATGATACAATATTTTTAAAAACTATATTTTTCAATATTCATCTAAAATAATATTTTTTTGAAAATTTAAAAAGCTTAAACATTTGATAATTTTGAAATTATAAATTGAAAATGTTATCTATTTTATAAACATTTAATAATATAACATATAAATTTTATTTTAACATATAACAATTACCTATTTCAATTATAATGAAAAAATATTATGATGTGAATTAGGAAATAGATTATGGATATAGTGTTTACAAGACATTGTAGAATCTTGAAAAACAATATATTCATTACCAATAACATTTTTAGAAAAATAATGAGTATTGAACTTTATGTTAACATTTATATTTATCAATTTCTTTCAGTATGAGTTCAAGTCAATATAATATTGATATTATTTTAGAACATATAATACAAGCATCATTATGAATTTGATGTCTTTCCTCTTATATTGTTCTATCCATACCTTACACAATTTTCTTAAGCTTACATCCCAAATAAATAACTCCGACTAAAATGTTGATGTACGTTAAATTACTTAGATAAATAAATTCATAGGTTGAGTTCATTATTCTTTTCTAAACTAAAAGATCTAATAAAACATATTTGTTATGAAACCATCATGAATAGATGTATCCCTCATGATATTTACCTATGATAAGTGGAATACTATTTTATAAAATTCATAAACCAACAAAATTGATGTACTAGAATAGTAAAGATAAACACACCCTATCTCTCAAACCGAGGCACCACACTCCAACAGTCATAAATATTGGAATATATATATAAAAAAATAAAATAACTAAATAGAATAAATTAATAAAAAATTAGGTTTTTAACATAATCATTACAAAAAATATAAAAGGCAAAATTTATTTATTCTAAAACAATATAAATAATATAACTTGTATTTATAATAAATTTTAACCTAACTTATTTATTTTAAGGTGGACCTTTCCAGTTGATAATGTTCCAATTATTTTCAAACATCATATAGAAACAATCAATAATAATCACCACCATTGATTTCATTTATATTATTCATCATCGATTACTATTTTCTAGGGAATTATGTAAATTATTCTCTCATATACATATATGTAATATTATGCGATTATTGAATATCCAAAATATCACAAACAATTTATTCTAAGTAAATATTTCATAAACTAGACTATTGACACATTAAACATCTATGAATAGGTGCTGGACACTTGGATTTAGGTTATGAATATAAAACCCCAAAATTTGTTTGTAAATTTTTCATGGTAGTTTTTAATTTATACCAAAGAGTATGTGATGTCTTTTAAATTTGGATTTAGTTTTAAATTATAATGGGTGAAAATTGTGATTGGTTGATCGTTACTGTGATGTTTATTTGGAAGTAATCAAAGTTCTAAGAGGTGTATTTAAATCTTGGATGTCAGTTAGAGAAGATATAGGGATTCCATGATACAAATTAATAAAAAAAATAAAGACGCATCATGAATCCAAGAATGAAAATTTCATTAGATTTCGATTGAGGATTCATACTATATAAATGTGGTAGCAAATTGTGATGTTTGGGATAAAGGATGTAGGCTCCCTATCATGTCATAATTAGTGGGTGTTTTATCATGGTGTATTTTAATGTGTGATACATAAATTATTAGAGACTTGATTTTGAATGTATAATGGTAGAAAAATATATGTCCCGCTATATTATAAATAAATAAAAATCATGTGATCTATTAATTATCCTATTGGATATTATAAGGTAAACTCTTGGTCACCATGTAATACATAATTTTTACTATTTTTATTCTTATGGGTTTCCCATGGATATATAATGGTTTAAATTGGGTTATCATAACATATATAACAATTTATCTTTAAGATACATAAGGGATATGCAAATATGTGAGAGTTGGAAGATCGTAATGAACCTGGGGTATATTGGATTACATGGGACACCTAAAAGTTAATTTCAGGATACATAAGGGTCATAATGAGTTTTAGTGTCCTTATTTTGTATTTTACTTATATTATATATAAATATTGTCAGAATAAATTAGGGTTTAGAATGTGCAATTTCATTGAAATTGTTAAAATTAAAATATTTATTAACATATATGGAAACGAAAATTACATGGTTAGACAAAGTGATTCAGTCTGATAGAATATCCTTTAATTATGTTAATATAGTTATCATTAAAATATATAGTAGTTAAATAAATAATAAATCCCTTTAATGGCTAGAATTTGGAGGAAATAAAACTGACAGCCTCGTTGACCTCTATAATTGTGTTCCATATTACTATATATAAATTTTAGATATTCTTCCATTCTATAATATTATAGGGAATTACCCAATTATGTAAACATTTAACTAATATGAAATGTAAAATATATATATATAATGTCAAAAAAATCCATAGATATATCGATATATTTGAAGATATAGATCATGAGGCTAGAAAACAAGAAATGTGCTCTATCTTATAGTGAGTTTCCCTATATATAAGAACCTGAAAAGAAAATGAAAACTAATCATTGTGAGTCAAAAACTATTAAACCTATTAACATACACCAATCAACATAGTATCCATCAATGTTCAAATCAAACCTAATTTTTTTCCCACAATCACACCAACACCCCCCGAATCATTTTAATAAACCACCTTCAAAGCTAAAATAACTAGTCGATATTGATAGTCATTGAAAAAGTGAAAACCTAGAAAATATTTAAGTGTTTACTTTTTTTTAATTCATAATTTTTATCATAAATTTATATTTAATGATATGTATATATCACCATGATATATAATAGTGAAACTTAGGTATCCGTTAATTAGTGTTTCATACATTTCCAATTCAGTGTTGTGGGCTAGTCACAATATAAAAAATTAATTACATCATGATGATCCCATAAAAGGCATAGTAGGTAGATGTGATTCCTTGGGCTATATTAAAGGAGTTTATTCAAAGAATGATTTAAGGGGAAATGTTGTAAAATTAACATATGAAATAAATATTTTATTTTATTTTAATAGGGACAGTTGTTTTACAACACTGTCAAAGAGTTAATTCATTATAGGTATTTAATATAATTTTATTTTAATAAAAGATAATAATGGAATTATGGAATATTTTTTTATGAAATATCCCATTATGGATATTTTAATAAGTGTTAGTATTATTATGATTAAACCCTATTACCTTCAATATGTCCACTTCAACCTCTCAAATATGTGGAAATTGAAGGTGGATTTCCACCTCATTAAAGGTAGGATTTTCTTATTCCTCTATAGTTCTTATATTTTGATATTCACTAATGATAGTACAAATAATCTATGTTTTATGATGATTTAATTTATACATGGTGAATACATATTTACTGATATTTCATTCATTAATATCTCTTCTAAAACCATACAATGAATATTTGGTACTTTATTGATTAACGTTTAAACCATGATAGGTTATTTTATATGGTTTTTTAG
The DNA here is from genome assembly GCA_963277665.1 of Viscum album. NCBI lineage: Eukaryota > Viridiplantae > Streptophyta > Magnoliopsida > Santalales > Viscaceae > Viscum > Viscum album. Next base: position 1,343,181,614 of record OY728119.1, on the reverse strand, counting down.
AAATTATAACATAAAAATTAATCATCATATATAATCATATTTGGTTGTTATTTTTTATGTGTTATGGGATGAGATATGGGATTCTATATTGGTGGATCTTGGAGTGGTTTGGTCTGTTATTTTTTGCCGAAGGGTGGACCATGGAAAGGGAATACATCGATTTTGAAGGTAGTTAACCCCCATGATTATACTCTAAATGAATATTTATCATTGATTATTATTTCATATTTATGATTATGGTTTATTGTAAAATCTATAGGTACATAATGAACAAAAAGTATGGAAAATGGTAGCAATTTAGTTTCATTTAGATAGAGTCGGGGCTTTATTGAAAATATTACACTTTGGGATCAAACTATGACTATATCACCATGGGTGAGATGAGATAAATTTTTTTAAAATAGGACTAGGGTATGTATTAGGGATAAGATGATTTTATTTTATCCTAGGTTAAAAATTATAGAAAATATTATATAAACATAAACTGATTTGGCCTAATATTGATGGGTGATATTTGTTTACATATAACAAATGGCTGGCAATAGACTCTGGACCATGGATTTTTATCTTGAGGTATAAAATGAGTAGTATAATTTCTCTAGACATATATATGGTGTTTCAATTAGATTATCCAAAAGATGGATCTCTTATGATCTTCCTAGAAGATGATGTGATATTTTAACTCAGTATGGTTCATGGGATATATTTTGTAGTGGATTTGAAATAATATTATATAGGATACTTGACTGGTTTAGTTTATCGTTGATAATAGGTAAAAAGAGAAATGTCCTAAATTAGGTATTTAAAGAGGTAATGGACTTTTCTAGAACGGTTTATTTTTTATATATAAATATTGTTGGTGGATTCATACATGTTTGTTCTATTTATTAACTATCATGATGAGTTTGAAGAATGTACTAGATTCTTTTACAAGTTATATCGGAACACCAATGACTTCAATGTCATTCCATATTGTATATGGTCTCATATAGGTGGATTATATTGTTATATTACTTTTATGATGAAATGTTCTTCATGATACTAGATATGAAATGTTTGACTAGTGCCCAGTTAGTGAGTTGAAAATTGGAGTTAGCCATATGTGTGGGATTCATGTTGTGAGGTCTATCAGGTTTATTGCTTACCATGTTAATTACTATCCTTTGGTTTTGATTTCTGTTTTCAGGATGCAAGTTATGAAATTTTGATCTTGGAATAGGGATGTTCAGATACACAACCTAGATGATCACATAACATCTTAGACTCCTGCAACATGGGGATGGAAGTTATATTTCATTATTGGATCGAAATTGATGATATCTTGAATTATCTAACAGTTTCTTAGTATTTTAATATTAGATACATACATATTCTATATATCAAAATGTAATATAAAATATAAATATATTTAAAGAATATTATTATCACATCCATCATATCCTTGAAAATGACACATAGTCTTCCCTAGGTTTTCTAGAGATAGAGGTACAAATAATTGTGATCCAATATATTCACAATAGAGTGGGATATAGTGTAATATTTCATCAAATAAACATGTAATATGTGGGATATAATGAATAAATTAAGCAACATGATTCCATAATCTAATTAAACTAAGGGCGTGATATATGCATGATAATAAAGAAAAACATGGAAGAAATTATATTATATCATACCATGGATGGAATAATTCCATAAATCATAATGACTTGTCAAGGTCATTTAGAATGAATCTATCCTATTATGGGAAGTGGTGAACCCCAAAACCATCCAATGTTTCACATGATACCTTTCTATGGATCCAGGCTCTTTATAATAAGAGGATATACCCATCACTAAATTAAGTATATTTCATTCACCAATTGATTTAACAATACCATTAATAAACTTAATTATGGAATATTTGGATGACTAAAAATATGAACATCCTTATAGTGATAAATATGGAAAAATACATCCACATTCAATAAAATAAAGTGAATGTTTAGGATAAAATACACTAATTAACATAGTAACTATATGGAATCTTCAATGTAACATGAAGTACCCTTTATCGAAGTAAAATAAAGGTGAGGCTAAATTAAATGTGTTGGTTTATCCATGGAATATAATAAATGGGTTCCTTATTTTTTTTTATTGGTTTGAAAATAACTAAATGGTTGGGGAAATCCCCTATCGTGTTTTATAATGATAACATGAATATTTAAAATCATAAACCATGTTTTTTCTATCCATTTATGTAGTCTTAGTACCATTCGTCATGGCTCATGGTGCTGATTGATTAAATTCTCAAACACCCATTTTTACAGTTACTACCCCAAGGATCATTTTTTACATAGACACATCGACATTATAGTATCCAAATAGGGGATTATTTTCATGAAAAAAAAACACTCTATTACTTTACAAAAAAATAGGATGTGGTTTCATCCATGTAAATGATTTGAGTTTTGAGATAGATTTAGTAACAACTAAATCAAAATATTATATAGGGGATGTCATAATATTGAAAAATAAATCCATAAATGTCCCTGGTTAATATTGTTAAATTATTAAATGTTAATTTTTTAACACATAAAAATTAATAGCTTTTGAATATAACAAAAGTCTAAATGAATGAATACTGGGAATGAAAAACTCCATATATATATATGGTGGAAAACTAAAATCAATATTTATTATAATTAAATGCTTATAATTTGTTATAAAATACCTTTAATAGTGTAATTCCAATATATAACATCACAAATATGTATTATAAACACTATATGGTGAAAAATATGTTCATAATACAAAACCTATCTTAAGAGAGGAATATAATAGAAAAACCCCTATTATCTTCTTCAAACTACCATGAAAATACAATGACTTAATGTATCACAAACATGGATAACATAATAAATTAATTAATAACCATATTCATATCCATTTTCATATATTCACATTATAATTAGTATTTCTACACATGATTTCTTCTCTTTTTCACATTGGGTTTTAATAGATTTGATTCATTCTTCTAGATTCACAATAGTGGTGTCTGTATTCAGTTTCCTCTTATTGTTCATCTTTATTTATAACTTAATGAAAATTTAATATATTCTTATAATTAATTTTGATATTTAAAATTGTATTTATGGGGATTTTAGTTATTGTACATGATGATGAAATATGAAATAGGCATTCATCGGTGATTCACAATGATCATTGGTTATTTTAATAATTATTTAATTATTATTTTAAATACTCTATAATAAAAAAATAATTATTTGATTATTTTTGGTATATTATACCTATAATCATGTTCCCAATTTCATTCATTATATAAATCCATTATATTGTTCATTTTTTGTTTAAACTGATTTAAACATGAAGATACCCTAATTTAATAAAGAATTAGGAGATTGTTGTGTTGTAATATCATAATAAAATAAGAATAATTGTATTATTTGATATCTATTATAGTTATATATCATAATTTTGGATGAATTAGTAGAAGATTTAATGAATAGGGAATTATGAAATAATTTTAATAAAAAACCTTCTGTGTAACACAATTATTTTAAATGACTCAATTAACAATGATCATTTATTGATCATTTTAATGATATATTATTCAAATAGTTTTAAAACATCCATAATTATATCATAAAAATAAATCCATTACTAAATCCACAATGGGAATGATCAATTATGTGCGATGATGAAAAATGATTTTAATTTATCATGGTTGTGATTCTATATATGTACACACAAACAAATATTTCATTTTTTATAATGGATGGAATATTTAACTTTCCAAATATATTAAAATTAAGTTATTTCTATAAATAAAATAAATTATGCTAACATAATAATACTTTCCAATCTAGAATAATTTTTAATGAAGATAATTAAGGATAATGATATTTTTTTATAATACTAACATTGTGGACGTGAATTTTCCATAGAAATGTCAAAGGGATTGGTTAACTGTGAAAACCAAGAGTGAATAAAATAATTTGAACATATTATAGGATTCTATGAATAGAACATAGTGAATATTAATAGATAAATTAATTTCATATGTGAGAATGAAGTGTTGTGACTTTCACTCTTTTATAAGTTATGGGAATGGTAGTTTTGGGAGTAGCCCTTAAATTTTCAATAATACCAAGATAATATTCAAGGTTAAATGCCCAAAAAATGGCCAAAATAGTATGGGATAATGATTGTGAGATAAATGTATCCCAAAAAAAGTCAACATGTAGACAACAGTTAGTGTTTTGGGGAATTTGTTTAAACTCATTAACAATTGTATTAATTAAATTTTATCGTGGTATTTAATTTTCAACCATAATAATAATTTAAAAAAACCATGTTTAACCATTCTACCTAATATTAAACTTCTTATTTCAAATTATAAAATCCATTATGAAATAAATTTACAAAATGTGATATATTTTAATATTATACTAAACACACATCATCTTGAAAAAATGTTGTTTTTTTCCAAAAACATTTCAATACCTTAAATTTATATAAAATATAAAATATTCATTGAAACTGATTATAATGATATAATTTTTTTAATAAATTAATGGTAATGATGATTTTACAAAAATTGAAAAATGATTCTCACAATTAATATACTTGACTCACTACAAATGATAAAAATGGATTTTTTTAATAAAAAAATTAATTAGTTCCAAAATAAGGTTTTCCATAGGTTTATAAGTTCAGGGAATATTTTAAAATACATAATATTTTTCATTAAATCCAAATATTTTAAATTACATCATTTTCCTAACAATTAATCCCCTCTTATTCAGGGACAAATTCATAAAAATCAAATGTTTCACGAAAATTGTATTTTTAGACTAAATACCAACATTTTCATAAAAATATAAAGACATAATTATTTTTTAATCTAGATATAATGAATTAAAAATATGGTGTTAATTTCTTCATTTTGAAATAATTTTTTTCCATTAAATACATTTGTCAATAAAGACTCCTATAATGTGATAGTGTAATATATAGGGCTTAACTTCTACAGTAGGGTCTCAAGTATTACATTCTCCCAACTTGATTCATTTTACCCTCAAAACTGTGGTATATTTAAACTATGAAATTAATGTGGAATATTCATCAATTTAGATTCATATATCTTCTTTTTTTCATCTTTCTGTTTATTGTTTCTCCATAGGGGTTTTAAACAATCTAGTTTTCTTAACCCAAAATACATTCTCTCTAGTTTCAAGAAATTTTAAGGGCTCCCCATTATATAAAATTTGAGGCTCCAACACTTTTTTTACATAATTTATCCCATAAATTACTTCTAATGTATAAAACATAATTAATGAGTCATGGATTATATCATTTATATTTAAAAAGTTCGGCAGCATATACAATAAGAAAGATACCACACTAATTAAATCAAGTGCATAAAAAGACCCAATATACCTATTGATTGACATTACCTTATACCAAATATTATTACTCTATTCCATGGTGAAACAGTTTAAAATACATGATCCCCAACATGAAATTCCATTTCATTCCTCCAATTATCATCATAACTCTTATATCAATTCACGGATGAATTATTATGAAATTAAATAGTTCATCCTTTAACAATCATCTCATTTAGATGTTCTAAGATATGTAATTTTATTTATAAAATAGAATCCTAATAGGTTAAATAATGACAGCTCTTCCAATACAATGCCTCATATTGTCCCCTTTAGATTATTTGCAGATACATATTATTGTATTTAAAATCAAATAAAAGAATTTAATGATACAACATACTAATAATTTTAAGAGAATATGTTCTCAGAATGTCTGTAAATTTAAGAATACTCTTTTCATACAATGCATCAATTTGGGGATGATATGAAGTTCTTAAATGTATCTTAGTATCAAGAAACCATTGAAGCCTCTTTAAGAATTTCATTGTGAACCATGGGTGACAACCATATTAAATTGATTAAGGCACCCCATGAAGCATTAACATACTGACCCATTCTTAAAATAAATGTATATTAAATTAATTTTTATAAACCTTGATTACATTAAAAATTACATGCCAAAGGATTATAATAGTTTAGTGTATTTTGAAACATTGAATAAAATCATCTAACATGGTGGAATATATCCAATGTCTTCAATAAAGATCATAAAATTTAGAACTTCTAATTAAAACTTTTATTCATAACCTCAGGAAAGGAAACATAATAAAGGGTGAAAAAATACCCTCAGTAAGGGTACATAAATGAGATGTGTAAGAATCAAAATTGCATAACGATACGAGAACATGAAGATAACATCTTAAGATCATACATGATATAAAAAAGATCATATACATGATTAATGGAATAATGATTTTGAGGTCACAAGATATCATCATAACGAATGTTGGAGAATATGGCATGAGTTCAAAATATAAGAATATGACATAAAATTTATGGTGTACACAAAACCATATAAAATCAATCTGTAGATGTAAAATATTATTTCAATAACCTATTAGGGAACTTTATGGGCACTAATCCTACTAGAAGAGACACACCAATATCCTCACTTGAGGTCTATTCCTTATACGGGACCAGGTTTCCCCTTCATCATACATTGGATTATGTTTCCACTTCGTCCCATATGGGATTAGGGATCCCCTTCATCACATAGTGGATCAGGATCTCCCCTCATCCCATAGTGGATTACGTTCCCTTTCTTACCATTGTGGATCAAGCATGTTTACTTGTTTCCTATCATTATCTAAGAATATATGAATTTTTACACAATTAACTAGAGGGAGATATAGCCCCACCCATCACAAAATAAATCATACATATCCATTCCACAAGATCATAAAAATCCACGTTCATGGCCCATAAAAAGTGATTGGTTTCATAAACATCATACCATAACCCATGAAATTAATTGGGTATTGTGAACATTTAATCCAATTATAACCTATGTGTATGAACCCAGAAATTCAATTTTGGTATGGATCATTTTCATGTTGTTTTTTAGGAAAAATAGAAGAAGGTCAATTTTTGGAGTACATTTTGTGTACTCGAGCACCACATTTAGACCGTGTTTAGACCGTTTTACGACCACATACCCGACCCTATGATGACGTGGAAGGGAAACTTAATTCCAGACCTAGTAAAGGCCAGTACAAAATGTGTATGTTTAATGAAAATGTTGTTTATTTTTTAAATTTATAAATTAGATTGGGGTCATGTTTAATCCCCCAAAATGTATTATTTTAACCCCATTTGGTCCTCGAGTGACTGCGAACGATTATTTTTCTCTTACCCACTAATCCATCGTCCGTTATCTAAATCAGTCTCTAGAGAGTGCATTTGAATTGCATCGACAAGTTTCTCTATATTCTTGAACCTATCATCCTGATTTTCTCTCTCTCTCTCTCTCATGTTTTTCAAGGATGAACATTTTTGACATTTTTGTAGATCTACGTGGTTTTACATTGATTCAATGTATGAGGTCCAACTATATTAATCATACAACATAAATGTATCTGGTTTATCTCCTTTCATCATATTTTCATGTGTTTAATATTCCAATGTGATGATTTCCCATGCTTCGGGTATTTCATGTTATAGAATTTGAACCGAACTTTATCTTCCTTAGATTTTTTTGATGGATTTCGGGTTTTGTTTGTTGTGATACTATGTGAAATTGCATGATTAAGTAACAACCCATGGGTTCATTTACATGTATGAATGTTTAGGACTGTTTGGTCTAGGTTTCCTAAGAGGCACACCTTATTTCCATACCTTCTTTGATTAGACGGAACAAATCACATTTTTCTACATATTAAATTTTTGTGATATTCCTTGGATTTATTTAGCCATATAATAGTTGATATTACATTGTGATGCTTGATATAATTTACACATGATTGAATTCCATAGGACTATGAGTACCTATTGTAGTTAGACCACATAGGGCATTGACATTAAGTACTTCATTTGAGTGTCTATTATATTTCATGCAATGAGACCAAAGGGGGGGATTGGTAGTTAGTGCTCCCTCAGAGTGTCTATAGTTTATGTTATGAGAACAGAATGGGAATTTTCATCGAGTGCTTCCCTAGATAGTCTGTTGTTATTATGGAAACACCATAGGGGGAATTGACAGTGAGTTCTTCCCCAGAGTGGAATTTCCTTTTTGTTGCATTACTTTTCTAGATGGTTTATACTATGTGAGCTACCCAGAGGGTTAATATAATTATTGAATGTTTGTGACAGGTCTTCCAACCCAATGCACAAGCATATATCTGGTCCAGTTAGGTAGTCTCTTGAGATTCCTTTTTGTCATACGTGAATAAATGTAAACCATTAAATGCTAATTAATGTAAATGGAAACCTTGGAATTTGTTTACTTTTGTGTACTCCAAGTTTATTTGATTTATTTACATTATTAATTACTATATATACTCAGTAACTGTTTGGAACATATCTTGGGGTAGTTACCTAATGGGATTCGTCTCACACCCTATTTGGGTCAGGATTTTGGACCCAAGCTGATTATATGGTTGTAGGTGTAGATAAGGGAATGCACCCTTTTTCATCAGGTACATGATTGTTGTGGAGCTAGAGAGATTGGGACCAAGCAAAGGCTTGAGATTTTGTAGGAGTTTACTTGTTTTTTTACATTCTTATAGTAATGTACTTCATAATTGTGATTTTTTGGCTATTTTCATAGACAAATGTATCATGAACCATTTATATATTTTCTCAAGTCATTTATTTACTTTTATTCATCATGTTTCTACTATTTTTTTGGTATTATTGCTCATTCTATAGTTTATTATTTTTTATTTTTCTATGAATACTCATCAAATGAGGTCATAGTTGACCTACTATCACACCCAAGGCCCTAACTACTATTTGAATGCCTCTGAAGTTTGGAGAAATGCGATTGAGGCTATGTGACCAACTATGTACGGGGCACATTTAGGCGGCACCCGGAACTAGTTTGTTACATGTGGTATCATAGGAGGTTATTTTCTATTTTTAATTCTATTTGGAGACTATAAATAGAGATAAGAATGATTGAGTAGTTGGTAATAAGTTGTTCCTAGGAGTAGCTAACCCTGGAATAAGAAAAACCCAACATAGCATGAATGTTACAATTTTTCTAATTTTGAAATTATTACAGTTGATTGGATTTCACCGTTGGGTGACGCACTAGATATATGATCTTATGATTTATATCCTTGAGGTTCTATTTTTTTCAACTCAATGAGATGAGTATATCCCATCTCATTAATCATATAGGCACTTGAAGGGGATCACATGTCTTGCAATCTTGTTAATCTATTTTGGGTGCATTACTAATTGCATATTGTGGTTATAGATGTTGTGCTAGATAGTCATGTTGTTGTGATATATGTCTGGATAGAATACCCCCTATTTTGATACGGTATTGGTAAAAATTTATGTTTATTTTGAATTGGTTCCAAACATTTGTTTCTTAGGTGTTATGGGCACTCTTAGATCATAATTTCCTAGATCATATTGGGCATTATCCAAATTCTGCTATGATATTACATTGATATGATTCCATTATTGAATATTGGGGAATATGGCCCCCCACAGACTGAAATTTGGAACAAAAAATATTATTTTAGTGTTTAATGGGATTCCAGAGTAGTTTCTGAGGATTATTTTCAAAAAAACATAGAATACATCGAATTTGATGAAGAATACATGCCATGAATCCTATAGTTAGGGAGACAAATGTTATTCTTAAGTACATGCTATGTACTATATTATATTTCATGTAGTCCCTAACCATCTGGCTGACTATTTTATTAGATACATGAGGTTGGGAAATTTTTGGAGACACATGTCATGTACGTGGAATACAATTCGTGTTTTAGGAGCCGTGTATCCATCTGTGTGACCAATGACACATGTTGATGAAACTTATGTTATACACACTATATTCCAATCTAGAATGGTGTATAGAGTCAACCGTGTAACAAGTCATGTGACTAATGACATGGGTGGTTATACCATAATGGGTACATGTTGTTTATAAGGAGAACACTCCAAGTAGAGTTACCCACGAAGGAACATTGTGTTTTTTATATAGAGAAACTCATGCACGGGGGAAATTATTCATGTACACATCGTGTCTCAAGGAGAACACACAATGTGTATGGGTGTTACACGACAAGGATTTATAGAGTTACACTCCATGTTAAAATCCTGAGGGAACATGTTGTGGGTATGGTATACACACAGTGTAACCCAATTTTGTAAAACATAATGTTTTCCTTCTCTTGTTCCTTTCTTTCAATTCTATGTTTCAGTCCATGATAATCATGTGCAGAGATGTTTACATGACCATAATGATTCTGCCACTAAGTCATCTTCCGGTTGTATGCTAGGTTCGGGGTGATAATAAAACACCATAATGCTTTGATCCAAAACAACCAGTAGACCCTCTCATTGTTGTTTTCATTGAAAAAACCTTCATTCCTTATATAGGTGATGATGAAAATTTCTATGAAAGATTAATGGAGATAATGTAGACATTCTAGGGAGAATCACATCATACCCCACCTATGGCAGAGTTGACATGGGTTTTTCTGCATCATCATCCTTCCACATTCTTAGGGGATGGATGTCCTTTGGCCATAGAGTCATGGTTAGAAAATATGATGTCTATATTCAAGCATATAGAGTCACCTCCATAGATGATGGTGAATCTCACTACGTACATGCATCAGGATTTCACCAAGAGATAGATGGATGTGATATTACAGGTGGGATGCCAGTAGTTTGTAGCTTGGGATGAGTTCTAGCGGAACATCTATGACTAATTCTACCCCGAGACCTTGAGAGACAACTATGCCTAAGAGTCTATGAGTTTGGGGCAGAGAACTCTCTCAATCATGGAGTATTCATCTCGCTTCATGGAGATTCAGTGATTCACAAACATTTTAGGGGTGAGGATTTATTTTTGGAAAGGAAGATTGAGGTTGGTATCAGTCATAACAACTAATCTTGGGTGAACGCCTTTAGGTCAACCTCCATATCTTCTTTAGTAAACCAAGAACTAGACACTGAGTTAAACATGAGGGATTGTGGAGCTGCGGGCCTGGGTGGTTCAACATCCAGAGTTGGTACTCTTTGGATTGAAAACACAATGTACCGTAGGGAGTCTACTTGTGTAGATTTGAGTGGACGGTATTTTCCTTCAGGTGCCCAGTTTGGGTGCTACCAGTTTGGTATTGGTGGAAATATGATGCCTCAGTGCCTAAGAGACTAGGTCGAGTTCAGGTCTTGTGGAAAGATGGGACATCGTCAGCATTTATACAACGTCCACCTTTCATCTTCTATTTGGGGTGGATCAGTTTCAACTCTTCATACTGGAGTAAGACCACCAGTTCCACATCAGACCGGGGGATGAAGTTCTTCAATTCATTATGGCTGATGTGGTGGTCGTGAAAACCGTGGTAAAACCGATGGTTTTCAACATCTATAGGTTGGATCAGCTCATGAATCATAGACAGGTTCTCTGGGCCACATCGCAAGCCAGGTTTTTTTTAATAGAGTAGACCCAACAAGATCAGAATCACTAGCCCTCTATGGCATATGTACAACTGTGGATGCCTCAGTTTTAACATCGTCACTTTTTGACACAAATTATTACCATATATTTATATTTTTTCCTTTTGTGGAGATCATTGGGATCTATATCTTTACTTCTACTGATATCATGACACTGGACACTCTGTCGGGGACTAGAATCGCTAGTGTAATTCAGTTCAAGGAGTTCCCTCTTTAGGATGGTGGGTGTAACTTCTTGTCAGACTATTGTGTATTAGTGATGATAGGATATTAAATCATTTTCGGAATAGACTAGGTATTTCCTTTCTAGGTCATTGTCAATTTCTATCATCATAGGGTGAGTATCACATCACAATAGGGTGGATCGATTCTACATAAGGGTGAATGAGATGTCTATGTGAGCAGAGCAAGACCTGAGAATCACGAGTTTAGTGTTTCTACATCCCATATTTCTAGTTAATATATGAATGAATAGGGGACATCAAAGATGGACTTACACCCAGTATTGCATTTTTCAGAGATGTTTTCCAGATGACTTTTTCTGTTTGCCTCTGTAGTGAGAGGTAGACTTTTATGTTGAGATTGTGCTAGGAGAAGAACCATTTTCTATTCCTCCTAATAAGATAGTTTCAGCAGTGTTATAGGAGATCAAGAAGTGGTTAGAGGAGTTATATGAAATGGATTTCATTTGACATAGTATATCTCATTGGGGTTCACTTGTCCTTTTGAGATGAAGGAAGATGGTACCCTCATACCTTGTGTGTATTATTGGATGCTTAACAAATTTGCAGTCAATTACTTATATCCATTAATGTGGATTGATTGTCTCTTTGATCATCTTCGACCAAATTTGGTGTTCTAGAATATTGTTTTGATATCTATTTATCATCAGTTACACGTTATACTATTAGATATACCACATACATCCTTTAAAAAAAGGTATAGTATATAAAAATATGAATTAATACCATATGTTCTCATGAACACGCCTCCAGTTTACATTGAACTAATGATAAAAGTGTTCCATCCATACTTGACTTCATTTGTGGTAGTCTTCATGGACGACATCTTGGTGTACTCTCACTCTCAACACGACCACGCCACACATATTTAGATCAATTTGAGTAAACAGATATTGAATTAGTTATATGATACGCTCTCAAAATGCCATTTTTGGATGGTCATATTCACTTATTTGGTCATGTTTTCTCAGAAAAAAGAGAATCAATATACCTAGAGAATGTGAGAGAGATATTTTCCAGGGAGAATTCGAAGAACCTCTTTGAGGTATAAAGTTTTTTGGGGCTGTCTGGTTACTATAGGTGCTTTATACAAGACTTATAATGATTTGTTGCACCACTATCATGAATAATTATGAAGGGTGTGATGTACTCGTGGAAATATTTTTCTATGACATACGTTCAGAGGATAAAAGAGAGATTGACTTCAGAACCAATACTAGTTTTTCTTGAGATGGTAATGGGTTATACCATTTGCTGCGATGCATCAGGTATCAGTCCAGGACCAGTTATTATGAAGGAGGAAGGATTGGTTGTGTATGGGTCTCGATAGTTGAGTCCACAAAAGAATAATTACCCGATGCATGATCTCGAGTTGAATAAAATTGTTCATGACCTACATTTTTAGAGACATTACTTTATGGGATATATTGTTGTGAGGTACAATGGCAACAGAAGACTCAAATATATCATTACTCGGGGTGATTTTAATTTGAGATAGTGAAGGTGGGTTGAGTACCATCAGTCCTTTGACATTGAGATTTCCTACATGCATGGGAAAGGCAATGTAGTGGCTGATGCAATAAGTAGGAGGACTAAGATACAAGCAGTTTAGGTGGCTAGCAATGAGTGGAATCTTATGGATTTTTTCTCAGTGATGAATTTGGAGGTGAATGATAGTCAGTGAAAGACTTTTCTTTCTCCAATAGCTGATACATATAATCATTGATCAAGTTTGAATGAGGAATATATCATAATCGGAAGGCCTTGTCCTACAAGATAGTTTGTTAGGAAAAGATTGTACTCTTGATTGGACCATAGGTGAGGATGAGGTCTTGTGAATTTATGGACTTGTATGGGTGTCAGCAAAAATACATGAGGAGTGGATGCATGATTTTCATTATTCTGCTTGGGATGTTCATCTTGGTGTCACCGATTTCTATTGAGATATAAAACATCATTATTGGTGTCCAGGTATGAAAAGTTATATTTCTAGTTTTGTTCTGATATTTTCCAACTATCAGTAGGTGAAGGTGGAGCATCAACTATTGGCATGGCTTTTACAGAAGTTACCCAATCCCTAGTGGAAGTAGAATGATGTCGTGATGGATTTCATGACTGGTTTAATGAAGTCACCTTGATGGAATAATAAAGTATGTGTATTTTTTGATAGACTCATGAAGGTTTCACATTTCCTTCAATAAGGAAGATCTTCAGTGTGGATGAGCTTCGTAGGTTGTACATTTGTGATGTGGTATGACTCTAAGCTGTTACGAATATTATCATCTCAGATAGGGACGCCACATTACTACACGTTTATTGCAAGGTCTATAGAGGGATTTTGGTACATTGGTACTTCTGTGTACAACCTATAATCCCAAGATAGATGTGCTATTAGAGAACATGATTCAGGTGGTGTAGGATATTCTTCAAGCATGCATATTATATTTTGTAGGTTATTGGGAGAAGCACAAACCCCTAGTGGGTTTTGAATGAAATAATAGTTCTCCAGAAACTATTTATATGGCACCTTATGAGGCATTATACAGTAGGACATTCCGATTACCCCTATGTTGGTTGGAGGCAGGAGAGTAAACTATTTTGTGACCTTGTCTAGTCCAGGAGACCTCATAGTAGGTGGAGTTGATTCAGAAGGGGATGGATACTGGCAAGTATCAGAATAATTATTAGGTTGATTGATGGATATGAACTCTAGAGTTCATGGATGGAGATCAGGTTTTTCTACGTGTAACACCTAGGTTTGGACACAAGAGGATAATGAGATAGGAAATGCTTTCACAGAGATACGTTGGGCCATTTGAGATTTTGTAGAGGGTCTGACCGGTTGCCTATGATATGCAATTACCTTATAGGTATCGGGATATGCACAGTTTCTTCCATGTTTATCGGCTACGACATTACTTCTCAGACCCAAATCATGTTTTTTCAAACCAAGGAGTTCGAGTTGGATATGGACACATCATTCAAGGAGAATTCTATCTGGATTGTTGATCGCAATGCGAAGGTTCTCCATGGAAAATCAGTTCATCTAGTATGGGTTCCATGGAAGCACCACCGAATACAGGACGATACATGGGAGAGAGAAGCTGATGTGCGATTGTAGTGGCCAGATATGTTCTAGGAATATTATTTTCCACCTTGTTAGGGAAATTTGGGGACAAATATCTTTGGGGGGGGGAGAGTTTTTATGGACACATATTTTCATTTCTCTTATGGATGATTTTCATATTGTTTTTGAGGAGAAAGGGATGAACAAATTTTTTTGGAGTACACATCGAGAACATTCTTGTACACGTCATGTACTCTGGAACTGCATCATGACTGTGTTTAGACAATTTTTCAACCTTATATATCTCATGTGATGGCATTGTAGGTCCGCATAAGGTGGGACCTATTAAAGGAAGATACAAATTATGTATCTTTAAAGAACACACTATGTTTTTTTAATTGATAAATTCGACAAGGGTCATGTCTAATCCCTAGAAACGACTTCTTCATACAATTTTTGATCTAGGAGTGACCAAGAGAGATGATTATTCTCTTAGCCACAGATCTACTGTCCATTATCTAAATCAAACTTCGAATGGTGTGTTGGAATCATCTCTGTGATTTGTTCCTTCTCTTTAACTTCTCCCCCTGATATCTTTTCTCCCTCAAGTTATTCAATGATGAACTTATTTTTACGTTTTTGTAGATCAATGACATTGTTGTTGGATTCAAATGATGAGGTTCAACTATATAGATAGTACAACATCAATGTAGGTGGATTATTTTCTTTAGTTTTTTTTCATTGAGTTTTATATTCTAATGTGCTGATTACCCATGTTTCGGTTATTTTGGGTTATGGAATTTAAAACCAAGTTTATCTTCCTTAGATTATTTCTTGGATTATGGTTTTGTTGTTGTGATATTATGTGAAATGGAATGATTAAGGAACACTAAAGGGGTTTGTTTCTTTATTTACATTTTTAGGACCGTTTGGACCATTTTGCCTATGAGGCATACCTTGTTTCCTTGCCTTGCATGATAGGTTGGAACCGATGACAATTTCTTCTTGTTAAATGCTTCTGATATGAATTGTATTGTTTTATCCATGTAGTAGTTGTGATTCTTTGGGCTGTTGATATCATTTATAAGTGATTGAATTGAACATGGATGTGAGAACCTTCTCTAGATAGACCACACGGGGAATTGAATTTGAGTGCTTCCTTAGTGTGTTTTTTATATTTCATGCTACAATACCACAAGGGGATTGAATGTGAGTGCTCCCTCATAATGTCTATAGTTTACATTATGAGACCACAGAGGGAATTGAAATTGAGTTCTTCCCAAGAGAGTCTGTAGTTTTGCTGGAATGACCCCTGAGGGAATTTACAGTGAGTGGTTTTTCAGAGTTTCTTTTCCTTTTTATGTCATTACATAACCAGAGAGGTTATACTGTGTGAGCTACCCATAGGGTTAGTATAAATATTGAATTTTTGTCACGCATCTGCCAAGAAAAAGAACATGCTTTGATTTGGTCATGTTAGGTCGTCTTCTAAGATACTTGTTAGTGATCCATGATTAAATATTAAACATTAATTGCTAATGAATGTAAATGGAAACATTAGGATTTGGTTACTTTTGTGTAATCATAGTTTTTTTTTCTGAATTTCCATTATTACCTGATATACGTACTCACTAGTAGTTAGGGATAGAATATGTGGTTGTTTCCTACTGTGATTCGTCTCAACCCTTGTTTGGGTCATGATTTTGAACCCAAACTGATTATATGGTTGTAGGTATAGATATTGGAAAGAACCCTTTTTCATTTGGTATTTGATTGTAGTGGAGTTAGAGAGCTTGTGACCAATCTAGGGATTTCGATGCTATAAGAGTTTCCTTTTATTCATTAGTAATTTGTATTAGTATTTTATTTCGTAATTGGGACTTGTTTGGCTATTTCCTTGAAATATCTGACATGCCTCATTTATATATTTCCTCCAGTCATTTATTTATTTTCAAAATTCCATCGTATACTTGTTTTATGGTATTATTGTATCTACTACTATTTATTATTTGTTATTCCTCTGTGAATACTCTGTAAATAAGGGCATAGTTTCCCCACTATCACACCCAATGACCTCAAGGCAAGTTGTAATCATCTGGCATTCGGCGACATGCTCTTGAGGCCATGTGACAAACCGGGTAGTGGGAATCTTTGGGCGGTACTCGAAACATGGTCGATACACTATAGATGTGCGAAAGGTTTAAAAATGGCTTCATCATTGCATAACCTATTAAATATAGTGTGGTTAATAATAATATACCCCATAGAAGAGAATAAGGTTTCATAAATATATAACCTAATAAAAGAAATATTTTTAATAACCATTATTTCATCAAAACAGAAACTATTCAGAAGAATAATATTATTGGATACCCTGTATTTAATCCCCTGAAATGAATGAGTGGTACAAATAGATTTTATCATATATTTAATGTGATTTTAAAATATATTTTATAATAATTTCTTGATAAAAATAACATTTTTATTCGAATGGATATTTTTGAAACATAAAATCATTTGAAAACAATTCTCTTTGAAAATAACCTTGAAAACATGTAAAGGATGATTGGAAACATTTAAATAATTACATTAAAAACGAATTGTATCTTATAAAATAATCATGTAAAATTTTTTAAAATTTCTTTCTTTCAAAACATATAATGAAATATTAAACCCATTTGAAAAACCATATTCCTTTAAAACACATCCGAATAATTAAATGAAACATGAAAACATGTTGAAATCCATTCGATTTGAAAGTACATAGAAAAATTAATCAAATATTTAAATTATTTAAATCCTTTTAATATTTAAAATAATCATAACTTTTAAATTAAAATATTTTATGAAAAGATTTTCTGAAAAAAAATGGGTTTGTAGGAAAACATAATTCTGACTAGAAGAGATAAATAAAGTCAGATATTCTTTAAACAAATTCATAATTATCTGATGTACGATGGAGTTAGAAAATTTTATCATTAAATTTAAATATAATAGAAAATAGTAATATAATAAAATTCAATAGATTACATGATATATTTACCATATTATTTTTTCAATGGAATCATAATCATAAAAACTCAATAAATGATGAGATTGTAGAAATAATTTATTACCACATTGGTAACATTGAATCATAATACTAATTAAATAACAAAGATACAAGAATATTAAAATATCATGAATATAAATATATTAATCATATAACATTTCATAGGGTAGTGTATACACATCATAGAGAAATAGAGGTGAAAAAAATGACTTGTACATCAATGGATGTAATATGAGACGTAATTACTTAACAAATTTCATAAAATTTTAACAATAAACCCCGTAGGGGAATGATCCGAAAATATATAATTATTTACACATTAATTTATGATATAATACATTCATTACATTTACATAGACAATAAAATTGACTTGTGAATAATGCATATGTCTTTCCGATATAAAACTGCTATTTGAAATCCCCTTACTACTTGAGTACCTTATGAATATTGAGATCTGTGATAGAATAAAAACAAATGAACCTATTAATATCCCATAAAAATCATGATATAAAATAAAATACATCAGTATATACACCACACAACAATAATAAATTGTGAATATGACATATATCTCTCATAAATAAAAGTGAGATCAAAAACCCATTACCTTAAGTCTTGACTTTCTTCCAACACATTCAAATATCATGTATAATAAGTATATTTTTATTATAAGTCCAACAAATGACCATATTAATTTATATATTAATATATATTATTTTAATATTACTTTATTATAATGTTTTTATTAAATTCCATAGTAATGTTACATTTTTCCTAACAATTACATTTTTCGCATGTGTTTTGATTTGTTAAGTTTTTTGTCTTCGTAATTTTATCAGGATTTAATCAACTCAAAAATGATAAAGAAGTTATATAAATATCAAATATATTCACAATATATTTATTTATAATGAATTATAACTGATATAAATGTTAAATTGAAGACACCATTTATCAAGATCGTAGGTTGTATATACTCATTTTAGTTGTTTCTGTTTTATTATTGTATTGAATAAAATAAGGAAAATGATATATATATATATATATATTAATATTATTTTATAATTATTATTTCAAAAATATCTTATACATTTACAAACTAAATCCATATTACATTACATGTATATTTTTGAATGAATCAGGTCCCTTTGAGGAGGTTGTAGTCCACATGTCGACAAACAAAGTAATCATATTTACACAAAATAAGGAAAATGATGATACATGATATTTAGTAACCAAATAAAGATAAATAAATAATAAATATAAAATATATCATAAATAAAATAAATACATCATGATTCCTAACTATGAGATGCGGTAAAGGAAGAACAAATGAACTCATTTCATGAGGGGGTATTTTACATTATATACGAACTGCATGTTTGTAACCCATTTGATGGATGTGTCTATGTGTGTGGATCAACCCCGTAGAATAATGGCATATTGGTAATTATATGATACTAATGTTTTTAATAAGAATGTAATAAGAATAATTTAGAGGGCCGATAAATTAATAATATAAATGTGATTGTTGAAGAATTTTACCACTTTTTTGGATAACTCCTATCAGACTGACCCAATTGGATTCCATGGATATATTTATGCCCAATGTGATTCCTCCAGGATAAAGGGAGATAATTTGGGAGATTAATTTTGTATGGTATGTACTATACAATGTGTCTTTTTATGTGCTAGGAATGGGAAGAGTGAATTATTTTTAGAGATGAGGAGGGGTGGAATTAGTTATGTCAATACATTCCTTTGTGACTATTTTATTCCATTATTATTTTAAAATCACAATAAAATTTTATTAATGAAATTTATATTTTTTTATAAAACTTTCTCTTAAGGAAAATTTACTTTTTTAGGATTTATTTGGTCTTTACCAATGGTTTTCAATTTTTATCTAGTGTTTTCTCAAACCAAGTATAGCCATTTTTTCATAACAAAAAAATTGGATCCTTATCTAACATAGAACCCTACAGTTCCTTAGAATCCAATTTGCATAGAATTTTGTATCCGATTTTTTTTTGAAAATAGACTCCAATTCTCAATTTTCATAGAATCTGATTTTCAATATTTCTAGACTCTAATTCTCAGTTTTGTAAGAATCCTAAAAAATTATTTTTATACAGTTACCTCACTTAAATAATGAATTATTTTATTTTATTAGATCCTAAATGTGATAATGTTTCATCATCATGATAATGCTACCCATGTTTTCTTACATGAAATGATTTCGTACAATCTATTTCAAACTAACTGTTTATTAAGTGACACATGTACGGTTCTAAACATTAAGGAAAATATGACCATTGGAGGAGGAAGTTATCCATTTCAATTCATGGACATAAATAATCAAACCATATGATCGATATCATGTGGGTGCTGTTTTTATAGAGAGATGATTTTTTAGAGTGCTTAATTATAGAGGTAGAATTTTTTCTGTAAGAGCTCTCCTCAAATATTCCTTCTATGATTGCTATGAACATCTTGTTCAAGCTGAGAACATCTTATTAAACTTGCCTTGTGCAAATCGGATTCTTGCTATTCAATTGAGGGATTTTGGTGATATGAAGGTAAATGAGTCGATTAGATTATTGATTAATGGGTTTCATGGATATCAAGACAGATTCAGATATTTGTATCAAGGTATTACCCTAGTGTGTGTAAGATACACTTTCTTGAAATTATAAATCATGTTACCTTTATCCAATTTTGTTGGATACCATTATATTTGATATAAGATATTTCTTATAATTGTCTCATTTTGTTACATGTTTTAATTATACAGTAATTTGTTAAAGAATGAATGTGAAACATTCATGCACATTCTTATCATTGTATACTCTGAAAAAAATAACATTCTATACGATTTGAGGTAGAATGTTTCCCTAAGTAAACATGTCTTACGGTTATTTATTGTATTCATGTTTCTTTCATTGTTAAGAACTAAATAGGGTTTGTGAACCCATATTGTATAATTTGTTACACATAGAAATTATTAAAGATAATAATAAAAGTTCTTAATCCTATAATTCACCCCCGCCCCTCTTGTTATTGAGAAATAAACATATACATTTTTATCAAATTATTTTTATTAGAAGATGTCTCTGAAATAGTTATATTAATATATATGTTTTCAATCATAAGTTTTCTTTGTTAAATTTTCATTTCCATGTTTATTTTCATAATAAATTCATTATTTATAAACTTTGACTGCTAATTATTTTTGAGGAAAATATCTTTTGTATTTTCATATTTAAAGGAAGGACTGAATGTTGGTTCTATAAAAAACATCAATTTTACTAGACCCTCAATTTTTCATTGAAATGATTATAATTACTCAAGAGATAAGATAAAGAATTTTACTATCAATACTAGTGTGGATAAATTAGATATGTTAACTATATACTACAAGATTTGAGACATGGAAATCAAACAATTCAACGATCATGAAAAGAAATAGTAAAAGTGTGACTTCAAGTTATGAAATATTTTATTATATTCAATGACTAGAAATATCTATATCCACATTTAATATTGTTAATATACTAATATCATTTTATGGAAATTATATGTTAAAATTTTGTTATATCATAATTTTTTGAAACAAGAATAGCTACCCATAGAGCTAAGTATCATGGTTTTATGTGTCCTCATTGAAAACTGGTATATATATTTGAACAATGTTATATGAATATTGTCAATAGACTTCAGTCTATGGGTGAAATCAGACTTGATGAATAAATTCTTGTGGAAAAGATAATAGATACTATGAAAAATGAGTTGGAATCCAAAAGAATAGTGAACGGTGAGAATAGAAAAGTTTCAAACATAACTCCTAAGGAGTTATTTAGGACTCTTCACCAAATGAAACCCAAATGAAGAGAGATAAAAAATCTGAATGTTAATAGTAATATAAGTGTTTTATTCACTACTACATTAAATCATATTAAAAAATTGATGCTTGAAAGAGTTACTAGAACAAAAGATAAGAAAGTTACTATTATATCAGATTCAAGTGATGGTGATCATTTTGAGAATGTATATTATATTCTTTCCTGAAAAATGAATAAGATTGTGGGAAATAATGGTTTCAATATATATACAAGAATAAATACATAAACAATTTGAAAGACTCAGAAGTGTCTTGTTATGAATCTATGAGGGCTAGTAATTTCATACCAGACTTTCCTATGATCAAAAAGAAAGAAAGGGAGAATATGAATTAAAAAAGATAAAAGATGTTCTACAATCGAATGTCTACAAATGTAATAAAATATTATGAAACCCGGACCGGTAGTGGTGGTGATTTTTCTGATAAATCATCCGATAGTGAATATTCTGTATAGAATAATATAGTTCTTATAGCTAAAATTCATTCTGAAAATCAATGTCTTATTGCTGAGGTACACACTTCTGAATCATTGACAAATATTTCATTAAATTAAATATTTCCCTACTGAAATGTATTATGAATCAAAATATTATGAATATTCTATAGAAGAAGATTATACATTACCTTATTTTGAATAATTATCTATGTTTTTTAGGTTTCATATAAATGAAAATAGGAAAAATATATAAGAAAAATTTTAAGGAAAATTATAGAATCTATATTTTTAAAAAAATAGGTATTATATATTTCAAAATCTCATGATCATAAAATCCTTGATTTTAAAATTATTTCCAAAAACCATTAGTAAGTAAATTATGAGAAGGATAAACATTATAAGCATCATTAAAAAGTCATTGCCAATAGAATTATTATAGGGACCATCTCAAATTTAAATAAAAATGACTATGAGGATAAGAATGTAGTTATTAGACTACAATCTGAAATGTTTTCCTTAAATAATCTTTTATCAAATTTTACTTCAGGAATAAAAAAATTTGATCATATGTATTAACAACTTTATCCTTTAAATAATAATTTTGTGTTGGTTATTCTTGTTGAAACCCATTTTTTAGTCATAACTATTTCGTTACCCAATGTTTCCATTTTATAACAAGGTGTCAATGTGGTGGACATTGGGAGAAACACAATTCTTTAAATAAAATTCAATACATAGGTTTCAATGAAGATATTTTTTTTAAATGTGGATAACAGTGATTGTACATTCAGATAATTCTAGATCCAAACAATTTTGTATTCTGAAACTCTAATTATATTATTTAAAAAAAGGAATTACCTAAAACAATGCATGATACATGGATAGTGGTTGCTCCCATCACATTACCGGTATCAAAAGCATCATTGAAAATATTATTAATATGAATGTTGTAAGTGTAAATTTCATAAACAATTATAAAAGATAAATTGTTAGCGTAGGTAACATTTTTATTCTTGTAAAATATTTAATTTAAAAATATTTAATTTTTAATGGTATAAAGCACAATTTTATAACCATAATAAAATTTTGTGATCAAGTATACAATGTGAATTTTATGAGTGATAAATGTGTACAGCACAATCCCAAGGAAACGTTAATTCTCTCCACCTATAGGTATGAGAATGATTATACGCTTAACATAGAAGACCTTAGGAGCCTATTACTACCTCTTCTTAGTGCAATGGAATATCAACCATGGTTATGGAATTGGATACTAGGACACTGTGTTCTTAAGAACATATGAAATCATTCAAAGAAAATACTTTTTAAGGATCTACTATAGCTTACATTTGATTTATCAATAGTTATTGATCATTGTAAATATGGAAAGAATAATATTTCATAATTTAAATCAATCACTGGAGTCTCAACATATAATGAATGGAAGCTAGTGTATATGGATCTCTTTTGTTCAAACACAATCTATAAATACTGGAAGAAAATATTTTTTATTTTTTTATTTAATGATTACACTAGATTTATATAGTTTTATTTTCTAGAAACAATATACGAGATATTTTTTTATTTTACATCATTTTCATCCATAGTTAAAAATGATAAAAACCTACCATTGATAAATATTTTTAATGACTTGGGGGTGGAATTTGAAAATTCATATTTTCAAACTTTTTGTTGTAATAAAGGTATTACTCATAACTTCTCACCTCAACGAACTCCTCAAGAAAATGGTGTTGTTGAAAGAAAAAATGAATTATTCAACAAGTAACTACAACATTGATCATTGAATATTATATTTCTAATAATTTTTAGTATGAATTTGTCAGTACTACATGCTATAATATAAATCATGTCTTCATTAGAAATTTTCATAAAAAACACCTTTTAAGTCATAAACTGGTCAAATAATTAAAGTGTCGTACTTCAATGAATTTGGATGAAATGTATTCAATTTTATTACTAATGATGACTTACATAAATTCACTCAAAAATTATGTAATGAAATTTTCTTAGGATTTTCTACTACATTTATGTAATATTGAGATTTTAAGAAAAAATCATGTACTTTAGAAGAGACCGTACATGTAAAATTTGATGAATCTGATTTTTTTAAACAACCCAAACCTATCATATCAAATGTGTTTTAAAAAATTTATTACCAATATTTGATAAAATATTTATCTCATAAAGAAAAATACTGAAGAAAACGTATCTCATGTATTTTGTCCAGATGACTTTTTACCTTGTGTTGATGAAGTGGTTTTACAAAAATCAAATCATTTGTTTTTTATGAATCGTCCCATTGAATGTATCATTGGTGATGTAACTAAACATTTTAAGACTATGATTTCTCTTATAAATTATGTAGATTATCTATAATTTCATTCCCAATTATAACTGAAAAGCACAAATTTAGTTGTAGGTGATGATTATGGGATTAAAGCTATGTAAGATGAATTAAATAAATTCAACTGCAAAAAAGTCTAAACCTTGGTTGAAATACCTAATGATACATATATAATCATATTAAAATGTTTTTTAGGAATAAATGTGATGGAAATGTATTCATTGTAAGAAATAAAAAAATTATTATTGTTAGGCACTATAATCGATAAGAAGGAATAGACAAGGAAGAAACCAATACTTTGGTATCTAGACTTGAATCTATTAAAATTCTTTTAGCCATTGAAAATTCAATAATTTAAAACATTTTCAAATGGACATGATATGTTCTTTCTTTTATAGATATGATCAAGAGGATGTTTTCATTGAACATCCTCATAGTTTTGAAGAACCTCAATATCCTGAAATATTTTACGATCATAACAAAGATATTTATGGACTTAAACAATCCCTCTGATCCTGGCATGATATACTTATATGGTTTTTCTTACATAACAATTATGTTGTGAGAAATTCTGATATAAAAGTTTTTATAAAGAAAGATATGAATAATTATTTTATTTTTTAAATATATTTTGATGACATTATATTCAGATCATCTTAGCAATCCCTAACTGATTCATTTGTGAAACTTATGAAATATGGGTTTGAAATGAGTATGATGAGTGATTTTTGATTTTCTCATGGTTTAAAATTTCTCATTAACCAAAAAAGAACATATATATACCAACATAAGTATATTAATGATCTTATTAAGAAGTATGGATATGACAACACTAAATGTATATGTACTCAAATTGGTAAATCAAACACTCTTGAACTTGATGAAGCTAAGAAACCAGAAGTTTAAATAGCCTTTAGAGGTATGATAGTATGTTTTTTATACCTAAAAGCTAGTAATCTAGAACTAATGTTTTCATTACACTTATGTTTCAGATATCAATCTAATCCAATAGATTCCCATTTAAATGTAGAGAAAAAAAATTCATAATTCAAAGGATACCATGGATTTAAGCCTTTTCTTTTGTTTTGATAATTATTTTGTTTCAAAAAGAATTTTAGATACTGACTGTGGTGAATATAGAATGGTTATAAAATTACATTCGGAACTATACATTTTTTTGGATATTCATTAGTTTCTTGTTCATGCATGAAGCAACACTGAGTAGAATATTCCACTACTAAAGTTGAATACGTACTAGTTGGATGATTTTGTTCCCAAGTGTTGTGGATGTAACACACATTCAAAAAATATAAACTATGTTATACGAAATCCCAAATAATGTGTGATAATACAAGTTCCAGTTCGCTACGAAAAAATCTTTTACATCACTCTCAAGAA
The DNA here is from genome assembly GCA_963277665.1 of Viscum album. Taxonomy (NCBI): domain Eukaryota; kingdom Viridiplantae; phylum Streptophyta; class Magnoliopsida; order Santalales; family Viscaceae; genus Viscum; species Viscum album. Next base: position 1,343,155,558 of record OY728119.1, on the reverse strand, counting down.
AAACATATATACAGTAGTCATAACTTTCTATGGGATCACACAATAAAACAAGATATAATTATTCAATTTATCAAAATGCATGATCCACTTGCTGACAATTTTAAAAAATCATTACCTTTCGATAGAATTAAATATATCAAACAATAGTTATAAATGTTAACCTTGAGGTATTCATCCATATTAACATTTTTTTAAAACTTTTTATAAAAAAATAAGATAACTTTTTCAATAGGGTGAGTATATATGTCTATTTATTAATATTTTCATTGAATTTTTTTTTAGAAAATAAAATTTTCCGAACATCAAATGATTTTCTTTCCAAATAAATATTTTTGGAATCTCTGTTTTATTAATGGAACCCTATAAAAACTGAAAAATGATTCCTAGAAATATTGAAATTATATTTCCTTACCTATATAATTATAATTGGAATTCTCTGTTTTTTGGGATTTTCAAACTTGTTTTAAGAAAAAATATATCAGATTCAATTTATAAAAATCTGAATTTCATTAAAACATCAAAATATTGGAACATGTAAATCATTATTTATCTTTAAAATCAACCATCAGATTAGATCAATCATATCTCAACTGTTTGATTGATTTGAGGATGTGAACCATTGCTATGAAGCCTATTTTAAAGAACCCTTATCCATGTCTAGCATCAGTTATCTAAGTGTTTTTGCACTGAATTTATACCACTCTTCAATGTTATTGTTCTGTTTTCCTTATTTTATTATGATCTGAATGTTTGTTGATGTTTCTATACAGACTCTGATTGGATCAAACAAAATACTAAAAGTATGGTCAATTTACAGAGAATGGTTGGTGGACCCAAATTTAATAGTCAAGTATGACTCCATGATTTTTAAAATCATAAATAATAATAGTTGGGAAAGGTTTTGTGTAGCCAAAGAGAAGAATTGGTATTTTATATATCATGATCTTCTTATAAAAGTCTATGATACTGTTCATTTTTACAAACAAAGAGGAAGAGAAATGTTTTCATTCAAGAGTTATGGCAAAACTTATTCTTTGTCTTCCAAAAATGAAGTATGTATCTTAGATTTTCCTTACAATGGAGAAGAAATATTTTTCTCTCACAAGTGTCATGATATAGAAGAATATTTTGAGAAGATTAAATAAATTGGGTTCCCTAGAAAAAAAACCTATAAATACACTAGAGATCGCTCATGTTTCATCCAAACATAGATTTGTTGCTCTCTAGAAGTAAGGTTTTTGGATTATTTGAAAGGGGGTCAAGGATTCCCTTAATATTTGGAATGACTTCATATTATATTTCTTGGTGAATATAAAGAAGATAAACCTCGTCAATTACATTATTATGACCATATGTAATATCAAAAATGGAAACATCATGCCTCACATTATATCTTATCCTACGACGTTGTTGAAGATTATTGTATTATTCCTAGAATCCATCAAAATACCATGAACCTCAAAGGCCAAGATCTTCAAGATTAATCTTGGAGTGATGATACACCAAGAAGGATGAAGATAGGTATTAGTATTAAGAAAGGAGATATTTTCTAACTTTATGATAATAATTATCAAGTTGCTAGAAATAACGTTGACATAAGAGAAAGCTCTCAAAAATTCAAAGAAAAAAATATGTAATGAGCTGGATGAAAATGAACAAGTACCATCACATGATTCAGTATCTTCTCCACTGAGGCCAAAGACACAAATGGATTTTGTCTTGAAGTGGTAGCCAAGTGGAGAAAGAATATGTAGGATAATATGGATATACAGTTTTTGTATTAGACCCAGCTGAGGCTAAGGCTTTAAAGAACCAAGAAGCAAAATCTCTTGAGATACAAGGTAATGAAAATAATAAGAAAAAGAATATATTCGAAGGAGATATTTTCAACTCTTTTCCAATATGTACAGAGAAGACATATCAATAAGATGAGGTACCCGAATCCTTCCTACAAGAACTATTTTTAGAAGAACTCTTGTACAAGATAAGGAAAAAAATTAAATTTCAATTTTGGAACCTATAGTTGAAGAACAAAAACATGAAGAAGAACACGAAGACGAAGATGAAGGTGATGATGTCATAATTATGGTGGAAGAATACCAAGAGAAATGTCCCCGTCTAATAATATATCTATATGAAAAACCCAAGTTGAATCCAAAAAAATAATTTTAGATGGTCAATCAGTTCTATAAAATGATTATTTTCATGATGAGGTTGTTAAAAATAATGCTAACAAAATCTGTAATTATTTTATTTTTCCTGAATTTAATGCTATTGTTTATAAGGATATTGGTGATAAATTTGATGATAAAGATGTTTATTTTGATGATGATAAAATATTTCACATTTATGATAGTGAGAATTATTCTCAGAAAGATAAGAAGGTAATCACTAAGGCTAATAAAAGAATGAAACAAATTATTTATTTTTCAATGTATGTTGTAGTTTCAAAATCCAAGAAGGATGTTGTTGGAACCTCAAGGAGGAATGTAGATGAGCAAGATAAAGTTCCTTCTCTAGTAAAAAAATATATTTCAGATTATTCATCATCCTTAGGACATGATTTTGTAGTTCAATCCTTAAAAAATATTGTGAATGTCATTCCATTATTTCCATTCAATGATTCCATATGTCAGATACAACAATAAAAAATAAATCAGAAGTCATATTTAAAAAATATTATCATGCAAAAGATTTTCAAACCAGATGTTGAGTTTTAAAAATTTAACATCAGTTATGATTCTCATATGAGATCATTTATAGAGATAAATAAAGGGCTTAAGTCACTGATTGAAGATATTATAATTATTAACAATTTCAATGATTCAGTTAAAAATGAATTTGAAAATTCTGATGACAAGAAAAAGGATCTCTCAACAAGTATTTCTGAAAATCTAAATCAATATAAATCTTGCCAGCAACAGAAATATAAATATAGGAATTGGAAGATAAATTATTATTCTTTAAATATTAAAAAATAAAGGGAGATCGTTGATGAAATGGCTGAGAAATTCAATGAGAGATAAAGAAGTTTTATACTCTCTAGGAGAAATTCTTAAATCTAAGGAAGAAAGAATAAAAAATATTAGAAAGAAAAATTAGGATTAGGAATAGTTGATCAATGAGATTGATCAAGATCATAATAAATTTTAGATGATTAATGCTACCCCTAAAAAGATGTTCCAAAAGTAGAAAAATTATGATGAATTATTTTATCTTAAACTCCAATATTTTTTTGTAGTATTTATTATGACAAATCATCACATGTTATTGAATTTTTTATGTTCCCATTTTTTTTATATATTCCTAACCATTCGAGTATGATTTTTTAATTTCCCTCCATTCCATCATGATAATCACAAAGGGATATAAATAAATGATAAAAAAGAATATAATATTTAAGGAAGAGAATTACTATATAAAGGGAGATTACATAAATAATAAATTGTTAGGTAAGAAGAATTAATTCTCTAATAATGTTGAGAATATGATCCTTAGGGATTTGAAAATCTAATCTGGGGTTAGTCTTATTCAACATTAATTATAAATTTATGGGGAAATAAGTATTTATTTTAATCATTAAAAGGAAAACCTCAGTCCCTATATTATTTTACAAAAAGTTGTTTTTGCCTTCCAAAAAAGCTGAGATTATTATGCCTATAAGTTCCCTTATGATTTTTCTAATTCCTTTATGTTTTGAAAATCACAAACTGTAAAGGCCCAGACCTCCCCGGTCCATTACATTGGGAAAATGTGGTGTTAGAGGTGTTCTGGAAGGTCGAGGTGACTTTGGGGTGCATTTGGGTGGACTTTTAAGGAAGACTTAAGGGCAGTAGCTTTTACACGGGCTGTGCACGGTTTGTCAAAACCTGACTGCCAAACTGTGCGAGGTTGGTGTTAGAGGATGTGGCTAATGAACAGTTAGCGCAAGGTTTGGCTAACCATGCAGACTAACCATGTGAGGAGTGTTTGGTGAGGTAGTAGCTAATGCATGGTTAGCGTACTATTTTTCATACCATGCGAACTAACCGTGCATGCACTTAATCTTAGATCCTAAAATTGTGGATCTAACTCGTTTCTTCTCTAAATGGTTCGTTTAAGCCCATAAGCGACCATAACTATGGATTACCCTTCCTTGAGGAATTGATAACCTCTCCCAAGCATTTTGAAAGTGATATGAAGTCTTCTCTTGGAGAATAGAAGTAGTTTTCTTGAGGTATGTGATCTTTCTTGTTTGGTTATTAGATCTACTTAGAACTACATCTTCTCATATAACGGTTTCTTATATCCATCCCTGTGATGGGTAGATATAATTGTGTGGATGCCAATTATGGTTAGTTTTGGTCTTGATGTTGCTAGGAGAAGAGATCAATGGTGGGTTTTGGAGAATCGACCAGGGTTTCTTGAGTGTTCTTTGACCGTCATGGTTTCTTCAAAAACCCTTGAGGTAGGGATCTTACCATCGTCTCTATCTCTCTATTCTGTGCATCATGCGGGGTGGGTATCCTCCTATTTTCGTGAGGTATAGTTGAACCAGTAAATAAATATAAAAAGTTGTTAAAGAACGGGTTTGGTGAAATTTTTTTGACATTGTTTTTTATTTCCATCAATGCTTAACCTTTTTTTATATTGTGAATTGAATAGGCTTATACCTACTGAAAATCACAGTCGTTGGGGTCCATTTTATTCACAATTAAATGTTTCCTTATTCTTCTAGATTGTTTTTTGGATGAAATTTTATAGAATTTGGAAATTGGTTAGTCATGTAATGTTGGATGGTCAAATGAATACGTAGAACCCTTGTATAATCACCCCGGTTAAACAAAATGAAAGAATTAATTTTCGTTGTTGGTGATGGTTGGGGTTTAATTATCTAAAGGGGGTGTTTCGAGGGTTGTGGTGGAATGGGAGAGCAGCAGGGCTACTGTTGTCTTGGGTGTGGGTTGGCGTGTATGACATGGTTGTGATGGGTAGAAGAGCTGTGGGAAATGGTATCGAAGGGATGATGATGTGGTATGAGTATTGTTTCGGAGGTGTTTGTGGTTATGGTGGTTGGAAGCAAGGATACCGGGATGGTTGTGCATATGAATAAAAAGTATAAGAGTTAGCTAATGAATTGTGGGACATGGTAGTTGATTAAATTTGGAAAATCAATGGAATTTTTTGGCGGATAAAATAAAATGGTGTTGTGTTTCTTGTGTTTTCCCTAACATTATTTGTGTTTGGCATGGATATGTTTTATGTACATTTTATCGGGTTTGGTTGTTGTTAGTTTCTCGGTTGTTAAGGAACTGATAAACTAAAACTGTTGAAACATGAAAAGCTTAATGGGGTTTGGGGCTGTTTATTGTGTGCATACTTTCGTTGTAGAAGTGTCGAAACATGTTCTCAGATCTTTGTGTTGAAGCCTTAAGATGGGCTAAGTGGTTGATATAATTGTATAAATCTGTAAATTTTTTGTTTCTTTACCCACCCCACCCATGTTGAGCACTATGTGCCGAACCCCAGTGGGACAGGGGGTGGGTGAGATTCCCAACATCTATAGGATGGCTCCTAACTGTTCCTCTATGTGCTCCCTCTTACAGGTTATATATCCCATGATCTTTCGTGCTGGATGTGAAAGATATTTCCCAAGAGACTTTGGGATGAGGATGTGATGTGTTCTCTAGAGTATTCAAGATGAGGATGTGATGTGGTTCCCAGGTTTCTTTGGGATGAGATGTGGTAACGGCAGAGGATTGCGTTTCAGAGGGATACGTGATGAGATGTGATTATGGTCGAGGAATGAGTGCCGGTGGGATACTATGATATTCGTATGGCTAGGTTGCGGCACTAGCTCGAGCTTCATATGTCCAGATTGTGGCACTAGCTCATAAAGAGGGGAAAGCATCAGAGCGTTAGGTGTGAGGGATTGAGTAGTATTTAGTGGGAAGGTTGTGTGGGGTACCCATACTTTGATGATATTATTATACTATTCTATTGAATTGTGATATTTGGTGAGTGTGGATTGTATGGTTGGGTGGATAGATTCATTTCTAGGATTTTTTTCTTTCTAGTTTCTCATTGGGAATTAGGATGTCTCCCCACCTGTGCACGATTGCTTTAGGTTTTCCTACTAAGTATACTTGTATGCCCACCCTACGATTACTTTCAAGTCATCAGGAGGACTTCAGGGATTGTGTGGGACCATGCTAGTTGGGTGTTTATGTTTCGTTGGTTATAACTTTTTCTTTCGTTTTGGTATCATACATTTGAGCATATCTTGTGCTTGTACTTTTGTTTCAGTTTTGTATAAAACATGTATATCGGTTGGTTTTGGATTTATTTTCATTTACTTGTTCCTTTTTCTTTTGGTGTTTGACTCATCCTATTTGTCGGTCATAATTTATAAAAAAGGGCAATGCCTCCCATATTTGTAAAAACACATACCCTTGGTACTAGTCACCACTCTAGGGCCTACTAGAGGTGGGACTCAGGGGTCATTATCTCCCTTTTACCATTACCAGCTCAGGAGAGTCATCTCTGGTTGGAGGGGGTCATGATAGATTGGTATCAAAGGTAGAGGTTGAGAGATAGGATAAAGTTTGTAGTTAGGAAGAGTGGGGATTTCATGGGATGGTAGGGAACCAATTTCGGGTGATCTTGGAATGTGAAATAAGCCAAGGAAGACCGGCCATGACATGAGATTTTAGGGCTCCCCGTGAACTGATGCAAGGACTATGAACCTATCGAACGACCAAGTGAGGCTACAATGATTGCATGGTGGAGACCCTAAGAAAGGTTCATTCATCATAATGGATTTTCTTCTTGTGTTTATGGGGCATTTTGGGGATTTAAAATGAATAAAGAGTCCAAGAAAAATTTAAGAACAATATTCTACGCTACTCGGGATTAGGCATTCCTTGTTTACCTTAAAGCTATGGAACCTAGGAGACGACCATGAATAGTGCATGAGATCGAGGCCCAGGGGGTTGATTTGGCTAATAGACGGAGGGATGACCAAGAAAAGGAGGACGATCAGTGGAAGAAGACGCTTCGCGCCTTTCAGCGGAAAACCCTAGGGAAATACGAGGGTTGAATCTCTGACATGGAGACAGAGAGCTGGCTAGAGGAGATGGTGATAGTTTTCAGCTTTATCCAGGCTCTGAAAGGGTACTGTTTTCTTCTTGATGTGAGCCAGATGCGGGGGGCAGCGCATCAGGGGGGACCCTCTATCTCGGGGAGAAGAGGGAGACTGAGGATATATGGGAAGATTTCGAGATAGGGTTCCAGGCGGAATTCCTCTCTTACACAATGAAGGCTGAGAAGAGGCAGGAGATACCCTCCCTCCACCATGGGAGAATATCGGTGAGAGAGTTGGGGATCATGTTCAAGGATCTCCTCCGTTTTTCCCCAGACCTCTTTCCAGATGAGGAGTCTCGGGCGAGACGTTTGGATGAGGCTCTTCGACCTCCTCTCAAGTATTTTGTTACTCCCTCCACCCTTCCGACATACATGGATGTCCAGAAGAAGGCTGAAGTGGTAGAGAGGATGCACACTCTGGGAGGTGTGTCGGGAGAGGGAATCCATTTGGGCTCATCGAAGGTGAAAGCTTTCAACAGTAGGCCTCCAGCATCAGGGCCCTCTAGGTTATGACCTATGGGGAGCATGACATAGCAGTTTCAGTTCTAATATCATAGTCCTCGCCCTTTTCCTTCGAGCCCGGGACAGAGGTGTTTCATCTGCGGCAGCCATGGGCACCTTCGGAACCAGTTCCTGGATCGAGTACAGTACAGTGGAGGTTGTCCAGTACAGTACTCGCCCCAGCAACAATAGTTTCCAACCAGGCCCTTCCCGCAGTAGCAGCAGGGGCAGCGAGCTCCCTCTCCTCCGAGGGCAGACGTTGCAGGAGGCTGACCTTAGTGCAATCCATAGGGACCTCAAACAGGGTGCGGTCGGGGAGGTGGCCGACAGCCCAGAGGCAGAGGAGTAGGGCGTGGGCAGTTTCATGCCATAGAGGCAGCGGTTCCAGCAGGGCTAGAAGTCATTTGAGGAACAATCAGCATGTTCAGTACCCTTGCTTATTCCTTTTTTGGTTCAAGAGCTTCACACTCTTTTGATATGCCCAGTATAGCCTGTGCCTTGGGCCTAGACATAGAGAAACTTTTTGTACCCCTGGTTTTGAGTATGCGAATCGGAGGTCAGACCAACTTGTCTTGTGTTTTCTGAGGATGTAGGTTCACGTTGGGGCCACACCAATCCAGTTGAGATCTCTTTTTACTGCATATGCAGCAATACGATGTCATTTTAGGCATCGACTGGCTGTTCTCGGAGTGTGCCGTCATCGATTGTTTCCGAATAAGGGTTATGTTTTCAGTCTTGGGCGGCCAACATGTGACTTTCATTAGAGAGCAGGGTTTCCAGGAGGGCAGCCTATGAGGGGATTCCTTTCTTTCCACATTATTCAGGCTATCAGTTATGTCGGCAGATACTGAAATAGTAGAAGACTCCAAGTTCATCAGCGAGTTCATGGATGTCTTACCCGAGGATTTGGTGATTATACCCCCTCGAATGGACATTGAGTTCGGAATAGACATACAACCTGGTGCTCGTTCCATTTCCATGGCCCCCTATAGGATGGCACCATCAGAGCTACGAGAGTAGCGTATTCCGATTGACAATCTGATGAAGAAGGTTTTTTTTCGACCGAGTGCATCACCCTGGGGTTCTCTAGTCCTATTCTCAAAATGGAAGATAGTGGTATAAGGCTATGCATAGACTACCGAAGACTGAACCAGGTAACCGTCAAGAACCATTACCCCCTCTCAAGGATAGACGATCTCTTTGACCAGCTGAGGGGAGCAGATTGGTTCTCTAAGATCGATCTGCGGTCTGGATATCACCAGTTGAGGGTGAAATCGGTTGACATCTCGAAGACTGCCTTCAGGTGCAGATATGGGAACTTTGAGTTTGTGGTCATGTCGTTTGGCATTACAAATTCACCATCCGTGTTAATGGGACTCATGAACACCATATTTCGGGAATACCTAAACCAGTTTGTAGTCCTCTACATCGACGACATCCTGATCAACCCAAGATCAGCGGAGGATCATGTTGGGCACCTCAGAATGGTTTTAGAGGTCCTTCGACATCACCAAATTTATGGGAAGTTGTACAAATTCAAGTTTGGGACTCGATAAGTATGCTTCATTGACCACCTGGTGTCCGAGCATGGAATAGTGGTGGACCCATCAAAGGTCGAGGCGGTTGTTTCTTGGGCAGTGCCCAAGAATGGGGAAGATGTTCGTAATTTCCTTGGACTAGCAGGCTACTGCCGGAGGTTCGTGACCAACTTCACCCGAGTTGCAGCACCTTTGACAACCATGACGAAGAAGGATCGGGGGTTCTGTGTGGGATGAGTAGTGCGAGGAAGCCTTCAGTTATCTAAAGGGAAAGCTGGTTAGTGCCCCAGTGCTGAGATTACGAGAGGAGGGAGTAATGTTTGAGGTATTCTGTGATTCTTCAGGCCAAGGCTTGGGGTGCGTGCTGATGCAACAGCAAGGGGTGATCTCTTATGGGTCTAGGAATATACGTCCTCCTGAACATAACTATGCCACCCATGATCTAGATCTTGTTGCAGTTGTGTTTTCACTGATGTTGTGGCGGCATTACCACCTTGGGGAGCGCTTCGTGGTCTTCACAGATCAGAAGAGTTTTATGTTTATGTTCTCCCAGAGGGACCTAAATTTGAGGCAGTGAAGGTGGATAGAATTTCTCCAAGACTACGACTTTAAAATCTCCTACACCAAAGGCATGGGAAATGTGGTGGATGACGCTTTGTGTAGGAAGAAGGACGTGGTTCGAATGTCGGAAGATCTCTAGAAGGAGATAGAAGAATTGGCTACACTACACCTCGATGTATAGGAAGATGGTGGTAGAGGTTGTCTATTTCAGTTGACAGTTAAGTCCTACCTACTACGACAGGTAGAGGAGTCTCAGTGGGGACACATAGAGAGTGAAACGAGGCGTGATCGGGCTTGGCATGGCAATGCTTTGGAAGGATGGTCGGAGGATGGTCTGAATCAGATGCATTTCCAGGAGAAGTTGTTTGTTCTAGAGGAAATGCGCAAGAGAGTTCTTGGTCAGTTACACAACTCACCCCTAGTAGTACACCCGGGAGGTTCCAAGATTTACCAGGGCTTGAGAGGGTAGTTCTAGTGGCCCGGGGTGAAATGAGCAGTAGCATAGTTTATAGCAAAGTGCCTCTTGTGTCAGCAGGTGAAGCCTGAACAGCCCGTCCCAGGAGGTATGTTACCTCTTTTAGATGTCCCCGACTGGAAGTGGGATGACATGTCGATGGATTTCATCACGGGACTGCCCAGAGATCAAGGGGGTTGTGAAGAAATCTGGGTAGTGGTGGACTGGCTGATAGAATCAACCCACTTCCTAGCAATCAATGTGTCATGTATGGTTGGGGCCCTATCTTAGAGGTATGTGAATGAGGTGGTGCAGTTTCACAGATTTCTTGAGATCTATAATCTCTGACCAGGATACCCGGTTCACAATGTGGGTCTGGAGAGGATTGCAACATGATTTTGGAACCCAACTATGCCTCATCACTGCTTTCCACACCCAGATAGATGGACAGACAGAGCGCACCATCCAGACATTGGATGATATGCTACGAGCATGACTTTTGGGCCTTGGAGGATAATGGGTACAATACTAGCCTCTAATATAGTTCTCTTACAACAACATCTATCACTATACCATTGGCATGGCTCCTTTAGAAGAATTGTACGGGAGGTCATGCCGCTCACCCATATGCTGGATAGAGGACGGAGATGTAGGTGTTCTTGGCCCGAAGGTGGTGCAGAGCATGCAGGAGAAGGTTAAGCTTATATGAGAGAGGAAGAAGGAAGATTAGAACATGAAGAAGTCAAACACTGATAATAGGAGGAGACCCTTGGAGTTCGAGGTCGGAGACCCCGTGTTCTTGAAGGTGTCTCTTCGACATGAGCATCGAAGATTCAGAAAGGGAATGAATCTTTCTCCCAGGTTCGTCGGGACCTTTGAGGTGTTTCATCATGTCAGAAAGGTGGATTATCAACTGGCATTACTGCCACTGTGCAAATAGTGCATGACGGCTTCCATGTATCTCATCTCTCTCGGTACCTGCACGACGATTCACATGTCCTCGACTGGGGAGAGCTACATATCAGGGACGATGCAACGTTCGTGGAGTGACCCGTGATGATCGAAGGTCAGGAGGAGAAGGTGCTTCATGGATGAACTATTCCTTTGGTTAGTGTGATATAGAGGCATGGTGGGCTTGAGGAGAGTAACTGGTAATGGGAAGCACATATGAGTTCTCAGTACCCAGAGTTGTTTTGAGTTTTTTCCTGTTTTGTTTCCTACTTGTTTACGATGTAATGCTTGACCTAGTTAACTATGAAATGTGTTTCAAGTGCATAATAATTGTCATGAAATGTGGGGAGGGGAGGAACTCATCCCTAGTTAAGACGCAACAAATTTCATGAGCCTAAACCTGTGTGGGCGATTCAGTGCCGCCCAAAGCAGAAAGTATCTTAACGTGGAGGATGGAAAACCACTCACCCAGATGACCGGATGGTTTAATATTTTTCCTTGCATGGTTTCACGGGGGAGAGGAGCGGTTTTCTTGTGATTTTTTAGGATATAGGTGAAGAAGGGGGCTCTCCTTGGTAACAAAGTGGTTTGCTCCTGAGAGGTATCTTTCGAGGGGGGAGTTGTTCGGACCCCTCTCATTTCATCAGGTATGATTTTAATTATCGAGGGTGAGAATAGTTTGAGATGTATCTGATGTAATGTCGCAGACCTCTCTGGTCCATTACTTTGTAAAAATGCAATGTTAGAGGTGTTATGGAAGGTCGATGTGACTTTGGGGTGGGTTTTGGTGGACTTTTAAGGATGACTAAAGGGAAGTGGCTTTCGCACGGGCTGCGCATGGTTTGTCTAGATAGTACGGACAAACTCTGTGAGGTTTGTGTTATAGGAAGTGGCTAAATCACAGTTAGCACACGTTTTGGCTAACAGTGTGGACTAACCGTTTGAGGAGTGTTTGGCGAGGCAATAGCTAACGCACGGTTAGCGCACGGTTTGTCAAATCGTGTGGACTAACCGTACGAGCACTTATTCTTAGATCCTAAAATTGTGGATCTAACTAGTTTTGAATATAAATGGTTCTTTTAAGCTCTTAAGCGGCCATAAATCCATATTACCCTTCCTTGAGGATAGTAGAACCTCTTACAAGAATTTTTGATGCAATCTGAAGGATTCTTGTGGAGAATCGATGCCAGTTTCTTGAGGTATCTGATTGTTCTTGTTTGGTTGTTAGATCTACTTAGATATACTCTTTCTCATCTCTCAATTTCTTAGATCTACGCCCATTATGGGTTGATCTATGTGTGTGGATGCCAATTATGGTGAGTTTTGGTCTTGATCATTCTAGGGGGGAGATCTAAGGTGGGTTTTTGGAGAATCGACCTGGGTTTCTTGAGCATTCTTCTACGATCGTGGTTTCATGAAAAAACCTCTGAGGTATGGATCATACCTTGGCCTCTCTCTCTCTTTTGTGTATCTTGTGGGGTGCGTATCCTCTTGTTTTCTTGAGGTACTATTAAACTAGTAAATAAAGATAACAACTAGTTAAAGAACAAGTTTGGAGAAATTTTGTTGATATTGTTTTTATATTTTCTTCAATGCTTATACTTTGATTATTTTGTGAATTTAATAGGCTTATGACTACTAAAATTCATGGTCGGTGGGGGAATTTTCTTGCGCAATTAAATGTTTCCCTGTTCTTTTGGATTGTTTTGTGGATGGAATTTCATAGAATGTGGAAATTGGTTAATCATGTAATGTTGGCTGATCAAATGAATACATGGAACCCTTGTATGATAACCCCTGTTAAACTAAATGAACGAATGTATTTTCAATGTGGGTTCTGGTTGGGGTTTAATTATGTGAAGGGGGGGTTTCGTGTGTTCGTGTGGAAGGGGTGAGCAGTGGGGATGCAGTTGGATTGGTTGTGGATTGGCATATATGATATGGTTGTGATGGGCAGTGGAGCTGCAGGAAATGGTATCGAAGGGATAATGATGCGGTACATGTATTGATTCCGAGGTGTTTGTGGTTATGGTGGTTGGCAGTAGGGCTGCAAGGATGGTTGTGCATATGAATAAAAAGTGGAAGAGTTGGCTAATGAATTGCGGGACATGGTAGTTGAATAAATGTGGAAAATTAATGGAATTGTTTGGATGACAATAGAAAATGGTGTTGTGTTGCTTGTGTTTTACCTAACAATGTTTGTGGTTGGTATGGATATGTTTTATGAAACTTTTATCTAGTTTGTTTGTTGGTAGTTGCTCAGTAGTTAAGGAACTAATAAATTAAAACTGTTGAAACATGAAAAGATTAATGAGGTTTGGGGATGTTTATTGTGTGCAAAATTTCATGGTAGAAGTGTTGAGGCATGTGCTCAGATCCTTCTGTAGAATCCTTAGGCTGGGCCGAGTGGTGGATATAATTATATAAATCTGTACATTATATGTTTCCTAACGCACCACATCCATGTTGAGCCCTACGTGTCGAACACCCATGGGACATGGGGGGTGAGATTCCCAATATCCAAAGGATGACTAGTTAATGTTCTTCCTTGTACTCCCTCTTCTAGGTTCTATAGCCCAAGATCTTATGGGAAGGTTATGACAGATATTTCTCATGATTCTTTGGGATGAGGATGTGATATGTTCCCAAGAGTCTTTGAGATAAGGATGTGATGTGGTTCCCAGGTGTCTTTGGGATGAGATGTGGTTATGGCCGACGATTGAGTGTCGGCGGGATATGGTATGAGATGTGGTTATGGCCGAGGAATGTGTGCCTATGGGGTACTATGAACATCGTATGTCCAAGTTCTATCACTAGCTCGATCTTCGTATGGCCAGGATGTGACACTAGCTCAGGAATATGGGGAAGCATCAGATCATTAGGCGTGAGGGCTTGAGCAGTATTTAGTGGGAAGGTGGTGCGGGGTACCCATACTTTGATAATATTACTATACTACTCTATTAACTTGTGATATTTATTATGTGTGGCTTGTAAGGTTGGATGGAAAGATTTCTTACTCGGATTTGGTTCCTTCTGTTTTCTCATAGGGAATTAGGATGTCTCTCCACCTATGCATGATATCTTTAGTTTTTTCTACTGAGTATACCTATATGCTCACCCTACGTTTACTTTCAGGTCATAGAGAGGACTTCAGGGACCGTGCAAGACCTTGCTAGCTGGCTGTTAATGTTTTGTAGTTTTAAGCTTTTTCTTTTTTTTGGAATCGTACTTTGGAGATTTTCTTGTGCTTCTACTTTTGTTTCAGTTTTGTATAAAACATGCATATGGGTTTTTTTGGGTTTATTTTCATTTACTTGTTCATTTTTCTTTTAGTGTTTGACTCATCGTCTTTCCATTTCATAATTAAAAAAATGGGTAATGCCTCAAATATTTGGGAAAACTCATACACATGGTGTTAGTCGCCACTTCGGGGCCTACTGGAGGTGGGACTCGGGGGTCATTATATCCCTTTCACCATTACCAGCTCAGGAGGCATATATTTAGTGGGAGGCGGTCCTAACACAAACACATTTTCAGAAGGAAATATATCTTTCTCTATGGAACATTCTCTTACGTAAAATTTTATTTGTTTACCATTGATTTGGCCTAAACCTGTGGTTTTCAATGTTTCATAGAATATTTTATCAAACCACCTCTAACATTTTATTTCTTATGTAAAAACATCTGATCCAAATAAATCATAGAACCTTAAAATTTCATAGAATCTAGTTTATCTAGAATTATAAATATGATTTCATCCAAAATTTGACTCTGATTTGATCTGAAATAAAAATATAATTTCCTCTGAAATCTGACCCTGATTTTTTCTAAAATTTGATATTTACTTATTCTAAAATTTGACTCCAATTTCATTGAAATCAGTCTTTGATTTCATGTAAAATTAGACTCTAATTTTTTATGAAATCATAATTTGATGTCTTCCAAAATTATATCCCAAATTCAAAAAAATTTAAACTTATCTGTTTTCGTAGAATACAATTATCAATATTTAGAAGATGATAGTTAGTTTTCTTAGAGTGTGATTGTTAATATTTCTTGAATCTGATTCTCACTTTTTTAAGAATTCAAATAGAATCCTTTATTATAGTTACCTCGTTATCGTAAATAAATGTACCATTTTATTGGATCTTAAATGTTATAATGTTTCTTATCCATGAATATTTTCTCCATGTTTTATTACATGAAATGATGTCATACAATGTATTTTGACTAACTGTTGGATGAGTGACATGTGTAAATAGTCCCTATGATGTTTAAGAAAAAATATGAGCCTTGGAGGATGAAGTAAACTGTTGGAATTTAGGCCTATAAATACTTAAACCATTTGACCAAGATCAGGTTGGTGGTGTGGTTTTGAGAGAGCTGATTTTATGAGTGCTTAATTCTAGAGAGATAATTTGTTCTATAAGTGACCGACTCAAATCATACTTGTGTGATTTCTATGAATATATTGTTCAATCTGATTACATCTTGTTCAGCATTCATATTGAGAATATGATTGATGCTGGTCAATCAAGGGCTTCTAGTGATATGGAGATAGAGGTACCAATCACCTTAGAGATTGATGGTTTGTAGGGATATCAGGACAGATTCCAATATTTGTACCGAGGGATTACCATTGTGTGGGTAAGCCATAATTTTTTGAAATTATAAATCAAGCTACCATAATTCAAGGTTATTGGATACCCATCTTTTTTGGTTAAAATAGTTATTATTCTTATCTTGTTTTTTTATAAAATTCCACATAATTTTGTTAAATAATGAAAGTGTAGCATTCATACAAATTATTATTTTTGTATATTCTAATACAAATAATATTATATACGTTTTAAGGTAGAATATTTACCTAGGAAAACTTGACTTAAGGATAATTATTTTAAGAATGTTAATTTCTTTGTCAAGAACTATAGAGGGTTTGTGAATCCATCATGTTTAACATTGTTAAACATAGACTGTCTTATAGATAAAAATGAATGTTTTTAAACCTATAATTCACTCCTCCCCATATGGTAATTGAGATATCAACATCTAGATTTTGATCATATAAAATTCTTGTGAGTACCAAATAGTAAACACTATTGGGAGGACCCCATACCTCATGGTCATAAACAAATTAAAATTAATAAAATAATAGGGAATTATGGATGGTCAAAACCCCCCACAAAAAAAATACATTTTCATATATTCTTTTTCCAACTTATATGTTTTTCAACATTTATCATTTTTTATTTCATTATGATAACTATTTTTCTGGACTATTTTATTTAGTCAGTAATAGTAAATTAAAGTAATATTTTTGATAGAAAAAATTAATTCTAAATCATTATATCTAATTTAAAATAATATCTATGTGTGGTGGAAATTGATTTTCAAACAAGTTAATTTAATGTGAAAAAACAATACATTAACATTAATCGTGATAATAATTATTTTACTCTTTAATGGATTATATTTTCATTATAAATGATAAATTGGTCAATCAATTGATCATATTTTTTATTTAATAATATCTAAATATTATTCGGTAGAATAAATGTTTTTTATATAATTTAAAATATTTTAATAAAATATAATTAATTATAAAAGATCATTAATTCCAATCTTGACCAAATTTAAAAATTTCAAATTTAAAAAATATCAAGATAAGGGTGGAATTTTAATATATTATGTTTATAACTATTTAACACTGTATATTAATCAAAAAATTAAATAAAATAATTTAATTAATTGTTATTACATTTAGTATATTTAATATCATTTAGTTTAGTTTCTTATTACAAAAGTAATTAATGTATTTCAAATTCTTAAAGTAGTTAAAAAATGTTCATCTCTAAAAAATATATAAATTAATACAAAGAAAAAAAATCATGTACCCTTCAACATAATTTCAACAATTAAACGAATGATGTCTATTGTCTATATTGCAATAAATTTTAATAGTTAAAGGTAATGAATGATTCTTTTTACCATTTTACATATATAAATTATTATATAAGTCATTTAATGGAATAATGTATCAATTACTCATAAAATTATAATAAAAAGGGGGTATTGTATAAATAAATCAATTAAATGGATTTTGGGAAAGATTATAGGAAAGTTTTCTCTTTAAGATCATTGTTTAACAACTAATTACACTAATTTAGTCCAAAATCATTTTAATTAATTTTAATTAATTTCTTTATTTTATTCGGGGAATAAATTTTTTTACCATAATATAAACAAAAATTTAATCTTAGTAAATTTACTGAATCCAATATTTTCACATTTTAATCACTAATGTAATGAAAATTAAATTTAAATTAATCTCATGGACGTGTTGTGAAAACGAGTTTCTTATATGAAAGAGTTCAAAATATTGGAATTATTTTATTTCCCATTTCAAAGTAAAATTGTTTCTCATAAACTATTATATTTTAATTTATATTGGGTTTATCTAATTATTTTTTTTAAAAAAATAAATTATAATTTAACCACATATATATATATATATATTTATATTAGATGACAAAATTGTTTTGAATTAAATTTAGTGTTTTTACTATTCAATATAAGAATCTTCTTATAAAGAATCACCCAAATTAATATTTTCATATTGTTATATGTAAAATAATTTTTTTTATAATTTTATATTTCTAATACTATCTAAAATATCATTTGTTATTGTTAATATAATGACATAAAAATAAGTTCATTTGAGAAATAGTGTTTTCAAATATATAATTTCGCTATAGAAAATTATATATTTTATTATTAGTATATTTTATTTATATAAATCCATTAAAAATATTTCATATAAATAATGTATTACTATTAACATTACTATGTTTAAAAGGTACGTTATAACTATCTCATTTAAATAGTTATAAGAGAAAAATTTTATTTCATAGAAACATAGTGTTTTGTGTAAGGCATGAGAAGTTAGTGTTACGTATAGGGCTCACTTATCTTTTGTGTTGCGTATAAAAATAGATATTTTTAGTGTATCAAAAAATGTAAGAATAACTTCTATAAATCATAAAAAAGATATATATTTTTTTAATTCAATGAAAAATATCCAAATGTTTTGATTAATTAGAGAAAATTTAAAAAAATATCGACGTGTTACATTATAAATCTCTTAAATGAAATATCACCATTGAAAATTTTCTCGGTTATCAATGGTTTTATACTCGAAATATCCCTTCTTAGAAACCCACAATGTAAAAATGAAATGTAAAACATCCTTTAAAAAGTGAATGGTTAAAACATAATAGTAAGTCAAAGTAAATCATAACAAGTTTTCCACATAGGATAACATAGCTGGATAATAAAAACATGGACATGGAATATAAATAAAACAATCATGTTCTGAGGGATAGTGATATATAACATATACATGATAATGTTAATGGTCACAAATACATAACCCAATGAGGCCTGAAAAGTCGAATTGATATCATCAAAAATGATGATAGTAGAAAAAACATTTATTTCAAAACCATTTTTCTTAAATTTTGATCATTTTCATGAGAAGATATGTAACTGTCATAGGTTCCACGATATTCTTATATTTAAATAGTTCAATAATGTGTGTTGAATGCAACACCAAGTTCGAGCGCACCATGGCCAATAAAACTATCTGTTTAAAAGACAATTATGTATAGTATTATCCAATTTATAAAATTAATAAATATTTTTTTTTCAGAATAGAATTCAATTTCTAATTTTTAGTTTCAAAATTAACTTACGGTGAAATTTTCTTAATTTCTAGAAAAGATTCCATTTTTTATGAGTAGTAAAAAATACTACATTGTTGTTAAAAACTAGCATTTTCATTTGAATAATTATTTGAAATTTAATTTATTTGAAATTCACAATAGATAAATAATAAATATATAAGTTTAATGTTGGTCATAGTAATAATTTTTATAATAGATTTTGTAACACCCCAAGCTTCTACGGTACGTTTCCTTTCGAATAATGCGATAGCGTGTGTTGTACGCAACCTCGAGTTCTAACACACACCACAACTAATTAAACTAGCCATTGTGAATAGTAATACCTAATTTTTGAAATTATATATATTTTATATTTGAAAATGGACTTCATTTTTGGACTCGGAATATCGAATTTAGCCTAAGGTGAAATTTTGGTACTTTTCGGATAACTTTCATATTTTGATGAATAGTGAAAATTACTAGATTTTAATTAAAAACAACTTTTTTAATCAAAATAAGTAATGGTGATAAATTATGAATTTGAGTGGTTTTAAAGTATATTTAGAATATATTTTTACCATTTAATATAATGTTGGTCATTGGACATAATTTTACAATTAAACCGAACATAAACAAGTGTCAATCTTTTGGTAGTTATTATCTCTTAAAAACACGCTTTTTGTTTTGACAGCGGGAATTAATTTTAAATTAATTTCTGCCACTTCTGTGTTTTGAATTTAGAAAAATGGATTCCATATTTGGAATCAGGATGTTCAAATTGTGTAAATAGGTAACTTTTATTTTTAGACATTTTGAATAATTATTGCGGTAAATATTTTATTTACCATGGTTAAGGGTAAATCCGGTAAATAAGGGTTAAAAAAATAATATTATAATAATACTAAATTACCCTAAAACGTGTCCTAACCCTATTGGTTGATACATGGTCGACCATGGGCATCTTTGTGTCAATTTTGGGACCCCATGGATCCACTTGTAAGTGATAATGACACTTTATTTTAATTAAGTTAAAATGAATACAAAAATGACACAAGCATATATCTTTTAGAAGAACAATTTTTACATAGGGTTATACATGTTGGATTTTCGATTATAAATATTCATTAGAAAGATAAAAAGATTTCCTACATAATGATATTTTATTTATAATTTTTAGACAATAAATAAGTTATTTTATTTATGACACAATGATGATGCAGTAATTACTATAATAGTGAAAAATTAAAATAATTGATATTATAAATACCCAAATAAATATAATATGAAACTTTTAATGAATTAAACTAATTTTCTAGGCTAATATTATATATTAGGATTGATTTAATGGACTTTGTTCGAAGTAATCAATCTGTTATGAGTTTCACAAAAATCAACTATTGAATAGTGTCAAAATTGACATAAAAGAGTTCTTAAAACAAATATTATATTATTAATTGATATTAAATTCCTAAAAATCTAAGGTTCGTCCAAGAGACATATATTATGATAGGTTAATCATTAATGGACCACTTGGGGGTCGCATGGATGTATATATTAAGTTTATTAACCATATTATATAAAAATACAAAGAGACATTGTAAAAGTGAAACTAATTAACTTAGAGTTAATACTAAAAGATAAGGTTAATATAAGTACCCAAACCTGTCTAAATTCTATTGGATGAGTTGTTTTCGACCTATCCCCACCTCATCCTTTGAATAGTCAACTTTGGAGCCTTTAGAAACCGAATATGAATTTATTATAAATTAATATTTCTAGCTTTTCCAAAGGTGCCCCTCACCCCTCTTATAAAAGGGCACTCCTCCTTCTCATTTCTTCACACCTCTAAAGCCTTTTGGTTCGGCCAAACTCTGCCCAAATACTCTCCCAACATCCCTCACTACAACCTAGAGGCCTTAGTTTGATCAGAAAGCCAACCTAAGGAGCCCTTTTGATCAAATCAAAAGGAAGAACCCGAAGAAGAGGTAATGATTTCACCACCCTTTTCTAAGTTCATTTCTTCTTCCACTTCTTCTTCCTTTGTTCTTACCATTCTGAAATAATAACTCCAGTATCTCACATATACTGTGATGTTATTATAAATATGGTACAATCATATTCAGTATTCTATCCACCCTTTGAATAACATGTCACCATACGTGCGTACGTACGGCTTACCGTCTCCACGTCGTGGTGTAATTGTTATTCAATATAATATTATTTGGATGGGTATAATAATGATGTGTAACTCATGTAAATAATAAATATAACATGTTAATGATTCTGTATATATGATATACCATCCATTTATATATTATTTTAATATCAAAAGAATGATATTGTCGCTCGTGCGTACGTACGGACTACCGTCTCCACGAACGCGATGAGATTCATTCTCCATCGTATCCATTCAAGTATAATTATCATTTTATGATTTAAAAATGATGTTTAAGGACTTGATATCATTCTGGATATGAATAAGATACAACAAACATGGCTTATGTAACAAAACATATAAAAGAAAATGAGTAAGTTAACACCCGAAACGATGACAATTCTAAGATATTATTAATAAATCAATGTTAAAAGATCATATATGATATCATATTAATATATATGATTCTTGTATAATTTAATAACAATTATTTCACCATTATACAGGAGGTTAACCTACCCCAACCAAGGAAAAGTACAAGGTAAGGGTTATTTCACAATCTCTTCATTATCCAAGGTTGTATTATACGTAATAATCTATTGGGATCTCTTTATCATCCACATCCATGTTTCTTCGAAATGTATTTCAAAACATTTTTAATATTTACAAGAATATGGGTTAAAGTCATTTATACCCTTGTTTGACTTTTTATAAGAGGTTTATAAAGGAATCTTTCCGTTGTTTTCAAAACAAGGTCCTTTTTTAACCTTTTCGACAGAATTGAGGTAAGAATGTTTTTTTTAACTTATACGGTGGGTGCGGTTATTTTCCGCCGTTATAAAATCGTCGAAGCCTCCCATACAAGCTTATAAGAATATTTTCAAAGAAAATGTTTTATTTTATATGGATCTTAAATGATTTCAAAATAAAAGGAGATATTTCTTTAAAAAGAATTTTGATTTCATCTATGTCAACATCCTTTGATGGATTTTAAGATTATTTGAAGTTGATTTATTATGATACAAAACTTCTATATTGTATTGAAGGTTTTGTGATATGTTTGACTGTGGATGTGCTATTTTTATACCATTCATAGTTTATTGTGAAAGTATTGACATTTCGTATGCTAGTTTTAATACGAATGTTTATGTTATCTTTAAACCTTTTCATATGGGAATGCATTGGACTTAATAAGTGACGGGTGGAGCCCGCTATAGCTCCTCGATGCATCGGTAGGTCTCATGAGACAAACTAGTGTCTTGGCACAAGGCCTTGACAAAATCTTATTTGTAGTCTTGGCACGAGGCCTTGGCTATGTGGTTATGATAGTCTGGCATTATGCATTCCAACATTATGAAAGTGGTTATTGATTTTTGCATGTGATTATTCGATTAGTAGAATATCCATGTGAATAAGTAAATGGCATTATTTCATTTTACTTTTGCCATACCATGTTGAAGTTCAATTTTAAAAGGCTTTTGTTTTAGTAATGCATTGCCTTAAATGTTTATTCTTATTTATGAAAGTTTCCGCTATATTGTTATCCTTACTGGGCATTTGAGCTCACCCCTTTTCTATGTTTTATTTTTCCCCAGGATGTGAAGAAGTAAATTATGAATGACCTGCAGGGATATTATGAGGGGATAGTAGTGTGGATTATGGAGACATTATGTTGTTGTAGTAGTTTTTCATTTTATGATGTAATGTAAAACTTATGAATATATCTAGTGTTTCCAAGGCTACTAAACCAATCGGTCTTTCGAGATTTGATCTTTCTTGTGATCATGCCAATGTTATGTAATAATGCACCGACTCTAGGCAACTAGGGTCGGGGCGTTACAGTTGGTATCAGAGGAAGTTTAGTACAAACCTTGGAAGCTAGATTTAGATAAACTCTGATTAGAGCACGTAGACCTAAGATGAACTTTGAGGATTAGTATAGAAGAACTTCCTAGAATTTTGGTATTGTAGAGATTTTGTGAGTTTTTCGAGCAATACATCCCTGTCTGGATACGAGCAGGTAGAGGCGGCTCTGGCACAGATGTACCTAGGGGTAAAACCCGAAAACACCGCTTTGAGCTAGACTCGAACGGGAACTGGTGCACGACAACGGGCCTTGCTGCACTCTTGGTTACGACACTCCCGGGGGATATGCTTAGGAAAACTCTCACTATCTTTACAAATCATTATGAAGGGTTTATGAGTATATACTTCCTCAAAGAAAACATTTTTATGATTATGGATTATATCCATAAATAGTTCAATTTATGTTAAGTGTTTTATAAGTATGGGATTATGTATTTTGATGCATAAACTGATCTAGTTTATGCCATTTTTTTTAGAAATGGCGCCTAGTGGAAGAAATGGAAACCGTATCAATGCACGCACTCCATGTAGGGATTTCCCTCCTGCTCAAGATAATTATAGTGGGGCTGGTGATGCAACTGGTGCTGATCAACTAATCACCATACTGGGACAACTTACTCAGGTTATGAATAATAACCTTACCCGTATGGAGCACCCTGATCCGCAGCGTGGAGGATCAATGTTAGATCGATTCATGAGACAACAACCACCAACGTTCAATGGGAGTACAAATCCCTTAGTAGCTGAGCAATGGATATTTTCCCTAGAGAAAATATTTCAGGCTTTGGGGAGTAGTGAAAGGGAAAAAGTTACCATGGCAGTTTACCGCCTCACTGGAGATGCTGATCAATGGTGGTCATTGATTCAAAACATGAAGGAATATGATGAAGTATCAAACATGGAATGGAGGGAGTTCAAAGATCTTTTTTTAGAAAAATACTTTCCTCGCGACCATCGAGCAGATATGGAAAGACAATTTCTGAGTCTAAGACAAAAGGAGGATGAGAATGTCACAAAGTATGAGGCTAACTTTACAAGGTTAGCGAGGTACGCTGGTGATTATATTCGCAACCCAAGAAGTAAGATTGATCGTTTCTTTGATGGGTTAAAACCATTTCTCCGTCGAGAATTAGTCTCACAATCCTTTTCATCATACGAAGACATTGTCTCATGTGCTATCAAGACTGAAAAGGAATTCTCTAAGTCTTATGACTTTAAAGCAAAGCAAGAGAAGAAGAGACCTATTGATCAATATGGGAATGGAAATAAGGGGAAGAAGGGAAAGGTTGAATATCCATCTTGTGGTAAGTGCGGGAAGAAACACCCCGGTGCTTGCCTGAAGGGAATGGGAGTCTGTTACAAGTGTGGTGAAAAAGGCCACCAAGCTCATGATTGCAAGGGGAAGAAGGAAGCTACCAACGTTCAGTGCTACAATTGCAGGGAGATGGGGCATTATGCAAATGCATGTCCTAAGCGTCAGGAGAACTTACCTCAGAAAAGGCCAAGGGATCAAGGCCAGGCTTATGCTATCACTACTGCTGAGGTAGAAGCTCCGAAAGACGTGGTGGCAGGTAATTTAATGGTTTCCTCAAGTTTAGCAAATGCATTATTTGATTCTGGATCATCGCATTGTTTCATAACTTCCCAGTTTGCTAAGAAAATTAGATATTTCCAATTTGATTTAATAAGGGAGTTGTCAGTTAAAACTCCTAAGGGAAGTATCGTTGCAACAAAGTTTTGTGAATCAGTCCCCATTAGAGCACATAAATTTTCTTTATCTGCTGATTTCATCGTCATACCTATGATTGAGTTTGATATAATCCTCGGTATGGACTGGCTTTCGGACTATGATGCGAAGATTTATTGTAAGAAGAAAGAGGTTACGATTCTTGATGATAATGATAAGGAGCACCTTATTTTTAGAGCAGAATCGTCACCACCTAATTCTTATTTAGACCCACCCCCAGTAGCTCAACTTAATTCAATTATTGGGGAGGAAGAGAAGGAAGTAACTATCGGTGAGGAAAGGAATGTTCAAATAGAGGATGTACCTGTTGTGAAAGAATTTGTAGATGTATTTCCAGAAGATTTACCTGGACATCCTCCAGAACGAGAAGTTGAGTTTTCTATTGATTTGATTCCTGGATCAAGGCCTATATCGAAGACCCCTTATAGAATGGCCACTGTAGAGCTAGTCAAACTAAAGAAACAACTAGAGGAATTGAGTAATAAGGGATTTATTCGCCCTAGTGTTTCTCCATGGGGAGCCCCTGTTCTTTTTGTTAAAAAGAAAGATGGATCTATGAGGTTATGTATCGACTACAGGGAGATCAATGCTATAACGATAAAGAACAAGTATCCCCTACCTCGTATTGATGATTTATTTGACCAACTACATGGAGCTCAATACTTTTCAAAGATTGACCTTCGATCTGGATACCATCAGTTGTGTGTAAAGAAGGAAGACATTCCGAAAACAGCATTTCGAACCAGGTACGGGCATTACGAGTTTACTGTAATGCCGTTTGGATTGACTAATGCACCCTCTGTATTCATGGATCTGATGAATAGAGTTTTCAAGGAGTATCTCGATGAATTTGTGGTGGTATTTATTGATGATATCTTGGTATACTCCAAAACCTACGAAGATCATGAAAATCACTTGCGCATTATCTTGAAGACTCTGAGGAGGCATGAATTATATGGAAAGTTTAGCAAGTGTGAATTCTGGCTTCAGGAGATTTCTTTTCTTGGCCATATTGTCTCTAAAGATGGAATCTCTGTTGATCCTTCTAAGACCAAGGCAATCCAAGAATGGCCAGCACCTACGAGTATAACTGAGGTACGTAGTTTTATTGGTTTGGCAGGTTATTATCGACGTTTCGTCCAGAATTTTTCCCGATTGGATAACCCATTAACGAAGCTCACACGTAAAGGGGTTAAATTTGTTTGGACAAAAGAGTGTGAAGAATGTTTCGAAGAACTGAAGAGAAGATTAGTCAATGCTCCTATATTGACTCTACCATCGGGGAATGATGGGTTCGTTATTTATAGTGATGCGTCAAAGAAAGGACTTGGTTGTGTCCTTATGCAGAATGATAGAGTTATTGCCTATGCATCACGACAGTTGAAAATTCATGAACAAAACTATCCTACTCATGATCTTGAGTTAGCAGCTGTGATCTTTGCTTTGAAGATATGGAGGCACTACCTCTATGGTGAAAAATGTGAGATTTATACTGATCACAAGAGTTTGAAGTATATTTTCTCACAAAAAGAACTCAACATGAGGCAAAGGAGATGGCTTGAATTACTCAAGGATTATGATTGCATGATACACTACCACCCGGGGAAAGCAAACAAAGTAGCAGATGCTTTGAGCAGAAAAGACCATGGAGTTCTGAACATGATGAGAATTGAAAGGGATCCAATTTTCATGGATCTAGAGAAGATGAACATGGGAATAACCAGGGAAGGTGAAACATCAATGCTTTTTCAAATGGTTGCCAAACCATCTTTACTAGAAAGGATTAAGAGTTCTCAGACCGATGATGAAGAATTTCAGAAGAAGATTAAAGCTGTGAATGATGGGATATTGAGAGACTTTGTGTATAAAGATGGAACTTTGAAATTTGGAAAGAGACTTTGTGTTCCCGATTTACCTGATCTGAAAAGGGAATTACTGGATGATGCTCATAGTTCCAATTTCTCTATACACCCTGGGAGCACCAAAATGTATAGAGATTTGAAGGAACATTTTTGGTGGGACAACATGAAGAGGGGGATTGCTGATTTTGTATCAAGATGTATGGTTTGTCAACAAGTGAAAGCTGGAAGGCAACAGCCTGGAGGAGTCATGCAACCTCTTCCCATACCGGAGTGGAAATGGGACAATATTATGATGGAATTTGTCATGGGGCTACCAAAGACTCCTAGAAGGAACGATGCAATATGGGTTATTGTTGATCGTCTTACCAAGTCAGCACATTTTCTTGCTATAAGAGAAGATCTACCCCTGGAACGTCTAGCAAGACTATACATTAATGAAGTTGTGAGACTTCATGGAGTTCCCCTATCGATTGTTTCTGATCGTGATCCCCGTTTTACTTCAAGATTTTGGAAAAGTCTTCAGAAATCCCTGGATACTGAACTTCATTTGAGCACTGCTTACCACCCTCAGACAGACGGACAATCAGAACGGACTATTCAGACCTTAGAAGACATGTTGAGATCTTGCTCACTTGATTTTCAGGGTATGTGGGATCAATATTTACCACTAGTAGAATTTTCCTATAACAATAGCTTTCATTCGAGTATTCAGATGGCACCATATGAAGCGTTATACGGAAAGAGATGTCGTACACCAACCTGTTGGGATGACGTTGGTGAAAGAAAACTTGTAGGCCCAGAACTGGTGGAGGAAACGGTGGAAAAGGTGAAGGTAATCCAAAATCACATTAAAGCAGCTCAAAGTAGGCAGAAGAGCTATGCCGATAATCGAAGGAAGGATTTGGAATTTCAAGTCGGTGATCATGTTTTCCTGAAGGTATCTCCGTGGAAGGGAGTCATACGTTTTGGTAAGAAAGGTAAATTGAGTCCCAGGTACATCGGACCTTTCGAAATTCTAGAACGAATTGGGGCTGTAGCTTACCGATTGGCAATGCCGCCAAGTCTCTCCAAAGTTCACGATGTGTTCCACGTATCTCTGTTAAGGAAATACATGCCTGACCCAACGCATGTACTCACCTATGAGGAATTAGAACTGGAACTCGATCTGTCTTATTGCGAAGAGCCCGTCAGGATTCTTGATACGAGAGAACAAGTGCTGAGAAACCGGACGACGCGTCTGGTAAAAGTTTTGTGGAAGAATCATAAGATGGAAGAGGCAACATGGGAACCCGAGGAACTTATGATGAAGAACCACCCGAGTCTTTTTATGCAGTAATACCCTAGAAATTGCGAGGACGCAATTATTTGAAGGAGGGGAGAATGTAACACCCCAAGCTTCTACGGTACGTTTCCTTTCGAATAATGCGATAGCGTGTGTTGTACGCAACCTCGAGTTCTAACACACACCACAACTAATTAAACTAGCCATTGTGAATAGTAATACCTAATTTTTGAAATTATATATATTTTATATTTGAAAATGGACTTCATTTTTGGACTCGGAATATCGAATTTAGCCTAAGGTGAAATTTTGGTACTTTTCGGATAACTTTCATATTTTGATGAATAGTGAAAATTACTAGATTTTAATTAAAAACAACTTTTTTAATCAAAATAAGTAATGGTGATAAATTATGAATTTGAGTGGTTTTAAAGTATATTTAGAATATATTTTTACCATTTAATATAATGTTGGTCATTGGACATAATTTTACAATTAAACCGAACATAAACAAGTGTCAATCTTTTGGTAGTTATTATCTCTTAAAAACACGCTTTTTGTTTTGACAGCGGGAATTAATTTTAAATTAATTTCTGCCACTTCTGTGTTTTGAATTTAGAAAAATGGATTCCATATTTAGAATCAGGATGTTCAAATTGTGTAAATAGGTAACTTTTATTTTTAGACATTTTGAATAATTACTGCGGTAAATATTTTATTTACCATGGTTAAGGGTAAATCCGGTAAATAAGGGTTAAAAAAATAATATTATAATAATACTAAATTACCCTAAAACGTGTCCTAACCCTATTGGTTGATACATGGTCGACCATGGGAATCTTTGTGTCAATTTTGGGACCCCATGGATCCACTTGTAAGTGATAATGACACTTTATTTTAATTAAGTTAAAATGAATACAAAAATGACACAAGCATATATCTTTTAGAAGAACAATTTTTACATAGGGTTATACATGTTGGATTTTCGATTATAAATATTCATTAGAAAGATAAAAAGATTTCCTACATAATGATATTTTATTTATAATTTTTAGACAATAAATAAGTTATTTTATTTATGACACAATGATGATGCAGTATTTACTATAATAGTGAAAAATTAAAATAATTGATATTATAAATACCCAAATAAATATAATATGAAACTTTTAATGAATTAAACTAATTTTTTAGGCTAATATGATATATTATGATTGATTTAATGGACTTTGTTCGAAGTAATCAATCTGTTATGAGTTTCAAAAAAATCAACTATTGAATAGTGTCAAAATTGACATAAAAGAGTTCTTAAAACAAATATTATATTATTAATTGATATTAAATTCCTAAAAATCTAAGGTTCGGCCAAGAGACTTATATTATGATAGGTTAATCATTAATGGACCACTTGGGGGTCGCTTGGATGTATATAGTAAGTTTATTAACCATATTTTATAAAAATACAAAGAGATATTGTAAAAGTGAAACTAATTAACTTAGAGTTAATACTTAAAGATAAGGTTAATATAAGTACCCAAACCTGTCTAAATTCTATTGGATGAGTTGTTTTCGACCTATCCCCACCTCATCCTTTGAATAGTCAACTTTGGAGCCTTTAGAAACCGAATATGAATTTATTATAAATTAATATTTCTAGCTTTTCCAAAGGTGCCCCTCACCCCTCTTATAAAAGAGCACTCCTCCTTCTCATTTCTTCACACCTCTAAAGCCTTTTGGTTCGGCCAAACTCTGCCCAAATACTCTCCCAACATCCCTCACTACAACCTAGAGGCCTTAGTTTGATCAGAAAGCCAACCTAAGGAGCCCTTTTGATCAAATCAAAAGGAAGAACCCGAAGAAGAGGTAATGATTTCACCACCCTTTTCTAAGTTCATTTCTTCTTCCACTTCTTCTTCCTTTTTTCTTACCATTCTGAAATAATAACTCCAGTATCTCACATATACTGTGATGTTATTATAAATATGGTACAATCATATTCAGTATTCTATCCACCCTTTGAATAACATGTCACCATACGTGCGTACGTACGGCTTACCGTCTCCACGTCGTGGTGTAAT
The DNA here is from genome assembly GCA_963277665.1 of Viscum album. Lineage (NCBI taxonomy): Eukaryota > Viridiplantae > Streptophyta > Magnoliopsida > Santalales > Viscaceae > Viscum > Viscum album. The sequence continues at coordinate 1,343,125,720 of OY728119.1, read as the reverse complement.
TGTTATTCAATATAATATTATTTGGATGGGTATAATAATGATGTGTAACTCATGTAAATAATAAATATAACATGTTAATGATTCTGTATATATGATATACCATCCATTTATATATTATTTTAATATCAAAAGAATGATATTGTCGCTCGTGCGTACGTACGGACTACCGTCTCCACGAACGCGATGAGATTCATTCTCCATCGTATCCATTCAAGTATAATTATCATTTTATGATTTAAAAATGATGTTTAAGGAATTGATATCATTCTGGATATGAATAAGATACAACAAACATGGCTTATGTAACAAAACATATAAAAGAAAATGAGTAAGTTAACACCCGAAACGATGACAATTCTAAGATATTATTAATAAATCAATGTTAAAAGATGATATATGATATCATATTAATATATATGATTCTTGTATAATTTAATAACAATTATTTCACCATTATACAGGAGGTTAACCTACCCCAACCAAGGAAAAGTACAAGGTAAGGGTTATTTCACAATCTCTTCATTATCCGAGGTTGTATTATACGTAATAATCTACTGGGATCTCTTTATCATCCACATCCATGTTTCTTCGAAATGTATTTCAAAACATTTTTACTATTTACAAGAATATGGGTTAAAGTCATTTATACCCTTGTTTGACTTTTTATAAGAGGTTTATAAAGGAATCTTTCCGTCGTTTTCAAAACAAGGTCCTTTTTTAACCTTTTCGACAGAATTGAGGTAAGAATGTTTTTTTTAACTTATACGGTGGGTGCGGTTATTTTCCGCCGTTATAAAATCGTCGAAGCCTCCCATACAAGCTTATAAGAATATTTTCAAAGAAAATGTTTTATTTTATATGGATCTTAAATGATTTCAAAATAAAAGGAGATATTTCTTTAAAAAGAATTTTGATTTCATCTATGTCAACATCCTTTGATGGATTTTAAGATTATTTGAAGTTGATTTATTATGATACAAAACTTCTATATTGTATTGAAGGTTTTGTGATATGTTTGACTGTGGATGTGCTATTTTTATACCATTCATAGTTTATTGTGAAAGTATTGACATTTCGTATGCTAGTTTTAATACGAATGTTTATGTTATCTTTAAACCTTTTCATATGGGAATGCATTGGACTTAATAAGTGACGGGTGGAGCCCGCTATAGCTCCTCGATGCATCGGTAGGTCTCATGAGACAAACTAGTGTCTTGGCACAAGGCCTTGACAAAATCTTATTTGTAGTCTTGGCACGAGGCCTTGGCTATGTGGTTATGATAGTCTGGCATTATGCATTCCAACATTATGAAAGTGGTTATTGATTTTTGCATGTGATTATTCGATTAGTAGAATATCCATGTGAATAAGTAAATGGCATTATTTCATTTTACTTTTGCCATACCATGTTGAAGTTCAATTTTAAAAGGCTTTTGTTTTAGTAATGCATTGCCTTAAATGTTTATTCTTATTTATGAAAGTTTCCGCTATATTGTTATCCTTACTGGGCATTTGAGCTCACCCCTTTTCTATGTTTTATTTTTCCCCAGGATGTGAAGAAGTAAATTATGAATGACCTGCAGGGATATTATGAGGGGATAGTAGTGTGGATTATGGAGACATTATGTTGTTGTAGTAGTTTTTCATTTTATGATGTAATGTAAAACTTATGAATATATCTAGTGTTTCCAAGGCTACTAAACCAATCGGTCTTTCGAGATTTGATCTTTCTTGTGATCATGCCAATGTTATGTAATAATGCACCGACTCTAGGCAACTAGGGTCGGGGCGTTACAGATTTAGATATAAAATAATAATTATACTTTTGAACATATCTTTTACCCACCTTCTAACCACATCTGTGAATTATCATTAAACAAAATATGACCAATTCTAAGAATTGAATTTAATAAAATGAACCTAAATTATTGTAATCTATATGAAAAATTTGTTCTTATATAATCAAAATAAGTTTTACTGAATAATATACATTGTATTTTATTTACCACGATAAAAGATAAATAATGTAATTAAGGGATAAAATAATATTATAACAATATCATATTACCCAAACACTTGTTTTAATTTTCTTTGGATAAGTTTTTTGACCAAAATAAAACTTAGGTTAAAAATATGTTCTTTTATAATACACTTGTGTCAGATTATGTCATTTATTATATTTTATTTAAAGAAAAGTTTAAAATGTCATATAAATATTTTAATGACTATTTCATTTTTAATATGAGGCTGTATAATTAATATGGTAGAATTTAAATAGTATTTATAAATATAAAATGATCATATAAATAATGATATTTTTTATAAAAAAATTAGTTTATAAATATATAAATTTAATGTTGACATAATAATGATGGAGGAATTAAATTATTAAAGGAAGAATATTAGGTCCACAAGGCTGAATACCCTGAGAGGGGGGGGGGGGGGGGTTAATCAGTGTCTGAGTAATTTATAATAATGACCTGTTTTGATCTTGTTTCACTATTAAACAAAACACTCTTCTCTCTCTTCCTGTTTCACAATATAAGCAGAAAGTAAAGCATGCAAAGGACACAATAATTTTTATGTTGTTCACCCTCACTGGGCTACGTCCAAGGAGAATACAACGGTGATGTGACGCTGTCCCAAATTTACTAAATCACACTATTATTTACAAGGTTCGGGCTAAATCACTTATATGCCCAGGCTCACTGCCTTTACAAGGTTTAGGGTCAGCTCACTGCTTTCCCAAGGGTCACTCCATGTTTCTCTATCTCTGGATCACTACCTGCGGAGAGGATCACCTTCTCCCTCTTCCTTTGCTCACTGTTCTGGAAAGGATCCACTCATAGATTATAGATCGGTAGGTCTCTTCATCATCATAAATGAATACATGCTCTGTTGTATGTAGATGATCTGTTGAGGTCCAGTTTTCACATGTTGATGAAATTCACTTTGCACCGAGGGTATCGAGCAATCTTCCAACTTCTACGCAGCCCTGAATCACTATTGTGAATCAACATCACATGGCACCCTAGTCTAAGGAGGCACACAAGTATCAGGATGCAAGTTATAACTGGCGCGCAATTCTACCTCAACCACTTGCACAACACAATATTTTTCAACACCAAACATGCACGACTCACTTCCCATTATTCCCAACCCAATATTGTCACACAACTAAGAACAACCGTGCTTCTTCAAAACAGGCGCTCAAGTCCTACTTGTGCGACCTACCACCACTTGCACGACCACCAAAGCTACGCGACAGGAGCTCTAATATTATCTATGTCTTCAACTCATCCAAAATGAGGAGGGGTTGACCTGTATTTATAGGTGTTTGAACAACCTGCGCGACGGCGCGCAAGTCTCCCCTTGGCGTGTAAGTTTCGGTGCGCAAGTCTTCTGTCCCCCCTAGACAGTTGTGTGACCACCTTAAAAACATGGGTGCCCCTTCTTAAATTTCCATATTTTGGTGATCACATCACAAAGGAATAATGGTGTGCAAGTTTCCAATCCTTCTAGGCACCGGTGCACAAGTCCTTCCCCAACGCGCAAGTCACTTGCATGACCGACTGAATACTAGAGCACCCCATGTACCACCTCTAGATCATCCATTACTTTGTCAAGGTTCTTGAATCAAACATTTATCATCAACCACAACTCTTGAACTGGACATACCACACTGAAATCCCCTTTTTCAACAAATTTTATGTCATGGTTTCCCTTGTCAACAATCACAACATAGATTTCCACTTTTTCAATTAACACAATCACCTCAAAAATGATTCAATGATACCTTGAGAGATTTTTTCCCAACAAAGAATCTATCAAATTATATTAAAAATATTATCATTATTATCATTTTACATAATTAATTCCATAAAATAATTTTACAGATAACATATACATGTTAGTGGCATTTGGGAATTACTTTTTTGATGTTATAATGTCGGTTTGATATTTTTAGAAATTAACATTTTGAATAGTATAAAATTGACAGAAATGATACATTAAATTAAATGATATGCAATTAAATTTTATAAATTCATAAAAATATCAGGTTATTTATAATAACTAGGATAGTATTAAATATTTCATAAAATATATAATTGGTTTTATTTTACCATTTTTTATTAACTATATTTACCCTATGGTTTAAAAATACTAAAAGACACAGTAAATGTTAAACTATTTAATAAAGGGTTAATCCCAAATGATAAGGTTGATTTTGTGACCTAGATTTGTGTAAAAATTATTTTAATAGATTATTTCGACTCATACACATCTTATCCAAGAAATAAATCACTTTTTATTTACTTGAAACCACAAATAAATTTATAACAAATTAATAATTTAAGATCTTCCAAAAGTCCCGCTCATCTTTTTTTAAAAGTGTACTTCTCCATATCATTAATTTACACATATAAATCCATTTTCCTCAAAACCCCTAACCAATTATTCTCTAAATATTCCAAAATTTTCCATACATGCCACACTTTTTTCCAAAATCAACACTAAGGTGACTTTTTTTTAAACCAAAGAAAGACACTAAAAAGAGATAATTATTTTATTAACTCTTTCAAAGATGTTTTCTTCCTCTACATACTGATTCCATATTGTATTTATAATAAAGTAATAAATCAAGTACCTTATACATGATAATATGTTTTTATTATTTTTTAACAACCATATTACTCATTTTATACATCATATTTATAACAATTCCACCTTGCGTGCGTGCGTACGACTTATCGTCTCCATGTTGTGGTGTAATTTGTTATTCAACACTACATTTCTTATATGGTATAATGATGGATATAATGGATTTAAATAAACAATATAACATTATAATTATTCTTTATAATAATATTATATCCAATTACATTAAATTTAACAATTAAAACAATGATATTATCGCTCATGCGTATGTACATCCCACCATCTACAGGATGTGATGAGATTTATTCTCCACATTAACCATTCAAGAATGATTATAAAATTTATGTGATGAGAAAAATTAATAATTATTAACTTAATTTCACTTTTTATATGAATAAAATACATCCTATGAATAAAAATATGACTCACATGACAAAAAAATAATGGGAAGATAAGTAGTTAACATAAGAAACATTAGTAATATAGAAATATTATTACAAGTAAATCATATATGATAAAATAAATATAGATATGTTCCTTGTATAATTTAATAAATTTCATTAAAAATTATACTGGAGGATGACACACCCTCGTCTAATGGAAATTACAAGGTAAGGTTTAATTTCAAAATAACATTTAATTCAAGGTTGTTTAAACGTAAGTACCTACTGGGACATATTCATCATTAATGTCCATGTTTTATGAAAATTTATTTCAATTTCTTTTAATATGGATTTACAATTTATTAAATTATTTTTTACCCATGTTTTTATTATTATAAATAATTTTCAAATGAATATATCTATCGTTTTCTAGATGATATACTTTTTTATCTTGTCGACAAATTAAGTGAATAATGTTTTTTCAAATTATATGGAAGAGTGGATATTTTCCCATGTTACGATTCCATATCATTTTGAATATTCCCATACAATCACATAATCTAATATTAAAAATAAAGGTTTCTTTTATTATTATGTGGATTTAAAATTATTTAATGTAAAATAGGATATTTATCCAAATTTTTTTTAATGATTATTATAGATTATTTTCATCTATTTCATCATCCTTTATTGAATTTTAGGCCTATTTGAGGTTGAAATTTTATGATACAGTCTTCGATATCATATTGAAGGGTCTATGATATATTTCAATTTTATAGGCTATTTTTATACCATCTATGTTTTATTGTTAATGTACGATCATTTTGTACACAAGTTTTAATACAAATGTTTTGGTTATGCAACATCCTTTTCATAAGATGAATTCATTGGAATTATTAAGTGACAGATACGGCATGATAAAGCCCCTAGACTCATTAGTATATCTCATGACACAAAAAAGTGTCTTGGAACAAGGCATTGATGGTAAGTTAATGGCCTTCAAATCATTCCTTGACGGTATAGTCATGATGTCTGACAATAACAATTTCCTCATTATAAGATTAATTATCTATATTTCTAGTAATTATTGCACTAGTAGAATATCCAAGTGATATTTTAAATAGAATTATTTTATTCACTATTTCTATATTATGATAAATATTATTTTTAAAATGTTTTTGTTCTATTTTAATAAATTATCATAAAATTATAGTCTTTTTATGATAGATTCCACTATAATATTTATCTGTACCGAGCATCTGAACTCACCCTTTTTTATGATTAATTTTTCCTTAGAATGTGATGAATTGTATTATGAAAAACATGTAGGGATATTGTATGGGATATTTGCGTGTTATAAGAATAAACTCTTTAGTTATTCATTTCATGATGTAATGTAAAACTTATGTTTGTATATAGTTTTTTTCAAGGAAAATTAACATATTGGTCCTTATATTTTTATCTAGTTTTTCCAAGGCCAAAATAATGATCAGTTTTTCAGGGTTTGATTTTCATATATCATTCCAATGAAATAAAATAATGAACTGATTCTGTGAAATTGGGGTCGAGGTGTTATAGTTTGTATCAGAAAATATTTAGTATAATCCTTTCAAACTCGATTTATAGAAACCTGGACAATAGGAACATTACCCTATGATATACATTAAGGATGAGTATTTATGAACATATTATAAATTTGGTGATATAAAGATTATTTTTTTACTCCTAGATAATAAATACCTATTTGTATACTAAAATTGGATGTGATTCTAAAACAAATGTACCTATGATTAATAACTCCAACATGGGGTTCCGAGCTTGATTCAGAGTAAATTAGTAAATGAAATTGGGCCTTACTGTACACTTGTTTTGACACTCTCTAGGGATACTCATATGATAATTCACATTTTTTTACAAAAAAAATATGATGGATGTTTGACTAAATATATACAAACCGAACCAATTTTACGGTTATGGATTAAATATGAATAAATTGTTCAATTTATGTTATGTATTTAACCTGTTTATAATAATGAATTTTGGTTACTAAGATAATCCATTGTATGTAATTATTTAGAAATAGTTCCTACTAAAATAAATGGAAACCGTATCAAAACATAAAATACATGAAGGTATTTCCCTAATATGCAAGATATAGATATTAGAGCTAGTGAAACAACTATAGATGAATAACTTATAGCCACACTGGAAAAACTAACTCATGTTATGAATAAGAACCTTAACTATATGGAGCATTCTAATCCATAATATGGATGAACATTATTAGACTACTTTATGAGGCAAAACACCCATAATTAAATGAGACTATAAATATTTTTCTAGATATGAAAGTTATATGTTCCTTATACAAAATATTAATTAAATTTGTGATTAATAAAATTAAAAAAGTTGGTATAGACGTCTATCATCTATCCAGATATGGAAATAAATGGTGGTCAATAATTTAGAAAATGAAGTAGAATGAAGATGATTAAAATATGAAATAGAGGTAATTTAAAGAAATCTTCTAAGAAAAATGCTTTCCCCATGGTCTACAAGCGGATATAGAGAGGAAATTATGAGTCTGAGGCAAATAGAGGATGAGAATTGAAAATTTTGAGGCTAAAATAACAAGGATATCAATTAATTTTGTAGAATACATACAAAACCCAATAAGTAAGATAAATTGTTTATTTTATGGGTTAAAAATATTCCTCTAACATTCACAGGTCTCGCAATATTTCTCATCGTACAATGATATATTCTCATGTACTATTAAGTAATAAAATTGATTTTCCACGTCTTATGAATTTAATGTAAATTAATAGAATAATAGGTCGGTTGAACACTCTATAAAAGGATCTAAGGGGATAAGGGAAAATTCTAAATCCCATCATATAATAATTGTATGAATAAATACACTAGTATATTCTTAATGTGGATGGGATTTTGTTACTAGTTTGAAAAAAAGGCCACTATTATCATGATTCCAAGGGGAAGAATCTACCGGTCAATATTTGGTTCTATAATTATAAAAATAAGGCACATTATGAAAATGATTTTCCTTAGTGTCATGTAAATATTCCCCATAAAAAATATAAAAGCGAAAGTCCATGCTTTTATGATCAAAACTACTAAGGTTGATGTTCCTAATGATGTGGTGGAAGGCAATTTAATAGTTTCCAAAAACATTGACATATAATTATTTGATTTTAGATCCAAATAATTCCAATATTTATTCCTAGTTTTATTTAAAAAATATATATTTCATATTGACAATAATAAGGGAGTTTTCATTTCAAACCCATAATGGGTGCCTCGTTAGAATGAAGGTGTGTCATGAAGATCCCATTACGGAACATAAATGTGATTTATCCACTGAATGGATCATCATACCTATGAATGAATTTGGTATAATCCTAGAAAGTTAATGTCTATAATGATATGATGTGAAAATTTATTACAACAATTAAAAAATTTTGATTTCTGAAAAATATGTAAAATCCACTGCCTTAATAGAAGAAACTTCATCACCATATTCTTTTCAAAATCGACGCCCAATTGCTTTACTGAATGTGATTCTGGGGAAGGCTATGAAATTATTATCTAGAGATGAAGAATAATATATTAAAATTAAGGATATCCTTATTATATGAGAATATATTAATATAATTCTAGAGGATTTACCTAGACATCCTCTAGAGAAAGAATTTGATTTTACTATTGCTTTATTCCCAAATGTGAGGCCAATATCAAACAATCTCTTTAGAATGTACACTATAGAATTAGTAGTGCTAAAGATATAACTATGTGAGTTTAGTAATAAGGGATTTATTCACCATAGTGTCTCTCCATAGGGAGCATCAATTGTTTTTTTTAATGAAGAATGATGTGTCCATGAGGCAATTATTTGACTATAGAGAAATCAATTCTGTTACAATGAAAAACAAATTTCCTATTCCACATATTGTTTTTTATTTGATAAAATTATAGGAGATAAATATTTTTATAAGATTGATATTTATCCAAAATATAATAAATTATATGTATAAATGATTATATTACAAGGACTACATTCTGAACAAGGTACCGTCATTATGAATTTATTGTAATCCCATTTTGATTGACTAGGGCACCCTCTATTTTCATGGATCTAATGAATAGTGTGTTCAAAAAATAACATGATTATTTTTTCATAGTACTTATTTATAATATCATGGTATACTCAAAAGGTTAAAAATACCATGAAAACCACTTTTGGATTGTTTTGAAGACACTTAGAAGAAATGAATTAGATGGAATGTTTAGCAAGTGTGAATTCTTTCTTCAGGAAATTTTTTTCAATACCATGTTGTCACCAATGATAGAATATATATTGATCCTAGAAAGAAAGAGTAAATCCATGAATGGCCAACACATATGAGTATAAAATAGGTAGGCAGTTTTATTCATTTAGTGGATTTCTATCTGCATTTTTTCACAAATGTCGCCTGATTGAAAAACATGTTAACCAATAAAACACGTAATGGGGATAAATTCATCTGGAAAAAATAGTGTGAAGAATATTTTGAATAATTTAACATAATATTAGTTAATAAAACTATATTGACATTACCATCTCAAAATAACGGGTTTGTGATTTAGAGTTATGCATTAAGGTAATGTCTTAGATGTGTTCTTATGTAGAATGATGGGGTTATTACATATGCATAAAGGTAATTAAATATTCATGAAGAAAACTAACTATATCATGATCTTAAGATAGTATCAAAAATATTTTCTCAAATATTATGGAGACATTATCTCTATATTGAAAGTTGTGAGATGTATACTGATCATAATAGTTTGAAATATATTTTCTTAAAGAAATAGCTCATCACGAGAAAAAAAAGATAGCTTGACCTATTCAAGAATTGTGATAGCACAAACAAGTACACCCCTGTGAAGGAAATATGTTTGTGGACTCTTTTGGTAGAAAGGGTTAGGTAATTATAAACAAAATTAGAGTTGAAAGGGATCCTATATTCATAGATCTAGTATATATGGACATGAAAATTATCCTAGATGGTAAACATCACATCATTTTATTGTGGTTGCAAAACCATCATTACTGTAAATGGTAAAAACCTATCAGTATACTCATGAAGAGTTTTAAATGAATTTTAAAGCAGTGAATGATGGAAGACTAATTGACATCGTATTTAATGTTTTTATTTTAAAATTTGGGAAGTTGTTTTGTGTTCTGGAAATAAATGAGCTAAAAAGGGAATTATTGGATGATTTTCAAAGATCAAATTTCTCAATATACCTTTGTGGTTCTAATATGTATATATATTTGAAGGAATGTTTTTGGTGGGACATCATGAAGATGCAGATTACTTATTATGTTTCAAAATGTTTTGTTTTTCAATAGGAGAAGGCTGGAAGATAACATCTTTTAAGAGTCATCTAACCTCTTCATATACCTGTGTTGAAATGGTAATATATTATTACGGAATTTTTCATGGGACTAGAAAACACAAATTAGAAATGATGTGATATGGGTTATTATTTATCCTCTTAACATATTATCACTTATTCATGCTATAATAAAAGATTTACCCCTAGAACAATAATCTAGAATATATATCAATGATGTCGTAAGTCTTTATCTTGTACCCCTATCAATTGTTTTTTATTATGATCCCCATTTACATAATAATTATAGAAATGTCTTCAGAAGTCCCAAGATAATGAGTTTCATTTGGGAAATGCCTACCACCCTCAAACTAATGCACAATTGGAGTGTACTATTCAAACATAAGAATACATGTAAAGATCATTATCGCTTGACTATAAAGGAACATGGGATTAGTTTTTTACTCTATTATAATTTTATTATAATAATATCCTTTATTATTGTATTAAAAAGCCACCTTATGAAGCATTTTATCAAAATATATATCATACACCGACTATTTGGGATGATGTTTGTGAATGAAAAGTCATAGGCCATGAAATTGTTAATGAAATTTTGGTGATAGTAAAGACTATTAAGAACCATAGAAAAATAGATCAATGTAGGTAATAGAGCTAGGTTGATAATTGTAGGTAGGATTTTGAATTTCACATTGGAGATCATGCCTTCTTGAAGGTATCTCTATTGAAGGGTGTTATATGACTCGATAAAAAAGGAAAATTATGTACCATGTAGATCAAACCATTTGAGATTTTGGAATTAATTGGAGTTGTGGATTACCATTTGGAAATGACACTAAGTCTCTCAAATGTTCATGATGTGTTCCATGTATCGATGTTAAGGAAATACATGTTAGACCCAACGCATGTACTCACCTATGATGAAATTGAACATGCACCTAATCTACCTTTTTTGAAGAGATTTTCAAGATTCTAGATACCAGAGAAAAAATGCAGATAAATTGTACAACAGATCTAGAAAATGTTTTTTTTGGGAGAAAAAGTAAAATGGAAGAGGGCACATGGGAACCTGACTAACTTATGATAGAGAACCACCAGAATAATTTTAGGAAGTAATATTGAAGAAATTTAGAGTGTGAAATTATTTAAATGGAGTATGAATTTAACAACCCAACATCCATGGTATGCTTCTTTTTAAATAATTCAACAACTTGTGATGCATGAAACATCAAGTTCAAGCGCCCCATTGCATATTAAACTAACCACTCAAAATGAAATTAGCAAATGTAGTAACCAAATTATGAAATTTATAAATATTATCTATCAAATTTGAATTTATTTTGGAATTATTAGTATCAAAATTATCTCATAGTGAAATTTATTAAAACTTTTGAAAATGTTCAATTTTTGATGAATAGTGAAAACCACTATACTGTTTTTAAGAACTGACTTTTTTATTTTAATAATTATTTAATATTAAATTTACTTTAATTTCACAATATAAACATAATAAATATAAATGTCCAATTTAGTTCATAAGAATAATTTTTTATATTAGAATTTGATATAAAAAATTATTATAATTTTGAACATCTCCTTTACCCACCTAATAACCACATATGCAGATTAATGTTAAAAAAACTTTTAAAACATATGAGAATTGAATTAAAAAAAATGGACATACATGGATGTAATAATTTTTAAAAAATAAGGTCTAATATGATCAAAATAATTCTTAGTGAATAGTTATTTTTTAATTTCATTTACCACAGTTATATTTAAATAGTCTAATTAAAGGTAAATATAATATTATAATAATATATTATCCCCCTAAAACGTTTCCTTATATAACTGGATATGTTTTTTTACCATATTTATCCTTAAGTAGAAAATATGTTCTGTTATAAACAACTTGTGTTTGATTAGGACATTTATTTTATTTTATTTAATGAATAGTTAAAATGACATATTCAAATATTAATAACTATATCATTTTCAATATGATAATATATAAATGATATGGTCAACTATAAATAGTATTTATAAAATATAACATTATTATATACATAAGGTCATTTTTTTAAATTTTAGGAAATAAATAATTAAATTAAATTGGGACACAATAATGTTGTTATAATTGAATTATTTAAGTAAGAATAAATTAAATGATATTAAAAATATTAAAATTAATATAATTTTATTAAATTAATGAAATAAACATATTTTATTTATACCATTGACATGTTACTGACATATTATAATTATTGGTTTTATGTGGTCATGTTGGATTGATATTTTTTAAATTGTAAATTATGAATAGTACAAAAAATTGACATTAATGATACTTTAAAATAAATTATTTTTAAATGAATTTCAGAAATTTTATAATCATCTCACATTCATACAACTAACTTGGATCGTTTTAAATATGTCATAAATTATCCAATTGAGTTTCTTTTGGTATTTTATAGTAAATATATTTACCCTATTGTGTAAAAAACCAAGAAGAAATGGTAAGTGGTCAACAGTTTAACTATGGTTTAAACCCAAAATATAATGTTATTTTTGTGACCTAAACATGTATAAAATTAATTTTATATTATTATTTTGACCCATACACATCATATACTATATGTAAATAATTTTTTAGTTATTTGAAACTGAAGTAAAATTTATAATAAATTTATATTTTATGATATTCGAAATGTTCCCTCTAACATATATTATAAATTGAAGCTTTTAATTCTCTTTAATTAACACATATAAAGCCATTTATCTTAGCTACAAATTGAACAATTATCTTATAAACTTCCCTACCTTCATCATAGAGACCACATTTTGGTGGAAATCCAACATACAGATTCTTTTTGTGAAAATGAAAACGAGATACCCGAAAAAGAGGTAATCATTCTATCCCATCATTCAAAGTTATTTTCTTCTTATAATTCATCTTTATATTATGATTAAATAATAAGTAAATAAATTCAGTACCTTATTCATTATAATATCGTATTATAATTATGTGTTAAAAATATTCTTTTTTTATCCATTATACAAACAATAATATAACTATGAGTGTGTTTGTATGGCTTACAGTCTCCACGGCGTGGGGTAATTTTTTATTAAAAACTAAATTATTTATATGGGTATTATGATTAGTATAGGGATTTTAAATACTAAATATAACATGATAATATTTATGTTTAAATAATATACCATCAAATTACATAACTTTTAACCATAATGATAATGATACTGAGGCTTGTGCATATGTACGACCAACCGTCACCACCTCGCAATGAGATTCATTCCCCACATTAACCATTCAACAATGATTTTAAAGTTTTTATGATGTGTAAATATAATAATATTAATTTTAATATCAATTTTCATATAAATAAAATATGTCTTATTGATAACAAACATGACATACTTTACAAAATATGAATGGAAAATGAAGTAGTTAACACCCAAAACAAAGACAATACTAAAATATTATTATCAAAAGGATATAAAATGATCATATATGACATCATAAATATTGATATGGTACTGGTATAATTTATTAAAATGATTTAAACATTGTACCAGATTTTAATTCACTCTCGTCTAATGTAAATTACAGGATAATGATTAATTTCACAATCTCATTTTCATTTGAGGTTGTTTATAGCTTAGTATCTACTAGGACATCTTTATCATCCATGTCCATGATTCCCAAAAATTTAATTCAATATGTTATTAATATTCCTTGAAAATTGTTTATAATCATTTTTCCCATGATTTACTTTTTAAAAATCATTTAAATAGGAATCATTCATTGATTTTTCAAACGATGTACTTTAAGATCATTTTGACAAATTTAAGAAGGAATTATTTTTTTAACCTATACCGCACGTGTTTCTATTTTCCCACATTATGATACATTAACATTTTAAAGATTCTAAAATATTCTGAAATGGTAATTTTCTATGGAAATTATTAATTTTATATTTTTTCTTCTTTTAAATTATTATAAGTAAAAAAGAATATTTCTCTCAAAGTGTTTCAATGAATTTATTAGATTATTTTCATTTATGTCAAAAACCATTATTGGATTTCATTTTTATTTGAGACTATCTTATTATGATACAATATTAATATTTTATATATGGGGTTATGATAAATTTGAAAATGGATGTTCTATGTTTTAAACCATATTTTTTTATGGTAAGATTATAAACATTTTGCATGCTAGTTTCAATACATTGTTTATGTTATTTTTCAAAATTTTCATAAAAGGAATGAATTGGTCTTTCTAAGTGAAGGGTGGTTCCGGTTATAGCCCCTATATACATTAGTAGGACTCATTAGACAAAATAGTGTCTTAAAACAAGGCCTATAAGCTATGGAAATGGTCTTGGCACGAATTCTTGATGTTATTTTTATGATGTCTGGTATTATGAATTTCCACATTATGAGATTTTTTATTGATATTACATGTAATTATTAAACAATAATAATACCCATGTGAATGTTGAAATGTCATTATTTAATTTATTCATGAAAAATTATTCTGAATATTGTTTTTAGAAGGATTGTGTTTCAGTTTTATGAATTTCCTTAAACATTTATGATTATTTATGATAACATCCAGTGTAATGTTTATCCTTTTTAAGAATCTGATCTCAACTATTTTATATGTTTCATTTTCTCCTAGGAAGTGAATAAGATTGTTATGAATTGTTTTTAGGGATATTCTATGATATTTGTTTTGTCTTCAATTGAGACACTATGTAGTTTTTCATTTCATGATGTAATGTAAAACATATGTTTGTATGTTGTCTTTTCAAGGCTATTAAATTTAAAGGCCCTTCTGAATTTTATTTTCATTTGATCTTTCAAATGTAATAAAATAATGCACAAACTATGGGAAACTAAGGTAGGGTATTTCGAGATATTGATATATGATTTCAACACAACTTCACTGTCTTTTATTCCTTTATCAATTTCCACATCAAATCTTATTCTACCAAATGAAGGTAAATTTTTAATTCCTAAAGCACTATAATATCATTAGGTCTATAAATAGAATTATCAATGATTATATATGTATTTATTTATCAAAAAAAATTATTATCATAGGTTATCCAATATAAATAAATCCTTATATAAAAAGACAATACATTCATATCTAAAACATCATCTAATGTTTAACAAAAACCATTTCATAAATAGTTGACCTTATAACCATTCTATATAATGAAATTCCATTACATTATAAAAAAGGTTACTAAATATTTCAAAAATATATTTGAATTGATCTTATATATAGCAAAATGTATCTCTTATTTATCACAAAAAAATTATGTGAATACATTCATCACGTATTCTATTGAAATATGGTAATAACTAGAAATTCAATAAATCATTATTTAAATCATGAGTGATTCCTAATTCAAAATATTTTTGGAAATATTTATTAAATCTTAAAATAATTTCTACTCCATCCATGATTGAATAAACAATTATTTGATCAAATCCTTAAATATTTTTATAATAATCAGTACCATCTAATTTACAAATTCAAATACAACCTATATTTATCAAGATAAAATTATCTCATCATTAGAGACATATTTAGGTTTATCATTCCCATAATATTTTGTTTCCCTTGAATATCACAAATCAATTAAATAAAATTTCTTATCCCTCAAGAAAAAACAATATATTTTAGTAAAACATTGGAGGAAAACAAATATTTAACAGTCATTATATATTTCACAACTCAAAATTCATGAATCCAAATAAAAAAAACATTTATTATTCCACATCATCATTAATCCATTAATAAGGATACATCATCCTTTTGTATAGTACCTCTTCCATTTCTCATTTCTCCAGTAGTCACTTTATCAACGGAAATATAACATTTACTCATTCCACTATGGTGATTCTCTATCTGAGCTTTTCACAAGGGACATATATATTCATAATGATAATTTATTATACATGTAATGAATTTATCCATTAATGATTCCTTAGGGAAGGATATATTAACAAAATCTTTATTAACTAAACTCTTCACTTTTTTTGTTTCTACATTCATTGTTTCCTTCTTTTATACATGCAAAACATCTTTTTGTTCCCATTAGACATCCATATGGGTTATTTTTTCCAAATTATAGACATAATGGTAACTAAATCTCATTTTCTTTATTCGATCCATTACCAAAACGCTCATCAAACTCTTTACGTATAATATTTTGTGATTCCAAGAGTTGGTTAGTGTAATCATTTTTAATCATGTTCCATGAATACTTATTAGACACGATCACAATATACTTCCATCATATTATCATCCCATTTGACTACACATCATAAAATTTTCAATCACATTCTATATTAAATTGGTTTTATTATGTTGCCTATATTGACTAAAACTAGAAATAATAGTGTGATAATAAAATATCACAGAGGAAAACAACAAAATCATGCTAATTATAGAATAGTTTATCTACAGTTTTACACCATGTTTCAAATATATAAATCATAAGTCTTATACCTAGATATATACCTATAAATATATATTCAGAAATGTTCCTAGTTATTTCACTTAAGGTTTCTGGTCCTAGTTTCCAATGATAACTAAAAAATTCTATTGATACAAACAATATTTATTTATTCATAACATACATGGATATTACATTAATTTAGACGAATATTAAGCACATCAAAAAAGTACATTTATGAGACTAATAATAATTTATTCTATTTTAAAACATGGAAACAATTATTCAATATTGGTAAAATATCATCAATGATTACGATGAATACCAACCCCTTTAGTGATTTTACAAAAAACATATATTTATAACATGGGGAAAGGAAAAATTATAAAGGTATAGATTAGAAACTCAATAAAAGTAAATAAAGGAGATACATATGATAAAAAGAGCCTATGTTTATGATAATAAAGGAATAACATCAGAGGATAACACCCTTCATATCACCAATCATATATATGAGTCATGTAATATTTATTGGAAGTTCATAATACATAAATCATAAGTATATTGAGGAAAAAATATAAAATATTTTTACATCAATATATGACATAAAATTTCTATCATACATAAAATCATATAAATCATTTCTTATGTGGAAATAAATATTTCCAAAACCTATCAGGGATATTCATGGGGACTGCACCTAGTGGGCGGGACACCCCCATCATCCCATATCCCCGTCCTTGACTTATAAAGGATCAATTCTCACTATCTTTATATAGTATATCATGTTTCCCATTCTTTATATATTGGGTTGGGTTTCCCAAGTTCCCATAGTGGAATAGGATTCCCATTCTCTTAATAATGGATTGGGTTTCCCCTTCTTCCCAATGTGGACCAAGCCTATCGAATTTTTTCCCATAATAATACCATGATATATAAATCATTACCCAATTCATTGGAAAAAGATATAGGTCCCACTTATCAAATAATAAAATCATAAATATGTGTGCCCAAATATAATAAAAAATCATCATATCATGTCTCCTAAAAAGATATATGTTTCAAAGACATAATATAATAACCCATGCATTGAAATGGGTATCATGAACATTCCCATCATTTCATAAATAATATTAAAGATATATGCTTCATAATAATTTCATTAATGAATCCTCTAATAAAAGAATCAGATTCATAATAATAAAATCTGGGGATGTGAAATGGTTTTAATAAACATATAACCCGTAAAAAAGAAATGGGTTTCATAACCATCATTCCATCAAAATATAAAACATTTAGAGAAATAATACATATGAAACAATACAATCATATCACTAAAAATATTATTTGAAACCAATGGATGTTATATTATATGTAAACTGATTATTAAATTCAATTTTAAATCATTTTTTTATGAAAATATGTTTTAATAATTGAAAAATTATTTTTTAAACATAAAACCATTTGAATCCCATTTTCTTTATAAATAACATTGAGAACATAAAAATGATGCTTGAAAACATTTTAAAAATATATTCTTTGAGAAAAAATTGATATTTTGTAAACAATTATTGGAAAAAAATTTCTAATTCAATTAAAATAATTTTAATATATATTAATAATATTGAAAACATTTTGAAATTCATTTTCTATAAAATAAATTTGAAAACATATAAAAAATGATTTAAAATATTTTGGAAACAAGTTTAATTGAAAATACATTAAAAATTTAAAAATTAATTCAATAAAGAACGAAATTATTTTACTTTGAAATTTATATTAAAATATCATTTAACAATATTTCTGGAAACTTTTTTAGAAAACACCATTTTGGATGAAAACAGACTTCTAAATGAAAAAATAAATCATGTTAGGTTTTGCTTAAAACGAATTCAAAATTATTTGAGGCACAAAAGTGTAAAATTATATTAACATCAATTGAATATACC
This sequence comes from Viscum album, assembly GCA_963277665.1. NCBI lineage: Eukaryota > Viridiplantae > Streptophyta > Magnoliopsida > Santalales > Viscaceae > Viscum > Viscum album. The sequence continues at coordinate 1,343,106,820 of OY728119.1, read as the reverse complement.
CCAAATAACTAGTGTAGAAGAAAATTCCTATGAGTTATTCTAAGAAGTATCATAAAAATTCATCAATAATAGAATAAACATAAACATTCCAAATAAATAATGAGATTGTTACAATAAACAGTTACCACTTGATAATATTGAATCATTATTCCCATGAAAGAACATTAAAATAATCTTATGTTTTTATAAATATAAGTATATTAATGATATAAAAATTAAATTATTATTATATTCACCTCATCTAAAAATATATATGCATGACAACGCATGTATCTCAAAGGTGGATAATTTAGAAAAAATTACATTTCCAATCTAGAAATATTTTGAACCATAGACCCCAGAAAATAAATATCATCAAATCGTTATTTAAAAACCATGATATTTATTTATAATTATAATATAAAACATTTATGGGCATATTTTACAACATAGAAAACAAATTAGTGGTTAATAAGGTATATGTGTCATAGAAATAAAAGTTTTCATATAAATCCCCTAATTATTTGAGTAAATTATAAATAATGACATATATAAAATAATAACATGAATGGAAACATTAAATACAATTAAAAAAGTAAATTTATTAAATAACATTTCATAGGAAACTATATACACCACACAACTGTAATAAGTCATGAATAAAGAATTTATCTCATAAAAATAAATGTGAGACGTGAATACCATTACCTTATGTCTTGAATTTATTCATAAATTATCAAAAATCATGTATAATAAATATAATTTTATTATAACTCTACCATGAGACCATATTATTATATATATTACCATTTATTGTTTTGTTATTACTTTATAATACAATTGTATAAATAATTCACAATTAAAGTTACATTTTGGGTAATATCTGCTCTGTTTTATTGCATGTTTTTTGATTTTTTATATTTTTTGTCTTCTTACATATATCATGATTTCATCACCATAAAAATTGTAATCAAGAGATTAATATATGTTATATTCATTATATGTATTTATAACAATCTACAAATGATAAAAATATGAAATGGAATACATCGTTCATGTAGATGTTTGGTTATACGTATGCCTGAACACTATATCTTTTTATTTGTTATACTGAATGAAATAATGTTAATTAAATTTATTTACATATTTATTGTCATTGAATATGTATTATTTTTTCATTTATATCATTTGAATTTACAAAAACCTTCCTTCTTGCATTCTATCTATAATGTAAATGAATTGCATCACTTTGAGGAGGCGGTAGTCAACACGTCCACAAACGATTTTATTATATTTTAGAAAATGGATTGCATGAAGGTATGTGTTATATAATAATTAAATAATCATAAATAAATTATTAATATAATATATATCATATAATAATAATAATTACATTTTAATTTCCAACTATGAAATGTGTTAAATAAAAAATGAATGACCTCATTTTTCGGGCAACAGTCCTTTGTATACACAAACGGTAAGTTCATTACCATGTTGATTGAAGTAAATATAGGTGCAGGTATAAAGAAATATATAAAACCGTTTTAGTATAGTTAAGATACTTATTTTGTAATATAATCATTTAATAAGAATAAATTAGGTGATGGAGAAAAAAATAAATGAAAAGTGTGTGTTTATGGATGTCACATATTCTATGTGTAACTCCTATCAGTTTGAAAACATGGAATTTCATGGTTGGATTTATGCCAAATGTGAGTCCTTGAGTATGAATTAATTGGATTTTAGAGATTTTTTAGGTAGGATTTAGAATATCCAATGTATACTGTGAGGTGTGAGGAAGGAGAAGAATGGATACCTTTTATTGAGGATAAGGGTTGATTTTTTGTAAAGGCCAAAACAAAAATTCTATTGGGAGTTCATCCTTACCTCATGTTATTAAATATGAAAAAATAATGTATTAAAAAAAATATGTTCTATCTAAACATTCATCACCCAAAAAAGTGAATTTATATAATTTTTCTCCTTGACTTTTATGTTTCCTTTCTTTTATCATTTTGTATTATTTAAGATAACTAGTTTTATAACCTAAGTAATTAAACCCTTAAGAATAAATTAAAAACCAATTAATTAGAAAATATATACCCAATATATTATATATATTATATATTTTATAAAAAAACTAAATCATATGTGTATTGGATATTAATTTTAGAACAAGAATATGAAGCACGCAAAAACAGAATATTAACATGAACTATTCTAATTTTTTTTACAATTTAATTGTCATTTTGTTTGCTATAAAATATAATCATATCCATTAATGAACCATAATGAATATTTATCGACACGTGAAAATAATTTGGTTTAATATATTATTTTTATTCAATTTTATTTCTTTTTATAAAATAAAATTTAATATAAAATAAAATTAATGACAATTTTTTACATTGCATAAATAATATAAATTCAATGAATAATAATAAAAATATGGTATCTAAATATATTAAGTTAAAACCTACTTCACATGATATATTCATCTAAAAATTAATGGATATAATTCAAAAAAATTCTTTACATTTAATAATCTTAGAATAATTTTTTAGTTACTTATTAACCAAATAATTAGCTCCTTTGAAATTCTTTAAATATATAGTCTAAATTATTAATCAACAAAAATATAATATGAATTATTATAATAAAAAAACTCATTATATTTTCATATTAATGTCAAAGATCGAAATAATGTGCTTTTGAATCCATATCCATTGTTAAATTACTATTAAAGGTAAAGAATGTTATTTTTTTGTCATATTCATTAATTAACATAGTATATACGTAAATTTCACGAATTATTAACCCAATTACACATAAAAGTCTAACAAATGTGGTAAAAGGTAAAAATATGGGATGAAAATGGAATTTGGATACGTTTCTATGTAATTTTACTATATAATTAATGTTTATCTACTATGTAAACTAATTTTTTCCTTAATCTCTGTTATTAATTTGAATAAAATGGACTAATATTTTTAGTAAAAAAATAAATTGAAAATAATATAATTATAAATTTTTATATTATAAATATGGAATCTAATTTTGGAATTTGTAAATGCATAATTTTCCCAAATTAATTAAAAACTAATCCTATAGACGTCACTTTAAAGATGGTATTTAATGTGAATGAGTTCAAATGAGTTCAAATGTTTTTATATACAATATGATTGTGAATTGTTTAAAATGAAAATAATAACATAATTATTGATGTAATATTAATATAACTATTATTTAAGTCAAAAATAAAATATATTTTATCAATTAACATAAATTAGATAAAAAATCTATTTTTAATTAAAATTCTGTGTTTCTCAATATTCATCAAAAAATAAAACATCTCAGAAAAATACAAAGATTTCACCCAAGGTAAATTTTCATAACAGACAATCATAAATGATTCTTTATTTTAAATTTTAATTTCAAAAGGATTATAAACATAAGTTCATTATCGTTCAAAAAAATGACATAAAAGTAGTTAATTTTATAAAAGTGTATTTTCAAACATTAAATGACATAACAAAAAATTATAGGTTTTATATTATAATATATTATTTATATAAATAAATTATAAATAAATCTTGAAAAAAACTTATTAGTATTTGTGTTTTAATGTTTAGTGGCTATATTATGACTATCTTCTTTAAATAATTGTAATAATAAAATGTTTTGTCTTACGGAATCAATGATTCTCATAACACAAGAGAAGTCAGTGTTTCATGTAGAAAAATATTATATTGGTGTATAGTATAGAGAAATATTAAATTGGTGTACCATAAAAATAATTAATAACATGGATCATTCAAATAAAACAATTTATATTCATTGTCGCATGAAATAAAAAAAATTAAATTAATTTGAAAACAAATTTAACAAAATCCACAAGGGTTACACAAATGAGTTCATTGATATAGATTTCATAATGGACCTCAAGATTTATATCATCTATTATGGCTAGAAAATGATATGACATCATATGATGTTTAGGGATGACGCATAAGAAATTTTTCATCCATGAACTCTTTGGGAGTCTATTGAAAAATTCCACTATATTATTATCCCACATCAATGAAGGTATAATAAGAGTTTGTATTACTCCCTTGGGATGTCTTCAATCAAACATTACCTCTCAAAATACCATGATTATGGTCACGAAGTCCAAAAACTATTCAATATACATCATAATTGATAATGTATTTCAGTACCCATCAAGTTTGGATGAAACACATAAACTCTTCCCAAAATTCATTACTCTGTAATTATAGATGAATTATTTCAATTTTACATTATCTAAAACATTAATAATCTTCTTAAAATCTTTATCATCATGCTGGTAATTCTATATATTTTCTAGTAAGTATGGTTTAGTAATTTCATAGTAAATGAATTGTTGATCTCATTTCCAAGAAATCACCATTCCCATCATTACTATTTCTAGGTATATCAAATCATCATTAATCCTCACCATGATCAAAACTCAATGGTGCCTCCTAATTTATATATCATCCACATGTTTTTCCATCCCATGAAGATAATGGATCGATCAAACATAGTCATTGATTAGTTCTAACCATCTTCATTGCCCCATACTGATCTCATCATGAGGGAATATATTTAGAATAATCTATCTGTATGAATGTTTATCAAAATTTTCAACATATATGTATTGAATCCATATTTACAAATAAAAAATAAAAATTATATCTCAGGATATGAATATGTATTGATTTGTTAATTGATTTTACATTACCTTAATACATAGGAAATCACGCTACCATTTTGTATAAAGACATATCCAATTTATTTCTTCAATGAAAAACATAATATTATGAATTATTCCATAACTTATGGTATATTCAATATTATTATTTTAATTAATTACCAATTCAGGTCAAAGATTCATTCCTCACATTCCCATGACATTGTAAATTTTTCCCATTTTCATGTTAACATTGTAAAAGGGTTTTGAAACTAGGGGAAATATTAAACAAACCTCTAATCTTTACCAACAAAACCAATGAAATTTTGAATCTCAAGTTATGATCATTAGTGTATTCCACTCATAAACTACATTTTTATATGAATGGAAAATAAATATTTTCTGTATAGGGAAAATATGTCCATGAAAATGAACTTCATTGTGCGAAAATTCAAAATTATTATTCTATTTCAAAAGGGTCTCCAAAAAATATTTATATATAATGATCTCGATCTATATATATGTTAGATTATATCAATATATCATCAATGAATACAACCCTAATGTAATCAATATAATACATTAAAACCCTATTCATCATTTCCACAATTATAGCTGGTGAATTTTCAATCCTAAAGTCATTACTAAAAACTCACAATGTACATACCATTTTCTTATTGGTGTCACTAATAAAACATATTTTTTCACCATCTATTGATGAAAAAAAGAGGGAATATATATATATGAAGTTAATTTTTCTCCTTGAATTAGATCAAATATTTTATCAATGTGTTGTAATGAATAATTATTTTTTATTGTAATGGAACTAAACACATAATAATTACTGCCCAATCTCATATACCCATTGATGTTTTCTATCAATAAAATAGTAAATATTAGTAGTGAAACACTAGGTAATATAAAATACATATCAATAGAATGTTTCCAATAATTCTTCAACTCTCCAAAATTCATAGGTACTATCCTATATATATTTTTACTTATAGAACAGGCATTGGGAATGAGTTTAATAAGGAACTCTATGACAAGCTCTGGGGGAATACCAAGTAATTATTTATGATTAATATCTAGTAGTTTTTTTACAAATTGTATATCATATACCTTTAAAATATTATATCAATCTTTAGATTTTTCTATACCTTCATCCAATCAAATAATTCCATTAAAAATATTTTCTAGGGGACCGAAACATAAATTATACGATGATGATTCCCCTCTATAGATGAGTAAAACATCATCACCTTCATGAAACAAATTATACCTCCCTTTGAATTAATATTTATCATTTTTAATTTAATGATAATATATATCATATATTAGATCAAATTTAACCATTGGTTTAATAAAAATTATTCAAAATAGTCTATTCTCATGAATCATAATTGGATTTCCCTAGCACATTATTGTGTGCATAAGATTCCCACTCGGTTTCTAAATTGATAAATCTGTTATTAGGTTACTAAAAAATGTCGAATTTTTATGCAAAACATTGTTTATATAATTGAGTTATAATATAAAAAATAAAATTAAAAATTATCATACTTTTATTCCGAATTCAATGTACAAACAACCATTTCATTCTGAATATTGATTTCTATTATGGAAATCTCAGAAAAGTTGTCTTTCTCAACTCAACATATTTAAGGAAATTGTCCATTAAGTTTAGGGAATTAGTTTTAATACCTTCCCATCTCCATATTATTAAAAAAATTAAATATAAATAGATTCTTATATATCCTTTATTTATTTATTTTTACTAAAGTTTTATCCACACATATAAAAAACTCATGTTCTCATCCTATAACAAACATAGTGTTTCTTTCCACAGTTATCACACATGGGAAATTTAATCCTTAATTTATTACCATTTTCTATAATATAGTTCCCATTATACTCACTTGACCTCCTCCTCCGTAGATTCTCATTGATAACATTCATCCTATAGAACTAGTTTTTATCTTAATTTCACTATAAAAAATATAATCATATATTGAAAATATTTGAGGTACTAATTCCCCTTGATGGTTCATCATTTACTCATTAAATAAATAATCAATATTTTACTCTGATCAACTTACATAGTATATAGTTATTCAAGTTGGCCGTGTAATGTTAGCCTCCATCTCATCGTCATTTTCACTATCCTTTTTTATATGATTAAGAAATTTACATTGTATTAATTATCATTAATCACAATGATTGAGTTTTCCATATAATACCTCCATAATGGTTCGCCATTCCATATTCATGAACTTATCTACCACTTAATGATTCAAATTTGCAACCCTAATTATTCTGCATCTCTTTTGAGATAAGAGACCAACATAATGATATTTTCATTTTCCATAATTCCCAAAGAAAGAATGATCTTATCTAGAGACCTAATCCATTTTTAGATATAGTTTATTTAGTATCTCTATATAATTAAACATATTGTTATACAAATAAGTGGTTCAACATTGTTTTATCATGGTGTAGATTAGTATGTCTTTATTTGTCATTAAGATTATTTATCACAACCTCGATCAATATCCCTAAAATGGAAATGAACTTATTAGCCTCCACTCAAGCTTTGTTAATTTTTTCAATGCGATTTTCCATATATTAAGTATGAGTTTTTATACTATACCCTTTTCACTTTCTATTCAATAACATTCTATAATGTAATACACAAAATTAGTTTATTATATTTACATTTAAATTAAAGTTTCTATTTTGTTTTATAAATTATTCTATATAAACCATGAAGTGTTATTTATACTAAATAATATCCAACATGTGGGTCCTCAAAAACAAAAACCAATAATCCTACTAAAAATACAATAAAACAAACTATAGAATCTCGTACTCTAGAAACAAAGAGTTGATAGTTGTGTTACATTATTGTTATTAAATATAATATTTCTCAAATGATCTCATAGATTATTAGTCTTGTAGGTGTAGATACCTAAATAATTACATTTCAAATTGTACGATAGTGGATAAACATATTATGATAACACTATTATTAATTCCATAATAACATTGAAATGTATAAATAATACATTTCTAGGTTTCCTGTGGAAATGAAAATATATATTGTTGATCTCAAATTCAAAGTATATAGTATGATAAAAAGGTTTTTTCATAAAAAAATATCGAATAATTTTTGTGGATTAAATAAATGATATAATATGAATACACAATCATCATAAGTGGGGGAATGTTATATACCAGAAAATATATTAAAACATTATAAAAAATAATCATTTATCTCACATTGATGGAATGTATAATGACAGACTTCAAAACATGTAATCAAGTACTTTTTAAAAAACAATCGTATTATGATAAGGTATATACACCAAAAACCCAACATATTTTGTCTCCAAAGAATGAAGATACATCAAGGGGTTATATAATTATGAACCCCAACTATTATCTTATTAAGACTAATTAATTAACGTTAAGTGTCATCAAGAACATTCATAACATTACCAAAGGAATATTTAGATAAATAAAAACAGGTTTATCCATATAATGATAACTACATAACAAATACTTCCCTTCTCAATATCATAATATTTATGTCAAGTAAAATATCCATTAATCAACATTGAAATTATGAGGTATGATCCATGTAGTAGAATATACACATATTTAAGAATCATATAGTGCGTGGTAGATTCAGTGTGATGGTTTATCGATGGATGATTATAACTAGGACCATTAGATTTAATTAATAGTATATAAAGTAAATGGATGGAAAAATTAATTATCATTTTCCCGAATGTGTGTATGAATATTCCAAATCATATCCAAATGGAGTCCTTAGTTGGGTGAGCATTCTTCCTCTCATTCATTATTAATTATCATGATGATTTAGTCAATGTAAAATTAGTCAATCCTGTGTTGATTCCCCCTAGGTGCATCTAATTCCATAGAATAATCCAAATTCAAGTATCCATACTTGTATATATTTACTAAGAAAATATATTCAATTTTTACTTAATCATATCATAGTAATGTTTTTTCACCATGGAAGCGATTTGTGTTTTATAATGGTTTTATAAACCATTGATTCAGAAGTATATGTGGGAACGATAATAACATAGAAATGTAAATTAATTAAATAATTTAATTATGGTTGTAATATTATTCTATAAGAATAGTTTTTCCATATAAAATGAAATAGGTGGTAGATATAACTAGAATCCCGAAGATTTAAAATTAAGGTGAAAACCCCCCATTTATAGCTTGGGTAACAATATAATAAAAATGTATAGAAATATAAGGAATTAAATTATTCATAAAGTACCTTGAAATAATTTATTTCTTTATAAAAACTATCAAATGGGTAGTATATGTAAAATAAAATTGAAATTTTGTGCATTGAACAAAACATATCACAAGAGATGATTCAGACATAGAAAACTCTAACTACTTATCCTAAATTTATAGAATGTTTGTTCAATTCCAATATAAAAAAATTTCTCTCTTAGTTATTAAATTATAACCTAAATCATTTCCATTTTAACTTATAATCATTCTTCTCAAGTACACTTATAGTTTTCCACATTTAGTATATATTGTTTTGATCATTTGTTAAAGTCTTATAATAATATTATTTATATTTATTATTATTCTAAATTTATTAATAATTATGTCAATAAATCCACTATTATATATTTTACATAATTAATTATGATGTTTAAGATTCCATTTATGAGGGTTTATTCTTATCCATTAAAATTACATCTATAACAAGAATGTTTTCATGATTCTTGATGTTCGAGGGATTTTTCTAAAATAATTAATTAAATTTTGATATAAAATTAAAGGAAGAAAACAATAATATTTTAATAATTTTAGTATTTTATAACAATTACTATGTTCAACTAGTCATTCATGAAATAACATCATTATATTGTTCAAGTATGTTCTTAAACCGACCCAAATAAAAACTTACCCACATATATTAAAATATTATACTATGTTTTTTATGTAATTCCATCATACAAGAAGAATAATGTACTTTTTTTTGTTTACTATTATGTTATCTTAGAATCATGAAGTATTTATACAATTCATGGACAGATATAAAAATATTATATATATTTGAATAAATGGTTTTCACTTTAGCTTACTTATTTTTGTATTATTGAATTAAAGAGGATCATCTTTTGATCATATAACATATATATTCTACAATTTTTGAAACCATAAAATTAATGATATCATCATAATAATATTATTAACTCTATACTAAGAACCTTCCATTATAGGTTATTATGGAAAATGTCTTCCATTTCTCAGGGGGGGGGGGGGGTGGACGTCAGCACATACAAAAAATTAATGCTTTAATTTTCCATAATTGATGGGATAAATGGATTAAAAATCATAATAATATTAATATATTTGTCCTAAAATATATAAATGATGTTAATATTATATTATTTAATTGGATTGAATAATTTAGAAAGATGTTAATTAAGATGAAAACAATATTAGTTGAGAATAGTCACATCTGGGATTTTAACTTTTCATATAAATATATTTGAGAATGAAGGACTAATAATAAGTAATAGCGATCACAAGATTTAGAAATTTTTAGAGCATTATAGGATAATAATAATTGATGGTTTTATATGAATAATTTTAAGGGTAGGTGAGTCTTGATGTTTTCGGAGTCATTCTATTTTATAACTGAAATAATGGACAATTTTTAGAGTAACCCTTTCATTTTCAATAATGTGACAATCCTAAATAAAGGAAAATGGAAAAAATAGCTACAAGATTAGGGTTAGTGAGTGTGGGTTGATAAACACTTCAACAAATCCTTTTTATACAACATCGTGTTCTTTGTATTTTTTTGACACTTTAAATTCTCCCATAATATACATTTACTATGGTAACTAATTTTTAATCAAATTTAATTAATTAGATTGGAAAAAAATAAAATAAAATTATTTTATTAATTTTAAAAATATTAATTTCAATTTTAAATTAGTTTTATCTATTAAAATTAATGATGGTTTGGAAAAAATAATTTATAATAAACACAAATAATCATATAAAAATGTTTTTAAAAATTAATATTTTTAGGTTTTAAATTTTTATATAATATAAAATTAACTAGGATACACATTTTATTAAAATAAATTGATTTATTATAAAAAAAATAATGTATTGTGGGTTTTAATGAATTAAAAAATTGAAAATATCATTAAGAATAAATTATTGAAACAAAAGGAATATAATTTTTTTATATAAATGAAACAGATAAAATACATTTAAAAATTTTTTCAATGTGTTTTCTAAGAAAAATATATATTTTAATGAAACTAATATTTCCCATTAAATTAATATATTGCTGCTTAAATAATGTTCAATGTTCTAGATCATTATTATATTATGATAATTTCATTAAAATTAAATATTTCATGAAAAATATTTTTTCCAACTAAAAATTAACCATTTTATAAAAGAGCTCAAATATTCCTACTAAATTAATTATGATATGAAGAAATTAAAATTGAATTTAATTTGATAAATTTTAAAAAATAAATTCAATGAATAATGTCTATTCAGAGTGTTATAGTTTTGGATATGGTGTTTACCAACTAATGTAGGGTCTAAGGTATTATAGATCATCTCCCCAAATAATAAAATGAAGAATCTATAAAATGAATCAAAGTAATTTTGAGAATCTATATAGATTTTGAATAGTTTAATTGTGACCAGACAATAGACCAACCTATTCACGGCGTGGATCAACTTATCTAAGATGTTTTACGTTAAGATTTTCTATATGATTACTTTATATGGAGACCAAAATATATGATAAGCGATACAACCCACCTAGAGATAGTGTAGTTTAGATTATGCATGATGTTGAATATTTTTATTCTCTCTGTAGATCACTTATAATGAAGTTTTAATATTTAATTATCCACTAAACTTGTCTCTAGGTGTCTAGATTTGATTATTAGAGAGGTTATCAATTCTTATTGCTTATAATAATAAATTTTAATGGTGCTGAAAGATGTTTTTTCGATGAAACATACCCTATGGGGTGGTCCAGATATTGAATGATGTTTTCCTTATTTCTTCCCTCATCTCGATTTGTTGTATATATTATGTTCTTGATATAATGAGGTTTATAATGATGAGTTGTATGGGACCTTTAAATTATGCTGTGGAGATTCTATCACCAAGTGTTCATCATCCCCATTATCATGAGGGACCTCCATTTTGTGGGTTGACTTATAGTTATTCAATACACCCACATCAAGATCTATTATTATTCTATCATAATGTTATTTACACTATCTGATTCTTTGAATTATATTCTATTACTCCTTAACCATATTTATATGGGTATGGATCAGGAATTTTGGAATTGTTAGAATACTTCTTCATGCGTTATTCAATCCAAGTAGTGTTGGGTGTCATGGTGCCCTTGTCAAAACATGACCACCTAATACAAATTTTTTCAATAGATAAATATTTTTATTTTATGTATTAAATAATAAACACATGTGTGGTGGAGTATATTTGGATAACACAATGATAAATTATTGAGATATAATTATCACATCCAATATACTAACCGTAGGGAACATGTAGAAACTATATTTGACTTTTATGTCACATATTTTAAAATATACTTGGTTTTAGAATTTTAGTGGGGATTACATATATGTTTGAGATGAATATTCGAGTAGTAGAATAGCACCCTTGTGTTTTTTTCTTGATGTATTTCTATATACGTGATTAGTCGAGTGGGAAATCTTTTTTTTGTATGTCAGTATGTTATGAATAACTATTTTTATAGTACAATGTTTCATTACATTATTCATGAATTATAAAATAGTAAATATATTATTTGTTTGTTAATTGTTTATATATTATTTGGATATATTAAGAATAGACTCATTAACATATGATTCATGACTACACCACTAGTTTATAGTCATTGGATTGTTTGAATGTGTTTTTAAGGCCATATGAAAGTTATAGTAATATAATAAATATTTATGTGGAATATAATGTTACAAAATAGTATCATACTGTGATTTGATTTGTGTTTATTTTTTGGGATATGTATAATGATATATGAATGTGTTAGAGAATGTGATTGTCATTAAATATGGATCAATGAACAAATTATCTATTGAATTTATTGGCAATCGAAATTTTGTGATCATGCTCTTGGTTTTTGTTAATGTAATAATAAGGTTGTTTCATTAAGATTGATCTATTTAAATAGCATGTTCAGTTGACCACTAAGAGGGGAGAGTGGATTCAGTATTATTTCAGTGTGAATTCCATTTATTTTAAATTCAAAAAGTAAAATCAATTAGATTTCTTGATCTAGTAAATATTATCTATCATATATCATAATAAAAAATCATAATAAGAGAGAACAAAACATATTATACATATATATTCTTATATAAAAACCTACTCCTTTTATGTTAATTATAAACCTCTAAATGGATTCCACTACAGTTATATAATACTCTCCAAAGTAACTCATTATACATCCTAATCCCAAAACATCAATAGTTAGTTATAAAACCATACTCCAATTCTCAAAAAACAATATGTACACCCATCTTACAATATATTTTTTTATTATGTAGTAGAAAGACATTGATAAGCTCTTAATATATTTAATACCATATTGAGTTCATCAGCATTTACATGAAGACTGTATCAAGATGTTCACTCATGTAGAATATTCCAGAACATATTGTGGAATAATAGTCTTCAAACTCTTCACCATATTGTCAATAATCAAGGTTCTCCCCTTTCGTCTTTTTCCTAAATACAATTGTTGTATCCAATATAAAACTATCACAAACAATTGTTAGAGTTATCTCAATTAATGTTCTAAATTTAAAAACAACTTTAATCATATCTATCTTCAATAAAAATTAGATTTATCAGAAAATTATTATTCAGTTCTATAAATTTATATTTTAAAGGAATGATAATATTGTTTCATCACATATATCAACATAAACATAGGAAACTTTTTTCTATTAATCCAAAATGATTATAATTTTTGGAAGCATCAATTTTTCCAAGTTTTTAATTTTAGTTAAAGAATATAAATTATTTCCTCACATTTTATTAATATTAATTCAAATTTAATATCCAAAACGTATTCTACATTTAAATAGTCAATCATTATTTATTTACACAAGATGAAAATAACAGTATCCAAATCTATTGTTCATTATCATCATGAACCATGCATGATGTTTCATCAATATTTTGTATGTGGTTGATATTTACTACACTTCCATATTAAAAAAATGCATAAAACATGATAAAAAATTCATTGTTTTTTACCATTGAAATATTTGATAAGCTATACCATAACACATATTACATAACTCCACATTATTATCAGGGGTATTATTTCATGTTTAATATTCCATAAAAATTATATATGCAATAACCATTCTTAACACAGATTATATTTACTAAAATTTAATATCACATGTAATCTCCATTTTCATTCACTATATATGGTTTGTTATAAAACATACTTTTATATAGAAATAACTTATCATGTTTCTCTCATGTAAAAAATTAAAAATGTATACAATAGAATAATTAAAAAGAATTTTATACACATAGAACATTCAAATTTTTTCACCTGATTCCCATATATGTAGAGTCACCCACAATTATTTTTAATATTTATATAATCATGAGTAACTGACAAATATTATGTTATAATAATACTAATTCAAGAAAAAAATCAACTTACACGTGACAATTAATATCTTATTTTGAGTGCCATATACTCTATTTTTTTGATCCATGATAAACACATATTGTTGTAGGTTTGAGATATATTTCACTAATTTTATTGGTTAATCCTCATTGTATTTCCTTCATGTGGTTGGTTCATTTACTATGATACTCTCACATTATTAAGGCTTGATGTATCTTATCCTACCGTGTGATAATTATTATAGATCCCACTTCATGTTGAAAATCAACTCACTGTGGATTATTTTTAGTAGAGATAGATTTGGGTACTCTATGAGGAATGTCCAAAAACATTTTACATTGTGAAATAATAACATATAATTTTTTCTATCTTAGTCATTTTATCTTTATCTACTATGAATGATATTATTAGAGCATTGGATTTATGGTTGGTCTCTTATTTTGTGTGAATAAGGGTCAAAAAATTTCATAATACTAATACATCAAATATGATTCCCGGTATACGAAACACTTAAAGGAAAGTGGAAATTGATTATACACATAGTGACATTTACTTTTCCTATCCAATATAACCATTAATTAAATGATAACATAAAATTATTCAATATATAACTTTTCCCACATCAAAAATAGATATGATGAAGAACTAAAAAATAGATTACCATGCCACATGAGAATGAAAACATATATGGATATGTTGATCAAATATTTATACACTAACAAAAACACAAGTCATAGGTATCACCTCCTAGTGTTGACCCACCTGGGCCCTTCATATCCCTATGTATATAACCTTATCTTCATGTGCACCATTTTGTGTGTTCCAGTGCACAAATTCTTTTGGGATGAGCCTACTATCCATCAACCTTCTTGAAATAGGATATATAGTTTGATTTATATCAGTCATTATTGGTTTATTTATCTCCACAAATGACTAATTCTTGGATCATTTTTTTATAAAAACTCATAAAACGTTTTATCCAATTTCTATTCAATTCCAACCTTGTGCCACCAAATTAAATCCACATATACCCAAGTCCTTCTCAATACACTTATCAATAAAATAATTAATATATATTTTAATGATATTATGAATTATACATATTTTTCCTTTGTTCTATACATTATTTCATATCCATATATAAAAATCACATATCATGATGTGATAAAATATAAAAAATTTAAAATATAAAAAAAGAAATATTGTTTTGAACAACTATAATTAAATTATTCCTACAATAATTGTTATAATTATTTTCCACATAATATTTAATTATATCTATCATCTTATAAACTTAATTCTATTATTTATCAAATATGACATACACCACTCTTTTATAAATCCATAACAATCCTCTATATATCACCTTCACATACACTAAACATGTATTAATTCATTGACAAAAAATTCAATACATATATTGGAACTTCAATATCTTCCAACAAAATTATAGGAAATAACATAATTTTAGTTTACCAATATATGTGTTCGAATAGATTCTTAGTTATCAATCTAATTAAAAATAAATTCATATGTTAATAAAAGGGTCATATCATCTATTCTATTTTCATTAAATTGACATTAAATATTCCCAATTTTTAGAGATATGTAAAGAATAATACTACAAGGTTCTATTAGGAAATAATATTATGTTGGTCTACTCTAATTTAACATGGGTTTGACCAGTGTACCAAACATGAGATATGTAACCATGGTTTTCTATATTCTCCCTAAATCATCAGAATGTTATATCATGATAATAATTTTATCATTTTTCAAATAGGAATATGTATAAATTGATTCATCAACAAACATTTAACCCTAAACTCACATTAACAAACACCTAAAAAATTCCATGCGAAAGAAAAAGAACACCACCCATTGTCACATTATCTTAACAACAAAAATTCTAACTTAATATGTACATTGAATTAAATCATAATAAAGGGTGTATTTTTTAATATTCATACCTTAAAAAACAAATTTCAAAATCAATCCAAAATTTAAGGATTAACTAATAACATTATAAATAGATAAAATCATTTCAAAGATGAACCCCGTTATATAATACACTTATTTTTTATCTTTTGATAATAGTTTTTAAAATCAATGAAGGACAATATCATCTAGGTTTCAAATAATTATAGCCTAAATCTTATCATTTTAACTCATTGTACATTATTTCATGTAAACAAAAATAGTGGGAAAAAATTAGGGACCTTTTTTTTATCATAATGATACATAGGGTTTGATTTTCCTCTCACTCTAAGCTATTTTATCCTTCCAATCTAATTAAATATTTTTCAATCAACAATATTAATAAATTTTGACCTAATTTTCCATCTATGATATATTATCAGTTATCAGATCATCTTCTATTCCATATAAATTCAATGAACATAATCCTCTGGTGTTTTCAATGAAGATTTCATCAATTTCTTTTGGGATTAAAAAATAGTCATGCTATTATTTATATCATGATTGTCTCCTAACACATTTCATATATCCACATTTATATTTTTACATCACCATCCATTGGTAACTGGATAAGAGATTAAACCTTTTTTTATTTCACTATCTTATTTACATAAGAATGAATAATTGTTTTTTATATCTCCATATGAATAGCTATATAGATCTGTTCAGGCCAAACTATCCAAAATTCATTCATAACATATTTAGTTTTATTAGTATTATCATTTATATTTTTTATAACAGTAATATGACATGGTAGGATATTCAACATATTCTATTTATTTTTTCCAATATTTACATGGGAAATATTTTTGTGAATTCTATTCATGTATACCTCAGCTCTGTGACACTCAAGTAAAAATAATCCATGCATCATTTATCAGTACTTAAATATTTTTGTCTGTTTTATATCTATGATTTAGATCAGAAACCCTCCACCCCGTCATGTTCAAATCTTATTTTGTCACTAAAACATCTACTTAGTTGTTAAATCATTAATGGGGGAGTAATATCATTCAAAAAATATGGTTTTGCTGTCCACGCCTTTAACAACCCCAATAATATCCCTTCAATTGTGATCTATAATATTGATTCCAATTTTCTATGTCCTCCTTTAATGTTGGAATTTTATTTTTTATGTAATATTTCTCTTATTTGGTTACTTTGTTTATATTGTGTAGAAGAGTGTTTCTAAACATCCATCATGGTCTAATTTTGTATATGATTTTTCATTGAACCTGCACTATAAATTAAACAATATTTGTTTTGATATTAATAAGGATTATATTATCCAAATTAATGAAAACCTTCTACCCACCATCTCCAAAACATTCACTATTATACAGTGTTGAGTTTTTTATTTCTTTAATAGACTTGTTCAACTTCTTTTGAACAACCAGACATAATTCTTGTGACTCAGATATCTATTATTCCTTCTGATTTAAATATTCAGTTCAATCCCGCACCATTTTTTCATGGTTAAAAACCATAATGTTGAAGTTTTTAATATATTCCACAATTTTTTCTTCATTCTTTATTATACCATCCTTTTCTTAAATATCCATTTGTTCTACTCTAGTAATTTTTTCTTTCTATTTCATGATCACTGAAGTATCCTAAATAAATTCTTCTAACTCATTATTTTCTACACCATAGGTTTATACCTTATTGTCGAACATCATATATATATATATATGAATAATATAGTCATTTTCAGCTTTTTCAATGAGATATACAATATAATATGATGATATACTTGAAGATGACTCATATTTATAATTCTTCTACATCAAATTCATTTTCCAATTCCAAAAATTATTTTTCACCTTCTAATCCTTTATATTTTTTTGTTGTTTATTTCATTTCTCATCATATTAAAATTTGATAGAAGTTTTATTGATTAAATCATTGGAAACATTTCTAATTCCCTAGAAATTATATAGTTTTAGTAATTTTTTAAATTTACAGTTTCCTCATTACATTTTTCAAATTACTTGATATTAGAGAAATTATATATATATGTCATTATTCACCACCGATATGTGAGTCTCTTGATTCAATACAATCATCTTATTTAAAATATAGTATTTTGTAAAAGGTAATATCATAATTTCCCTCTTCAAGAATGCTAAAAGTTTTCACATTAAATAATCTATGAGTAAGTCATGTAACTCTTCTACTATTAAAACAACTCTTTTGTTATGGAATTATATTTTTGAATCATATCTATCTGAAAAATGAAACATATTTTTTTAATAATGATATAATATTCTATAGTCTCACTAAAATACCATATGTTTATTATAATTACATTTACCCTTGTAATGTTTTCATTAATTATCAAATCATCGTCTATATAAATATCATCAAATTGGATCATCTAGACATTTAGTTTTCCATCATTTAGTTTTTTATTACCATTATTGCATATTTTTATATTTCTACAAATTTAATTTATTGTTAGAAGACCCTTAATTTGGAATAACAATTTTTTTATGGAGACATTAAGATGTAATTATGATCCATTCAGAATAACTCTTTATTTCCATTTTCATATATAATAACATAATTACAATCAGTAATAAGTTTAATCTCAAATTTCACTACAACTCTCACCTCTAGAAAATGCGATTGGATATATAGTAGCATCACATTCCTATAAATTTTTGAATTCATCCCCTAAAATGTGGTAACACATTAGCTATTAATTAATTTAATATTTTCAATCAGGTATTATTCATCTTGGATATTTAGAGGGGACATTGGATCTAATACCACATAAAGAGCCTAAGGCTTAATAACCACTAATATAAATATAATTATTTCTCTTAATTTTTTAATTCTCCCCATTTTGTAATAAGTATATTAAACATGATATAGTTTTTAATCACATTAATATTATTACTAATTCACGATTAATAACTATTATGAATAACAAAGAACACAACCCATAAAATTTACATGGTTTGGGAAAAACGCCTACTAAACTCCTTGTTAGTCATATTGCACCTAATGGATTATTTATAGATTATCCATGTGGAAAAAATATAATATGTTTATAAAACCCAATCCCATAATAGCAGCACTTGGTTATATACAAAACCAAAATAAACAAGTAACTAGTTATAAAACTCATTCACAACCTCATTCAGTTTTTATCTGATGATACAAAGGCATGGATATGATCCCAGTTTATCCTTCATAAAAAATGATTTGATACTCTTCCACAAATAATAAATATAAATTGTTATTCTTGTGTACAATATTCCATAAAATTAGTAGGAATATATGTCTGGAAACTATTCACACGATCATGAATAATCTAGGTTCTCCACGTCATTTTTTCCCTTTGGTACAGTTGTTATATAACCTTTTAGAGTTCATAAAATGATCATTTGGATTTTTTCTAAAAATATTTCTCCAAAAATGAATAAATGTTTTTTAATTTACTATATCAATTAATAAACAATAATACCATGTATATTAGTTTACAGTAATTTTATTTATTGTCTAAAATTTTTCCCTCATTTATTATTTAGATAATGAATCTAAATTATATCCACATGTTATTACAGATAATAATTATAATTTAATATCCAAAATTTATTAGACATTTAATTAATCCTTCATTATAGACACACATGGTTTTCAAATAACCCTAACCAAACCTCTCCCTCATTATTAGTACACGATATTCTTGATGTTTTATTTTTATTTCATGACATGAAAATTTGTAACACCCCTCAATAATCCCCTGAAATAGTTCCACAAATTATCATAACAAAAGGCCTTAACCTTTCCTACCTATATTCCATATTCTTGGGAATCACAACAAGGGATGATGTGGTTAATATTGGGAGACTATTACTTCTTGTCAGAGTGTCTATTGAAATATATAATTTAAAAAATATATATAAATTATGAAGCATCATACATAAATATTGAATGTGTTTATTAAATAAATAAAACATATAAATACATTAATAATGGGTGTTTCATGGATGTAACAGATTCAATGTGTTTGGATCATCTATAGAAAAAGATATGATAAAAAAATATACCAATAACTCTAATCGACTTAGTCTTGAGGAATGCTTTGTCCACTCATCCCTACGCACACTAGAATTTCATCTCAAATAATAACAATAGTAAGACTCAAACTCAACCTGTTACTTGTGATCAAATAGTTTCATATACAAAAGTCTGCAAGTTCCATTACTACAAAATGAAGGTTTTAATAAAACATTGTAGGCCACCATTGATAGAATCCCTCAAATAAGCAGTTCGATTAAAAATTACATGAAAAAGATATGAAGGTAAACAGTGAAAAAGATATAAAAATATTTATATAATATAAATAAATAATTAATGTTGTTTATAATAAATAAATAGAGAAAATTTTGATCACCAAGACACAATGGTGATGTTGAGGTCTAGTCGAACAAAATTTGGAATGTGTCGGGGTCTCTATTATAATGTCACAATGATCGTGGTTACAAAATTTCCCACACGAAATCTATGTTCTCGTTCTGGAATAACCAAACATGAGACTTTTTCTAAAAGAATGTCAACATTCATCACTTCATTTCCCCATAATTTGATCGATATGATAGTGTTCCCCATATATCATGTATCATATGATGTCTAAGTTCCCATACTGATATTTCCAAATATATTGTACCATTTGGAATACATGAATCTCATCTTGACATTTCTTTTCATGTAATTTATTGAATCTAGGGAACTCCTCATGGAAGTCATTATAATTAAATGACTAATAGAATCCATGTTCTCATTCTAGTATTCCCATATATCATACATCATGTGGAATTCAGGTGCTCATCCATGTCTTCCTAATCATTACACAGAACAATCATATTATATTATTTTTATTATATAATTTAAATTATTGATTCAATTTATAAAGTTCCACTATAATATGTTTAATACAATTCATAAATTTATATTTAGAAAATCATTTTTTTTAAATGTTATTTACAATCATAAAAACATCAGTATTTAATTAATAAGTGGAAATATCAACATTAGTCAAGTGGTTTACTAAATTCACTTTCCAAACCATAGTAAATCAATTCAATTTACTAAGGGGATTACCATCACCACACACTTACCCCATTTAATTTAATATGATACAATAACATTATATAAACTTACACCTCAAGACTATAATTGATTATGAAATTACATTTCATTTCCATTGATTAAAGTTCTAAATATTTACATAATGTTATTACATCAAGATTACTAATTCATTTCTCCACTTGAATTTTATAATTACCTAACACATAAACTTGGGAATTTAAATCAAGGGCAAGGAAAAATTGAATAACTAATTTTAATAATTTAATGCATTGAATTGGATAAAAGACTGCATGAGTCCCCAACTAGAGTAGAAATTATCTATGACTATGTTTTGAGTCTAGGAACCACAAACCTCATGTTTATGGTTTCTACACATAGAGTATTATCTCCCAATATTTCCTGGAAAATAATAACTCCACAAACAAAAAAACATCACAAAAATTGTACATATATGACGTAAATAACAAAATAACAATCAATAATGAATGAAATAAATAAAAATGGAATGAAAATCATAGAACAACTCTTTCTTTTATGTTCCATTGATGATATTTTATTGAGACAATGAGCAAGGGAGATCCGACTGTTGGAAGATAAGGAGGAAAGGAGGGAGTATATCACGAATTCAGGGGAAAAACTATAAGAATAGGTGGGATAAAACATAATTGATCAGCTGGTAGTAATAGTTATTTTCCAAAATTAAACAGACATATAGTATATTCATTTGGTATTAAAAAAATGTGCTAACTATATTAGACTCAATGTCCATATAAAATCAATTTCACATGTTTAGTGTACTCTATTAAAAAAACAAATTTATAACCCTTCCAAATGAATTTTCAAAGTATTAGAGAGTATTAATAGTTTATTGAATCCCCTCACAGGTAAAAAAAATTTGTGACATTTCATAACAGGAAACATGGTTAGGTTACAAATATATCAAAATTGTGTACTAACTATGCTTCACAAACAATTTCCTACAAAATAGATATTTTAAAACACAAACCATTGGAACCTGCTCCTAACCACTTTAGACATATTCATATTCATTACTCATGAAATTTAAAATGGTTAAGGTATTAAAAATATATAACTGTTTTTCAGAAGCTCGGTTTTAGATCCATCCCCTCCACCAAACCAATAACCCATAAATTTATGAATCCTCAATGGTCCTCCATATACCCAGGCCTTAAAAACTCCATATAAAAACCCACACCCTCAATGGGATGTATTGGTTGACCTGAAATAATGTTTCCCAACATAAACTGATCCTATATTTCAAATAAAATGTTTTCATTATATATTTTAATCCCAATTATACTTCATAAAAATAATATTTGTACAAAGTTCATGAGTCCACGAGATCCCAAGATGATTCTCATATTATCATAAGACACTGAGAAGGGGATCCATTTTTTTAATCTATAATGTGAATGATTTTTGTTTTCTCTTAGTTAATTATCTAACCAATGGTGTTTCTACCATAGATAATATCCTATAAGGATGACTAGGAACCTCATAACCTTTTTCAATCATAATTTTAATATCAAATCTTGTCCTAAATGGTTCACTGACCTTCTTAAAATGATTCCTAATGCACTATTTCTCATCACCAGAAAGTTCATCATTCAAAAAAGGTAAGAATTGTCATTCCTACCATAGAAAACAAAACATTCCCCCCACCATCCAAGAAGAAACATGTAATTTCATATCATCCTCAAAAATCATCTAGAAAAATCCAATAAAATACGCGTACATCCCCAAGGATGTGCTTGATGTGGTTATGAACCATCCATATCGAATCCCATGCATAAAATAATTGAAACACCTTCCTTCAACTGTCAATATGAATTATCAGTATCCATCACCAATGAATTTTTATAACATTTGACCATTTTACCCTAATCAATAGTTGAATATGTTTGTAATTCCAAGTTGGAATACAGTTCTAATCCAAGACATTGAGCTCAATTACCAAGAAAAAATAAATGAAACCTAGAGCATTCCCTATGCACTCACCCAATTACCATTGTTCCAACAAACCAAACCATGCATATATCTCACTTTTGTATACTATTCCTTTAATATATACCCAGAATCCCCACATTTTCTTGTTAAAGAATCTTCTATCATTCCACAAAGAATCCATATTTAATCAAAATAACATGAACACCAGTATTCAGTGTAGCCATGATCATCCAAATATTAGTCTCACACTCTAAAAATATTTTTCCAACATAAGGATCTTAGGCCCATAACATACATAATGCTAAAAAATTTAGGTGTTTCCCTACCATCATTCCACTAGGCTAACACCCAAATGTCACCACCCACATCTCTTTTTTTTACCAAAAAAATGTCTAGATGTGTTCATATAACTAAAACTCAATCACCACCACAAACATAAACATCATTCATCATTAACTCATGAAAATCCATCCTTAGTCATTACTAAGCATTATTCAACAGGGAGTCATTCCCTTTATTTCTTATCATGGGATCCCTACTCTACAACACCCCCTATACTACTCCCTTAACACTGACCCCAACAGGTATTCCCACTACACATGTCTAATTTTACTCCTAATCTACACACACCTTTATATAAATCCCATACTAGGATCACCATTGTGTTGAAAAAATCATATAACTACAATAAAAAATCAGATTTCCCCTCTTCCAAGGGTACTTAACTTTGGGAACCAATGCACAAGCATACAATAATTAGTGTCTTCTCAAAGCCATCATCCCTTAGCTCTTAAATGACCGGTCATCATCATAAAACATGGATAGAATAGTATTTATAAAATAAACTTCCTAGATTCATTGAACCAAATGCATGGAATCTCTCATAAATTTCACTACATAGCTCAACTGACAATCCCATGAGTTTCACCCCACAAAATCTAGCACACAATCCAAAATCATTGACTATGCTCATGTGAAACTAACCATAATTAAAATAGAAATACCCTCAAGTCTCTTTTATATATTCGATCATTGCTTAATCCATGTTTAATAAAAATACTACCTTCCAACAAGAATTGTATGAACATTGGATGATTCTTTCCCTTAAAACATTAATCATGTAGAAGAATTGTATGATCATAATAGTGCTAGAATAAAAATTTATAAATCCATAAACAACAAAACTGATTCTGGGAATCTGCAGTGTGGGTGATCTCACATTGAAAACCATCCAACATAACACTTCACTAGTCATGTGCACTTGAAACATCTCATGTGCATAGATCATGATCAATGAACTACCTCAAATCCATTCTAGATTATAGGTTCTCAATCCTGCACAATTCGATCTCATCGATTTAGAGGGTCACATACTCCATTATGACAACTCATAACTAATAATTACTTTTTATTAGATGAGTTAACTATTAGAAGTCCTATGATCATTCACCGAACCATGAAAATAACCATACTATCATCAAGTTACTTCCCGAAACCTGTGGTATCCTAGATGACCTATAGAATAATCCATCCACCATACACATATATAGGACAAGAACACAGCCAATTTCAATCCTATGACCCACTTACAAAATGAGAAACCCCTTATCTATTCACCTTCCACATACTCTATTGAACATCCATTAATTCCATGTAACTTCTAGGTTCCCGTAGCCACCCAGAGGCACCCCATTTTCGGTTGGTCACATGGCCTCAAGCTCATTTCCCTGAATGCCAGAGGATGTCGACTAGCAACGAAGGACTAGGGTGTGATAGTGGGGAAACTATTCCCTCATTAGAAGAGTACACAACAGAAGAGAAAAAAAATAAACAAATAAAAACAATAGAGGAAATAATAGACATACATACAAGATAAACAACGGAATACTGGTAAATAAAAAACTAGAGACGAATGTATGTAAATGATGCATGATACATATATGTCTAGGAAAACAGCCAAACATGTCAAAATTATGAATACATTACTAAACCAAATTACAATATAAAAATAGATGAGAAACTCCTCAGCATCGCAAGACACGGCATGGTCCCATTCTCTCCAGCTCCACAACAATTCAAGTACCTGAAGTAGAAGGGAACTTGCCCTTATCTAATACTACAATAACATAATCTATTTGGGCCCAAAATAATGACCCAAACAGGGTGTGAGAAAATGTCCCAATATGCAACCACCCAAAGATCTGTGCCTAAGAGTCAGTGAATATATGGCAGGTAAAGTATAGTATGCAGTAAATAGTTGGTAGTAAAGAGCATCACAAAGTAGTAAAAAGAATCCACAGTTCTAGCATATAATCTACAAACAATAAACAGACTCTCAAGCAATTAGAACAAAAAGGTAACCCTTGGGTAGTTCTCACAGCCTAACCCCTATGTTTCAATCTACAAGTACTAGGAACCCTTTGGGAGGCACACATAGTCTCACCCCTCTGGTTCAGCTGAATAATAGAATCTATGAGGAAGCACTCAGCGTCAATTCCCCCTAGAGTCTCGTAATGTACTAAAGGCTCTCTGGGGAAGCACTCAACGTCTATTCCCCCTGTGGCCCACATTGAGGAACAACAGACTCTCTGAGAAAGCACTCAATGTCAATTCCCCCTGTAGTCTTGCATCGTAAATTAACGACACTCTGGGGAATCCCTTACGTCCATTTTCCCTATTGTCCACTACACTATGTTCTCACATCCCTGTGTAAAAGAAACATGCATAGTGCGCGTATCTCCCCAAGTAAACCTCATGAACTACTTGGCTATCATTCGAAGGGACAACAGCATCACAGTTCAACAGATCCATTGTCCTACATCTAGGCATGGCAACTGGAAAAATGCCAAACAAGAAAAAAAATCACGAAAAAACATCCAGAGTATAGTAACAAAATTACCCTACATACAAGAAATTACATCTACTCAAGCAATCATGAAAATAAGGCAAACAACAGGGGAAAAACAAGAAACACACAATACCCTGTTCAACTCTATTGGTGAAATTTGCACAAAATATTCACAGACATCCTACGGAAAGGAACAAACTACCAACCTCGATGCTTGGAAAATGATATATGTGAACCACGATGACTGATTCTCCTTATAACGTCAAGGATCTTAGAAAAACATCAAACCTCTCAACCAATGATAAATTGAGAAAGAGGAGAAATTGGAAAACAAGCCCCTATGAGACGGAAGAAATCACCGATGTAGTTCCAACGCAACCATCATCGGTCGATTCAGATCACAGATGGAGGCTCGTGAATCCAGAGAAGAATCGCGGCCGTATGGCTTCTCTCAAACAAACGATACATGGATGAAAGGTGTTCTATTTGTCTGGCGTGACCCTGGTGTGTTTAATGAAAGAAAAATAAAATACACGGCGTGTAATTCTGGGGTACATGGAGTTTACTCTTTTTTTCGGTACTCCGCTTTAAACGGCTGCCGCATCACCTCTACACACTGTGTGTGTGTCCCGTACATGGCCATCAAACAACCTAGTATGGTAAGGGAGTACATAGCATGTACTCTGAATGTACCCAGCATGTACTTAAAAAATTTCCAGAAAACCCTCTTTTCTCAAAAACTCTAGGAAAATGAAAGACATACCTGAAACGAAGATCCGGGTTGTTACAAAATTCCCTCCTTAAAGAAATTCATCCCTGAATTTCCATAACAAGGTGGAGAAGAAATAAACCATGAACAAATCCGGCCACTGCGATTGTACATTGGCCTCCCTTTCTCATGTCTCGTCCTGTACCCGCATGTGTTTCCATAGCACCAGTACTATAGGAACAAACTGCCCAAAGAGAACCTTCATACTGCGATCGACAATCCAGATAGGATTCTCCATAAAAGATGCATCTGCTTTGATCTCAACTTCCTCGGGTTGATAGACATGAGAAGGGTCAGAAAAGTAATGTTGGAGCTAAGAGACGTGGATGACGTCATTCATGGCTCTGTACCTCTGAGGTAACTACAACTGATAGGCAACCAGCCCACCTCTCTCCAATACCTCAAATATCCCAACGTACTGCGGTGAAAGATTTCCCTGTCTCTGAATCCTCTTGTGCCCCAATCTTGGTGCGACACAAAGGGAAACATGGTCCCCGACCTCGAACTGCAGAGGTCGTCTCTACTGATCATCCTAAGACTTCTATTGAGACTGTGCTAAAGCCATCCACTTCCTAATCAACTCTATCTACTCTAAGGTCTCCTCAAAATGATGAGGTCCCATCAAAGCTACCTCTCCGATCTCCAGTCAGCATAAGGGTGATCCGCATGGCCTACTGTACAAAGTCTCATAAGGTTCCATATGAATAGTCACCTAAAAACTGTTTTTAGAGGAGAACACCACCATATGTATATGATTCTCCCATGGACCTCTAAAGTCTAGAATCCATGCTCAGAGCATATCCTCAAGCACCTAGATCGTACGCTCGGATTGGCCTTCAGTCTGAGGATGGTATGCTATAATCAAGAGTACTTGTGTACCCAAGGACTTCTTAAGTCCCTTCCAGAGCTGAGAAGTAAAGCGTGAATCCCTGTATGAAACAATGGAGTGTGGAACTCCATGAATATGTACAATCTCTTGGATGTATAGTCATCCTAGGTCATAAACACAGAAGGTCTCCCTAATCAGTAAAAAGTGAGCAACCTTTATAAGCCTGTCAATAACAACCCAAACAGCATCGTTCCTTCGAGGACACCTCAACAATCAGGTCACGAAGTCCATCACGACATTGTTCCACTTCATCTCCGGAATGGGTAACTACTGCAAAAGGCCTGATGGTCATTGATGCTCCACCTTCACCTGCTGACGAGTAGAATACCTCAAGACGAAACCAACAACATCCCTCTTCATACCTGGCCACCAATACTAGTGATGAAGATCCTGACACATCCTAGTGACGCCAGGATGAACTGCCCAAGTTGAATAATGAAAATCCTGAATCAGCTCCTCGCGTATGTCTGCTGTCACCCATACACGTCCCTAGAAACACAAAATCTCATACTCTCCCACTGTGCACCCAAGAAGAGGTTCCTCTCCTGACACACTCTACTATAGGACTAAGCATTCTGAGTTTGATAGCCAAATCATCTGCACCTGATCGAGAAGTGTAGAGGTAACAGCTACATAAGAAAGGTAAGTCTATCCCTGTCTGTCATGCACCTACAGATGCATCTCAGAGAATAGTGCCATAAGTTTCCAGTCACTACTGACCTCCAAAACTACCTGAAACCGAGTTCTCCTATTCAACGCATCTTCCACTGTGTTACCCTTTCCAGAAATATAGGTATGATCGAAATCAAAATACTGAAGATAATCGACCCATCAGTGCTGTCTCAGATTCGGATCACGCTGTGTGAAGATGTACTTGAGACTCTTGTGGTCGGTGAAAACCACAAAGTGCTCTCCCAGAAGGTAATGCCCCCAACATCATAAGGCATGAACAACAACTACCAACTCTAGATCGTGCATCGGGTAGTTCCACTCATCAGGCCTCAACTGCAAAGACATGTACGCAACGACTCCATCTCCCTGCATAAGCACAACACCCAACCCGATACCCGAAGCATCACAATAATCAGTGTAGATCTTGTCTTGCTCTGGAAAGACTACTATCGGTGCTGACGTCAACCATCCCTTTATCTTTTGAAAGGCTGAATCACAAGAATCTAACCATAAGAACTTAGCTACCTTATTTTTCAGACCTTTCAATGGTGCTGCTAGGTGTGAAAAGTTTTGAATGAAGCATTTGTAGTATCTAGCCAGCCCTATGAAACTCTGTACCTCAAAAACGTTCTTTGGATGCTCCCAGAAAACTACCACTCTCACATTATCTGGGTCCACATATAGACCGGCCTCTGAGATGACGTGACCCCAGAAGTGGATCTGATCCATCCAAAAGTGGCACTTTGAGAGTTTAGCATAAAGATGATTCTCTCTTAGTGTACTTATAACGATCTCGAGATGGGTAGCATGGTAGTATCGAGTGTGTGAGTACACCAAGATATCGTCCACGATGACCACGACGAAGGAATCCAAGTAAGTATAGAACAATATGTTCATTAGTGCAATGAAACTGATGGATCATTCGTGAGACCGAACGGCATAACTGTATACTCGTAGAGACCATACCTGCTTCTGAAGGCTATTAGAGGTACATTTTATGGTCTAACGTGCAACTGATGATAACCAAACCTCAAATCGATCTTCAAGAACACCCGGGCTCCTCGAAGCTCATCTAAGAGATCATCAATCCTTGGAAAGGGATATCAGTTCTTGACTGTCAACTGTTTCAACATCTGATAATCCACACAGAGCCTAAGTGTACTGTGTTCCTTATTCGCAAACAGGACAAGCGAACAACAAGGAGAAGTACTGGGTTAGATGAAACCCTTCGCCTGCAACTCCTCCAACTTCTTCTTGAGCTCCTGTAACTCAGGTGTAGCCATCCTACAAGAATAAATGGACACCGGTGCCACTCCTAGCACGAGCTCAATCGAGAATTCTACCTCACACTCTAAAGAAAAACCTGAAAATTACTCTAGAAATACGTCTTTGAGATGATCCATGACCGGAGGAAACTCCAACTGTGGAGTCTCCTGATCATCCAGATAAAGACTAGCAATCTGGTCCATAACCCTTCCTAGCCCAAGATGCCCGATTCCTGCTCGACTCACCTAGACATCACATTCACCTCTATGAAGAAAAGATTCACCCTCTGGTGAAATGAAACTCACCCTACGGCGATAACAGTCGACGAATGCTTGGAAGGGAACCAACCAGTCCATCCTGAGAATGAAATCATAGCCTATCATCTCTAGGAAATAGAGATCCCATAAGAAACGATACATTATAACCTCGAGAGCGCACTCTCTACACTGACGCACACTAGATGTCCTCGTCCCCAAGGGTCTGTCTAGTGTCAAAAAGTCAGCAGAAGGAAGGATACAGAGCTCAAGGATCTACACAAAAGCAATAGAGATAAAGCTTTGCATAAAACCATTATCGAAAAGGGATGAAGATAAAACGAAGGCTACTAAAATTGTGCCTTAAACAGTAGAAGGTCTGAGATCCTACTCTTGATAGGTCAGCTCCACCGTAAATGTTTTGCCAGCCCCGTGGCCCTGTGACCCTGTGACCCTACTTGACCACTCTGAGTTGATCCTCCCTAATAATGTTGAGGGATTGATGACTGAATGAAATGGCCTTGACCTCCACCTCGTCATGAATATCCGGTAGAACTCCAGTTTCCCGACTGGTGAGAAACTTGTGGTGATGCTCCTGATCGAGGCGTCATGGAAGAACCCCCGTCACCAAAAACTGGTGAGAAAACCTGGAAGAAACATTGAAGGGTACCCATCTTACTGCAAGATCGACACTCCACTAGCTAGCTCGGGCACATCAGCCTCGTGTGCCCTACCCTTCCACACTAGTAGCATACTACCTGGCTACCTCAAGATGTATCTCACCTCCTCAGATCACCATGCGTAGACTCCCTTCAGCGCTTCCTACTGTCAACTGGAGGAACACTGTCTCTGGAAGAAGAACCACCCTGGCTCTTAGCTACAGAGTGTCTCAGAATACGCTCTACAATCAGCGCCTAGTTGACGATGGAAGTGATGGAAGTCAAATAGAAAATATTCACCTGCGAGCGGATCTCCCACCTGAGACCATCCTCAAACATCCGTTCAAAGAGAACCCCACCTCCATCCCGAAGGGGTATGAAATGTTGCATCTCATTGAAATGAGAGGAATACTCCATAATAGATAGAGTACCCTGATCTAGGCTCATGAACACCCGGGCTCAATCAGCCCTCAGGGTCTCCGGGTATATGTAGTCATAAAACAGGTGTTGGAACTCCTACCATGACATAACATACTAATGTACCGCATGTGAGATCACGCCCCACCACCTCTTGGAAGAGTCTCTCATCATATAGGTAGTGAGCTTGCCTCGCCTCTTTGGAGGTGTATCTAGATTCTCAACGATAGTCATCATGGCTTCTAGCCATGACTCTGCAACCTGTGGTCCTCCTTCCCCCGAGAATGTATGGGGGTGTTGCTGCTGGAAAACCTGCGTCAAGTCTTCCATAGACGTGGCAGGAGGTGATGCTCTCTGAAAGGTCTGCATCATCCTCATAAATCCTTCTTTGAACTGCGCATCAGCGCCTACAACTAGAATAACAGTTGATGCCAAGGCTGGCCCGACTGGAGGATCCACAGGAAGTCCCTGATCAGCCATATCTGGCGTCTGATCACTGCCTGACAACTGACGTACGATAGGAGGAAATCTCAGAGGAATTGATCTAAAAGATCAAAAGCACACCGTTGATCATGAAAACAAGGACAGACAACAAAGGGTTACAAAATGGAAATAGGAGAATGATACACTCAATTTTTACAAAAGGAGACTACATGGCGTGTATAAACTCTACATGGAGTGTACATAACTCTATTCCCCTACCCACGTCTCCTTGAACGGCTAACTCACACAGTATTTTTAAATTGAGAGTACACAGTCTGTTCCTAGTGGACACGACATTTAGTAGACAAGGTTTCACAACCCGTGTTGTTAGTTACATGGCCGTCTACATGGCTGAGATTACACAGCGTGTTCTGAACAAACGCGGCGTGTACTTGAAG